>CM042687.1:375270366-375889863 GCA_023614405.1 Avena insularis | reverse complement strand
CACTGGAAGGTGGGGTTCTTGCGCATCAGGCGGTATAGGGGCATCGCCTTTTCGCCCAGGCGGGGGATGAAGCGACTGAGAGCCGCTACTCGCCCGGCCAGCTTTTGGACGTCGCGCAGGCGCTCGGGTTTGCCGAGTCGGGCGAACGTGTCGATCTTGGTGGGGTTTGCCTCGATCCCTCGCTTGGAGACGACGTACCCCAGTAGTTGTCCTGCTGGTACACCGAAGGTGCATTTGCCTGGGTTAAGCTTTATCTTGTATTTTCGCAAGTTGGCGAACGTTTCCGCCAGGTCGGCGAGTAGATCACCCTGGCGAGCGGACTTTACAACCACGTCATCGATATAGACGTGGATGTTGCGGCCAATTTGGCTCGCGAGGCACTCCTGCATGCACCGCTGGTAGGTCGCCCCGGCGTTCTTGAGGCCGAAGGTCATGGCGGTGTAGCAGAAGGCTCCGAATGGCGTGATGAACGCCATCTTCTCCTCGTCCTCGACAGCCATTTTGATCTGGTTGTACCCAGAATAAGCATCGAGAAAACATAGCGACTCCGAGCCCGCGGTGGAGTCGATTATTCGATCGATCCGCGGGAGGACGAACTGCTCCTTTGGGCAGGCGCTGTTCAAGTTTGTGTAGTCGATACACATCCTCCAGGTCCTGTTCTTCTTCTCGACCAGGACTGGGTTTGCCAGCCACTTGGAGTACTTGATTGGCCGGATGAAGCCTGCAGCGAGTAGACGCTGCACCTCCTCGGCGATGGCTCGGCGGCGTTCTTCATTGAAGGGCCGCAGCGACTGTTTGACGGGTCGCACTTTGGGGTCGGCGTTTAGCTTGTGCTCAGCGAGATCCCTAGGGACACCAAGCATGTCAGAGGGCTTCCATGCGAAGATGTCCCTGTTCTCACAGAGGAACTCGATGAGCGCGCCTTCCTAGGTTGGGCTCATGCTGGTCCCGATCGTCACCGTCTGGCTGGAGTCGCCTGGGACCAGCTCGACGGTGCGGGTGTGCGTCGTTGCCTCGAAGGTTGAGGTGTTTGCGCCCTCCGAGTTGGGCTTCTTGAGTATGGTGGGGTCGTTATTGTTCACCCCGCTCGCGTACTTGGCGAGCTCGTCGGCGTGGTTCGCCGCGATGGCGGCATCGCATCGGGCGGCCCCTTTGGCCTCGCACTCGGCGGCCATGTCTGGGTCGCCGTTGATGGTGATGACGCCGCACGGCCCAGGGAGCTTTATCACGTTGTACACGTAGTGTGGCGCTGCCATGAACTTGGCGAACGCCTGGCGCCCCAGGACGCAGTGGTAGGGCTGTCGAAGGGCACCAGCTCGAAGACGATCCGCTCGGTGCGGAAGTTTGCTGGTGTGCCGAAGGTGACTGGCAGCGTGACCTTGCCGATCGGGTATGCCTCCCGACCAGGGACGATGCCATGGAACGTGGTGTGGGTTGTCTCGATCATCGACTGCGAGAGCCGCAGCCGCCTGAAGGTGTCCAGGTACAGGATGTTGATGGAGCTGCCGCCGTCCATCAATGTCTTGGGGAGCCAGTAGTCGCCGACCTTAGGCTTGACCACCAACGCGACTCGGCCTGGGTACTCGATGCGTGGCGAGTGGTCCTGGTGGCTCCAGGTGATGGGCTGCTCTGACCAGTTGAGGAACTGGGGAACGTCCACCTGAGCCACCGCGTTGCCGGCGACGGCGCGGGTGATGACCTTCTTCTCGCGCTTCGTGTTGAAGCCTGTGAAGGTATGGAGCGAGCTGGCCACTTTGCCGAATTTTCCGTCGTTTGGCGGGTCGTTGTCGGGGTCCTCCCGTGCTCGCCGTGCCTTCTCGATCTCCCTGAGGGTGTGACAGTCGGCGGTTGTGTGCGTTGCGGGCTTCCCTTCCCTGCTATGAAACGCACAAGGTTGGTTAAGGAGGGCCGCAGGGTCGAACCTTGGCTTGGCCTTGTAGTTGCCGCCGTCGTGGCGTTGTCCTCCGTCGCGGCGGAAGCTTTTGGGCTCGCGTTGTGCGTGCCCGACGTTGGCGACGAAGTCGACTCGCCCGTCACTACGGCGCTTGCCGGTGAGCCGAGTGTTGCTGTAGCGTAGGTCGGACCGTCGTCCGCTGTCGTTGCCGCTCGTGCGGCGTTGACCTCCCGACTCGTCGTCGGTTTCCTGGTTTGGATCTTCCTCCACGTACCGTTTGGCGATCTCGAGGAGGTCCGGTATGTTGTCGAGTGTGCGAGAATGTCGCTTGAGCTTGGCGACCAAAGGCTCGTAGCAGCACGAGGTCTTGAAGCAATGGATCGCGGTGTCCGGGTGGATGCCGACCGCGTTGTACCAGAGTTCTTGCCACCGCTGGACCCAGTTGCGGGTCGACTCGTGGGATCCCTGGACGCATCACTCCAGGTCCTCGATGGTGGTGGCACGGGTGTAGGAGCACCCGAAGTGCCGGACGAAGGCGTCGTGCATCTCCTCCCAGGAGTCGATGCTATCCTGGGGGAGGGTGTTGATCCACTGCCTGCACGTCCCCTCCATCATTAGGGGGAGGTAACGGGCGGCTAGCAGGTCGGTGTGGCCTGCGATCCCCATCGCCATGAGGTATGTATCGAGCCAGACGGCGGGATCGTACGAGGGGTCGTACTTTTCTATCTCCTTCGGCGCCTTGAAGTTCGGCGGGTACTTCTCGCCTCGGATCATCGGTCCGAAGCACTTGGGGCCGAGTCGACTTAGCGACCCCATTGGCTCGCCGTCGTGGCGATTGGTTAGGGTGTGTCGCAGGTCGTCGGGCTGGCGTGCGCGCCAGCTTTGGTTGTTGATGATGTGGGTGCGGGCGTCGATGGGTTGACCGTTGGCGGCGACGAAGTTGGTCGCTGGCCTGGGGTCGCGCAGGAGAGTGCCGCGTTCGGGTCGGTGTTGGAGCTGCAGTGGCTCGTGGCGGGCAGTTGAGGGTGTTTGCCGCCATTGGCCATGCTCGAGGCCGCTCGCTTCCCAAGAACGCGAGTACACTCGACCTGCGAGTCGGCGCCGCGCTTTGCTGCTCGACGCTTTTGCGAAAGGTGGCCCCGACGCATCGGATCTATAGGGCGCCGCCGCGGTGGCCGTGATGTTGTTCGCTGCTGCTCGCCTGCCACGAGGTTGTCCATCGGGTGGAGAACATGGGAGGCCGTTCGCGTCTCGCTCCCGTGAGGAGACTACTATCATGGCTGATCCTCAGGGGTGCGGTTGGGTGGAGGTGGGGCGCCCATCGCCGTCGATCCTGGCGGGGGCCGGGCGCTTCCTCCTGGTGGCGTGTTCTTGCAGATCGCGCACTCGGCCACGCGGGCCGGGTCGTTTTCGTCGTCGAAGTTCAGGGCGCGCCTGCGTCGATCCTGGCGGGGGCCGGGCGCTTCCTCCTGGTGGCGTGTTCTTGCAGATCGCGCACTCGGCCACGCGGGCCGGGTCGTTGCTGCCGGGTTCAGGGCGCGCTACCGACGGTGGGGTTCAGGCGCGACCTGATTCGCTGCTGGTGGTAGCGCGATAGCTCCTGCGCCGTCACCTGCTCGAGGCGAAATTTTTCGCGCTCGGCTTGCTCCTTGCGCACTGCCTCCACCAGTTTCAGGTGGAGTTCCTCGACCTCCGTTGCCGTGGCGTTAGGAGGGATCGGGGTGGAGAAGGGATCCTCCGGCGGTTTGGTGCCGGTTGCCATGTAGGTCGCGGCGTGGCGACCGGTCGCGTCGCGGAGGTCGGCGGAATTTTCCGACCCGGAGTCGAAGTCGAAGATCCCGAGGATGGAGGGGTCCTCGAAGTCTCCCATGTTGGAGACCTGGGTGATGGAGCCCGCGGGTGAAGCCGCAGTGATGGATCCGGCGAGTGACGCCGGGTCGAAGCGTCGTCGTTGAGGGTCGCGTCTTCTGCCGCTGAGTTTTCGCCACGCTATCAGGCTGAGTTGTACTCGGAGGCGAGGCAATGAATCGTGCGGATCTGGCTCTCGGAGAGCCGATCGCGTGGCGGCGACTCGCGGATGCGAGCCGAGTCCTCCGATACGATGACGTCGGTGAGGCCGACGAAGAGGCTGATCGTGCCGACCGGCAGGATCACGCTGTGCGTGACGGGTCGCGCCGCCGGGACGTAGCTGCTCGGCAAGATTTGGAGCATCTTGCCGATCGCTATCATGCGGCCGGTGGCGACCGTCTCGTTGATGGGCAGATTGGATCTCGCCGCAGAACACCGGCCAGACCGGCCAGGCCCCACGGTGGGCACCACTGTCGTGGGAATGGTCACGGCAGATGCTGCAATCGGCAGCAAGTAGTAGAACGAGGGGCAAGGGCGGCCAGCCATCTGCGGTGCGAGATGAGGGCGGAGACACAGGGTTTTACCCAGGTTCGGCACCCCGGAGGGTAAAGACCTACTCCTGCTAGATTATATTATGATGGTGGTACAATGGGCGAGCTCGGCGGCTAGGCGGCGAGTCGCTTGGGTGTATGATAGAACGTATCTCTACACGTCCCGCAGGGAGGTTTATATAGGCTCACCTCCCCTAGGGTTTACATATCTCAACCGAATCAGTTAAGGCTTTGGTACTTGTTTAACCTAAACCGACTGGGCCTATCTACTCGCCTGGGCCTTCAGCTTCCAGTCGCTTGGATCCACGACGGGCCTTGATCCAGTCGCCGTCTTGCAGGCCCACTTGCCAGTTCCTAGGCCAGTCGGAAATGTCCTGCTGGGTATACCCCGGTGGGCATATCCCCATCATATATGTCTGCTATAGTAGCAGCAAAGGAGGGAATTTGTGTCAAGTAGTTTGTTATCAAACTAAGGTGTGGTTCGCAAAGGGCTAACACTAAAGATATATTGTACGACAATAGTATCGACATGTTTTAACCCCAAGGAACTAAAAGTCTCACCAAAAGACCAAATTTATATAATGCCATCTCATTGGAGAATGAATGATGCATGAAGACGCAAAGACATGCAAATACACACGGACCTGAAAGTGTCAGATCTGTAGATTATGTTAACCACTTGCAGTTGCGTATATGGAACACCAGAAAGCCATAGATGTTCAATACGCAAAGTTTTCAAACTAGATTATTGTCTCTAGTGCAAGTGGGAGACTGAAGGGAATATGCCCGAGAGGCAATAATAAAGTGGTTATTATCGTATTGCTTGTTTATGATAAATGTTTATTGTACATCCTATAATTGTATTAATACGTAAACATTAATACATGTGTGTTTAATAAACAAAAGGAAGTTCCTAGTTATGCCTCTCTTATAAACTAGCTCGTTGATTAACAAGATGATCAAAGTTTCTTGATCATGGACATTGGATGTTGTTAATAACGAGGTCACAACATTAGTGTAATGGTGTGATGAACATTCATCCGAAGTATAGCATTACGATCAAAGTCATTGAGTTTATATTGCTATAACAACTAACGAAGTGATCCTAATCCTTAGACCATGAGATCATGTCAATCACTAACACCGGAAGAGTTTCTTGATAACATCAAACGTCACACCATAACAGGGTGATTATAAAGATGGGTTTAGAACTACTAAAGTGCTATGTTGAGGCCCATGGATCGAGAGTGGAATTTGTTCATCCCGATGACGGATAGATATGCTCTGGGCCCTCTCGGTGATATCACATTGATTAGCTTGCAAGCAAGTGATTTGATCACTAGAATGTTATATCACAAGAACGAGAAAAGAGTGCATGTCAGTAACGAGATCAAACTAGGTATGGAGATACTGATGATCGAATCTCAGACATGTAATATATCGTGAAACAAAAGGATTAAGATACTAGCGTAAAAGGTTCCGACGATCACAAGAAAGTCATCGTTGAATGTGTGGGAGTCGATGGGTCTCAGATCCGCTTCGACATCGATCCGAGAGGGGTCTCGATCATGTCCGCATTATTCACGAGCCGTAGGGTGACACACTTAAGAGACACTGACATCCATTTGGAGCAAAGGTTTCATGCTGAAAAGAATAACAAGCGCAGGAATTGATTTCACTAGATACCGGAACGGGTTTTCGGGTGAAATTGCAGAAAGTGTTTCTCCATGTGAAATGAAATACTAGAAAGGGGTTATATGTGAATGTTTGTCATTAAAGTAATTCACAAAATTCTGAATAAATAAAATGAGTTTTATTTAATGAGAGTTTGCATTAAATTTGGTGGAAATTTAATGGGAATTTGAGTGGGTTTTTGAGTGGAGGGAATTGAAAGGCATTTGAATGAGTGGAGTGTCCACCCACATGAATGTGGAAGAGGTGGGGGCAGCCCCATGGCTGGGCGCATGGCCCCTTGGGTTCCCCCCTCTCCCTATAAAACGAGCTCCCCTCCCTCTCTCTCACTCACACCTCCTCGTGAAGGATCTCTCTCCCCCTCTAGTATTTATCCCCCATGGTCTCGGACTAGCGAGATACATGTTCCCGGTGGCTTTTCGGCAAGAAAGAGTTGTGCTTCCGCTGCATCGCTGGAGCGAGGAGGCGGAGGTTGCTCGGTGCCTCGGACGTGTGTGCGAGCACGGATGCGCTGCTGTTTTGCGCCGCTAGGTCTTCCTCTCGATCTTGAGATCGGCAAGAGATCGTCTACATCAACCACGAGTTTGGACTCGTTAATATTTGTCGGTCTTCAAGGGTATGTTCTCTACGGATATATATCCGCCCGTTGCTTGTATCTAGTAGATAGATCTTGGTACATAGTTGTTCCCATTGTAGGAATTTTTTTGTTTTCTATGCCGTGAACCCTACATAGATCTAGATCTATTCCTCCGGTGTTATGGTTTCTGATGGCTTGGTGTTGTTGGGGGCTAAGAGAGCTAGTTTTCTCGTCGCCCGAGGCCTCTTTATATAGGGGTCCCTTCACGAAAGTTGTTCTGTTTGACCTAGCGGTGTCGGTGGCAACTATATGGTCGGAACTATAAGGCCAGAATTTTATTCCCGCCGTATAGTTGGTCGTTAAAGCTTATTCCTCCATTTCACGACTCCTAGTTTCTTTGGGTTGTTGGAAATCTCGTATCTTTGACTTTAATGTTGTGATTCCCATCATCAAATGTCATTATCTACACAGGGAAAAATAGAAAGACAGGATCGCATACCCCTTTGATCATTAGCCATTAGTGGCAGGATTTAGAGAGATATTTCATCAAAATTATGAATAATATCCATTTTAAATGTGGACGTGGATGTCTATATTTCACAGCCATCAGTGGTCATGCGTTTCAGCCACTGGCGGAAGGGTGTGAGTCATGGACGGTGCAAGATAAGATGCACCCTCCCGAGTAGGTAGGGAAGGGGATGTCGTCGGGGTCCTAGTCTCCCCTAGCCTCATCATCCTTTAAGGAATTTTTCCCGGACAAGGCGTCGTCTCTCCCGGAAGTACCCTCCCACAGGGGGGTCAGAGGGGGAAGGCGTGCTCTTGTCAACGTCCTAATCCTCATCGAGCTCCAGCACCAAGATCCTGCCAACCCCCAAAGTAAAATGGTGGGAGTGGACCTGGCAGTAGAGCAGGGTCCAGGCACATGGCCTGAAGACAGATTGGTCCATTCCCAAAATGAGATGCCTCGTACACCTCGACAAGCTTGCCAAAGGACTATGAGTCGAGCTCGATGATCGGTAGAGTTTGATGATGGAAATATGCCCTAGAGGCAAGAACTAATGTGTTATTATTCATATTTTTGTTTCATAATTAAGTTTATCATTTTGTGCTATAATTGTATTAGTTCTGAATAATGTGTATTTGGAGGAAAACACTAATACATGTGTGGGATGATAAACACCATATAAAGATATCCCTGGTCATGCCTCTATGACTAGTATGTATGTCAACGATAGTTTTGGTTTCCTAACTATGGGCAAAGTGACAATGAGATTGTGGTGTTGCCAGTGACATATGTGATCGGAGTTGTTGGAGAACAACGATGATGGATAGAACCAAACATGAGATACCAATACAGTTATCGGTTTAATCTCATAAAACATTGTATTGCCTTTACTAGAAATCGTTTGACCACGAGACACATGTGAACTTTGGAACAATATGGACATGGCAAGATTCTCCAAATGTTGCACTTAACGGAGTTATTATAAAGTTGATGCTTGTTCGTACCGGATGGTTCTCCAATCACTCACATGGTGTGAGACCCTGGCGCATGGCTTAATAGGATTGATAGTATACCCATACCAACAAGTTGCAACTTATTTTCCGGAAGCTCATCTGAAAAAATCTGAAGTTAAGCATGCTTCTCCTAGAGAAATTTGAGGATGGGCGTCTAACCGGGAAGTGGGTACCGGGTGCGCACGAGTTAGGACAAAGTGTAAAAGACTAGTGTTGGTCCGTGGGGTTAGTCTAGAGATCCTATTGAGCTGCCAGGAACGACAACCGCCGGTCCGGAGAGGCCGGGGTGTTACAAAGTGCTATCAGAGCCGAACCTCGTGGTTACACGAGCGTGTGCGGGTCAGTGGTGGACATGTGGAGCATGGAGCGTGTGGCCCGAAGTGGACATGACATGGCACATGTGTCAGCACTAGACGCACAAACGTATGCCAATAGGGGACATTCCTGGCTTGTGGTTGATCGATGAGGGCGTCGATCTTCTAATAGTGGGTGTATGTGATATCCTGGAGAATGGCTTAATAGGATTGATAGTATACCCATACCAACAAGTTACAACTTCTTTTCCGGAAGCTCATCTAAAAAAACTATGAGGTCAAGCGTGCTTGGCCTAGAGAAATTTGAGGATGGGTGACCGTTCGGGAAGTGGGTACCGGGTGCGCACGAGTGAGGAAAAAGTGCGTAGAAAAGACTAGTGTTCGTCAGTGGGGTTATTCTAGAGATCCTATTGACCTGCCAGGAGTGACAGCCGCCGGTCCGGAGAGGACGGGGTGCTACACATAGTGTCCTTGTGGGAATTGATACTCCTGACGATGGTGAGATACACTCTGGGCCCACTCATGTACTATGGTGTTCGTAATTGTCTGGTCGGACACGTGATCAAGTTGTTGGAAGTCTTGATATGTAGCAAACCGTTTTGGTGGCTGCTCCTCTTGATAAGGAACTTCTTGCTCCTCTTCTTGGTCCTCATCCTCATCTGGAATCTCCTCCTCGGGTTGGTGTTGCTCAACCTACACATCATATAGCAAACATCCTTCCTCGATAGATAAAAGACCATTAGGCAAATATCCAAACATACCGGGTCACACACTTAAAATGTTTACATCATTTTAGAATGTGAGTGTGAATGAGATAGTTGGATGAAGTAAATCTAAAAGGATGTTTCGGAGCGTCTCAGAATATTATGGAGGAGTTCGGGATATCGCCGAGAGTGGATGGAATGGTTCCGGACATTAAAGAGGACGGTGGGAATATTTTAGGAAGATTTCGAATTAGTTGGGAGGTGTCCGAAAGTTAATTCGGAAAGCTTTGGTATAAATATTTGTATTAATAATAAATAAGAAATTATTATTTATTAATATCCCAGTGGGTCCCATGGGCCATAGGGCCGCATGGGCCTACTAGGCCACACGTGCGCGGGAGGGGGAGGGAACCCTGGCCAAATTGGCCATGGCCTACCCTAGGCGCCGGCCGGTGGAGGAGGTGGGGAGGGGCGAGGCCGTGTGGAGGGAGGAGTCCTTACTGGTCTCAAACTTACCCCACCCCAAGTTGGTTTTCGAGAGAACTCCAGATGCGGACTCGGTATTGGATACAGACTTCCTCTCTCTCAAAAGGAGGAGTCCTTGGAGGATACATATCCTAATCCTACTCTCCTCTATGGAAGACGGAATCCGCCTATATAAGGAGGGGAGAGGGCCAAGGGCAAGACACAACAATCTAATCCCTAGCCCAAGCCATTACCACTGCTCCGCCGCCGTCTCGGTCTGTTCCTCTTTCTCTTCCACGAGTCGTCATCTTCGGCGCGTGGAGGATATCTTCACCTACGCCCGCAACAGCTCCTTGTTCTACACCGTCTAGATCCAATCTTGACGGACGACGGAGTGCTGCCGGATCTTCATCGAGACGTTCCCGCTTCGTCCGTGAGTTCTTGATCTCGCCTTGACACAGTGACGTCCTTGTTGCACGTGTGGATACAGGTGGAGGTGCGACACTTGGAGCACTAGTTCTTTGGAGCCATCCATGGGATAATACATCTCCTCGCGACTCGCTAAGGCTTGTTGCGGGGATCAATGCACGATTAACCTCGTCATCGACAAACTTCCGCTAGTTCGATCAATGAGGGTATGTTCTGTTACCTCACCCTTGCATTGGATCTTGATTATGCGCTAGAAAATTTTGTTTTCCGTAACGCGTTCCCCAACATTTGAATCCTTGCCTCCTCCAGGAAGCCAAGGATCTGAATCCACACAGTGAGGGTGGAGGTCATTGTTGGGTGTGCAGTCAAGGGCTCGTTGGATATCCGCACCTTACTGGCCGGCAGGGTGAGGGTGGTGTTGAGGTGGAGAATCTCAACCAACGGAAAGGTCACCGTGAACTAGGAGGCAGAGATCTCATGAACCACCCATGCATGTACCGACATCATCGAGGTAAGCTCATCTTGGATGAGCGCCGCGAAGATCACCACGGACACTGAGATTTCCTAACCCAGAACCGCAATGGCCACTGCTAGGTTCTCGGGCATCGCCATGGCCACCCCGCCAATGTCGATGTAGTAGAATACCCCAAAAGTCGATTGCACGAGGTACTCCAGCTACTGCACTTCAGGGTGAGGGGGCATTGCCGAGATGTGAGATGGATGTTGCCAAGGTCACCGTAGGTTTCTTCTTCTTTTTCTTCTTTGTTGGTTAGGCTGATTACTGAGCGGCATTCCGACATGGGGATCATGGGTCGGGCGGCTCCCTTTCTCAACACCAATCTCCCACACCCGACCTACCATGGGCCTCGCGCGCATGCAACCTCTGCTCTAACATAAGCCAGAGCTCCTCTTCAGTGCACTGGGCCACCAGGGAATGGCTACCTACGTGCATGTTGTCTCCCCTGTGAGTGGGGAAGATTTCCCTATGGCTGGTGTCGGTCCTGCTGTCAGGATCCAGGACCACAGCGGTTAGATGCAGCGCCATTGAACCGCGCCGACTAAACTCGGGGTGGGGAGCAGTGCCCTGGCGGCTGGTATGCCGGCGCGCGCTCATTTCCGTCGTCATGGATCAGGGTGGTGAGGGGTGATGTCTGGGAGGTCACTATCGCTGGCGCCAGTGAGGGAATGACCTCAGGTACCCTCCCTCGATGTCCCTCCTTACCAAAGTTTTAGGGGCATGTTGACTGGTGAAGTTGCTTATTGTTTAGTATCACCTCGCCTACGGGAGGAGGTCACACCCAATTTATAAGGGGGAGATTCCTTCCTCTAATCAGTCTAGGCTTTTGAGATGGAGTGGTCTCTCTGCTGAATGTTATACCTTGAGCGCATAAACGTCCAGAACATGGGTCGAGTGCTGGGCTAGCCCAAGTGGATGCTAACATATGGTATCAGAGCCTGCATCGTCATGCTTTCCTAAGGGGATTCTCAGGGGAGGAGGCCACATGCAGCTTATAAGGGAGATATTCCTTCCTTTCATCAGTCTAGGATGACTGGATGCTAACATATGTTAGGGGCCCATTGACTGGTGAATTTGCTTAGTGTTTAGCCCCACCTCGCCTACGGGAGGAGGCCACATGCAGCTTATAAGGGAGATATTCCTTCCTTTCATCAGTCTAGGATTTTGAGATGGAGTGGGCTCTCTGCTAAATGTTGGGCTGTGAGCACATGAACATCCAGAATATGGGCCGAGTGTTGGGCTAGATAGCCTAAGTGGATGCTAACATCTGGTATCAGAGCCAGCGTGTGCCCCGCTATTAGGTGTGTGGCGCTATACATTGCTCTTATTTAGGAGGATGGGATGTCAGCACTCGAACATGTGGCGTGGCTAGGGATGGTCCGGTGGAACACGCCCGGGGTTTAGTCCCACCTCGCTAGTTGACGAGGGTCGACACCAGCTTATATAGCTAGGCAAACCTATGGATTTTGTGATGAGAGAGGCTTTGGGACTCCAAATACACTGGTTGAGCGTGTGCTGGACTTTGGGGTCGCTAACATCTAGTATCAGAGCCAGCATCGCCATGCTTTTCTGTGGGTCTTCTTAGGGGGGATGGGATGTTAGGGGCCTGTTGTCTAGTGAAGCTGCTTAGTGTTTAGTCCCACCTCGCCTACGGGACGAGGCCACACCCAGTTTGTAAGGGAGAGATTCATTCATTCATTAGTCCCGGCTTTTGAGATTGAGTTGTCTCTCTACTGAATGTTGGGCCGTGAGCGCATGAACGTCCAAAACATGGGTCGAGTGTTAGGATAGCATAAGTTGACGCTAACACAAAGGCTAGCAGCGGTATCCAACCCTTGTTGTGGCGCTGTCGTAAGATTTCTATCGTGCTCCAAGCGGAGGGGAGCCGATCCCCTCATCAATAGCCATGTCCTCACCATCCTTCTCCTCGGCATCGACCTCGGGGAGGCAGTGGAGCAGGCTACCGCAAGGTAATCTGCTAGCGTTAATAATTGCGGAGGCGAGCAGCAATGCTCCTCCTCGGCCTTGGCCTCCTCCTCCTTGTCGTCAGTGTCCGCCTAGAGTTAGCCTCGTAGGTTGTCGGACTCCATGGAAGCTGTGTACAACATGGAGGGAGGTGGTGGTGGTGTCGATACCATCCATTTAGTGGTGGGGGTCTTCTTCGAAGCATCCTTTCCCTGCTCCCTGACTGTCTGCGCCGATGGGGCGGAGGTGCTCCCCAAGGTTAGACCTTTGTCCCTCCCGTCATCGTCCATCCCGGCTGGGCGCAACGGTGAGGACGAGGGATGTGGCTTCGCCCTCCAGAACGATGCTTACCTCAGGGGTGGTGGCGCTTACCTCAGGGGTAGTGGGGCTATGGCGTTCTATGACCTCCGTCTCATCATCTATGTGTTTAGGAGGTCACCATGTTGCATGTGCATCTCATGGGGAAGAATTGATGAACTCATTAATCCATGCAAAGTGTTTATGGTCCCACATGTCATAGACCCACCATCCCACCACCTTCTCTATCCACTCTTGCTTCCACCCATTTGTGCTCCTCCTCCCCATGCACTTGCCACCCCATCCATCCAAGTCCATCCCCAAGCCAACCTGGCAAGCAAGTCTACTAGAGTGGATGAATCTAAGGAGACAGTAGAATAACGGTTTAGTAGAAGGAGCATTGCCGCACCATTGTATTAGAGTATAGGTCGGTTAGGGTTAGGCCTGGCCGGTTCGGCCTCCCTCCCTCTTTGAATTGTAATCTATCTCTATTAGTCCTTGGAGGACAAGTCTTGTAATCTATATAAACAGCCCTTTGAGGCCTCAATCAATACTATTGTTATTCTCTCAATATCCCAAAATATCATGGTATCAAACGCCTAGGTTTTCTACACCTGGCATGGCACTGCCGCTAGCGCCGCGCCGCTGACGACTCAGACCCTCCTCTCCCTGGCCGAATTCTGCACTGTCGGTGCCCCTCCTGCTTTTTCCGCTCCAACTACCCAAACAACCCTCCCCAAATCCCAATGATGTCCCTAGCCGACACCATTTCCGATGTCTCCCCCTTCATCCCGATCTCATTAGATCTCGGCGCCCACAACTACTACCATTGGTGCCACCTCTTCACTATCCACCTCCGCCGCTGCAGCCTCCGCCACCACATAGATCCATCATATCCTCCGCAACCCACCGATCCTCGCTGGGTGAAAGATGATCTCGCCATCATCCAGTGGATTTACACATGCATCTCTACGGAGATCTTCAATCTGGTCTCCTCCGACGACGCCACCGCCGCTGAGCTCTGGAACTCCCTTCAACAGCTTTTCCAGGATAACTCCGACACACGCATCAATGCGCTCAACACCGAGGTACGCACCACCACCCAGGGAGATGCCCCGTTCATCGTCTTCTTCCAGCGGATCAAGGCCATCGGCGACGAACTCCGTGAACTTGGTGATCATGTCAAGGAATGCACCCTCATGAACGCCCTCCTTGTCGGCCTCGGTGACCAGTTCGAGAAGTAGCAGTCCTTCATCTGCATGCTCAAGCCTTACCCCACCTTCAAGGAGGTATGCTCCCTCCTCTAGCAAGAAGAGAAGAACCAGGCTCACAAGGTGCAACGGGCGCCGCAAGTGTTTCACGCCGCCGCTCCCTCTGACGCGGCAGCGATTCACGCCCCTGGGCTTCCGCGCCTCCACCTCCGGCTGCGGCAGCTGCGGCTCCCCAATCACCCCCAGGCTAGCGCCCGAGCCCCAACTACAGGGGCAAGAAACCGATCTACCGGCCTCCTAAACCTCGCCCTGCCAGCTCTGCACCTGCTTCGTCATCGATCACTCTGCCGCCCCCGCTCCAGCGTCATGGACTCCTCAGCATGACCCCTGGACTGGCCTTGTGCAGGTTTGGTCGATGCCCTGGTCGGCCCGTTCGCCGTACGTCGCCCCTCCTGCATACACGGGCACGTGGATCCCCGGTCTTTGTCCAGCCACCGGTTCCGCCGGCCTCCTTGGACCCTGGCCGCCGGCGCAACACTACACCATATCCCGACGCACCAGGACTCCTGCCAAACTATTACAACATACCGACCTCCTACGGCAAAATGCATGCTATATACGCGTACAACCAGCTACCACCTCTCCCCTACATCAACATGCAAGCTCCTGGACCCTCTACTCTGCAGCAGCCGGCCTGGGACCAAGCCGCCTTCATCAATGCCATGAACAACTTTACCCTAAATAACGAAGGTATAGATTGGATTTTCGATTCTAGTGCATCCTCGCATATGTCTTCAAATATGAATTTGTTGTCATCTTGTTTTCCCTCTACTTTCTCTACAGTCACTATTGGCGATGGCTCCAGAATTCCGGTTTCTTGCAATGGAAATTCTTACATATCTTCCTCTTATGCCAATTTTCTTCTATGCAATATTCTTGTTGTCCCTTCCTTAATCAAAAATCTCATTTCTGTTCGACAATTCTGCATTAACAATAAACTTATTCTGGCTTTTGACCCTTTTGGTTTGTCTATGGAGGATCTGAAAACGGGGGAGGTTCTCGCTCGGTACAATAGCACGGGCGATCTTTATCTGCTTCATGGTGCGCCTACATCCACCCCCCGCTCCATGCTTGCATCAGTTGATTTGTGGCATCGTCGTCTAGGCCACCCCAATAAAACCACTCTGTCATCTTTGCTTCAAGATTTTTGTATCCCCAGTTCTAATGCTCCTCATAATCCCTCTCTCTGTAATGCCTGTCAATGCGGCAAACATGTTAGATTACCCTTTGGGACCTCTACTACCAGTAGCACTTTTCCGTTTGTGCTACTTCATTGCAATCTATGTACCTCTCCAGTCCCTAGTGTTTCTGGTTATAAATATTATCTTGTGATCTTGGATGATTATTCTCATTATATTTGGACTTTTTCTATTCGTGCTAAATCTGATGTGCATGCAATTTTTAGCAATTTTCGGCAGTATGTTATTACCCACTTTGGCTTGGCAATTCGATTTATTCAATGTCGTGAATTTGATAACACTCAAAACCATAACTTTTTTCTATCTCAAGGCATTCTTCTTTGTTTTTCATGTCCTTATACTTCTTCTCAAAACTGTAAAGTTGAATGTTCTCTTCATTCCATTAACGACATTCTTTGCACATTGCTTTTACAAGCTTCTCTTCCTTCTCGTTTTTGGGCTGAAGCTCTTCGCACCGCCACGCTACTTATAAAAATTCGACCAGCCAAAACCTGCCTCTTTACTCGCCTTTTCAATCTCTTTATCTTTCTCACCCTGACTACTCTCTTTTGTGTGTTTTTGGCTATCTATGTTTTCCCAAAACTGCATCTACCTCCCCCAATAAACTAAAACCACGCTCACTACCTTGCATTCACCTTGATATTTCTGATGATCACAAAGGATATCATTGTTTTGATCCCTTTTCTGGCCGTGTTCTTGTGTCTCTCCATGTTACATTCGATGAAAATACTTTTCCTTACACTGCCACCAAAACCACCCAACAAACCCAATGAACCAACCCCACCAACACAACCTCTCCCTTAGTTCATCATGTCGTCATCCTGCCGTGGCAGAATTTTGCCATGTTTCTCTGTCGCGGCAGACTTTCCCCCGTTTCTCTGCCACGGCAGCCCTCTGCTGCACCCCAGTCTCCTGCCGCGACATACTTTTCTGCCGATTCGCTACCGCGACAGCCTGCCGCAACCCACACCCCTGAAGACATACTTTAGCGCCACCTCTCTGCCACAGCAGACCCCCGAGCACCCCCACTCCTTCCTCGTACGTGACAACCATCGAAACACCTACCCCTACCACTGATCCCTCTTCCACACCACCTCTACCACCTAATGTTGTACCTATCCAATCACCTACAAATGATCATGTCATGTGCACCCATGGAAAACGAGGGTTTCTTCTTCCTACTAAATGCCTAAATCTCACAGCCACCCCCACAATTCCCCCTATACCCACATCTTACAAACGCACTCTTCTTGATCTTATTTGGCTTTCAGCTATGCGTGATGAGTTTGATGCTCTTTAGCAAATAATACATGGATTCTTGTTCCAAAACCATCTGGTGTTAATGTTGTTTGAGAAAAATGGGTTCTTTGACATAAATTTCACGCTGCCGGTACTCTTACACAGTACAAAGCTCGATGGGTTTGTCGTGTTTTTTCACAACAACATGGCGTTGATTTTGATGAGACTTTCTCTCCCATTGTCAAACCAAGCACTATTTGTGTTGTTGTTAGTCTTGATGTTTCCTCCTCTTGGCCTATTCATCAACTTGACGTTAAAAATGCTTTTCTTCATGACACTCTTAATGAAACAGTCTATTGTCAGTAACCTCTGGTTTTGAGCATACCTTTCTCCCAATCTCATTTGTTTACTAAAAAATCTCTTTATGGTCTTAAACAGGCTCCTCGTGCTTGGTTTCAATGTTTTGCCACCTACATTCACACCATTGGGTCTATTTCCTCCATATCTGATTCCTCTCTCTTTATTTTTAGATATTTTGAACACACTGCCTATCTTTTGCTTTATGTTGATGATATAATTCTCACTGCTAGTTCTGATTCTTTTCTTAACCATATAATTTCTTATCTTAATCATGAATATTCCATGACTAATCTTGGTCCTCTTCATCATTTTCTTGGAATTAATGTTTCTCATACCAAGTCTACACTCTTTATTTCTCAACGTCAATATCTTTTAGATTTGCTTTCTCGTTCTGGAATGTCTGATTGTCAACCCTCTCGTACTCCAGACGACATTGGTGCTAAATTGTCGGCTGATGGTGATCCTGTTTCTGACCCCACTTTTTATCGCAGCATCACTAGTGCTCTCCAATATGCCACCCTTACTAGCCCCGACATCTTTTACTCGGTTCAGAAAGCTTGTATTTTTATGCATGATCCTCGCGCTCCTCATCTTGCTCACGTCAAATTCATTCTTCGCTATTTAAAAGGCACTCTTGATCATGGTATTCTTCTTAATTCTTCATCTCCAACAAGTTTGACAGTTTATTCTGATACAGACTCGGCAGGTTGTCCAGATACTCAAAGGTCCACATCCGGATTTTGTGTTTATTTGTGTGATAATCTTGTTTCTTGGTGTTCTAAAAGGCAGGTAACAGTTTCCAGGTCTTATGCTGAGGCTGAGTATAGGTCAGTTGCTCATGTCGTGGCCGAGGCGGTGTGGCTGCGTCAACTTCTCGTTGAGCTTCATCGACCGCTTGAGCGTGCTACCATTGTTTATTGTGATAATATTTCTGCAGTCTACATGGCCTCCAATCCAGTTCAGCATCGTTGCAAAAAGCATATTGAGATTGATATACACTTCGTTCGTGAGAAGGTGGCTCTTGGCGAAGTTTGTGTTCTTCATGTTCCTACAAATGCTAAATTTGCTGATATACCAAAGGGCTCCCGACTGTATCGTTCACCGACATACGCTTCGGTCTCAATATCATTACTCCTGACGTTGAGACTGTGGGGGAATATTAGAGTATAGGTCGGTTAGGGTTAGGCCTGACCGATTTAGCCTCACTCCCTCCCTCTTTGAATTGTAATCTATCTCTATTAGTCCTTGGAGGCCAAGTCTTGTAATCTATATAAACAGCCCTTCAAGGCCTCAATCAATACTATTGTTATACTCTCAATATCCCGAAATATCACATTGGATGATCATTGTGCTCAATAATGGCCTCCAGTGAGGAAATGTAGTTATCCTTTAGTCGCCCATGGGCATGGATTCCTAGTTGGACTTATATGCCTAATTGGGAGCGGTAGTGCCCAACTTGAAGCCATAGTTTGCGGAGATTCTTGATTGCAATCCGAGGGAGATAGGAGGTAGCGCAATGGAGGTGAGACAGCAGAGAAGGGTGGGTGGCATCGGGTGTGGTCACATGCACGACAAGAAAATAGGTCACACTAAGCTTTGGGTTTATGCTTATCAATTTGGGCATGATAACTTTTCGATTTGGATTTCGTTTGTAAAGAAGTTTATAATATGTGACGCATTAGTAGTTGATGGACAAAGGACTTCTGGACAGACTGAGCAGTCTCATAAGAGCGTGACTCAACTTGAAGCTATTCTTGGTTGTGATAGTGTGTTGCGAGGTGATGGGAGAAGAGTAGTGCAGCAAATGTGGACGACAATGAGGAAGATGAGGCAGCGACCGCAACAAGAAAAGAGGCGCCCCAATCCTAGGTGTAAATTCATTCCTAAAGGGGTTTACAGTAGAATGTGAAAGACGGTTAAACAAACACGAAATCACGGCGTGATCTATGTATATGTATGAAATCGTAAATTTATAGATAGCGCGAGTTCAACTTAAGGACGGCATGTCGCATTGGGCGAGGAGATGAACGGAGTAGGAGAAAGAGGGAGAAAGGAAATAAACAGTGAAGAGAGGGAGGGAGGGAGGGAGGGAGAAGGTAGCTAGCGGGGTGGAAGAGGTATGCGGTCGGAGGGGGACACACAGTCAAACCCTTGCGCGCGTGAAGATATGATTCTGTTTTCTTTAAAAAAAATTGAACGTGTTCTGTTTTCTTTAAATAGGATTCGCAATCGGAATCTTAGTGTCAGTCCAATGTAAGTAAGTGCACAGCAGCACTCGGTTAGAGCAAGTTATAAGAAATTGTCACGTCAATAGCAAACTATAAATATGTTTTTTTTTAATATATAATCCATCTTCCACTCTTACAAAAAATTTAGGAGCCTCTGTTTGCACACTCTTATTATTTTTTCTTGTCTCTCTCGTTCAAATAAACAAAAGTACCATGTGTAAGCCGACAATAAGCGAGAATTACAGTGTGGCTCCCGGGTGCTACACACTCCTATACCTGAAAAAATTAAAAAAAAAGGTAAAAAAAAATCGACCTTTTTTAGAAATCAAAGATGACCAGGTCTGCTACTTGCATAAAAATATTTTCCTAAAAATTTACTTTTATTGCATCCAGGGTGAAAAAATCAAAACGCCTCATTACTAGGTACTATTTTTTTTTTTGCCCTGATGACCATGTGAATCATTTTCTTTCCAGATATTTTTATACGAGTAGCATACCTGGTCATCTTTGATTTTCAAAAAAAATCAATTTTTTTTATTATTTTTCCAAGTATGAAGGTGTAGCACCAGAGAGCCAAAAGTCCGTGTTAGACTACTATAAGCCCACTATTGTAAAAAAAGAAAGAACCGAAAGGGCGAAAGCCATACACATGACCCTAGCCTGGCCGGTCGGTGGGAGGGGTATGCACGGTACATATGTGAACACCGATGAGTTTTTGGGCCAGGTCGGATATTAATTAGTACCAAAAAAAGATGCACCAGATACGTATATATAATTATATATAGCCATCTATTAGCACCACGTATATTTAGCAGCAGAATAAATATTGCCGTGAAATTAAAGGAGAATACTTATCCATCTATCCATTTACATAAATATTGCCGTGAAATATTGCAGAATAAATATTGCCTACTATACAGTACAATGTATTGTGTATGAATCCTTATCCATCTATCCATTTACATACAAATTTTAATTCTGTTCCGAGCGGTTACATGTAACTACTAATTAGGATGTAAAACCAAGATGGTTTGAAACCATCTCTCTCAGCTGTTCCCGCGCTGGGTTTCCATTTTTGGCTCAGTCAAAACAGTATAGTAGGCACCTAATTAACAAAACGGAGACGCGCGTCAGATCGGCCAAGCTACAAATACCCCTACCACCGGCGGCCACCCACAATCCATCGAGCTTTCATATTCCTGCCTTTGCCTTCTTGCATCCATCAAGCTAGCTCAAGGATTGCAACAATGGCGGGCATGACCGTGCGCGACGTGTTGTACATGTACAGCGTGGCACGACATGCATACGAGCGTTTCGTCTCAATCTGTGGCAACCCAGAGCAGGCCAGCAACGCGGTGGCGCTGCTGGTGTGGCTGGACCAGGGCACCGTCTCTGCCATCCACCATGTCCCGAGCATCAGCCCCACTGCCGTTGCCACCGTTGCCGCCGAGGCGAACGGTATCCTCGAGTGCCTCCGTCACCAGGAGGCCATGCTCCCTGCCATCCCGCTCATCTCCGCGCTCTGCCAGGATGCCAACATCGACCCGCGCTTCTTCGCATTCCACCAGGACCTTGTTGTCAGGGGAGTTGCTGAGATCCTAGACGGCGTCGGCAAGCTCATCTTTGATGATCGTTTGCACGTGCTTCTCCGGAGGTACCAGACTGGGTTGGTCGGCAACCCGCAAGAGCTGATGGCGCCCTACAGCTCTGAGCCGGTGGCCGTGCCAGAAGACTGCCGCTCCATGTTCATCACCTTCTCCAAGGGCATGCCCATCGACCGAGAAGAGATCTTCCAATACTTCAGGCAGTAAGTACATCATTCTAAATTTCTAAGTTTATATACACGTATAGGAAAATCACGATCTATATTGGTTTAGTTACATCCATCATCTCATATACAAGTACTGGTCTCTGTATCGTACTTATATTAAAATTGACACGCAGGAAGTGGGGTGACTGCGTGGTGAGGGTGCTGATGGAAAAGACATCGGGTGGCAACGCCCCGATGTATGGTCGGATCATCTTCAAGAGTGAGGCGTTCATCAGGCTTGTTCTCAATGGCCAGAGGCTCATCAAGATCACACTCGGTCTCCGTCAGATCTGGCTCCGCAAGTACGCCCCGAGGCCGACCAATGACTAAGATCAACAACTCATTCTTTCTAAATGCCCGAGTGCCGGACTTGGAGTGCGCATGATCGATCTATCTTCTTACAGTTATATCGATGAATATCCATGTTGCTAGATAGTCATTGTCAAGGTTAATTTACTACTAGGTCTTTAGATCTAGTATATATCTATTCATATGTAATGCACTGAAAATTTATTCGAAAGGTTTTTAATTTGTGCCTTAGCAAAACAAATCAGAATAAACAGAAAATCCACCATTACATGCTCCTCGACGGTCACCCATGTTGAGATATAAATCCGAAGTGAGTCATCAATGTTAAAATGAGACTCGACCATGCACCTTCATGCCCCGCCCCCTCCCCCTCGCTTGCCCATCAAATTCTTGTTCGCGTCCTCCCTATATATTTTATATTCCTCTCTTGTTCATCACTCGTGATATCGCTGGGAATTCCGCAACTAGTTGCCCCTGCACCCCATTATCGTAATGCATTTCCGGGTTTTCAAAAAATGTGAAATAAATTATGCATATTGGTTATGTTGTATTGTGATCTTCTAGAAAGTTTCATTCCATAACATACCATATACGTGACCTATGTAAAAAAAGAAAGACCTAAGTGAATAGTAATAGTATCCTTATTCACAAATCATTTTTTGTTTTTGTGCAGGCCACATATTCTATTTTTTCTTGAAAATTTGTAGATACACATGAAACAACATAAGCTATGCCCATGATTTATTTCACTTTTTCTAACTTGTAAGTAAGACATGCACAATTGGGTGGGTTTCTCGCCTCGAATGCACATGCCAAGTTAAGCTTGTTGCTCCATTTCGGTCATGCAAAGAAACATATCATCCCCTCATTATCCTTCAACTATGTGGCTTTCCCACTCAAAACCTACACAAAGGTTCTATATTTTAATTTGAAACTACATATTTGCAGAACACATTAATTCTTTATTCCATGCACAAATTAAAATAGTACCAAAAAGTGGTTTTGACTTTTGGATCAAGAAGCGTAGAGATATAGCACACATACATTGTACATTCTTTTTACTTATGTGTGCTTCATCCCTTATTTTATGCTTGCACGTGTGCATTGCCTTTGTATATGTTATATGTGAATATGTAATCTCTCCGCCCCTGCGATCCATCTGCTCTACACTACTTATTAAAGTTATTCAAATGTAAATGTATGCTTTAGTGAAACGAAAAGAGTTGTATAACACCGAAAAAGTGCTCGACCGTATAAATAAGTACCCTTATACAATGGCCACCCTTTTCGGGACATAGATCCCATAAAATTGGTTCCATTATTAATTTAGACCACACCCAACCATTATAAATATGTACCCATTACACAATGATCACCATGTCACGACATAGAGTTTCTAAGAACCGGTCCCATTATTAATTTGGACATAGACCACATCGTACACCATCCCACCGAGCGACCCAGTCCATTCCCACTATCATTAATCCTCTCTATAGACCTTGATCTTCCTTGCATTCTTTCAACGCGTGACACCTCATTTTCTCTGCTCAAAGGAGTAGATATACCTAATTAAATTTGCTAGTACCTTCTTGAAAAGGAAGAAACTGCATGTCGTTTATTGGTATCCTCCCTCCTAGACGCGTTAAGGTTATAGGTTTAGATTTCAAATTGTTCACCCGCAAGCACCTTGAGCATCAAATTCTTGCTTACACCGCTTCAAATAGTAATGGACAAGCTTTGACCGTTTGATCAAGCCATGTACATACATTCCAAAAGTAACATGTGTTTTATATACTTGTAATGTTGCACATGTTCTTTTTTGTAATTTTACAATCTCATGTATGCATCCTACATTCCTCATTTGCTTCTCGCCTCCACGACGGCTTTGGAACGTTAGATCAAGGGACACACATGTGTGTGCATGTTATGCATTATCTGTTTTTTACTTTTTTATCCATGTCTGGATTGTAACCTTGACGTGCATGTACATTTAGTACTTGTAATGCAGATGTAACATGTTGGAAATATATCCCGGAGACAATAACAAATGTTTTATTATTATATCTCTATGTTTATGATTATGTTTATATTTTGTGTTATAACTGTATTAGTTCGTGAATATGAGTTTTAGAGGAAAACATAATTACTTGTGTGGAAATATAAACCTAATTGTATTAGTTCCTGCTTGAGGGAATTTCCCTAATGCCTTTGAGTAGAGATGCTCCTTGTTAGGTTTCATGTTATTTTGTGTTGGGATTTTGGTCCATGGCAAGGGTTTATGACATAGCTTGGAGATGTGCACTAATGCATTTGGTTTCAGGCTTTTCCGTTGTAGGCCGGTTATTTCGGTCTTGATTGATGCTTGGCTTATTTTCTATTAAAGTATTAATATATGCACCCTGCAGAGTCAGCGAGGCCTGCCATTCTTGTTAAAAACTAGTAGTCTACATAATATTTTGTTCCCCATGGTCTTCAAGTTAAAAATGGACCACTTATATAAGTATTTGAAGAAGGAAACATGTCACATGTCTACCATGATAAACATAGAAGTCTTTCTAGAACTCACACATACCACTATTGCTTCTTTTGGTCACTATGTGACTAGAGGTCAAGGTGTTGCATGGTGATCGATGTGATTTTTTTGGGGAACCCAGCATGGAGAATATAGAAGGGATTTGGTGCAGCTGTCCAAGACAGTGGATTTGAGTTTGCGAGGAGTGGTCTAGAGTGTCGGTGTTTTGGCTCGCAGTGTTTTTGGTGTGTTGGTCAGGCTATTGCAGTGAAGGGATAGATCTTGGTGGGTCAGATGACGACAATGGCAATCAAACGATGGTGTGCCAATGTAACATCCAGATATTTTCCAGATTTTACAACGCTAAATTAATAAAATAAGTTGGTTGAAACTAAAACTTTCGAGGTCTTATTTAAACTTTTCTCAACAATGCTCAAAACATTCAAGAATGGATTAATACGACTATCCAACACTCAAAATCTTGGTTGGGAATATTTATACAAATCTAACTTGTTGTATTTGATTTTATTTCAACCATTTGTATTTTGTAGTTACATTTAAAATAATAATTCAACCTTTGCTTATGATGGAATAATTTGACTTTCCCAATTATGGCAAAGTAGTATTTTAATAAGTTCAATTTGACTCCTAAAGTCTCTACTTGAGTTTGCAATCTTTAAAATATCTCCCAACACTAACTTTACTAGAGGAGAAATAACATGAAATTTCCAAACATAATAAACAAGTTTGATGAACTGTTTTTGCTATAAAATTTCTGGCGAGGTCTGTCTTTTTATTTCTGTTTATTCAACAAGTTTTTTGCTATAGTAAGAAAGGCAGTATTTCGGGCACAAAAGAAGGACAGGTTTCACGTTGTTGGCCTGGGCGATTCATGATTTTTATCCCCTAGGGGAAGCGTAGTACTCCCTGATTCATAATCGCAAAAATATTGTTTTGCGACATATTTTTTTGTAAGTGTAGCTATCTCCAACAATTTGCAAAAGGGACACAGATGTTGACGGTGAACGATATTTAGATAAACTGATGGAAAAAGTATAAGGTGCACTTTGTAATAGTCCTGACACTGTTATAAAGAAGTATTTTGTACGCGTGAGAAGAAGAATGCCAAGTTCTAGGGTTCCACCCTAGCCACCGCCATCATCTGCATGATATGCACCATTTTTGATAGGGAATTGACATGTCCCCGCCTCCTCTTTTTATCGCTCACATGGCAGCATAGGGGGGGGGGTAGTGGGGGGCCTCGCACCTATGCTCGGTGCAATAGTAAGCTCCCTAAACCTAGAGGTGATCAACCAGTAGTGTTATGGTGGCGTTGCACGAGAAAAGAATAAGGTATACCTTCCTCCTCGCCCAGTGGAATTGAGGAGGGTGGGAAATCATATGGTTGTTACTCACATAGATGGTGAATATTTCTTAGTCTATGTGTGTTACAAGTGTGATATTACAAAATTTAGATCAATTAAGTTTTCAATGGTGATGACTTCAGCTCTAGGGAACATGTCCTTAGGAGAACGTACACGAAAACTTTCTAGGTGTCATCAAAAACGACAGACCTCGGCTCTGTTAGGGGATCTATGACAACGGAACGTGATGGATCTAGCCTACATGGATATTAATTCATTGGGACTCCAAGCGTAGAGTGATTTAGCAAGTGTATTTTTTTCACAAGGATGAATCGTGGGTTTATATCGAACTATCAGGGAAACAATAATAGCACTCTTTACTCTTTCCTCTTCAAACAACCTATAAACACAAAGATGTTTGTCTTGTGTCCTCAAGTCCACCAAGTGGTTGTCAAGCACAAGGTTTCATGTTAGAATTTAAAACAAATATTTAAATAAATTACTAAATTAAATATGCAGCAACTAAAGTAAACTAAATGCAATATGAAAGATAAGATTAATCCAATGAAAATAAAGTGGTATGGTCATGGTAGTGTGTAAACTTATATGACAGAACTAAATGCAAGTATGGTAGATATTTTGGTATTTTTGCATTAAATGAGTACTGAAAATAAAAATACTTGTAAATGCAAGTAATAGTGTTTTTATGATTAAAAATGGACCACGACCATAGGTTCACTTGTATACTCTCTCATAAACATGGTGGGATAAAAAAACATCCTCTCATAAGTATAATATTGATCTATGTTCATTAATTGTTTAATAAGCATTCATATGGGCATAACATCCTATATTTGAGAAGATGCAACACATATCACTAATACTCCACTAGTAAGATAAAACTCTATAAACTAGTATTAAGAATAAATAGAGTATTGTGTTTACTTTGATGACATGATGTTGAACACATAGCACTACCTCACATTACATGAACTCACCTAAGATTTTCACTAGCCAATAGTAATACATGCATTCATTTATCCCTAGTGAGGTAACAAAAAAAGGTAAAAACCATAGTAGGACCCAAACTTTATATCACTGTACGGTTTCATACTACCATGTTACTCAAAATAATACACACGTTCCCCATCACATGACCCATCATACTTGGATCAGAACAAATAATCAAAAACAGGGTACAAAATATGCATCTACTTATGCATCAAACACATTATGAAAATACCAGTATCAAATACTCAATTCATAAAAACCAAAGATCCACCACAAGGGGATTATAAATAGATGTCATAATCATGTTGAGAAGATCATATGGCACTAGAACTTTGATAGCATGAGAGAGAGAACAAGTGATGTCTCGGTTCCTGCACCAACAACAGGGTTATTGCAGTACGTGTAGCAGCAAATATTTATTAGAAAGTTCGTTCCACAGAAGTTTTGAAAATGGAAATAGCATAGCCCCACAACTGCATTGTCAGACACAATCATGATTCACACCCAAACCATGGTTTCAAAATAGCCTATTCTATAAGTCACCGGAATAGCGATAGTTGAGATATTATGAAGAACTACTTGAAAAAAAGTAAAGTAAACAAGAATTGAAAGTAAACTAGAGGGAATGTAATTGTAGGACTGAATAGAATAATGATAGTGTCTAGGCTTTTGGTCTCACTAGTACTAGAGGGGCACTATGTGGCCATATATAAGAATTACACAAGATACCCCTTTAGACGAATAAACGATCCCCTATGATTACCGGGTTGTCACTAGGTCTGTAATACATACAACCACATGTTGTTTTTACTCGCGCAAGTCAGTAATACATGTGCAAGTCAATAATACACTTCGGACCAAAGGATCACATGAACTCCTCTATCTCCTCTTTGTCACTAGAACATGGAGTAATATACTAGATAAAGCCACAAAGTCTAATGTTGCATACTAGCTCATACCTCAACCTAGAACCGAATCAATTACTCAAACATAGATAAATATAAATACAAATAAAAATCCATGGAAATCATCATGTCCACTCTTACAAATACAAGATCTAGTTAAGGGAGAGAGAGATATATGGAGGCACCGATGGAGATGACGATGGTGAAGAATGGTACACGTGGTGAAGGTGAGGGCGCCTCCTTCTCCTACTTTTGCTTGGATGGTCAGGAGGTGTTGATGGAGATGTAGATATGATGGAGATATGGCGGCGATAGGGCTCCACCCTGTAAGTCTATGGAGATGATACTTCTCCATTTACTCCTCCCTCCTTTATATAAGGCCTAGGAAGGTCCCCAATAGCCCCTCATACATTCCCTATGACCTGGAGAAAGGTTTAGGAATAGACGGGGGAAGGTAAAGAAACACGCAAGTTCTTGGAGGTTTTCGTTGCCTAGAACCCATGGTATGGATGGGCCGTATGGACGGGCCCTGCCCGTAACGATGCATGTTAAAGCTTCAGACTCTTTGGTATTTTAGCCACCATTTTTTCATATGAACTCCGATTTGGGTGTTCTTCAGCTTGTTGGATTCGTATGGACGAGAGATGTACCACCATGGTATTGGATCTTTATTTTGAGTTAATGGAAAAATATCAATTCTTCCACTCCTCAAATGTCTAAGTCTGGTGCCTACATCTCATACATATTGTCCTCTCTTTGCTCCTTTTGCCTTTATTAATCCATAATTGTCCATAACACCTACACACATGTCAAAGACAAGGAAAAGTAATAAAATCCTAATAAAACTAATACCTATGAAACACTCATATGAAAATGAGTAAGAACTTGTAATCATGCATAACACGCATAGTAATAATTAGAAGGAGCATGTTATGAGTGGTTTAATTCACATTCTACATACTTAAAAGTGTACATATTTGACACACATCAATAAGATACTTCCACAAACCCATAGTACGGGGGTGGACTACTTCCTCTTCATCATGGTGATGAAGGAGATGTTGTTGGAGAGGTTGGAGATGCGATTCGCTGGTGTTCCAGTGGAATTCCCCCTCCAATCTTCGCATTATCTCCTCTATTTTGTGTTTCTGTATCCATGGTGTGACGTACTCCAAGATTGCGATTGGGGAAGTATATATAGGCATTTTTAGGTCAAAACAAAGTCGTGGGCAAAAAGATCGAGGCTCTAGATGGGCCCCATAGCATGACAGGGGGTATCTGGCCGTGCCATGGGATCTATCTTGGGCCTCCAAGGTGCGGTCTAGGTGATCCAGGCCTTCGTTTAGATGAAGAACTTTAGTAGAAAAATCCCAGGTCCTTTTGGAGTTTACGAAGGTCCATGAATGTCCAAAATAGTGTTTTCCTGCCTACCGGGTTATAATACAAATAAAAGGGATCTTTTAGGAAAATCTCCAAAATCATTCTAAAACATGATTGTAGCATCTCATATGAATCAATTATTAAGGAACAAGGCATAATAAACTACAAAGATCATAGATGCATTTTACATGCATTAGCATCCCCAACCTTAACCTATGCTCATCCTCGAGCATAAAGGTGTTAAATAAATGAGATTTGGAGTTTATTATCAATAGAAGCACAATATAAAATGCATGATCATTGCTACACAAAGTATGGTAGTTCATTAACAAGTAAATAACAACAAGCAATCGCCAAATAATAAACATCAAATATGAATAAGAATAAAAACATGTTTAATAGAAAATGAACATGTACTATGGTCAATTAAGAAAACTAGAATTAAAGATATAAAAGTTTAAAATTTGTTCCTATATTTTGGTCTTAGAATAGAGATATTTTTCTTGAGAAACTTCGTTTCACTTGACTCGAGAGGAAGTAAAAAGTAAGCATGGATTAAACATGTGCAGGATATCTAACTTCCAGACCATATTTGTTAAGGGAATGATTTTTCCACGATTCACCATTAATGTTTGGCTCCATTGCCCCTATCATTGATATCTTCTATTATAGCATAATTTAATGTGGTAGTTAATATCCCATTATACCATTGACATTATTAAGTTGAGTGTCTCATATTACTTGACCACATTTACTAGTTACTCATGTTTCAATAATAGTTCGTCATGATATGTATAAAGATGTCATCCAGGTGGCATCAAGGTACTTCCCGACCCTCCATATGGTTAATCCTTGCCCCCGAGCTCTGAGGTGGACCACACATACTTTAGTGACAGGACAAGCATACATATGAGCACTCTTTGTGCTAAGTTCCTTGCAAGATTTATAATTTAGCGCTTCATGAAATGCTCATGCTGTAAATTTCCACCCTGAAAACATGGCTGGTGCCCAACGCTCCTTATCATCATAAATACATACTCGAAAGTATTATATCTTTGAATAGTCTGTTACAACACCGCCTAATAGCCACAACCAAAGAGTTTGTGATATCAACATGTTGCTATAAAGTTAAAAGCTTTTACCACGTCGGCCTGGTTGAGATAATAACTTAACTCATCATGTCAAGTGTGCAATGAACATATTTCCCATAACTATGTCAGGTATACTAATTATTTTTGCTCATGTTCATGGTCACCCCACAATTAACTTCTCTATGTCAAACACCAACTAAAGCAATATCATTTGGAATCTAAATAAATAGCACTGAGAATATACTAGGAATAACATGAATGCTATAGAGGTAGATATAGTGGACACCACTAAAAATATCTTGGTTCGAAGGTTTATGGATGCACAAGCTTTGCTTGAACTTTTTGTAGAAAGGCTAGCAATAGGGAGAATTTTACCACTAGGAAAAAGTATGAAAAAGTGTACATAGTACTACTCATTACCTACCACGAAAGATAAACTTAAACTTAAACATACATGAGGTAAATGACTACTAGTAACACATGTGACACCTGCAAGATATCATAAACTCAATAATAAAAGATCACATAAATTATATAACTAGCCATGAGTTCCTTTTATGCAAGTATTCATCCCTTCACCTCTCTTTAATATCCTTTGGACTTTAACTTATTTTAGTACGTAAATGATATTAAACAATTAAGCACATATTCATGTTCTTTGATTTAGATCCAAGATCTAATCAAAACTTTAAAACAAAAACTAGATACATACGTTCTAAATTTATGCAATTGTTTAATGTTGCTCGGAAACAAAGTTTCGAGGTTTTCCAACTGTGAGTTTAATAGGTCCAGTGAGGTGTCGTGGGCATCCAAAAGCTTATGGTTTTCACCATTATTGGATAACTCATAGTACGATGCTCCTCATTTCCTTGTCAAAAAACTTGAACACAAAACTTTCTCCATTTCTTTTCTGTGGTGTGATATTATTGGCATAAAGATAATATCCAAGCTGCTATCCAAACTTCAAATAAAATGGAATATAAATTTCCAGAGATTTGCTTTAGTGTATAACATTCAAAATACTAAAAAAAATCAAATCAAACTCAAAAAGGCTACTCTTGCATCACAAGACAAAATCTATCTAGAAAAGCAATTGTTGGAAAACATACATAACTAAGCCACATAAAAATGTTAGGAATTTTTGCTTATTTTTTGCATATAGAGGATGCAAAGTTATAACTACAGTAGAAAATTTAGCTCAATGGGAGCTACCAATAAAATTCTAGAAATTTTCTCATGAATAGCAGCATGTAGGAATCTGCAGCTCCGTATATGTGTTATCACTATTAATATCCAAAATAGGTAAAAATTGGTACTTTATTAAAAACTCTAGTAGCTAAAAAATAAAGAATCTCTTTATATAGAAAGAACTCAAAGTAAAAACCAAAACAAAACAACCGGTTTGCCTCCCATAAGTGCTTTTTTATAGCCATATAGCTCGGCTTCAAACCTTTGTTTTTAAGAAGGGGTAGAGATCATGTGGGAGCTTTGTCTCTGGAAATACCTCCTTATTCCTTAGGAAGTGATCCATTCACTCATTGTATAGAAATGAAACTTTATATTTCCTTCCTTGGAATTAATTATAGAGCATTTGTTCTTAAAAAGGGTCTTCCAAGTATTATAGGACTATAGGATTCACTTCCCATGTCCATACAATAAAATCCACTGGTACAAATGTCATATATAACTCAACCATAATATTATTGACTCTACCTAAAGCATATTTAGTTTAGAAATTAGTAAGTCAAATTCATACTTTTCAATGGCACATATTTCAAGTTTATCATAAAGATCTTTAGAATTTGCAGAAATGCCAGACCCTAGATCTAGAATAGCATGCCAAGTTAATTTCCTAATAGTAATTTGTATCTTTGGGGTATAGATCCCCAAGATTAGGTGGAATCATGGATTCCTTATTATTTCTATTCAGTTTTTTTGAAGTACACGATTTGCAATATAAGAACCAAAACCTACTTGATGAACACTAATAGATGGATCATTAACATACTTTTGCAAAATAGATAAAAGTTCATTCAAGCTACATTTTCAAGATCTATGAGAGGTTCTTTAATAGTTTCACTAAGCATCTTAATCTCCTCTAATTTAATTTTTTAGTACCATCTTATTTAATATCATTAAGAACTCCTTTGAGAAAACTACTAAAACATATCTCATGCTTTTTGGAAGTGGTTGCATGTTGTAAAGACTGTCATATCATATATACTCTATCATGTGCATCATCAATGGACTTAAGATCTTCTAGTCTACCTTCACAAGAGTCTAGCTTCCTCATGATTGTTGCAATGGATATTTCAATCTCAGGAATAAAATCTTGACTAAAAAGTTCTAAATAATCAAGGTTCTTTTTAGCAGGTATCCTTTTAGCACATTTTTCTAGCCTCGTTTTAAAAGATTTCAATATCATGTCCATTTCTTCTACATATTTATTATTCACAACACTAGCTCCTGAAATATTTTAATTACTAATACAGCTTCTTCAGGTCATGCCAATATAAAACTTCCCTAAAGGAAAAATCTGGAACATTTTTACTCCAGATTTCTAATCCAAAGTAGATGTTTTCATTTAGTTTAGCCTCACTACATGGTTTGGGATCTTCATAATGTAATTCATATATTATTATCCAAGAATCTTCTAGAGATTCCCCAAAGTTATGTTCAAAGATGAAGTATCGATTTTGAAAAACCGTGGCCTTTTTCTTGACATCAAATTGTTTTTATCCATGCTTGAAATATTAAGGTGATTAAGATCCTACAATTTTTAGCTTTTTTATGTAAATTAAAGAAAATGCAAAATTGAAATTAAATATGCAAAACTAAAAGTACTTATGCAAGCAAAAAAAACTAAAGAAATAAAAGGAAAGGGAGACAAACAAAAATGATTTAAAAATCTAAAGGGAAAGAAAATCTCACGGAGGTGCACTTCCCCAAGCTTGGTTTGTTGCAAAATGGTGAAGGCGCGGGAAAATCTCTAATAGCTGATGTGGAAGTTTATCCTTTGTTAGATGTAATTCTGTCTCCCCTACAATGGCGCTAGAAAATATCTGGCAGTTGTCGTGGGAAATATTCAGGCACCACCCTTTGTGAAATCTTCTTGCTGTCTCCCCGGCAACAGCGCCAGAAAATATCTTGATGAAAAAAAACTACATGGACACCAATTAGTTGGGACTCCAAGTGCGGAGTGATATAGCAATCGTATTTTTCCCACAAGGTGACTCGAGGGTTTATATCAAACTCTCGGGGAAATAGTAGTAGTACTGTTTTATCTTTTCTCTTCAAACAACATATACAACAAATGTGGTTTCCTTGTATCCCCAACTCCACCAAGTGGTTGTCAAGCACAAGTCTTCATATTAGAATTGAAAACAAATGATTAAATAAAATAACTGAAGTAAATATGCCACAACTAAAGTGAACTAAATGCAATATGAAAGATAAATATAATGCAAAAGTAAAGTGGTATGGTGATGGTAGTGTGTAAACTTATATGAAAGAACTAAATGCATATAGTAGATTTTTTGTATGTTCGCATTAAATCAGTACTAGGAGTAAAAATACTAGTGAATGCCAATAGAAGGTGTTTTTTATGATTAAAACATACCAGGGTTCATAGGTTCACCTGTCTACTCTCTCATAAACATGGTGGGATCAAAAGTATCCTCTCATAAGTATATAATATTGATGGATCTTCATTAAGTGTTTAATAAGCATTCATATGGGTATCACGTCCTACATTTTAGATGATGCAACACGTCTCACTAATACTTCACTAGTAAGAGAAAACTCTACAAAGTATCATTAAGAATAAATAAAGTAGCCTTTACTTTGATGACATCATGTTGAATGCATAACACTACCTCACATTACATGAGCTCACCTAAGATTGCCACTACACAATAGTAATACATGCATTCATTTATCCCTAGTGAGGTAACAAAAGAAATATAAAAACCATAGTAGGACCCAAACTTCCTATCACCGTCTAGTTTCATACTACCAATTTGCTCCAACTAATATACATGTTCCCCCTCACAAGCCCCATCATACTTAGTTGGTCCAGAACAAGTAATCAAGAACAGGATACATACTTTGCAACTACTTATACATCAAACACAATCTGAAATTACCAATCTCAAATACTCAAATCATAAAAACCAAAGATCCACCACAAGGGGATTACAAATAGATTTCCATAATCATGTTGGGAAGCTCATATGGGACCAGAACTTTGATAGCATGAGAGAGAGATATAGAACAAAATAGTTCCACAAACCCATAGTCTGGGGGGTGGTCTACTACCTCTTCATCATGATGATGAAGGAGATGTTGTTGAAAAGGTTCGAGATGCGAGCCGATGGTGTTCTGGTGACGTTTCCCCCTCCAATCTTTGCAGAATCTCCTTTGTTTCATGATTTTTTATATGTAGTGCGTCGTACTCTGAGGTCATGATCAGGGTAGTATTTATAGAAATTTTTAGGTCAAGACAAAATCGTGGGTGAAAAGATTGACGACAACAGATCCTCGAGGATCCAGAAGCCCCCATGGCATGACATGAGTATTTGGCCATGCCATGGGCCCTATCATTGGCCTCCTGCTGCTCTAGGTGAGGTCCAGGTGCTTGAGGCCTTCGTGTCGATGAAAATCTTCATTAGAAAAATCCTAGCTCATTTTGAGTCCACGAAGGTCCATGAAAGTCCAAAATATGCAAAACAGGGTTTTCCTGTCTAAAGAGTTATAATACAAATAAAAGGGATTTTTTGGGAAAATCCTGAAATCATCCTCATATGAATCAATTATGAAGGAATAAGGCATAATAAACTACAAAGATCATAGATGCATTTTACAAGCATCAGCATCTCGTCGTCTTTGCTCTGGTGGCAGTAGTGGTCATTAGGTGGTCAAAGGATCTCAGTGTAACTTTTATTTTGTTTTGAACACTTTATACTTCCTATGAACTTTTATAATAGATTTGTATCCTTCTTGCAAAAAATAAAGAAGTATTTTTGTAACAATAGTATTTACATTTTTTGCAAAAATTCTATAGATCTATTCATAATCCTCAACACGGGTCATGGAATTCCAAAGTAATAAAAATCACAAACATGTCTTTGGACCACTTAATCGAACCGAAAGTGCGCCACCATCCTCGCCACTCCCTCACTGGAACCGGACAAAACTTGTCGTTATACAGCCTATTGTATAGACACAGAGGAAGGTCATCATGCTAAGGCCCCAAATGACTAGCGCACGAGAGCAACAATCGAGGTCGATGAAGAGAAGCGTAGATCAGAAGGAATATCGTCCAAAACCAGCGAGGTCCCCGAGATACACCTCCACCACACGCCCTCCGACAACGTTATATACGCACCACCGCGACGCCATGTGATGCGTCTCGCATAATTATTATGCGGGACGTGACGCTCGAGACGCACTAGAAATGTGTCTCGAATAGCAGAACCTGTGTGTTTCGAGTAGCCTTTTTTCTAGTAGTGGGACAAATACTCTAACCAAACATCAAAAAACAAAAGCTCCGCCGACAAGGACCAAGATCCACTGCTCCTCCGTGACCGTAAGTCCACAGGAGACGGGGCAAATCGGCGGCGCGGACAGGAGGCATGTAACCCTAGTCCCGTGGGTCTCCCGAGCGCTGGGAACACAAGTGTGTACATTTGTTGTGCTTATTGCAGAAACCTTCTCAGAATATTTAAGTTTCACAGATTAATTCCCCCACCTCTCTAGCACTGAAACCTGACTTGGTAAGAGCAACTTCAGCAGATCCCCCATATCCAATTGCTTGGTGCAGCAAGGTAGAGCACAGATGCAGGAGCGGAAGTACCCACTCCGCAAGGGAAACGTGGCCAACATGGACAAGTTGATTGCTGGAGCATTCATTCGACTGGTACCCGGAAATGGTCTGTCGAGCAGCTGCTATGGCCGAACTCTGCTCGAGTGTTGAGGAATTCCGTCATGGTGAAGTTCCTGTATCTTGCCGGCTTTTCCAGTGTGACGAGCTCCGGGAGAGGCCCAAGCAACCGGGAGTCTCCGCAATTGGCGGGATTGAAGAAGGTGGCAACAGAGACCCTGGGATCTACACTTGATTTGATCCTCACCCTGTGCTCCACGCTCTTGTACTCATCGTTCGAAACTAGCTGTAAATTATAGTGGAAGCAGATCAAATTTACTACTCCGTAGATGCAGATTTGCAAAGGTGACCACCACCGAAATGCATTGGTATTTGGAAGCGGCCTACCTTGAGCACGTCCCCGATGTTGACCAGAAGAGCGCCGGGCACCGGCTGCACGTCCGCCCACCCTCCGTCGTGGAGGTGCACCTGGAGCCCTCCGACGTGGTCCTGGGCCAGGACGGTGTACATGGAGGGGTCGGTGTGCTCCGCTGCCCCCACAACCCGCTCGGGCTCCGGGCAAGGCGGGTAGTAGTGGCCCGTCATCACCCAAGCCTCGACCTGCGTGGCCATGTGCAGCCGCTCCGCGCCCACACCAAGGGCCTCGGACAGCAGCCCAGTAATCTCCTTCCCGAACTCATCGATGCGCCGGTGGTACTCCATCATAGCGTGCCGGCAAAACGCGGGGATTCGGCCGACGTCGGGCGGCGGCGAGTTCTGCAATAAAACACGGAGGTAGTCGCGCCAGCTGAGGAGACGATCGGCGTACCGGCCGCCCGTGTTGGGGACGGTGGAGTAGCAGATGCCCCCAACCGGCATCAGCGTGTAGAGCGCTGAGCGCACGGCGCGAGGCAACTCGTGGAAGGCCTGGACGGCCGACACGACGGCGCCGTCGTCGACGCCGTGGTTGATGACATTGAAGAAGCCGCAGGTCCGTGCGGCTGCTCCGACGGCCGCCACGGTGGCTGAGCGTGGACCAGAGAGGTCAACAGTTGGGACGGACAAGTTGGTGGAGAGAGCCGTTGTGGAGTCGCTGCAGGGCTCCTCAAAGAAGGGTGGAACGGAGGTGACACCGGACTCAACCAGGCCGCGAACGCCGGCGCCGGTTGTGAGGAACTCGGCCATCGATGCCGGGATACCGTACTTGTCGGCTCCGGCCATTTTTTTCCTTGGCCAAAGTAGAAACCAAGATGTTCTTATTCTTAAGTGGAGATCAATGTAGAACCTAACCAATATATATATAATGTGGACGCATAGATGCCATTGGGGATGGTGGTGAATAAATATTGACGTGTGCAGAAAAATTCACATTCCACGTCATCGTGGAGAGGCATCGATACTTGAGGACATGAGAACATTTTGGCATGTCAAATATTCTAAATAAGGCAGCCAACCCAGCTTGCATTTACCTGGATTTAAAATTGTTCCTCTTATATCGCCAATCACATCTGACGAAATATCCAGCCTGGGCAGACATATCCCCATTAAATTAGACACTTTTAACAGACTCTCTCAGTATACAAGTACAGCAACTCATCTCGCTGATCCTGCAGAAGCTAAAAGCCCAATCGTGAACTGTGTTTCTTGTAATGATCGATCAAGTCTGTAGGTCACGACAATGAGATGCCGGCCAATTAGCCATTTGCCCATTTCTCACACTATCTTTTTAGCTATGCACTACTGTCCATCGGTACACATTTGTTTATGGCTGTCTCACTGTCCATATTTAAACCTCACGTCCATGTTTATGACTTTATATCATATACTCCCTCAGTTCAGAAATAAGTGCTTCACTTTGTCTAAATTTATATGTATTTAGACATATTTTAGTATATAGATACATTTAAATCTAGAGAAAGCCAAGTCAGTTAATTCTGGACGAAAGGAATACTATTATTGAGGCCGTAGATGACAACCAGTTGAACCAATACAGGGTGGGGCATAGACGAAGCTTCCATGGGTCATGGGCGTACAAATGTACACCCAAAATTTTGTAAAAAAAATCATGTATATATTCATGTATCACCTTTGGTATTCTCTGGCCCGTAATACATGGCGCATACATAGTACAAGGTCTATTTTGTAAAAATAAACCTAGTTCGTTCAGAACTTCTTAAATTTGGCCCGCATATTCATAATTCAAACTAAAATCTTTCCGACGCGGCTCGTCCTCCCGCAGTCTAGCGCCGCTCCGGCAGGGCCTGGCTGCCTCTCCACCGCAATCCATGTCGAGTTCATCCCCGCGGTGCTCCAGCACCTCCACTTCGACCCTGCGAGGCTCCAGCACACACCCGTGTCATCCCTGAGTGATGCTTGCGTCCCTCGTTGAGCCCGTCCCTACGCCACTCCAGCAGGACCACCTACTCTGATCGTCGCTAGTATCGGAGCTCCTGTGTTGGACCGCGCTGGATCGCACCCGTATTGGTGGCAGAGCGGGAGTTGTGGAAGAGGAGCCCGAAGCTCGGCCGACCGTGGCCGTGCTTGATGATGGAGGCGTCGTCAGGGCCGAGATCGATGAGGTCGCCCACGAGGACGGCCTGGGCAGGGGAAGGGAAAGCGGCCGGCCAGCGGAGCCCTCCACGTGAGCTCTCCAACTGCGAGCGGAGCGGCTTCGGACTACCTCCCCTCGAGGAGTTGCGAATAGCAGCGAGGAAGACGATGGTTTGATTTGGACTGATTAGCAACCAAATTTAAATTAGGGAGATTCTTTTGTAAAATTAAATTAACACAGTGCCCGTGGCCAATAATTCAGGCGGAGGGAGTACCATTTTCATTTTTATGTTTTGTGTTTCTTAAAGTTTGTACACCTGAAGTTAAATTCCTGGATCCGTCTCTCGGGTGGGGAGTAACCCTTTTACAAAGCAGGTCATTAGAAAAACGAATCAGGGAGTAGCGAAGAATGCGATCAACTCCAAGTTGGGAAAGAAAACAGACGAAGCTACACTTGACAGACTTGCCACTAGGCAACCTAGACTAGTGAGCAGAAACCAAACAACACCTCATGAGAAAACCATTGGACACTATTGCACCGAACACTCAAAGCAATTGTTGGAGAGGATTTAGATTCAATCTCTTTAAGCAAGAGCTTAGTGACGAGAAGCACCCTAACTTTACTCGTAGAAGACCAGTCGATGACATGACAGGCGTGGTCAGTAGTATAGCATGTCAGACAAGAGACCCGCCAATGGCCACGCTAAACTCTGACCATTACAGTTCACAACTGTCAGATATTTTCTATGAAGAAGCACATGGATATGACATCACTGACCAATTGTTCTGACGTTTGCTTAACCGAACTATTTAGAGACTTTTGTCAGCCGTGACGCTTAGCTCTTGACTCTGTTTTCTCTTGACTTTGTATTTGAGAAAAACACAAAGGATAATGTAATTTGCGCTTACTAAAATTAAATAGACTTTTTGTCCTAAAAAACTTACATGTGTTGTTCTTTCAATGTTCTACTTTAAGAAGCCCAATACTAGAAATATGTACTAGCAGCGGAGAACTTAAGCCTCCAGTCTATTCGCCAGCTAAGGATATCCCCACGTCATGCAAATAAAGCATAAATTAACTACGTCATATAAAAAAATAACTAGCTAATATATAGCAAAAGCAATTAAGTGTGACATAAACACTTAATCATTAATCAACGTTCAATTACCTTGTCTGTCAAGTGGATGATGATGATGAATACATGGATTACGTATCTCATTGATTAGTAGCCAATAATACATCTGTAGTAAGTTACAATGAAGTGATCCATAATGTTTTCCCATTCTTGGTGGGAAATTCCCGTAGTTTTCTTAATTTTCTAGAGTGTAAGGTCATACCGGTGGTCATCAATAACCTCTATGGTCATGGTGCCAAAAGGAAGAGCGAAATTATTCATGTAGTAGATTTAATAACCAAAGAAGTTTTTGTAGTGTGTTTTTTGACAATAGAATGAAGTTTGTTTGGCCTGCTTTTTCTAAAACGGAGGTGAAACCCCAGCTTCTTCATCAAAATGATGCTCACAACCTTCTTTATTTATCATTCAATATAGCCCCATAAAGAAAATACATAGAACAATCCAAAGCCACCTCACTAATGATAGCTACCACAACACCTACAATCTTGATGAAGGGGTGGCCATGACGGGGCAATTGACCTGACCTCACACATACGCACGCCATAATAAAAAAAAGAGTGCCTCACCAAACCGCTTAATGGCGAACCAGGAGTATAAATTGATCTAGTAGACCCTTTGCGCACACTAGTACATGCACTCCGAAAGTCGCTGTCGTCATGTTCCACCGACCCATGTTCAGGACAGAGATCAAAGTAATGACCTTGTTAGAGCCCGCCATCGATGGCACCACGACATCAGACCACGTCACCTCCATGTGTGCGTCCATAGCTGAGACCCCTTTGTGCCACACAGCCGAGACTCGACGATGCCGATGCGGTAGATGTAATACCGCTCCACCTCTTGCCTCCTCCATCCAGCAACGGCTCCAAAAACAATGCCCCCATGAGGGAGAATGACACCGAAGTGCCGCCATTGTTCGATACAGTATACCTAGATCTTGGGTTCCCCGACAGTAGCACGAGTGAGTAGACAATGGATGCAACGATGATGTATTCAACATGGTAATGACGCGTAAATTCTGCCATCGCCCGCCATGACTAGAGTCAGAGCTTAGTTTTGACCAGTAACCTCGTGTCTCCAACTCGCCTGCGGGCCAAATGTGGGATCAAAGATCCACCATGCCTGGTCGACCGACCAACTCCAGCGAAGGAGGAGGCCACCATTTTCATGCCTGAGGTTGATGCCCTAGACGTCCTCCTGCTGCTGACGGGGATGATGATATGGAGCAGGTACAACCACAGTGGCCCGTCCAGGCCCAAACCTTGATTGGACCCGTCGGTCGTCGCCGCCTACCGCCGTGATCCGCTAGGCCGAAGCATCGCCGTTGACAAGTTCGGTGCACGGGCACCGCTGCTGTCATGCTATATCTTCAGTCGAGGATCTATGCTGCCTCCGCGCCCACGGGCTTTGCCGGACGACGACTTCAGCGGCGGCAGGAGAAGAGGAAGTGGAGGGGGTGGCTAGAAGGGGCGACGGGGCCCTCTTCTGCAGATTGACATGGCCACATGGGAGGGGTTCTAGTTTTGCTGAGTTGGAGGAGAGACCTCTACCTTGTTATGCATGTATTTCCTGTATTCGGGATAAGTTAGAATGTTGTATATTTTGAGCTTGAGCTCCGTATTTTATCTAGGACCCAAATTGCATTCTTCCATTGGGATTTGATTTTGAATTATCTTTACGATGAACTGTAGTAATATTCTTTGTAAATAAACTATAGTACATGAATATGTAATTTTATACAATATTTCCGGTGAACTATCAGTTTATTATTTATGTTGTATTTGTGTTTGAAATTTGTAAAGTTAAGTAGATCAATGTCAAGTATGCAGTCCTGCCATAAACTCAAGATCAGCAAGCAGAAAAATTGCAGACCTGTCAACGAAAAATGAACGCCGGCTTGCACTTGTAAAACATACACACGTGATGACATGACACACACCAGCACTCACCTACACGCGACCCCTAGCAGACGTTTAGAATTGAGCGAGCATCACTAGCTTGTAAAATGAATGGAATTATACACTTAAATTAACTCCGCCACCCTGACGGAGAGGCGCCTGTGTGCGCCCGTGCTCGCTCCGCGCGGTGGACGCGGCGCCCGTGCGTGTGCGGCGGAGGCTCCATCCGCTGGATCTTCTCCAGTGCCGCGACGACCTCGGCCATGGAGGGCCGGTTCTTGGGGTCGCCGGAGAGGCAGCTCAGCGTGAGCTGCGCGGCGCTCAGAGCGGCGGCGCACGTGTACTGCCCCTCCAGACGCGGGTCCACCAGCTGCGCCACCTTCCGCCGGTCGGTCAGGTACGGCTTGGCCCAGTTAAGGACGGAGACAAGGGGGGGGGACGAGCAGGGGCGACGCCACTCTATGCTCATGATTTCCTTAGCAATATTAGCCATGGCAGATCGTTATTTGTGGCAGATTTGCTAGCTCAGCCCCTCTCAATCAGATCACACGCACACCTTGCCCCCCTTGAGCTTAGACCCTGGCTCCGTCCCTGGACCCAGTTAACCAGGTTGACCTGCGGCGCCGGCCGGGCCGTGTCGAGCGCGCGCATGCCGGTGAGCAACTCCAGGAGCACCACGCCGAACCCATACACGTCGCTCTTCACGTACAGGTGACCTGCACCAAGACACAAATTAGCCTTTGGCGTCACGTGCGTGGAGACGTACGTGTGCGATCGACGACGGTGGGCATTGGTAGGTACCTGAGGAAACGTACTCCGGCGCGGCGTAGCCGAAGGTGCCCATGACTCGGGTAGTGACGTGGCTGTGGCCGTCGGCCGGGCCGTTCTTCGCGAGGCCAAAGTCAGAGATCTTGCGTCGTAGTGCTGCATGCAATGCAACCCGAGGGAAAACATACACATGTCAATTATTACTTGGTCAGACCGTCTCGGACGTGTTTGTTTTCTTAGTGTAACGCTCTCATACCGTATCAAGGAGAATGTTCGAGGACTTGAAGTCTCGGTAGATCACATTATGTGTCTTCGACATGTGCAGGAAGGCGAGGCCGCGTGCGGCGCCTATGGCGACCCGTAACCGTAAGCCCCAAGAGATGGGTTGGACGGATCCACCTTCTCCTATCAAGAATCATCTATTGTCAGTTACACCTCAATTTTGATAGTCTTGTACTCCAGAAACTTCTTGCAAGTTATTTGCTATATTTATAAACTCTACAAGGATTTGTAGGGTAGTCCTTGCTTAGATTTATAGTGAAATTCATTGTAGTTAGCGATCTTTTGGAACATATCAAATTAAACAAGAAAATTATTTTTTTGCACAAAAGTCAACCTAATATGAGAATTACAATTATTTTTGTAATAATATATTGAAGGTGCGAAAAATATGTCTTGAAAAAATAAAAGGGCTGGGATTACATTGTAAATTCTCCTATATATATTGGGAAATAGTATTCAAGATGATATAAGATATGATAATATATCAATAAAAATACCATTCCATTAACCGTATGTGAGTTATGATGAGATGAAAACATACAATATTAATGTGTGAGAACTTTTAACTTGTTTTGAATCCATGGTCTAGCCATAAAACCAGAAGAATGCAAAGGCGTCCTTCGTCACTCCAGTGTAATCAAATATTTGATGTTAGGGTGATTTGCCACACGTTCATTTCGATGTAGCGGGTAAAATTATTTGTTATGTTGGTGGTCTATCTAAGAGGTAACATTTTTCAAATTTTGGGGACTCGATCTCTTATACAAAAGAGCAACCAAAATATATAGATAGAAAAAAGCTACAACAACAATCTGCAATTTCACACTAGAGTATTCATTATCTTTTGTTGCTTAAACTACACAAGGAGCTATGACATACCACTTGTATAGCACAAATGGCAAAAAAATATACATCTTGTACAACAGAGACAAAATATTATTAAGTTTAGCAACGAAGACATTGTACATCATAAAAATATCTCTAACTAAGCTAACTAGAGACAACACATAACCAAGACCCTCAGTGACACAAGATAATCTTTTATCGCCGTCACATCCACACATAATCAAACTCAATCATTTAGATGGACGTGTATCTTTCGAAAGCATACACACATTGTGTGTCTCCTAGTGCATGTAAACACATCCCTAAGTCCGAGCACTATACAAATTTATTAATCACTAATAACCTAATGACATACCACAACATAAGCATTACTATATTAAGAAGTGTGCAAAAAAGGAGACCGACTATCTTCATTCACAGCGGAATGTAGGGAAATAAGTGATTATGGATAATGATGACAAGGTCTCAAGGAGAGTCCATAAATGGTGATGATCGGGAGAAAATGGGTCATCGACGCTATGTCTATGAAGTAAATCGCCAATGAATGAGAAGGAAGGTGACACCTTAACCTTTCAATTTGTCAACGACATGTCCTTGAATTTGAAGCACCTCCCCACCATCATGTCCGCACACAGTGAGGATCGTCAATAATATGCGGGAGAGAATGAGAAGGAGTGGACGTCGAGCCCCCTCCAAGAGCCCATTAGAGAAAGAAAGAGAGGAAATACATTTTTTTCCCTTACTACAGCATTAGCACAACATACGAGAGAGGATGAGACCACACTTGGAAGACTAATTTAGTCAGCCATGCAAAGTGTAGGTGGACAAGTTAGTGATGTAAGAGAACCAACACACAATGGAAAATTGCCGCAACGGTCGAGGGCGCCCGAGAGGCCGCACTTTTAGCTATCCACGTATCTTTATCTATGATATGATTTTACTTTACTAGTATGTACTTCTCACTCAACAAGCGCAATTATTTACACCCTTGTGCAACACCTAGGAAGTCTAATTATTTTGTATTGATTACCATTATCTGGTAAAGACTAAGTTTCAAAAATCTATAACAACTAAGCTGTATGGAGTTTGTAGATCCCAAAATTCATTCTTCTTTTATGTAGATTTAAAATTTGGGAGTTTTGTCGTTATTTTACACTTTCAAACAGTATTAGTATCTTATAATTCTTAGTTTCTTAGCGGACACATAAGTTCTTGGAATTAATATCATTAAATTCTCAGAACCGATATCATGGAATTCTATGTGTTAAAATTCTAATTATATCCCACAATATTTTTTAAAAAATCTTGAGATTAGTATCATAAAAAATCAATTTTATTAGGAGACATAATCTCCCATAATTTGTATATTGAAATTTAAATTTTGAAATATTCTCAAGACACTCAAATTATAAAATAGCTTGGAGATCTTTTTATTATCTAAAATCAGTGCATTTTAACTGAAAATCAAATCTGGTTTCATATATCAGATAGTATCATGGAAATTTTGAAACCCTATTAAAATATATTTTATATAATTAGATATAATGGTTGAGTTTCAAAACTTGGTAGGGAAACAAACTATCATTAATTTGTGATTAATCAGTGCTCTTGGACTTAGTTAACCGAATAGAATATTAAGTGTCATATGTCTAATTCAAAATGTGGGGTTGAAAAGCATCCACATGTAGCCATGCTGTAGGCAGGCTCTGTCAGATGGTCTAGGCTCCACATGGCAAGTGTTGCATTTTTATGATCGAACCAGAAATTATACTACTCGTAGTAAGAGTTAAATATATGCGAGGAATACTTCATGGGTGCAGATTAGCGTATATACCCCTAGACAACCAAGACAAGTGGTCGGTTGAGATCTCACCGCGTGCCCTGCTATGCATGCGAGCATATACTCCATTATATACAGCCACTAATGTCATAATGAGGCAATATGTTTTGGCAGTGGTTTTCGTTACTTTAGTGACGACCATTTGCACTACGTGAAAGTTTATTTTTGTTTTGTGCGGGTAGAGCATCCCAACACACTTTAACTTAGACAATACTATATCTAAGATTGTTATCAAAATGACACAATCATGAAATCAAAACAAGCAAAGATGCAAAGGAAAAGGACGGGAAGAAATTCAAAGACCAGACGATCTCCGAGCCATAGTAATCGCATGAGGACTCACTTCTGAAGAGATGATTCTCCAAGCTCCCCTTGGCTATGAACTCGTAGACAAGCAGGAGCTCACTGTCCTCCATGCAGTACCCCAGCAGCCTCACCAGGTTTGGATGCGACATCCTCCCGAGGAAGTTCACCTCAGACTGCAAAAGTATCAATTGCTGCCTATAAGAAAATTTTGTAAGCTCATACAACACGCTACGGGTCTATTCTTCCAGCTGGATCAGCTATACTTACGCACGTATACGTACCTGCCATTCTTGCAGGCCCTGCCGGCTCTCCGGGTTGAGCCTCTTGACGGCAATAACCATGGCGTTTCCAGTGCCACTGCTCGAGGCGTTCGTCGTCCTCTCGTCGATCCAGCCCTTGTAAACCCGCCCAAACCCACCCTCGCCAAGGATGTTGCCCTGCTTGAAGTTCCTGGTCGCGGCCTTGAGCTCGGCGAACGTGAAGATGCGAAGGTTGGGTACCTCCAGGATTATGCCCTCCTCCAGGTCCGGCTCCGGCCGGCCGCCTGCCGAGCTGCTTCCACTGTTGATGCTGCTGATCATGGACGAGCCAGAGGGGACGTGCTCTGCTCTCATGGCGACATACGCGTCGGGCGGCACCATGGGAGGAAAGGGATAACCAGGTGAAGAAGTGGTATTACATTGGGATTGGAGTTGTCCATGGCTTTGGCCCGGTGTCGTCGTCACAGCCCCCATTTCTCCTTGCTCGCAGCAGAAGAAGTTCCACATGGAATCAAGCAACCGTAGTAAGCTCATTGTGCGGATCGCTGGTTCCGTATCTGTTCTTCTCTACCTAGAGATTATGTTTTACGGGAAGAGATGCCTTCTTGCTGCTTCGTCTCTGGTATATAAAAAGACTCGCCTCTGCTCGTCTCCGTTCTTGGGCCAAATGATCGAAGTGCACGATTCAAACAGCCTGTGCGAGTTTACTTTAGCAAGTCCAACAATCCAACTGGCCCCATCATAGTCGTTAGTTCGTTACTCCCCTCAATTGATTTGACCATCAATGACACGGTCGTATCGGCCATATGCTTCCTTCCAGGCAACTCGCAGGGAGAAAGGGGAGAAGGGTGATTTTTGATTGCAAAAAAAGAAAAAGTGATTTCGAGAGCGACATGCAGGTCGGCTCTAGGTGGAAGAATCTCACCTGCTAGACAATTAGATTGACAAGGCATTTTTATTGACATTCCATCTTGATATAGATCCAGAGATATGCTTGAGAACTATTCTCACCATTTTAAAATATAAGATGTTTTAGTTTTTTTCTGAAAATTATATATTTACATGTCTTTTGGTATTAGGTTCACTTTGCTCTCAACCTACACACTAAAAGGTTTTAGATACACGTGTTTTGGAAAAAATCATCTTATAATTTAAAACAGAGGAAATAGCATGTTGTATTCGGCTATTTTTTTAAATAATATTTTTTTTATTCAATTTCATAAATAATACATGAAATAGAAATTTTGCAAATTTAACGGGCCGTCTTCTTTTTAAAAGACAACGGGAGCTGGTCTTTATTTGAGAAGACGACGGGCGTCCGTCTTTAATTGAAAAGACGACCGGAAGATGTTCTTTATTTAAAAAGACGACCGGCGCCGTTGTCTTTCGAAATGACGACGCTGGATTAGATCCGTTGAATTGGCACAGAAACACATGCGATCAGTATGAATCATGAGTGAGCGAGGACGCAGTGCTAGCTGCAAGAGGACACCACTAGCTTAGCTCCAACCAAACACCATCGCGCACTGACCTACCTACCTATCTAGCTCGCTCCAGCATCGTCATTTTGAAAGACGACGGCGTCGGTCATCTTTTCAAATAAAAAACAGCTCCCGGTCGTTTTTTCAATTAAAAACGGCGCTCGTCGTCTTCTCAAATAAAGACCAGCTTCCGTCGTCTTTTGAAAAGAAGATGGCTCATTAGATTTGCAAAAATTTTATTTCGTGTATTATTTATGAAATTCAATAAAAAATATATGTTATTAAAAAATTTTAACTTGTATTCGAGTGAACAAATTTCTTAAAAGAAAAAGGTGATTTCGGATTCTTCATAAAAAAGGTGATTTCGTAGAGGGTGGCATATGATGTGGCCAGAGGTAGGCACCTGCTGAAAAGTTCAATAGCGATATGCTCTCTTGATTAAGGAGGAGAGACAAGCCAAGAAATCTTGAACTATTGTAGGAACTACTATCTAAACTAGTAGATGATGATCGTGTTTCCGTTAGAATGGTAGACTATTATTGTATATCAAATACTCTCTCGTTCTGAAAAAATATTATAAATGTATCTAAATACATTTTAGAGAATCTATAGATGTGAATGCACACAAATTTACGACATCCTTTAGGATGGAAGGAGTAAAAATATAACTTGAATCGGGTAGCCTCCACTTTTCTGGAAACAAGACTCATGCACATGGTCATGCGGATGACAGGGCTTTGCTGATGATATGGTTATTTTGCAGTGCATTTTGAGAGCATTAAGGTTGCGTGCACTTTATCAAAATAAAAAACCTCATGCATGCATGGTCATGCGGATGATATGGCTGGTGTATGTCGACACTTTACATATGCAGCTTGCGAATAGTAAGATTACATGCATTTCGCTAAAAAAAAATGCGCATGCATGCATGGGCGTACCGATGGCACGAGTTAATGACATCAGGCCTTCGCACACGATGAAAAAAATCAACTCTATCGAAGGGTGTGCGATGAATCTCTATTCCACACACAGTTTTCCATCCCGTGTGCGAACATATGCACGATTCGTGAAAACTGACCATTGGCGAATGGATCTCATTCGCACACGTGTTTCGTCATGCCCTCATGTGTGTTCATGTTAGATGGGAGACGGGTATGAAATGTTAGTCTCGTGAGTTTATCTTTATCCTCACACAGAGAGTTTAATACAACTGTCTGCTTTTACGAAACAACGCAGGCGATTTCTGTGTGCTATCGGTGACATGTACTAGCAACCCATGTAGCATCCTTAGTTGTAACAGCACCCCATTTAGCATTCATCAAAACAGACTAGCAAAATTTTAATTATATTTTATTGTATATTTCATACACCACATGTATACATGCATTTCTACATATATTGGATTGCTAGCTACAAATGAGTGTTTCTTGGTTCTTCACAATGTGTTTTTTGTCTTCCCAGGACTCTTGCTTGTAGCCCTTGTTAAACTTGTAGCTTTGTGTTGAAAATTAGAGAGGAACTTGGAGTAGGTTCTCTAACCACATATATTGCATCATGTATGTTCTGTTTACATAGAAAAAGGGACTGAAAGGAGGTGAATCAGTGATATGATTAAAGAAAATAGATCAATTAAGAGTTATCAACATAGGTGCTTACTCTTTTGATTCTAAGGAAGGAGAATGAACTGAGAAGGGAGACACTTAAGCCCTCATGATCATGCCATGCTATATAGAAGGGGGATACTCGACCCTATAGTACCTCACAACATCATTGCATGACTTGACATCCTAAGCAAATGACATGAAAACTAGAGAAAACATTTATCATGTAAGAATAAAAACACATAAAACATAGAATTACATGACGCTAGTTCAAATGATTAGTGGACTTACTCCAATGTGTAGCGTGTGAGGAGGTCGTACATTCAACGAGATAAGTAGAGAAGCAAGACAACTTTCTCTGCTAGAAGACATCATTACCTCTTGGTTATGTCTTTGTCCATTTATTCTTAGAAGATGCTAAGAACATGACATGATCGGTAACCAACTCTTCATATGCAGTGTCCCTAAAATAATATCCCTATTATATAATGCTACCTAGTAGAGTTAAATATGCGAAACATGTACCAAAATTACTAAAATAGTAATCTAAATAGTTTTGTATATCCAAACTTATCTATAGATAAAAAGCTAACTGAAGATAGAGAGATATAAAATGCTACTTAGAGACAAAAAAAATTATTATAAGGGAATAAATATATATAATAAACCCATTTGTCCATCTGACTTGAATAAATATATGTTGAATCTTGTCCAATTACCACATTTGTATATCTTCCCAAATAGCACAATAAAGTAGATCTAATTAATTGATCTAACTCTCACAGATCAAATCATGTCACAGCCATGCACGCATGAGTGAATGAAAATCAGTCACATAGAACCGCCGCCCTAACAATATTCTAACAAATCGAGCATTGCTATTGAGAGTAGATCCGTATCGTAAAGGAGGAGGTTGTGAAGTAGGGTGAAAGTAAACCTTTGGGAGGGTGTGGCGGTGTTGTGGCCACAATGGAGGGCATAGGCGAGCTGGCTTGACCAGAGGTGTCAGTGGAAGATAACACCGACGAGTATCGGCGTGAGTCATCTCATCGCTCCAGTGAGGATGTGATGACTCCTTGATGGCGCCAGAGAACTTGGTGCTTGATGTGGAGTATTGTTGGGAACCCCAAGATCAAGGTGTGAAGAGCACAGCAGCAAGTCTTCCCTCAGTTAAGACCGAGGTTATCGAACCAGTAGGAGGAAGGAAACGTCACACATGTGTTGCAAGCAACGCGGAGACCTGCACAACACAAACTCAAGACTTTGCCCCAACGAATAAGTGAGGTTGTCAAGCTCACCAGTTTGCTGTAACAAAGTATTAAACGTATGGTGTGAAAGGTAATGGTTTGCAGCAAGTAAACAGGTAACAATGGAAGATGTATCAATGGTAAAGATTGGATCGGGGTCCATAGTTCAATAGAGGTGCTCTCCTTAGATAAACAACATGGCATAAAGGGTAAATAAATTACAGCGGGACAATTGACAGGAACTGAGCAAGGCATAATAATGCAACTACTAGTCAGAAAGATCCTATGAGGCTGAATGGGCAATACAACAATATACATAGATCGTCATCCAACTGCATCTATGACTAGAAGTCCACCTTCAGTTATCATCCGAACCCCCTCCAGTATTAAGTTGCAAGCAACAGACAACTGCTTTAAGCAAAGTGTGTAAGGTAAATAGTCCACATGTTCCATGAACAAGAGACCGTTGTTTTTCCCTAGTAGCAACAACACATCTACAACCGAAGAGATTATTGTCACTTCCCTTGGAAACTAGAGGCATGAACCCACTATCGAGCATAAATACCCCCTCTTGGAGTCACTAGCAACTACTTGGCCAAGATAACCACTAGCAACGGAGAGCATGCAAGATCACAAACAACACAGACATGATAGAATCATAAAGATAAAACCATTAATCAAACCAATATAATAATCTCAATATCCATTGGATCCCCGCAAACACAACATGCCTGATTACAAATAGATTAGATCTTGATCATGAACGGAGCTCACAAGATCTATACATGAAAGCACAAAGAAGAAGATACAACCATCTAGCTACTACATGGACCCATAGTCTAAGGTGGAACTACTCACGCATCATACCGGAAAGAAGGCCTCTGGGATGATCTCCCCTCCGGTAGGGTGCTGGGAAGAACTTTAGATCCCCCCGATCTAGGGACGATGGTGGCGGCGGCTACAGAAGGTTTTGTGGATTTCTGATCGGGTACTCAGGGTTTCTACATCGGGGGCTTCTTATAGGCGAAGGGGCGAGACCGGGAGGCGGCCAGGGCCACCAAACCCTAGCCAAGCGCGGGCCCACCTGCCCCCGTGCCTGGGGTGGGTCTGGCCCCCCATGGCTGGCCCCTCCGGCTCTCCTCTGGACTTCTTGTTCCCCACGGAAAGTAATTGACTTTGACGTTTGTCCCGTCCAATTCCGAGAATATTTCTTCACCAACTTTTCTGAAACCAAAAATAGCGTAAAATGTACATCGCTTGTTGCAACTTGTTAATAGGTTAGTACCAGAAAACATGTAAAAAGCACCTCAAAGTGTAGACAAGCAAAGCAAAGTAGATACAAAACAAGCATGGAGCATAAAAAATTATAGATACGTTTCCAATATATCAGGATGGCCTCTGCCTTGCCGACTAGGTGGGTTCTTAGGGGACCAAATGTGTCATAAGGAGGAGGCTGTGGAGTGGAGTGTGACCGAATAAAGATTTATAATGTGTTGGCTGGTGAATCGAGTGGCTCCGAAATTTCGACGAACATGTTATAGAGATCGAGGATGGCATCAGGTGCAAAACCTCCTATGACTTACCAAGACGATGCTGATTTGTTCCCTTGACCATGCACGTATCATGGGGTTGTTGGAGATATGCCCAAGAGGCAATAATAAAGTGGTTATTATCATATCTTCATGCTTATGATAAATTTTTACATACCATCATATAATTGTATTAATCTGAAACATTAATACTTGTGTGATTTGTAAACATAAAAGAGTCCCTAGTAAAGCCTCTTGTTAAACTAGCTTGTTGGTTAATATATGATCATGGTTTCCTGATCATGGACATAGAGATGTTATTAACAACAGGGTCATATCATTAGGAGAATGATGTGATGGACATACTCCTATAGTTAAGCGTAGCATAAAGATCAAGTCATTTAATATAGTTCATTTGCTATAAGCTTTTTGATACATACTAACCTAATTCCTTCGACCATGAGATCATGCTAATCACCATCACCAGAAGGATGCTTTGATGACATCAAACACCACACCGTAACTGGGTGGCTATAAAGGTGGCATTGAGTGTTCGAAAAGTATGTGTTGAGGCACATGAATCAAAAGTGGGATTTGTCCATCCATATGATGGATAGATATACTCTGGGCCCTCTCGGTGGAATGTCATACAATTAGCTTGCAAGCATGTGACTGGCTCATAAGGGATCACATATCACGGGAACGAGAAAAGAGTACTTATCGGTAACGAGGTTGAACTAGGTATGCAGAGATACCGACGATCAAAACCTCAGATAAGTAAACTATCGTGAGACAAAGGGAAATTGGTATCGTATGTAAGTGGTTCATTCGATCGCAAAGTAATCGTAGAAATATGTGGGAGCCATATGAATTTCCAGATTCCTCTATTGGTTATTGATCGGAGAAGTGTCTCGGTCATGTCCGCATAATTCACGAACCGTAGGGAGACACACTTAAGGATTCGATGTTGTTGAGTAGTTATGGAATGATGAGTAAGCGACCGAATGTTTTTCGGAGTCTCGGACGGGATCCTGGATATCACGAGGAGATCCGGAATGGTCCGGATATTAAGATTCATATAAGGAAAGTCCTGTTTCGGAGTTCAGGAATGATTCCGGTGTTTTCACCAGGAATGTTCTAGAAGGGTCTGGAAGGTCCGGCACTCCGGAGGGGAAGGGTACATGGATGTGTCATGACAATGTGGAATGTTTGCATCATGTACTAGGTCACTTGGCTGGGCAAAATAAAGAGAAGAACTCAAATCGAAGTTTGAAAGTCAAACGCCAATTTGAAAAGTCAAATCTCAAGTTTGCTTGGTGGAGGGAGAGTAGGAAACCTACTTGGGGAGGAAGTCCCACTCCCTCCCACCCACCGGCCATGAGGAGGAGTTGGAGGAGGACTCCCTCCTCCCCAAACCGCCTCTCCCCTCCTATATAAGGAGGGGTAGGGCGCCCCCTCTCCCTACACCCAAAACCCTAGCCTCCTAGCCGCCGGCCTCCTCCAAGTCGCCGCCGCCTAGGGCTTCTCTAACTCGGCGAGTTAGGGTTTCCCCAAACCCTAGCCGCCGGCCAAGCCCTCCCCTTGGTGCCCTCTAAACCCTAGATCACCAAGGCCTCTCTCATACTCCACCATACTCGCTCCGGCTTAAGGCGAAGCCCTACGAGATCTCCCCTCTACTTCCGACACCACGTCGTCGTGCTGCCGGAATCGCGAGGAGAGTGATACAACCTCCGCTGCCTGCTGGAACAAGGGAGAGGAAGGTCTTCATCGAGTACTGAACGTGTGACCGACTACGGAAGCGCTGCCGGAACGCAGCGCTGGAAGGAACGTCTACGCGATCTTGAGATCGGAAGTGTACGACTATATCATCCACGAGAATTTGCTCTCATTAACCGCTTTGGATCTTCGAGGGTTAGTACTCTATCCACTCGTTGCTACAATCTAGTAGATAGATCTTGGCTTGTGTGTGTTCATGCGATAGAATTTTTTTGTTTTCCATGCTACGAACCCCTACAGTGGTATCAGAGCCGTGTCTATATGTAGATCTGTTGCACGAGTAGAACACAATGGTCATTATGGGCGTTGATGCTTTTGTTGTCGATTGCTTCTTGTGTACTTTGCATCTTGCGGGATGGTGGTATGAAGCGGCCCGGGCTAACCTTACATGACATCATTCATGAGACTTGCTCCACGCTTGACATGCAACTTGTATTGCATAAGTGGATTTGCGGGTGCCTGTTTCTCCCAACATAGTTAAGATTCAATTTACAGCGGGTGATTGACAATACTAGTATCAATGTTGTGGTTCTTGTTCGTAAGTTAGAACGACACTTATTGAAAGCCCCAAACCACATAAAATATGCAAAGAAAATTAGAGGCATATAACTTTGTTTTACAGGGGTGTGCTGTGATGTGATATGGCCATGATTGTCATTATATATGATGTATGCAATGTTCCTTATTGTAAGTTGGCAACCGGCAGGATCCATATGGTTGTCTTTTAAATTCCGTTAAGACCCGCGTGTCTATTGTTCAAAGTAGTTGTAATAGTTGATGCTGGTGGATGACAACCATGAAGCGGCACCATTGACCTTGACGCCATACCGGTGATGATGGAGATCATGTTCGTGCTTGAAGATGGAGATCGGAAGCACAAGGAGAAAGGCCATATCATATCACATATTATGAATTGCATGTGATGTTAATCCATTTATGCATCTTGTATTGCTTAGTTCACGACGGTAGCATTATAAGATGATCCCTCAAGCACACAATTTCAAGTTTTAAAGTGTTCATCCTTAGTAAGCACCGTTGCTAAATCTCGTTGTTTCGAAGCACCACGTGATGATTGGGTGTGTTAGATTCTGCGAGTGTATACAACGTGAGCAAGCCAGATTTGCTCATGCGGAAGCTAAGGTTTGATCTTGACGAGCCTAGCATGTACAGACATGGTCTCAGAACACGGATCACCGAAAGGTAAAGCATGAGTCATATAGTAGATATGATGAACATGTTGATTGTTCGCCTTTGAAGCTACATCATCTCTCGTGATGATCGGTTTTGATGTGGTGGATTTGGTTCGTGTGATCACTAAAACAATGTGAGGGATATTGTTTTGAGTGGGAGTTCAACAGCTATATGATTAAAAGTTGAACACTATTTATCATAAAATAAATCAAAGTGAATTTGCATAGTTGTTGTAGTCATTGGCATCCGTTTACCACCTTGCGCTTAGTTATAATTGAGATGATAGAACTATAGAATTCTGGTTAGTTACTTTATGAACCGGTATCGTATTGTTTTTGAAGTGTTAATCTAAAGTTTAAAAGTCCCATTGCAAACTTTCAGTAAGTTTCGATTACTCCGTGAAGTTTAATAGTTGGTATTAAATCAAGAGTAACAATTCTAGTGTTAGTATATAAGTATCATGTTTATCTCCATGTTTCTTGATATTCGAAAGATAGTTTCAATATCAAGGTAATCTAGGAGTTGAAAGAGTTGTTTCAAAAACCATCATGTATAGAAGATATTGCGTTATCTGAAATAATGTTTTGGTTACAACATGATAGAGTATAATATGGCAAAGTTTATGTTCTCATATTTGATGAGAATTTACAAAAGGTTGGAGACACTAGTTGTCCTAATCCTCCAAAAGGTTTTGGAGAGCAACATTATACTCGCAATTCACCATTATAAGCTAAAAGTAGCTTGATCATGAATAATTCCATGATAAGGGTGAATATCTGATGTAGGTAAAATGTTTACTACACCAAGAGATTACTAAAGAAAGGAATTTGAAAGAACACCAAACATTTGATGATGGTGATCTACTTCAAAGTGCAAGTCCAAAGACATTGGTATTTAACTATACATTCTTTGGACTATGTGTCATGTATATGGCTCCACTATTGATGTTGATAGATTCTTTCAAATAGAAAAAGAAATACTGAAAGAGAATCTCATAAATATATGGCAGAAAATAAAAGACTAGAATTGTTCAGCTTAGGTATATAGAGGATATACGCGTTATGGCTGTATTCTTTGCTTGTTAAATAATGTGGTTCTTAAGTATTGGATACTGAATTTGTTGGTATGAATCTTCATACGAAACAATAGAATTCATGAACTACAATCGCCTAAGTAACTAGCAAAAGAATATGTGATGATGTTCATCGAGAACAAATAAAGGGTTATTGTGTTGCTCGTTAAACATCAAAGATTGCCTTCAATATTTGTTTCATCAGGTATTATGAGAACAAAAGGGTTGTTCAAATAATTGTCGTAATCCATAAAAGATGGATGATTCACAAATCTCGTTGGAGAAATCACATCCATAAAACTAGTGCTAAAAATGTTGAAAGACAAATTGATTGAAACATCACTTAGGAAGTGACATCGCCGTTTAAATTATATTGGAAAGAAAACATGAAGAAACTCCATGTGGATGGAATTTTGGAGTCTTTTTGATTTTGATCAAATGACACTTGTGAAACTTTCCTATAGATAATTAAAACTTCGTTCATAGGCCAAAAGGGAACGAATGACTGGCTTATTGGAACTTGTACATATTGTTGTATGAAGTCCATTATGTGTAGTCAAGAGCGATGGATTTCAACTTCATATGCTTTCTCCGAAAATTTGAGTGAACATATGAATATTTACTTAATAAGGATGAAGTATGAAACATTTGAAAAGTTCAAAGATTTTCAAGATGAAGAGCAAAATCATTGTAACAAGAATATAAATAGTTTATGATAAGATCATAAAGGAAGATATTTGAGTTACAAGTTTAGCATAATACCTAAGATTTAAGGAATCGTTCCGTGGATTTGCCTTTCCCGAAACACCATAAGAGTATGGAGCGTTCGAGATATGTAATTAAACCTTGTTTGACATGGTAAGATCAAAGGTGTAATTCATAAAACTGCCATTATATTTTAAAGATTAAAAGCTTTAGAGACTACCCTTTTTCCACTAAAAAGAGCTCCATCATAATCCGTTGAAATGACACCATATAAAGTTATGGTTTGGGATAAAACCCAAGTTGTCCTTTCTTAAAACATTGGTATGCTATGCATAAGAAAGATGTTTGCAACCAATGTCGGATGAACCTGTCTTTGTATGTTATTTCGAATAACTGTTAAGTATTCCTCCATAACATCGGAGACAAAAGTGTTTGTCGCTTAGAACGTCAAGTTTATTTGATAAGGAATTTTTTCGTGAAAAGATAAGTGGGAGGACAATAGAACTTTGATAAGGTTAAAAGAACCTTAGCTATGTGTGCAAAGTTGCGCAGCGCCGAAAAGTGTTCCGGAGGCAGCAACAATGCTCATGGCTCACGTGCCTCAAAAGTTGTGGTTACGGAGGTCAAAGTTTCTATTGAACCAAGTAGGTTGAGTAAACAATCAAATACCAAGATTTGAGGGTTGAATCATTATTTGAGAATAATGAACGGACTACATGCAAAGAAGCGATGATGGGCCCTGACTCCATAAAATGGCTTGAAGCCATAAAATCCGTGATAGTTCCATACACGAGAAATCAAGCTTCGAACTTGAAAGACCCTCTGGAAAGGTGTGCGACCTTACAGTCATTTTTAGATCTATAAAGAAATAGACATGGATGTTTTCACATCTATGAAATAGTCGACATGTTGGAAAGAGTTCACAACAATGTTCAAAGGTTGATTATGACAAGATTTGATCTTTCATAGCGATATTTAGTCTAGACGGATTAATGTAGCAACCACTACATATAATTTTGTTATGTGGTAGTTGAATAAATAGAATAAGTTCTTCTAATAGAATTGTTACCTAGGACGTGTGCATAACACGTTCCAAAGGGTTTTGTTATTTCAAAGGATGCTAAAAGCATATGCAAACTTCAATGGTTGAAGTGAGCATCGCGGAGTTGGAATCTTCACTATGATGAAACTATTAAAAGAGTTTAATTTCATCGGAGACAATGAAGATGCTTGCATTTGCAAGAAATTAAGTGAGAGTGCTAAGACATGTTTCTAATACATTATGTGGAGGACATATTGTTAATTGGAAATGTTGTATCTTTTATTAACACATATTAAGAATTTCATCCCGATGAAAGATTTAGGCAAAACCCAAATATTTGGCATCAATAGACGCTAATATGGTTGTGCCGAAAGTACATAGATGATGAATTGAATGAGTTCAATATAGAAACTACAAGAAAGGTTCTTGTCGCACAGAAAGGATTGAATGAGTTCAATATTGATGATATATTCAAGTGTATTGACACTTGGTAAGTGAAACAAAGATTCAAGTATAAATTGATACTTGATGTATGAAATCACAAAGAGTATTTATATCAATCATACTGTGATATGTACAAATCCAGATATTTCCTATGCTCTAAATGTTATGATCACATACCAGAATGATTCATAAGATGATCATTGGACGATAGTAAGGATATTCTTATGATCTTTTGGAAGAACTAAGAATATATTATTTTGTAGAAGTGACAAATAGATGGTTAGTTCATTGTAAAAGTACTACATTGATACTAGTTTTGTCACAAAGTACAAATTAAGTTTATCTCAAACTAAACTAAGGGTGGCACGATATAATGGAAAGTAAGTTCCATAATGGATTTGGATGAGTTCCAAAGTTAAGACATTGTGACAGATACTACAACAAAAGGGCTAAGTATATAACTGCTATTATAGCAGCTAAAGAGGGCATTTGTGTCAAGTAGTTTGTTATCAAACTAGGTGTAGTTCACAACGGGATAATACTATGAAGATATCTTGTACGAAAATATTATCAACATGTTTTAACCCCAAAGAACTAAAGGTCTCACCAAAGGACCAAATTTATACAACGCCATCTCATTAGAGAATGAGTGATGCGTAGAGACGCAAAGACATGCAATTACACACGGACCTGGAAGTGTCAGATCCGGAGATCATTTGAACACTAGCAATCGTGTACATACAACACCGGAAAGCCATAGGTGTTGAATACACAAAGGTTTGAAACTAGATTATTGACTCTAGTGCAAGTGGGAGACTATTGGAGATATGCCTAAGAGGCAATAATAAAGTGGTTATTATCATATATTCATGCTTATGATAAATGTTTACATACCATGCTATAATTGTATTAATCGGAAACATTAATACTTGTGTGATTTGTAAACATAAAAGAGTCCCTAGTAAAGCCTCTTGTTAAACTAGCTTGTTGGTTAATATATGATCATGGTTTCCTGATCAGGAACATAGAGATGTTATTAACAACAGGGTCATATCATTAGGAGAATAATGTGATGGACATACTCCTATAGTTAAGCGTAGCATAAAGATCAAGTCATTTAATATAGTTCATTTGCTATAAGCTTTCTGATACATAGTAACCTAATTCCTTCGACCATGAGATCATGCTAATCACCATCACCAGAAGGATGCTTTGATGACATCAAACACCACACCGTAATTGGGTGGCTATAAAGGTGGCATTGAGTGTTTGGAAAGTATGTGTTGAGGCACATGGATCAAGAGTGGGATTTGTCCATCCATATGACGGATAGATATACTTTGGGCCCTCTCGGTGGAATGTCATCCAATTAGCTTGCAAGCATGTGACTGGCTCACAAGGAATCACATATCACGGGAACGAGAAAAGAGTACTTATCGGTAACGAGGTTGAACTAGGTATGCAGAGATACCGACGATCAAAACCTCGGATAAGTAAACTATCGTGATACAAAGGGAAATTGGTATCGTATGTAAGTGGTTCATTCGATCGCAAAGTAATCCTAGAAATATGTGGGAGCCATCTGAATTTCCAGATTCCTCTATTGGTTATTGATCGGAGAAGTGTCTCGGTCATGTCCGCATAATTCACGAACCGTAGGGAGACACACTTAAGGATTCGATGTTGTTGAGTAGTTATGGAATGATGAGTAAGAGACCGAATGTTTTTCGGAGTCTCGGATGGGATCCGGGATATCACGAGGAGATCCAGAATGGTCCGGAGAATAAGATTCATATAAGGAAAGTCCTGTTTTGGAGTTCGGGAATGATTCCGGTGTTTTCACCAGGAATGTTCTAGAAGGGTCTAGAAGGTCCGGCACTACGGAGGGGAAGGGTACATGGATGTGTCATGACAATGTGGAATGGTTGCATCATGTACTAGGTCACTTGGCTGGGAAAAATAAAGAGAACAAATCAAATCGAAGTTTGAAAGTCAAACGCCAACTTGAAAGTCAAATCTCAAGTTTGCTTGGTGGAGGGAGAGTAGGAAACCTACTTGGGGAGGAAGTCCCACTCCCTCCCACCCGCCGGCCATGAGGAGGAGTTGTAGGAGGACTCCCTCCTCCCCAAACCGCCTCTCCCCTCCTATATAAGGAGGGGTAGGGCGCCCCCTCTCCCTACACCCAAAACCCTAGCCTCCTAGCCGCCGACCTCCTCCAAGTCGCCGCCGCCTAGGGCTCCTCTAACTCGGCGAGTTAGGGTTTCCCCAAACCCTAGCCACCGGCCAAGCCCTCCCCTTGGTGCCCTCTAAACCCTAGATCACCAAGGCCTCTCTCATACTCCACCATACTCGCTCCGGCTTAAGGCGAAGCCCTGCGAGATCTCCCCTCTACTTCCGACACCACGCCGTCGTGCTGCTGGAATCGCGAGGAGAGTGCTACAACCTCCACTGCCTGCTAGAACAAGGGAGAGGAAGGTCTTCATCGAGTACCAAACGTGTGACCGACTGCAGAAGCGCTGCCGGAACGCACGCCGGAAGGATCGTCTACGCGATCTTAAGATTGGAAGTGTACGACTACATCATCCACGAGAATCTTCTCTCGTTAACCGCTTTGGATCTTCGAGGGTTAGTACTCTATCGACTTGTTGATACAATCTAGTAGATAGATCTTGGCTTGTGTGTGTTCATGCGATAGAAATTTTTTGTTTTCCATGCTACGAACCCCTACAGGGGCTCGTTCACGGATGAGCCAGAGTGTGTTGCACCTGCCAGGGCACTGGTCTGTGCCTTCTCCTTGAGCATGGGCACAACATGAGCGGCATCTTGAGAAGCGATGGCATTAATGGTGATAGCGTGCTCCAAGGCCTTCGCCCTTTCTTGGGTCGCTGGGGTAGAGGTCAGCCGGTTCCTGACATTGTCTCTATGGCCGACTCGCTTCCTCGACCCCAAGTCTCCAACGACCTCTACTCTGGTGTCATCTCCTTCTATAGTTTGACGACAACACTGGCCGTTGTGGCGTTTCTTGGGCTGTCATGGCCTGCGGGAACCCCAGCGATGGTAGTCACAGGTACACCATGACTGTATTCGCGGGCATGACAACTCTGCACGGTCCGTTTGCAGGACGCCGTTGGGCTTTGCCCCCTGTATGGTCGGACATATTCGTACGGCCTCCATTCGTTTGCGAACCACACTTGGAGTTGTCTTTATAAACATGGCAATTACTATCCCTTCGGGAACATCCGATAAAACATGGTCATTACTTTCGCTGTATTTCTTCAACTATTTATTTTACAATAAATGATCTGAAACATGTAGCTTAAGACTAGTCATAGTGGAAGTAACATTACTAGTAACATAAAAATATATGAAGTGCCAACCAGATATTTTGATAATATGACATACCATTAAATGAGGAGAGATGCTTGTGGTAACTACGTATGTTACCATAACATCACACATATTAAGGTAATATGAGTTTGTAGCCTAAAAATAAGCACTTGTATGACACTAATTCTCACTAGTGCAGATGGTGGCCTCTAACACCGGTTCATAAGGCCTCTAACAGCGGTTCTGGAACCGCTGTTGGGGGTTCGGTGTTAGAGCCCCCCTTTTAACACCGGTTCGCACGTGGGGCTGCCGCAGTGCTCAGCCCCTCCCCTTTAACACCGGTTCGTAACACGAACCGGTGTTAAAGGTTTTGTGCCGCGGCAGGAAAAAGAGATAAATCTCTGCCAGCGTGAAAACGCCTAAATCTCTCGCCATGCAGAGTTCTACGCCGCCGCTCGGGCGTATTTCTGCGGCACGGCGGGGACGGGTCGGGAGGGGGGAGAGGGGAATCGATCGGGAGCAGTATATACACATACATCGTCGTCGGTACATACAAGTACATGAATAATTAAGCAACTATTATTATACACAAACATCGTCATTGTGTGATATTCTCCGTAAACGTTGAAGCATCAAGTACAAGACAAACACGTTCAAGCATCTAAAGAGTTTTTGGATATCTAAAGAGTTCTCCATAGCGTGATGTGACCTCATCAAGTATGAACCCCGCCAATTCCTCTTGAATGGCTCGTATGTGATCAAATGGTAGGAGTTAGTCCCGCATCCGTTCGATCTAAATATATATGAAGAATGGGGTCAATATATATAAGAATAAAACTCAACACAATTGATGGTAATAAAATAATGTTGTGTACTTTGTTTACTTACTCTAAGTTGTTCTTGTGCGGCTTGGCACATATCGTGTTCTTGAATGAACTCACAAACATAGTATCCACATAAGTTATTGTCGGGTCCCTGATACGCGCACTTTACGAGAATAGAGAGTTCAATCAAAATAATAATCAATAAAGCATGATATAATGGAATTGGAAGCAGAATCAAAGAGATACGCAGACCTAGCTAGCTAGTATTACTTACATTTTGGTCTACAAATTTTAGTTCTTCTGACCATTCACCCACGGTCCTGCCCGTGAACCTTTTCCAAACCCTGTCCGACAAAGAAAGTGGATAAAGGAGTAATTAATTACTTGTTGTCACGAAAGTTGCCGATCTAGTGCGATAATATGATTGAAATTACCTCTGGAGCATCTCTCTAAAGTCTGCCCATAACTCTTTTTCTTTTCGTAACGAGTCCATGACAAGGACTTTTCCTGAGTCAGGTTGAATGACTAGCAGAATAAAGTGGAACCTACGCACGCATAACTCATCATCAGTTACACTTAACATCGAGTAAGCCGAAACAGAATGTGTACAAGAGAGGGTAACAGTACTCACGAGAAGTTGTAAGGCAATAGTATTTCCCTTTTGGTTTGTTGTCTCAGTAAAGACATTAGCAAGAAATCTTCTGTTTGCCCGGGTTTGTGTCTTACCACTTCTTCATGAACTCTATTTGGGTCAACGAACCCAATGTCAAAAGGGCCTCCTTTCATGCATTCCATAACCTTTTTCCTGCATAATAGTATATACATATATGGTGAGCATATATATATACATGCAATTAATGAAGTGAATGAGATGAGATAGAAATTACAGAAATATTACTTACACACAATAAAGGCTGATGGCAGCTTTGTCGAGTTCCTTCTGATTGAATAGAAAATGCAAGTCTTGAATGTTGAATTCGATATCGTCGTCTCCGCACAAGAAAATATGATCTCTTATATGCGCCTTGATCCATTCTTCCTTTCTCGTCTTGCAGAAATCAAGGTACCACTTGTGCAATCTTCGCATCTTTGTTGGTAGATTCTTGAGCTCCTCTTTCTTGACGAGATTCTTCCCGTACTTCCATGGCTGTATGGGGTTGACATCGCCTGTGGGAATGTTGTCTCCCATGAGGTTCAAGTATGCAATGTAAGTCATCCCCATCTCATTGGCCTTTCTTTGTAGCTCTGCCTCGTAATCATTTACAGGAGGAGCGTTCCGTGTGTCGAACACTTGGAGTGGGGCGCATGATTGGTTTTCCTGCTCTCCGAGCATGGGAACTGTTTTATGGGGTGCCACACGACTTCTACTTTCAGTCTCCCTCCGCCTTGCATCCCCCTTCAAAATCTGGCGCTCGTAGTCCGGCACAAGTGGGGTTTTAGGTTTCAAAAGATTATTGTAAAACTTCTTCACCACCGCCGGATCTATTTTCTCCTTTGGCTCGGCCCATCTAGGTGCAAAGAATTTCTTGACCTCTTCTTCCGAGATCCTATTGGTCTCCTCGTCGCTGCGATTCCACGGTAAAACCGGCAATGGCTTGGCGGAAGGCTGCGGGACGTAGTTTCTGAACTCTTTGGTGTACGGTTTCCTGCGGATTTTTTCGTGGCAGTGCTAGTGATGCTCTTCGTGGCAGTGCTCTTCCGCTTACGCTGAGGAGATGGCTGAAGCGCCGGAGATGGCTGACACGCAGGAGATGGCTGGCGCGCCGGAGATGGCTGACGCGCAGGAGATGGCTGGCGCGCCGGAGATGGCTGCCGCGCAGGAGATGGCTGAAGCGCCGGAGATGACAGAGGAGTATTCTGATGACTGCTTGGAGACGGCTGAGGCGGCTCAGACTGCTGACGCTGCGAAGACGGCGGGGGTGCCAGTGGCTTCCAATTTGGAAGCACGATGTGTTCCTTCTTCCAAAGAATGGTTATTTTCACTGCAAATTTTAGTCGAGTTTCCCCTTCACATGTAGCATGGTCAAGCTGTGCTTCCTCATATTCCTTCACAACCTCATTCACCCCAACAATAGCATAGCCATCTGGAATCGGTCGGCAGTGGTAAGTTCCACCAGCTACAGGAGGTAAGGCATAGCCGATAGCCACCTTAATGGATAAGCCCATTAATCTCACATGCATCTCGGTGTGTTCGCTCTCCGTGATCTCATCCACGGGGTATCGAGGACCCGCCATTTCAAGCGTGGGATGCACGTTCTCCGTGGAAGCCACGCTGCTTTTCCGCGCAGAGTCTGGGCCGCCGGCAGCTTCCAATGCAGGCTCTTCATGCCGCTGAGATGGGCCGGTAGCTTGCTGGCTCTTTTGTGCATTCACTTGCGCCTGCAGCGCCACAAGTGCATGTTCTATCTGTGTCATCCGCTCTGTACGCTCTTTTTCTTTTCTATCGCGCCATCTGTAAGAGTCGCCCCACTTGGCAAACCCATCCTTCCACGTCATACCCCATGTGCCTCGTGCATGTCCAGGGTGTTCTTTTTTACCGATGGCGCGTGTGAGCTGGTCATTCTCTCTGTCGGGATGGAAGGTCCTGGCGGCTGTTTCCTCTTATGTCGTGATGAGTTCAGTGACGGGTTTGGCAAGGAGGGTTGGGAAGATACACAATCCTGTTTTTGGGTCCAACCTTTGCCCCGATTCCGTAGAACCAAGTCTTTGCACATAGGTCCCACCCATGTGTCTGGGGAGTGATCCCTCTGTCACGCAGGGCCTTCTCGGCTTCCTCCCACTTAGGCCTTTGAGATATGTAGCCACCTGACCCTGTCCTCTGGTGATATTCCTTCTTCTGGGCATTTAGCGTATTCGTTTCTGACCTCTTGTAGCTATAGCACATTCCTTGTATGCCACAAATTCGGGCCAGAGAGGTCTTATCTTCTCATAATATGCGTCTTCGAAATCTGGAGTCTCGCGAGCTTTTACAAATTTGTTCAATTTTGTCTTCCAGTTGCGGAAAGCGTCAACCATCTTCTTTAGAGTCCACTCTTTGACCTTTTCCTTTATAACCGGTTTGTTTTCATCCTCCTCTGGCGGAAGGGTGAAATTTACCAACAGCGAATTCCAAAGCGTTTCTTTGGATCTTTCATCGACAAAGGTACCGTCGCCCTTCTTTGGCTTATTCCAATTTTCAATTATGATTGGGATCTGGTCCCTAACAAGAACTCCAGCCTGACGTACAAATTTGTCTGCGGCCTTCTTGGGCTCCATCGGCCTGCCATCAACACAGACTGCTTCGATTGTGAACTTTGCACGATCTTTCAGCCGATGGCTCGCGCCTCGCTTGCTCTTTTTCGTAGAAGAAGATTGTTGCTGGTTGTTCGATCTAGAGGGCTAAAAGAAGAAAGAAGTGTTAATTAATACATGTACATATATACAAATCAACCGGTGGAAGTTAGCAGAGGATTAATCCATGCATATACCTTGACGGACTTTGTAATCTCTAAAGTGCGTTCACCGGAGTCGTCATCTTCTCCATGACTACTTGAGCTGTCATCATGTCCCTCCAAGTTCAGATATTGTGAGGTGTCCTCATGGATAATGTTCTCCATTATTTCTTCTTCTTCAAGGTTTCTACTGAGTGGATCCATAGTTTCTAAAACAATAATATTGTCACACAAATATCAGTAATACATCTATTGAAATGCTCACGCAAGGATGATGATATGACAGGTTAAAAGTATTGAAATGTAACCCTAATACATGCTTGGTCATTTCAAACCCTAATTCAAAGAAACCCCGGATTCATATGAGAGGGTACATTTACTTTTTCTAATTAACTTGTCATGAAAGTTGATTAACATAGCATGATTATTATAATGCTATATTGACAACAAGAGGTGGCGGCGCTTGACGAGGTTTAATCTCGTCAATGCCCATTGTTATGGACTTGGGTTTTGGAGAAGATGAGGATGCTGGAGATCGTGGAACGGTTAACAGACAAGCAACCAGGGGACACGATTTACCTGTGTTCAGGCTCCTGAGGGAAAACCCTACTCCTGCTTGTCTGCTCTTTGATTACGGCGGAACCGAAGGTTACAGGGTGCGCAGATTCGATCTGGCGTGGAAGCGTGTGCAAAAGTATGAGTCGATGTCTAGGTCTATTGTGGGATACCCCCTCGTTGGACCCTCCTAGCCTTTATATATGGGGAGGCTAGGTCTCAGGTACCGATACGAGTAGGTTACAAGTTGTATTCAAACTCTAGTCTTGCTCTCCAAGGATCCGAAGGCGTCATGGGCCTGGGCCACCCGAAAATCTTCATGGGCCGGCGTATGTCTGCCGTGGGCCTTCCTTGGGCTGGACTAGGTATGCCAAGGTCGTGTACCCGTAGGGTATAACCATGTCAGCGCTAGGGCGAGAACGGGGCCGGGATGCGTGGGGGTGTGCGTTCGAACCAGCATGATGTGGGCTACCTAAAATGGGCGACTCACCCTCGACGCGTGTGTAGGCTCAGCGAGGACAGAGGAGGTCATTCGACGGCATAATGGTGGCGGTGGTCGTCAGCGTGGCACAAAATATACACATGCATATACAATACACATACAATACAATATACATATATACATACACATACAAATATACATACACATATGCCACTTGTTCTACTGAATTCAATGGTATTTTATTTGCAAATTTTGGCCTAGTGGTATTTTATTTGCGATTCGCTGGTACCCCGCCCGCGACCCCACAACCATGCACCGCCCGCGCCCCTACGCCACCGGCTGCCCGATGTTGGCCCGCCGACCTCGTGATGGAGCGTCGCCCGCACGGAGACTCCTCTTGCCGAGTATCTGTCAGCGGACTTGAAAATACCATTCTAGCTATCCTGGTCCTTGGTTCTCGCGTTCGCCATGGCTGCGGCCGTCGGCACGCCGTGCGCGGCGCAGAACGCTCCGTCGGACTTTGTGAGCCCCCACGACAAGTCCCGCGCGGCCGTGGGCGTCGGGCCGGTGACCTAAACTAATACTAACTATAAAATACACTAAATAACCCTAAACTAAATACACTAAACTACACTAAATAAATAACCCGAAACTAAATAACCCTAAACTAATAAAATAACCCTAAACTAAATAAATAATCCTAAACTAATTAATAACCCTAAACTAATAACCCTAAACTAAATAAACCCTAAACTAATACTAACACTAAACTACTAATAATACAATATCAAGTAGAAATCTATTGCGAATCCACATATTTGTATTTTTTGTATGGCCTCGGTTAAGCACATTTTTCACAAATTTTTATACATGTATACTTGTGAAAATACTTTCAAAATTTGTCATACTCCAAAATTTTATACACAATAAGCTCAATTTAAGTTGTACAAAATTCTAATAACACACTTATAAAATACTAATAACTAATTAATAATACTACCGGGGTCGGCCGACGGGCCCAGGTCGGTGGGAGTGGGGAGTGGCGGCAAAGGCGAGGACGAGGGTGGCCGAGTGGTGGTGGGCCTTGGCGCCCGAGCTCATGAGTTTGTGGCGGAGGCGCCTCGCAAGCGGCCAGCTGATGGCGGCTCCACGAGTGGACGGAGGGGTGGCGGACGACACGGACGCGGTGGCGGGCGGCGGTGACGGCGGCGGACGGCGAAGGCGTGGTCTCGGGCAGCCTGGACAGCGAAGGCGTGGTCTGTCTCCGCCAAGGCTCTCTGCTTGCGCTCGATCAATCTGGCTGGGAGGGAAGAGCAAGAGGAACGCGTGCCTTTATACCCCCTTTAACACCGGTTCTAGCCAAGAACCAGTGTTAAAGGGGGGGAATTCGTTTCGCGCCCGCCCCCCCCCCCTTTAACACCGGTTCCAGCCAGGAACCAGTGTTAAAGGGGGGGTGTGCACGCGCGAAACGAAATAAATGCGCTCGTGCATTAAAGGGGTGGGGACATTTTTAATTCAAAAATTAGGATATAATTTAGAAAATTCATATATTTTCATTTCAACTCAGAAAAATATGAATAATATATCATAATTTTAAGAAAAATAATATCTATCCATTCATATAAAAACATTTTATGTTTACTTTAGATGAAAATTTTCAAAATGATTAAAACACTTACATATAAATTTTGATTATTCAATTCAAACAAAAATAAAATAGTCAAACCCTAAAACTTTGAACATAAGAAATATTAAGCATCTAAAAAGGAATCTAACCCTATTTTATTAGAGAAAATCATATTTTATTTTGTATTAACATTTTTGAATTGTTTGGATATTTAAATGCCGCATCTTTTGTATACTTTGAAATCTGACAAAACCTCGCTCAACTTGCATTGTTTTTTTGATAAAATAGTATATTGCGAACCTAAAAATGATTTTTTGTAAAAAAACATGAGCATTGTATCATGTACCTGTAGTTCATATCTGACCCACTTCCTGCCGATTCGGCAGGAATTTGTCTTTTTCACTAGAGGTGGACGGAAAGGTTTCAGATCCCCTGTTGGTACATTTTCCATATAAGGTAGTCTAGTATTTTTGTAAAATGAGGTGGTAGTTTTTTGAATTGGCCATTTGGTGGTTGCTTCACAAAACCGTCCGTTTTTTATGCTCGGAAAATGGAAAATGCCTTTTTGGTGCGACAAAAAGGAAAACTTCCTCTTGCAACATTGTTTGCCATGCCATGATGCACATGTATGCACAATATGGCCATATTATCACAAACTATGCCTTGATTCTATCCATAACATTGGTCATTTGACCCGAAAGCCAAGAAACCTCGAATGAGATAGGTCATTTTGTGAAGGTTTTTTTGAGACATAATCAATATACCAAGTTTTATATTTTTCCTTCTAACTATGTCACATAATATAACACCACGCGAAGGTTTCGCATTGTTTCGATCGTTTTTTATCCCTGTTTTAAACTATCGTCAAACTTTGTCGAACAACGGGCATGAAGATTCTTAGCTCGGAGCCAAGCCTCGCTCAACTTGCATTGGGTTTTTGATAAAATAGCATATTGTGAACCAAAAAATGATTTTTGTAAAAAATCATGAGCATCGTATCATGTACTTGTAGTTCATATCTGACCCACTTCCTACCTATTCGGCAGGAATTTGTTTTTTTCACCAGAGGTGGACGGAAAGGTTTCAGATCCCCTTGCTGGTACATTGTCCATATAAGGTGGTATAGTATTTTTGTAAAATGTGGTGGTAGTTTTTTGAATTAGCCATTTGGTGGTTGCTTCACAAAACCGTTTATTTATTATGCTCGGAAAATGGAAAATGCCATTTTAGTGCGACAAAAAGGAAAACTTCCTATTGAAACATTATTTTCCATGCCATGATGCACATGTATGCACAATATGGCCACATTATCACAAACTATGTCTTGATTCTAGCCATAACATTGGTCATTTGACCCGAAAGCCAAGAAACCTCGAATGAGATAGGTCATTTTGTGAAGGTTTTTTGAGACATAATCAATATACCAAGTTTGATATTTTTCCTTCTAACTATGTCAAATAATATAACACCACGCGAAGATTTCGCATTGTTTCGATCGTTTTTTAATTTTTATCCCCATCTTAAACTATCGTCAAACTTTGTCGAACAACGGGCATGAAGATTCTTAGCTCGGGGCCAAGCCTCGCTCAACTTGCAGTGGATTTTTGATAAAATAGCATATTGTGAACCTAAAAATGATTTTTGTAAAAAATCATGAGCATCGTATCATGTACCTGTAGTTCATATCTGACCCACTTCCTACCGATTCGGCAGGAATTTGTCTTTTTCACCAGAGGTGGACGGAAAGGTTTCAGATCCCCCTGTTGGTACATTGTCCATATAAGGTGGTCTAGTATTTTTGTAAAATGTGGTGGTAGTTTTTTGAATTAGCCATTTGGTGGTTGCTTCACAAAACCGTCCATTTTTTATGCTCGAAAAATAGAAAATGTCTTTTTGGTGCGACAAAAAGGAAAACTTTCTCTTGCAACTAATAGTAAGTTACATAAAGCACGACTAAAAATTAAGATACATAAAAGAACTAAAAATTAAGATACATGGCCAGATTAAGTCACAATCGGCCGAACTTGTTTCGGAATATTGGAGTGATTCAGTCATGCTCCTGCCTACACCTGTAATACTCGCCACTGTAGTCGTCGTACTCGCCGCCGCCATCGTCGGGGTCGCCGTAATTGAACCTTGTAGGCTGAGTACGCATGGGCTGGACTTGAGGGTAGTGCAGACGGGGGTTAGAGTCGGCGACAATGTCGTAGGCCATGACGCTCTAGAGAGTCCGACCGCACCACCATAGCTGACGGCCGGCCTCGTTGAAGTTCGGAGGAGGTGGGCCGTCCTCCTCGTGCTTGGCGAGCGCCCTCTCCCACCGATCCCCGAAGAAGGCTTCCCAAGTAGGGAAATAGTCGGAATGCCATCTGGGATTCCTCCGCTGCTCCCGCGTGAGCTCGAAGTACTAGTGGTTCATGATGGCCATCCGGCGCACCACACCTAGAGGGACAGGAGGAACCGGCACGCCTCCGGAGCTCAGCATCCAGCCGACAGGGACACAGTAGCCCGGCGGGCAGGGGTAGTTCGAGGCGCAAAGCGCCTCCGCCTCCCTGGGTGTTTGTGTTACGGTGGAAGCCATGGGAAAGAGTGATGAGGTTGCAGATATGAGTCTAGAGATGTGCAATAACAATGGAGGCCAACCCTACATATATATATATAGTGAGAAATGGCTGGAGGGAAGAACTGGCGGAAAAAAATGGCGGCAAAAAATGGCGGGAAGAAAAATGGCGGCAAAAAATGGCGGGAAGAAAAATGGCGGGAAGAAATGGCAGGAAGAAAAATAGCTCATTTAATACATATAGTGTTAACAGAAGAAATATGACATTGATTTTCATGTTGAGATACATATGTGTGCCAAAAATGGCTCAATTAATACATATAGTCAATTTTATGATTGCGTCGGCCGTAACCATGGAGTATCAGCACTGTTTAACAGGATGGTTGGGTCAGTCTTCACTCTGAAGGGCGGAATTTCATCAAACTTACTATAATATTTTGACATGTCTGTCTTGTCCTCCACTCCCACGATGTTTCTTTTCCCTGAAAGAACTATGTGACGCTTTGGCTCATCGTGTGATTTATCTGTTTGCTTATTTTTTCTTTTTTTCGGTTTGGTGGACATGTCCTTCATATAGAAAACCTGAGCCATATCATTGGCTAAGACGAATGGTTCGTCTAAGTTCTTGTCTACCTTCATAAGATTGTTGAGATCCACTGTTGTCATTCCGTACTTCTTGTCTACCTCAACCCCTCCTCCTGTTAGCTTGACCCATTTGCATCAAAACAAGGGGACCTTAAATTAGGTCCATAGTCAAGTTCCCATATTTCCTCTATGAACCCATAATGCGTGGTATTTTGCCCATTGTCTTCTGATGCATCAAAGCGGACACCACTGTTTTGGTTGGTGCTCTTTTTATCTTGGCTTATCGTGTAAAATGTATTCCCATTTATCTCGTACACTTGGAAAGTACATACAGTCAAAGATGGTGTCCTGGCCAACAAGTACAGCTGATCCCCAATAGTGGTGTTATTCGTGATAAGTCTTTGCAGCCAACCGCCAAAACTCGCCATGTGTTCACTTATAATCCATTCATCAGACTGCCCCGGGTGTTTGAGGCGTATTAAATTCTTGTGTTCATTGATATACGAGGCAACCAAGATAGATCTTTGTAAAACCGTGTAGTGTGCTTGATTGAGAGAATGCCCGTTCCTACATATCATTGCTTTACATCCTAGGGTGCCTTTTCCACGTAGTCTCCCATCATGTCGTGATTCTGGAACACCAATCGCTTTAAGGTCAGGAATAAAATCGACACAGAACTCAATGACCTCCTCTGTTACATAGCCCTTGGAGATGCTTCCTTCTGGCCTAGCACGGTTATGAACATATTTCTTTAAGACTCCCATGTACCTCTCAAAGGGGAACATATTGTGTAGAAATACAGTACCGAGAATGGCAATCTCTTCTATTAGGTGAACCAGGAGATGCGTCATAATATTGAAAAAGGATGGTGGGAACACCAACTCAAAGCTGACAAGACATTGGGCAACATCTGTCTGTAACCTTGGTAGGCTTTCTGGATCGTTTACCTTCTGAGATATTGCATTGAGGAATGCACATAGCTTCACAATGGGTACTCGAACATTTTCAGGTAGAAGCCCCCTCAATGCAATCGAAAGCAATTGTGTCATAATCACGTGGCAGTCATGAGACTTCAGGTTTTGGAATTTTTTCTCTGCCATATTTATTATTCCCTTTATATTCGATGAGAAGCCAGACGGGACCTTGATACTGCTCAAGCATTCAAAAAAGTTTTCCTTCTCTGCTTTGGTAAGAGCGTAGCTGGCAAGAGTTAAGTGGCATCGTTTACCCTTCTTGTTCTCAGGATGCATAGGCTCTTCAAGGTCTTTCAGACGTTGCTGGTCCTGCCGTGCTTCCGGTGTATCTTTTGTCTTCCCATACACTCCTAGGAAGCCTAGCAGATTCACGCAAACATTCTTCGTCACGTGCATCACGTCGATTGAAGAGCGGACCTCTAAGACTTTCCAATAGGGTAGGTCCCAAAATATAGATTGCTTCTTCCACATGGGCATGTGTCCGACATCGTCATTAGGAATAGATAGACTGCCAGGACCTTTTCCAAAGATTACTTCTAGGTCCTTGACCATACCAAATACCTCCTCACCGGTACGGAGGACAGGCTTCCTCTGGGGTTCTGCCAGACGTTTGAAATGCTTGCCTTTCTTTCTTACTGGATGCAGGTTCGGAAGAAATCGACGATACCCTAGGTACACAACCTTCTTACATTTATCCAAATATACACTTTTAGTCTCATCTAAACAGTGTGTGCATGCATTGTATCCCTTGTTTGTCTGCCCTGAAATGTTACTAAGAGCAGGTTAATCATTGATGGTTACGAAAAGCAATGCTCGTAGGTCAAATGGCTCCCCTTTGTGCTCATCCCACAAACGTACACCTGGTTTGGCCCATAGCTGTAAAAGTTCTTCAACTAATGGCCTTAGGTACACATCAATATCGTTGCCGGGTTGCCTCGGGCCTTGGATGAGCACTGACATCATAATGAACTTCCTCTTCATGCACAACCAAGGAGGAAGGTTATAGATACATAGAGTCACAGGCCAGTCTTTGTGGATCGCAGCTCGCCACCAAAAGGATTCATGCCATCTGACCAAACCTTAAGTTCCTTGCGTCACGTGCGAAGTCCGGGTACTCTCGCTTGACTTTTCTCCACTGTGACACATTAGCAGGGTGTCTCAATATCGCGTCTTTCTTACGGTCTTCCATGTGCCATCGCAACAACTTGGCATGCTCTTTATTTCTGAAGAGATGTTTTAACCGTGGTATTATAGGAGCATACCACATAACCTTGGCAGGAACCTTCTTCCTAGGGGCCTCACCCTCAACATCGCCAGGATCGTCTTGTCTGATCTTATACCGCAGTGCAGTGCATACCGGGCATGCATCTAAATTCTCGTAATTCTCACCGCGGTAGAGGATGCAGTCATTAATGCAGGCATGTATCTTCTGCACGTCTAATCCTAGAGGGCAGACAACCTTCTTTGCTTGGTATGTACTGTTGGGCAACTCATTATTTCTTGGAAGAAGATTCTTCATTTTTACCAACAACTTTGAAAATGCTGTCAGTCACACCGTTCTCTGCCTTCCATTGCAGCAAATCCAGTGTGGTACCTAGCTTTTTGTGGCCATCTTCGCAAGTTGGGTACAATAATGTTTTGTGATCCTTTAAGATCTGCTCCAGCTTCTCCTTCTCCTTTTCAGTTTCACATTCTTCTTTTGCATCAGTAATGGCCCGACCAAGATCGTGATCAGACGGCCCATCTGCTGCCTCTTGATCTTCATTATCTACCCCCGTTGCAGTATCATCATATTCAGGATACATATTATGATAATTGTCATCATCCTCTTCTTCTTCGTTGTCTTCCATCACAACCCCTTTTTCTTCGTGCTTGGTCCAACAATTATAGCTGGGCATGAAACTGGATCGAAGCAAGTGGGCATGAATGGTTCTGGTATTTGAGTAGTCTCTTGTTCTGACAGTGAACACACGGACAACACATAAAACCATTATGACCACGGTTTGCATTAGCCACAACGATGAAATTTTGGAGGCCCGTAATGTACTCGGAAGTGCGTCGGTCACCGTACATCCATTGCCGGTTCATCTACATTAATATATAGTATATATCCAAAATTAATAGGGAGATGACCATTTATATATAGTACATCAATGACACATGAAAGGATAATTGCCGACCTCGACCGAGAAGGAAAGAGCAACGAGAAAACTTATTTTGAGCTCTCGGGCATTTCACCGAACACCTCTTGTGCATAGGAAAAAAACACAAACTAGCACACCTCTCACCCTTTTGCTAGGCTCCAAAATGAGAGAGTGAAAAAATGGAAGAGAGGGTGGGCTGCGGTGTGGTATATATAGCCCCCCTTTAACACCGGTTCAAGCCACGAACCGATGTTAAAGGGGGGCTGCGTGGGCCACTAGTGCAGGGCCTTTAACACCGGTTCGTGCCATGAACCGGTGTTAAAGAGGGGATCCTTTTTGCTGCACGGGCCACGCTGGTACCCTCCCCCCCCTTTAACACCGGTTCGTATAAGAACCGGTGTTAAAGCCCATTTCCAGGCTCAACCAAAGGCCTTGTTTCCACTAGTGTCTATATTAGTATGCAGGTAATAATGTAGACTAGTGTCATATCCATTATAGTTGATATTACTCTGCACTATGAGTAACATCCTTCTTGTTGTTAGTTAGTTATATGCTTGGAAGCCATGCCACATGGGAAAAAGTGTCAATACAAGCATACTCCTTTTTCAGCTAGGCTGGTTGCGAAGATGCCCTATTGGGTTGATCCAAAGGCTCGATGAGGTTGCGTAGCAAGTTGCGTGAAGAGCTTGCTATTTTCGTTTGCTATATTTCTCCTAACTATTCCTTTTGCAGTAATTCAATAGAAACATATAGCTTAAGAAAGCTAAGAGCATCTCCACTTGTCCCTCTATAAGGCCTTCGGCGTGGCCTGATTTTAGGCCGTGTTGGAGGGGGCACCGGATTGGTTCACGATTTGGAGGGGGTTGACTCCTAGGCGTGTCCTTCAAACAAAAAATAAACAATCATTCAAACACTTCAATTTACATTCAGACACTTCAATTTATATAGAAAAGAAAAGATAAAAACTAACGCCTCCGGTGGCCGGAGGCGCTGCTCTCGCCAGGAGGGCGCAGCGGCAGTGGCCCTCTGGCGACACCGCACATGTCAAATATCGAGTTGTATCTTGCTCGCTACGTCTCGATCTCCTCCTTTGCTCGATCGCGACCGACAGGTAAGTCAGCATCATCGGGGTATATGCGCGGCGCACAAAGGAAACACATGTGGACGTCGTGGAGTTGTTGCATCCGTATGTGCTCCGACAGGTAAACTTCACAGAAGATGTCCCACTCGTAATGCTTGTCGGTGGTCCGGTAAGCCGTCCCGTGGGGTATTGGAAGCCGCGAAAGCGCTCGTCGGTGCTCACCTCGAATACGGCAATTGGTCGCCCGCTATTCGAGTGGCTCGTCAGACTCGGGGTAGGAACTGGCCTAGCCCAGCTCCTCGGTGTTGGCTATGTCAGAGTTATCGAAGTCGATCCACTCCATGTCAAAGCACTTCGAGTCGGTGTGTGGTTGGGTCCAGGGAGAGGCGGAAACGGGTGCCACGGCTCTCCTGCGGGTAGTGGGCGAGGCGGGGAACCACGGCGGCCAGGCATGGCTGTGCGCCAGCCCAACTGGCGAAAGCAGCACCTTTGTTCGCCGCCCTAGATATTGTGGGAAAGGTGTGAGGTCTGGTCATGGTGTAGGTCTGCAATGGCGATGGTCGCCGCGCCAAGATATAGCGAGAAAAGGGCGGGAAGCGGTGAAAAGGGCGGAAAGGGCATGCGGGAGAACGCGCTGGCGAGCAATTTCGCCGCCGCTCGGGAGACGAGTCATCTATCTCACTGCCAGGGCTGACCCGCGTCGTTTTGTTTTTGTCTGATGCCCGCTTTCTCTATAACTCTTTAGGAAGGTTTTAAGGCCCCGAGTGGAGATGCTCTGAGCTTCTTGGAGCTTGTGTTGTTAATTAGCTATCCATTGAAACCATGCCACATGGGGAATAAGTGTCATACATTCTTCCGTCGGTGAAACGATTGCGACGTAAACTGCACATGTTTGCAATTTTATTACCCATGCTTTGGCAGGCGCCGGAACTAACCTAACCTAACGCGGTAAGACCTAAGAAGATCAAAGCTCATTCAACTGGGACCAGATGCAGGGCACATGAGCCGTTCTTCTCTTGGAAACGTGGGACCCACTTTTCCCATTTAACCTCAAGCTCATTGGATTTCTCAGTAACTAAAGTTGGTGGCCTTGTTTAAGCTAATACTAATGCACCGTTCTGTATTTGACTACTTGGGTTAAAGGCCCGGACGGGACTGATGCAATCTTAGGTCGATCTGCGTGTTGGTTGATTTACAGCAGACCAACAACACGGTTTGTGGGTCGTTAATAAGACTGGTGCATGCATATAACTACATATATGAAAGTCTAGCACTTCAACACTCCAAAGGTACGCCCACGTCAGCTCGTGGTACTGTAGAAGCACAAAATCAGGACTTCTACAGTACAGCGTGTTGGTTCGGTGGCTTTCTACCTGTTGTTATTTTCCCTTGGTTCCTTACATGCGTGCTGCCACATTCTTTTTTTTCTGTCCCGTACGTGTCCTCTTCTCCTCTCCTCTTTCTTTTCTTTCCTAAACTTCGGCGCCTCGGACGTAGGCGGTTCCGCCATCGTGACCGGTCAAAGCGGATTCCATCTCCACCGTTTGGATTCCTACATCCTCCCCTTCCAATCGTATGCTGCCACAACCTACAATCGGGCTCCGCCGCCTCCGAGGAGGGCTTCAGCGGTCGTGGAGTAGTGCCGGTGGAGGCGCAGTTGGGATTGCATCTGTCACGGTGGTAGCGCGTCGATGGGCGGGGTGGTCTTACCCTTCTCTGCTTGACCGGCGTCACATTGGAGGTGGGGGGAGCCGGGACGAACCCCCGTCTTCACGTTCTGCAGCGGGGCAGTGGGGAGGATTCCCACGGTTTGGCAAACCACCGACGAGGCCGCCTTCGATCTCTAGTTCTAGCCGGTCCTCCTCTTTTTCGCCTCCATGGACACGCTCGGGACCCCCCTGCTGGTGCGGCCCACCTTCCAAGTCTGCCGCCCTTCAGTTCCTGCTGATGATGCGCAGCCACCCCGTGGTGTAGCAACGACCTGGGATCCGTGCGGTAGGTCCGTGCGAAGGCTCTCAAGGCTGAGGTATTTGCCAATTCCTGCGTCTGGTTTTGTCAGGTTCAGGTTGTCTGCGGAGCTGTGTTGTCACGGAGGAAGCGCGGAAGGTGTTCGGTTGTACGCTGCTGAGAAATATGATGCCACGGAATGTACCCTGGACCGAAAGACTAGGGTATCCATCGCTTCTCTCCATTCGTATATTCGAATAGCTCATGATTATTAGGTGTGCAGAATAGTACGACCAAGAGACTTGGTATTTGTTTTGTGACTTCCTACACTCCTACAGTATAGATGATGTATGTTTTTTTTCCTTTAACTGATCTATTTTGTGCTTGCAAGTCTTTTTTGGCAACGGAACGACCTATTTATTGGCATTAGATTATTGCAAAACAATTATGTTCAGGAAGACCAAAGAATCCTGCAACTTGAGTGCATGTTGTCATGGGGGACTGGTTGTAGGCCGCTGGCTACCATGGAGTTAGCAAGTTCTTCTCTTAAAGGATTTTCCATTTGCAATCTTGATCAAGCAAAGTAGATTGTTTGTATGTCCATGATTATTGGAAAAACCATTTGGTGTTGTCCCGTGCACTTGGTGTGTCTTTGCTCGATTCTTTTGCAGAACTGATTCATCTGATTTGTGGATAGTTCTCTTTTATCTTTTGTCTATTCTAAATTTCACCGATTGGTAGTTCTCTATTTTCTGCCTCAAGCATAGGTAAAGCAGATGTGGCTGCTATCGTGTAGGGCTCATGATCTTGCATACTCCATGTAGACGCCCATCTGAGTACTGGAGGAGACATTGCTGAATGGCATGTCATTGAACTCTTATAAATGGGAAGTTTTTCTGCGGCTGGCTGTGATGTGGAAATTAGGAGGTCGGATTCAGAGGTCATTTTCAAGGTAGGCTTTATTTTCTTTGACTGCTAGGTTAGTAACACAAAGTAATATACATCAGTATTATTGTTGTACATCAAATTAAGAACCACAAGGTACATTATGTGAGCTTTTAGTTGCAGCAATATAAATCTCCATGGTTATGTAGAGTCGCCAGTTTATGAATACAAAGTAATATAAATTACTATTATTGTTGTACATCAAATTAAGAATCACAAGGTACACCATGTGAGCTTTTAGTTGCAACAATATAAATCTCCATGATTATGTAGAGTCTTTTATAGTTTATTTAATGGTCTGGTGATATTCCCTACAATTGATATTCAAAAAATATAGCATAGTAGATAGATTATTGGTTGCTGTTGAAGTTCTTTAGTGCTTTATGGTCCGTGTTATGTCCACCAGAATTTGATCCTACTAAATCCAGGTTTGACATGGTATATTTAATGTTTTAGTTGTAGAGCACGGTTGCCAATACTACAATGGCTAGGTTCTCTTGCTTCATTCGAGAGTTAATAAGTTTTATATTTCTTCCCTTTTATGTGTTGTGTCTGTAAAGCAGAGATGGCAAGTTGTACAAAAGTTCACATGGTCGGATACTCTGTTATTTTTTGCACGCTTATTTTTTTTATTTTTCTGGAACGGCAAGGATACTCTGTTATTTTTTGCATGCTTAATAATTTTTTATTTTTTTGGAACGGCGACTGATGTATGGTCGACCTTCTAATATTGGTAGATTCCTTCTATTTTTTTGTCAGAATTCATGTTCAACTCCTTTCTTCATTGAATTTTTAAGCAACCAGACCAAAAGGAGGTTGTAAATACAACACATGTTTACATGGATAGACATGGCTTTTACTTGCTAAGCATATTACATGTCATTTTTTAGGTCAGCTGATTTTGTATATGTTGATGGCTGCAGAGTGGCAGAATGGAAGAGTTTGTTCTTGGTTACCAGGTGGATCTATTCAAGCAAGCACCGGCTAAAGGAGGACCCCATCTACACAATAGAGCTTTTTAACCTCTATGACGTGAATAAAACACACAGGTTGGTCGATCACCCCTTAAAGATATGATCCACCAAAAGAAATTCAGTAAATGAACTCTGAGAACTTCTTTCTGTTTGCTTATATTATTCCCCCATTCACAGTGTAAGCAATACATTATATTTTTAGGTTAGGAAATATATCATTAGTTTAGGCATGATAACCTCACTTGCTCAGTACCAGCGTTATATGAATTGGAGAATTTTGGTTTGGTTCCTGTAGTCACTGATGTTACGGCTTCTTCCAGGGCATCCAAATAGGAAAAAATGGCACATTTATGTCACTCGGAGAGGTATGTCCTTTTGGCAGTTTGGATCATTATTGTTTTTTAAAACATGCCATGGTGAGATATTTATCAAGTACGGTGCTTTATGCAGGAAAAAATACAAAATAACCATCGTTACTTTTTGGCGTGAGCATGCCAGTGCATTTGAAGCCTTAAGCTTTGGAATGGAGGGAGTATATACTTACTAACCTCTAACCCTGTGCATGTATCGGTAATTATTTACATAACTCTCTTTGCAATTCCTTTTTTCTTTATCCATGAGTTATATAATTACATGGCTAATTCCTGTCTCTAAGTTTCCTCTTTTTAGGACGTGCCCAAGCTTGAAAATCTCTCTGCTCTTCGATGCAACATGTATGTATGTCAGGTTGGCAGTAGTATTTTAATTCATATGTAAATGTTTCTCTAGACCATATATACATAATATTTTTCTTACAGACTAATTTATGTTGTTCGTTTCTCTCGATATGTTGAAAACTTCATGAACTTATTTATGCCTCAATTTTTTTTCTTCGCATGGCTCGTTCTTGGTGTCGCTTTCATTTTTATGGCCATGCCCACTGATTGTAAAAGCAACGTATCTACCATATGTCCAATCCTGGATTCAGCTATAGGAAGAGGTGTCAAATGGGCTGAACACTTCGGTCAAATGGTACAACGCTTAATCCTCATGTATACGATGTGGTAAAAGTAAATTATATGTTTTGTGATAGTGTTGATTTCTCTTTTTGTTAAAGCTTCATTCCATCTCAGTGAGCTATGTTGTAATTTGCTACAAGTATGCTGGATGATGATGTGTTGGTGGCTCTTACTATGTCTAAGCTATACTGCCCTCGATACTTTCAGATCAGCCCTTGAAAAATAATTTCTCTATTCTTTATACGTCTACCATCTTTCCTCGATACTATGTCTAAGCTATACTGCCCTCGATACTTTCAGATCAGCCCTCGATACTATGTCTAAGCTATACTGCCCTCGATACTTTCAGATCAGCCCTCGATACTACTCCCTCTGTCTTGAAATACCCTGCATTCTGGGTTTAGTCAAAGTCAAACTTTGTAAAGTTTGACCAAACATATTGAAAAATTTATGTACACCTATAATACAACATAAGTACCATTAGAATCATCATAAAATATATTTTCATAATATATACATACAATGCTATAGATGTTTACAGTTTTTCCTATATATTCTACCAAACTTTATAAAGTTTGACTTTGACTAAACCCAGAATGCAGGGTATTTTAGAACAGAGGGAGTATGTCTAAGCTATACTGCCCTCGATACTTTCAGATCAGTCCATGGGTGCGGCGTGTCGCCGCACCATCTTTCCTAGTAACTATAATTAAAAGCGCGTGGGATAGGGGCGCTCCAGATACTGTTCACGTGATTTCTCCACATTGTTCAGTGATGCAGCGATGTTGCTGCTACAGTTCATCTGCTACAGTGTCACCCTTTCTTAGTTTTTTCCATATTTTTGTTTCTCTTTTTAAACTTTTCTACTGCGATTTTTAGCGCGACTTATCTGCTAAAATTACCGACCCGCATTTAACTAGGTCTACCTTCAAAACAATAGATTTTTTAGACGGTATTTCTTAACATTTATCGACAATAGCTTTTCTAAACGCTATTCCTTAACGTTTGTCATCTTTTTATACTTTTCAACGATAATTATTGTTGTGACTCTTAGATGCTAAAATTTTCGGTTCTTAACTGTGCCTACCTTCCAAACAATAGATTTTGGACCGTATTTTTAATGTTTGCCGACAATGTTTTTAAAAGATTGGTTTCTCTTTTTTAGATTCCTCGACGACAATTTTGGACCCAACTTCGGTCAAGATAGAGATAAATCTATCACTGTTTATTAACGGTAGTTTTTTAAGGTTTGTCGATAATGTTTTAAAAAAATTCTATATTTTCTCCACTCATCTCGGTCCATGCTACATAGCCGTTTCATCCCTTTTTTGGTTCATCCTTTTTGGCTCTTTGACTGCAATTTCCGGGTTGTAAATTAACTGCGCATACCTCTCGAACAGGAGGTTACCTAAGCGGTATTTGTTTAGGTTTTTTCCTCCTAGCTACTCGACGGTAATTTTTGACACGCCTTTCCGGGGACCCAACTTCGGTCAAGATAGAGATAAATCTATCACTGTTTATTAACGGTAGTTTTTTAAGGTTTGTCGATAATGTTTTAAAAAAATTCTATATTTTCTCCACTCATCTCGGTCCATGCTACATAGCCGTTTCATCCCTTTTTTGGTTCATCTTTTTTGGCTCTTTAATTGCAATTTCCGGGTTGTAAATTAACTGCGCATACCTCTCGAACAGGAGGTTACCTAAGCGGTATTTGTTTAGGTCCTTTCCTCCTAGCTACTCGACGGTAATTTTTGACACGCCTTTCCGATCATACTAGATACTATATTTTAAGACATGTTAGATTTGCGCTCCCCTTAGTGATCCACATATGTTCGATCGATTGTATTGTAGGTTCTCGGTTTTGTCCAACGAGAGCGTAAGGTAAAATGCAATAAACAGTAAAAAAGACGAATAATATTGTTTTCCTCTTTTCTTCCTTCTCCTTCGACGTCATTTTTTTACCAGCCATATTTTGTTCCCCTTTTCTTCCGTGCCCCTTCGACCAAAATATTTTACTAATAATTTTTTCAACTTAACTTTCATAACAATATACACAAAATAAGTTAACCACACAGGACGCGACGTGGCGTCACGCCTACTTCCCTAGTATTATCAACGCGTGTGTATGATCCTGCTTCCTTTATTCAAAAACTCTAAAATAGCGTTGCCCTCAAAAAAACGCAGTTTTACCGCGCGCGTTTTGGCTCCTCTAGCAGACTTACGAAAATAGCGCGCACTTTTTTTTTTTGCCATGCGAGCTATTTTGCACAATCCCAGCGGTATATATTGTGTTGGCGCTAGCCACGCGATAAACTCACAGCGAGCACGTGCAGTCTAACCGTCCCTAAAATTTTCTCCCCTTTCCTTCGCGCCACGCAATCTCCGCTGCCGCTTCATCTGCGGGCGCCACACAACCTCCCTACCGACGAGATGCCGTCGTGCCGTCATGGAAACTCCTCTGGCTACATCGGCGTCCGCGCGTCCCTAGGAAACCTTCTACGTGGAGATCCGCTTCGCCGACTCACGCATCAGGCTCGGGATTTTCGAGACAGCGCACAGGCCACGCGCGTACGACACGGCGGCATGGCGCATCGGCCGACCGCGCCACACCCTCAAATTCCAGGACATCTTCACGCGCGAGCAGGAGGAGATACCCGTGCCGCCATCGCGCCTCATCACCAAGGAGGAGCGCCGCCTCCACCGCGCCCAGCAGCGCTGCCTGATGACTGCCGAGACCAAGGAGCGGCACCTCCTTTTGTGAGCGCTGACCTTCCTGGAGGACGCCGCCACCGAGATCGCCCTCTACGCCGGAAGGAACTAGCGGAAGGATGACAAGAAGGCGGCGAGGCGCGCGCGGAGGGCCGAGAAGGCGAGGAAGCGCGCCTTCATCCTCGCGCAGGAGGTTAACCCGACGATCCACGAGGACGACCCGCGTTGGCTCGACCTTTTTTCTTCGACGCCGATATCATCCTCGACGGCGGAGTCCTCGGACTTTTTTCTTTGGTGCATGTTTGATATTCATTTTTCTGTCTATGTGTGTTTTTGTTGGCTGTGCCGCTGTATATTGTACGTCAATTTGCAGCGTTTGGTAGAGCATCACACGCCCGCACGCATTGCAAACCTAAAAAGACGCTGCAAACCAGTTTTAGCGCATACTATTTTAGCGCTTATATTGGAGATGGTCTTGTGCACTATTAATAAAGCTTCTATATTCTAATCCAATGTTAGATCAACCGGAATGGCATGCAGGGCTTGACACGCAAAGAAGACGGCTGCGTCGAGACAAACCGAGACCGTCGACCTATGCGCTGGTCGTAATGATCAGATCGGAAATTAACAAGATTGAAACATGGCGCGCGGTACTGTGCAGATTGCGGGCCGACACGTGAGGTGGTCACCATGTTATTTCGCCATCAGATACATGATGCATGACCGGTACGGTCAGAAGTCAGATAAAGGCTCGCAGTGCTCTTTATCTTTAGACTCGGGGAACGCTATGTACGGTTGCTAGAACAACGGTTTGAATTCAGCTTCGACGAATTTGAAGTGCTGTAGTACTCCCTGCGTGTTTTGCTCAAACTGAAAACTATCGAGATACGAATGCATGAACTATGTACGGTTTTTTCTTGCAACAAAAAATGGTTCTATCTGGCAGGCACGAGATCGAGTACACCCTCGTTCGGCCGGATGCAGGCGATTTAGCAAGAGGCAGAGTCAGGTGGTGCCATAGTGGCAGCTAGACCGGTGCCGCCGCGAGTGCTGGACCTGCTGGTACGCGCCAACAGATGATGCGATCGAAACAGGGTCTATCTGGTGTGCACCGCGTGGATGTCGGCATGTATCGCACGTGGTTAGAAATTGGCATGAACGCAGATGGGCGAGAATGTTCGAATTCTCTGGTTGATCAACGCATGACGCTCGCTGGATTTCAAAAGATGACGTATTTTCGCTGAAGCCGGTCACTGCAGAATAAAGTTACAAAAATGTCGAGATTAATTTTTTTTAGAAGATGTCGAGATTAATTTTTAGTGCGCATGACATGATGTGTTTTCGTTCGCTAAAAGCCTAATACTGGAGGAATTCATCACTCCCGCAGCGGTTCTCGCATGGGCCGGCCCATATTTCATGGCCATGCGCATGTTCGACACCGATTTCATTTTTCTGAGACAACGATCGCTGCAGGTAGTTATAGCTCCTTTGTTTGTCTGCTGTATTCATTTTCTGAGATTACAACGATGGCTGGGGAGCTGAGTTCTTTCTCTGCTTATTCATAAAGGGAGAAAATCAAACCATGAGGCACACAGTGTCCAATTCAATCTAATCGGTCGGTTTTTTCTTTCTCCCACTTCCTTCTCCCTCCTTGCTATAGTTCCTAGGCGCCCCTTTGGGAGAGCCGCGCTGGTCGAGATGGGTAGAGGGGAACGGCAAGGGGCTGCGTGGAGGAAGGGATGCAGAAGCCTCCCCTCCATGATCATACCGCAGGGTAGAGGACACATGAAAGAGCCCCCCTTCCCTAGATGTGCGGCAGACTATAGAGCACCTCCAGCGGACACTGGTCCAACACCTACCTCCGAGCGACAGGGAATGGTACATCTGCATGTCATGTAGGCTTGGCCATGACCGGAAGCGCTCGTGCTTTCCTCGCCGGTCCCCGAGGCAGGAGGATGTCATAGCTTCGGCGCCTCCAGCAAAGAAGAAGAAAATAATAATAATAATAATAATAATAATAATAAGAAGAAGAAGAAGAAGAAGAAGAAGAAGAAGAGTGTTGGGTACTCGCGGAGGTTGCTATGGGAGATATTTGCCCCTCGGCCAGGGGAATTTCCATGACGCAGCCTAGGCCGGTCCTCGCCCACCTCACTGGGATCCCCTTCAGTTGGAGTACCTTGGTCACTCCATTGACGGGGTGTTCTACTACATCGATATCGTGGGTGAAGATGATGGTTCAAGAGAACTTAGTTGTCGCCAAGGTTGTTCCATGGCAGGGGTCGGTGACCATCTTTGTGGAGCTCATTCGTGACGATCTTGCAAGGATGATGTCGGGAGAGTAGAAGGTCTGGATGATCTCCACCACTGAGTTTGTAGTGGCCTTTCCCTCACATGAGGTTATGTTCCTCTACGTATAGCTCCACTCTCACCCTGCGGATCATCAAGGTCACGATCTTTCTTATGCCTTTGAATTCGTACACTCCCTCAGCGTTCAAGCTGACCTCCACATGGATCCGAATCCTTGGCTACCCGGATGACCCCAAGCTCAGGACCCTGAACTTCCTAGAGATGGCTTCTCAGGCAATCGACAAGATGGTTGAGGTAGACGAGGAGCCTCTGGCTTGAAATGGTCCGGTTCACATCAGGTTGTTGTGCCCGAACCTGACTGAGCTTCTGAGGTGCTACCTGATACGCCAAAAACGTATCTATAATTTTTGATGTTCCATGCTTGTTTAGTATCTTCTTTGCTTTGGTCTACACTTTGAGGTGTTTTTATATGTTTTCTGGTATTAACCTATTAACAAGTTGCCACAGTGCCAGTTGCATGTTTTCTTTTGTTTTTGGTTCCAGAAAGACAGAAAATCTATATTCTCGTAATTGGATGGGACAAAAGCCAAAGTCAATATTTTATCGTGGGGAACACGAAGTCGGAATACGAGACGGAGGAGAGTCACCAGGGGGGCACACCCCCTGGCCGCACGGGTGGGCCCACCCCACGCCTGGGGGAGGGGGTGCAGCCGCCCTGGCGACCCCCCTGCGGCCTTGCCTCTTCGCCTATAAAAACCCCCAGATGCCTAAAACCGTCATGGTGGTGGCACGGCAGATGCCATGGGTAGGCTAAAGTATGGGGCCAATGGATGCTAGAGGGATCTGGGGAGGGAAGATGTAGTTGATTCTACACACAGAAGACTAAAGTAAAGATCTTTATTTCTCCTTTCTTGGACTACAAGTTCTCCTTGAGCTGTATACAAGTGGAGAAGAAGAACTTTACCATCCTAACGGTACCAAATGAGTCGATGCCCTTCTCTGAGTCCAAGCCTCTCCTTATAAAGGGGAACCTTGGCTCCTCTAGGGCTGACGTGGCAAGCATATTCGAGGAATATGCTTGTCCCAATATAGTAACTCGGCGGCCTCCTTTCCATGTCGCTCTTCTAATGACAGCAAGATTCCAGAGGACCCCACCCGCACGTCTCGGGCTTCAGGACTGTCACCTCCGTGACCTCCCTCTGCCCTTCTGTCGCTCTGCGCCTTGTCCTTTGTGTTTGGCTCTGCTTAGATTCTTCCTAGCCCGTGACTAGAGTTTGACTATAGGCATCTCCTTCTCCTGCAAGCTTCATATCATTCGGCCTTGTCTCGCTTAACTCGGCTTGGTCTTCACCTGCATTCAGATTATTCGGGCTGACCCAGCCGACTTACACAGTATGTCGGTCGGGTAACTCCTTGATCTTCTCATAAGGGTCCTGCTCTTGCTTACCTCGGCCGACCTTTACAAGATTCGGCTGATTCAGACTGTAACTCGGAAACTGGACGGGGAACTTCCTTTCGTCTTTCCCCGTCCTTACCCTATCCGGGTCACCCCCCCAACATTAGTCCCCGAAGCTGGTATGGTCCTTCCTATAACCTCGGCCGGGCCGTATCAGTTTCACAATATTCGTTTCTCCTTGTTTCCGAGTTACTTTTCCCTCGTTCGAGGTATATGCATATCTTCTCGCGTACGCCTCGTCCTACGTGTCACACTCATCATTGTTTCTCTGGTTTTTTGTTCCTCTCGGTGCCAGCGACAAGCTACATGATAATTCTTTGCGCTGTCGCAACGCCGCACCGTTTCCGTCAGGGATCGTGATCCTTTCTTGCATCGTGTGGTCGTTGGTGTGGCTCCACTCAGCGGCGTGCGGTTGTGCCGCACACACGATCTACACAGTTAACCTCCGCACGCACGATCCCACTACCACTCAGGCCGCGTCGTTATAAAGAGGGGCACGGGGCCAGGGGATTTACTTTTCTCCTCCGCTTACCGTTTCCCTTCTTCCTCCTCTAAACCCCGCTTGTGCTCCGCCGCGTCGCCGGAATCTTCGACGGCGAGGCTCCCATCGCTCTGCTCCGTCGACCTTGTCCCCACATACTTGCTCCGGCGCTGTTGCCGGTGAGTTTATCTGATCTCATTGCCTAGTTTATCCTCTAGGCGCATCTGCTTCTCTTTAGATTTCCTGCGGCGGTTTCTTCTCCGCTCCGCCGCCGTTTTCGCGTAGGGTCACGACGGGGCCTTGCAGTTCTAGGCTTCGCTCCCCCGCTAGTTCATCCTCCATAGATTCCTCCGACGACCCTATGTCGAGCTCCGTTAGCGGTGCGCTTATTGAGGATGACGATGCAGCGTCTGGGCCCAAGCGGGGCTCCTGGCAGGGCTCTTTCGTCACTCGCCGAGAGGTTGAGTGGTTAATCCGAACTCCCCGGATTCCTGCCGAGGTAGCCTGTCGCTTACCCGGCAGCGAATCTTCTCCCGTTCTCAATAAGGGCGAGTATGTTGTCTTTATGTCACACTTCGCTCGCGGGTTTGGTCTCCCCCTTAGCGATTTTGCTAGGGAGTTCCTTGACTACTTCGGCCTGCAGCCCCATCATCTTCCGGCTAATGCCATCGCTTCTCTTTCCGCCTTTATCTCTGCTTCGGAAGGATACTTCGGCCTATGGCCGTCTGTGCATGTTTGGTCGAAGTTCTTTCAGATCCGTTCCAATGTTGTCCCAGACAAATCCCTTCAACCTTCCGAGAAACTGCTCACCCAGTGCGGAGCTGCTTCAATCACACCTCGGAGGAAATCCGAGTTTCCTCGCGTTGCTGGCCTAGAGTCGTGCAAGAAATGGCATAAATCGTTCTTTTATGTCAAGAATTCTGGGAAGGAGGACAGGATTGGGCTCCCTGCTTTTTCGATTGGCCCCCCTTCCAAGAAGAATTGAACTTATAACCCGAGGAAGAGTCATGGTCTGGCCGAGGCCTTTGAGATTTGGCTGAAGGAACTGATCCGCTCCGGGTTATGCGGCGAGGATCTGATGACCATCTTCGTCAGCAGCCGGATTTTCCCATTCCAGAAACACACGCATAAGCTCTGTTATATGAGCGGTCCTCTTGATCCCAACCGAGTCTTAACGGTGGAGCTGGACAATTACCTTATCTTCAAGCGCGTCCAAGCTATCTTTAAGACAGAGATGCCGGAGGATTGGGCCTGGGGACTGAAGCCGTTCACCCGCGAGCATCCCCCTCCCAGAGTAAGTTCTTGCAGTTGTGTTTTACCTTTTAATTGCATCTGTGATTTCTCTTGTTAATTTCTCTCTTTCTTTTCCTGCAGAGGTTTGAGGAGCAGAAGAGTGAGGATGCCGAGGTTTTGTCTCTCCCGTGGCCCGCGGATCGGAACGCTCCGGATAGTGGGGAGCCGAACTCGGAGGAGTTCGTTCCCAAGTCGGACCTTGCTCTAGCTCGTGCCCGTGGCAAGACCCCGGCCCACAAGGAGGTAGGTGATTCGGACGAGGTCCAAGTTCTTGAGGTAGTTGCCGCAATGCCAATTTCTTATGCATTTCCGGCCTCTACTTTCTCAGCTAATCCAGCCGGTCAGGTTCACAACGCCGAGCCTCTCGCCTCCTGACCTCCTGTTACCTCGGGGAAACGTAGCGCTCCAGCTGGTGCCTCGGAATCCGTTCCCAATAAACGGATGAAGAAGTCAGCCCCGCACCCTCCTAAGCGTAAAACTATGCCCGGGGTTACCGGGTGAGTTGATTTTTATTTGTATTTCTTGTTTCTCTCTTTCTGCCTTTTGACCTAATCTTTTTTGCCTTTGTAGGGCTCCTCTTTCTGTTAAGCCTAGTGGTCCTAGCATGATGAGTCATACGACTCGGCCGCCTTCTCCTCCGCCTCCTGAAGATTCTAGAGTTCCTAGTCCTGCTCGCATCAACTCTCCTCCCGCTCCGAATCAAACGTCATCTCGCCAGGATGCGCCTGATGTATTTTCCGCTGATGCCGATATAACTCGGCCAGTAGATATTTCTACCGAGCCTGCTGCCTCCTCCGTGAATCCCGAAGCTTCCCCCGAGATCCCTTCGACCCCCACAGCTTTTACTGCAACTCTGACTCCAGCCGAGGATACCAATATCTCGGCGCCCTCAGAAACCGTAATCCCTCCGGCCCCCAAAGATGTCGCTCCGAGTGCCGAGGTAATGGCTCCTGCCGACGCCTCTTCTAAGGCAAGAAAGGTTGTCATCACCAAGCCTCCCTCATCCTAGAAAGGGCTTGTCAGCTCTTCTCAGCCTACAATTGCTGATGCGCTGCGCAAGGGGGTTTCTTCTGCCAAGACTATTGTTACCCCGACTGCTGATACACAGCTCGCTCTTCACAAGAGTCCCGCGGCTGGCTACCACGTCCGAGGTAAAGTCCTGACTCGTACAGAGAGTGGGAACAGCCTCGGCTCGTTGGTTGAGTATGCCAACAATTGGAATGCTGCTGATCAGCTCGAGGGCAATCCAAGTAGCCATCCCTTTCAACTCTCCGACATCAGCAGTCGCTTACATCTAGCTGCCAAGATCGTTCTTGACAGTGAAAAGATGAATGAGGTAACTGTTTTTATTGATGTTTGATTGATCATTCGAATGATATTGTATATACTCTAGTCCCCGAAGTTTGCAACCGAATAATTTATTATTCGTTTGGAAGTTTTATTAGGCTTTGCCTGGTTCAGTTTTGTCTTAGTGTTCGTATATCCATCCACCTAGATCCGAATTAAGTTTTGCTTGATTTGGATCTGTCTGAGTTTCGAATATCTAGCCACCTAGATCCGAGTTAAGTTTTGCTTGACTCGGATCTGTCTGATTTTTGAATATCCAGCCACCTAGATCCGAGTTAAGTTTTGCTTGACTCGGATCTGTCTGAGTTTCGAATATCCAGCCACCTAGATCCGGGTTAAGTTTTGCTTGACTCGGATCTGTTTTAAGTTCGAATGTCTTATTGCTGTTTGTTTCGTTGCTTAGGTTGCGCATGACCGGCGGACCGCCGAATTCCAAAGACTGCTTTTCGCACATAAAAATTGCAAGATAAGTATGAGAAGGTCATTCCTGTGGTAAAGAAATCTGGTAAGTTAACAAACTTTTGCATTATCCCTAAAGCTCTTATTGTTTTGGACATGAGGTGTTAGCTCACTTTGCTGGTAAATAGGTAACATCAAAAATCTTAACATCCGTCTTGAGAAGAAAGTCAAGGCCCTTGAAGGTTAGTTACTCCTTTTCTTTACATACTTCCATTCGAAATGTGCACTGGTTTCTTTTAACCCTTTTGGCTTTGGTAAAGCCGAGTTACAAACTTTTGCAGCGTCACATCAAGACTGCACACCTATGCCTGATATGATGCTGCATTTTTTAGAACAAGCCGCTACTCACTCGGCGCAGCTGAAAGATAAAGACGACGAGATAATTCGCTTGCGCGCCGAGGTGGAGTCCCTCAAGCTCTCTCAGAAGTCTGAGTTAGAGAAAGTCGACCAGGAGTTTTCCGAGGAGAAGAATCGGTTAGCTCTGCAATTGTAGAAAAATAAAGAACTCCTCGAGGCTGCCGAACTCAAGACGCGGGCGATGAGCGAGGAGACCACTCGCTTTGAGAAAACCAAGGGTGATTGGGCTAAAGATCTTCAGATAATGCTGACCTATATTCACCGTAAGCCTCTGACCGCGGCCGAGTTATCTTTTTCCCTTTCTTACTGTTGACCGACGTATTTTTGTTTTGCGCAGACCATTTTCCAGAAGCTAAGCCCATGAGCTCTAGAGCGGTGGTTAATGCTCGTGTGCGCCGAGGTGTTCCTGCTGATGCGAGCCTAGAATACTCGATGGAAGATTACTTGGTTGCCGTTGGTGCTGCCGTTGGTCCGATGAAGATTATGGGCAGGTACTTGGTGCAAGCAGCCATTCGGGCCTACCATGTTCTCTGGCCGAATACTTCTGGGACTCCTGATATTGATGAGATCAAAATACTGGTGGAAAGATTGATGGCATCTCAGCACCAGTTGAATCTTTGGAGGGAATCCGCTAGACGAGCTGGTGCTGATATGGCGCTCACAGTTGTTATGTCATGGTACGAGGATATTCCCCTCGATACCTTGATAAATTTGCGCACTAGCTCCCGTTGGGTTGAGGATCCAGAATTTGTCGCTCGCCGACAAGCTCGTGCCTTCCAGCTTGTTGAGTATGTGGATGTGCATAACTGGATTGAAGGGCCGAGTTTCCTTTCTAACCCGGCGGATGAGGTCAAAGTTGAAGATGCCTCGGATGATAATTCAGCCGACCAAGATGAGGCTGAGGGCGACTCGGATACTTCTGGTGATTCCAGCTCAAGCTCGGATGGCAATGGCGACGCGCGATCCTCCTCCAAAGGCACTGGGCATTCCCAAGCTCAAGCTGATGTTTCTCAACATCCCCGGGCTTCCCCCGAAGTCGCTCCTGGTTCTATGGAGGGCGAAGCAACTTCGGCCGAGGTGCCGTCTACCTCGGAGCGCCCAGTATTTGATCAAATTGCTGCCCCTTAGGTTTAAAAAACTCTAAGTCGTTTCTTATCCCCGGTATGCCAGGCGTATGATGTGTGTGAAACAATTGTCCTACTTTTTGTGTGGTATGAACCTCTTTTGCCCTTTGCCGCTGAGGCACACATGGTTGTGATTGTTATTATTCTGTTTAAACCGATCCTGTTTGTTTAAATCTTTGCTTTGATGTAACAAAGGACAATTGTGGGGCAATTCCCTAATCACTGCTCTAAAAACCGAGACTTAATACATCACTAAAAACGCGAAATAATATTGGGCAGTCCTCGAGTCATTGCTCGAGGTGCCGAGGTTTAATACATAACTCGAACTCAAAAACAAAATATGGCAGTCCCCGATTCATTGCTCAAGGTGCCGAGGTTTAATACATACCCCAAATTCAGAAGCAATATAGGATATTCCCCGAGTCACTGCTCAAGGTGCCAAAGTTTAATACATAATCCAAACTTAGAAACAATATAGGACAGTCCCCGAGCCATTGCTCAAGGTGCCGAGGTTTAATACATAACCCAAATTCAGAAACAATACGACACAGTCCCCGAGCCACTGCTCAAGGTGCCGAGGTTTAACACATAACCCAAATTCAGAAACCATATAGGGCAGTCCCCGAGTCACTGCTCAAGGTGCTGAGGTTTAATATATAGTTGATACTTCATCCTGAAGCGTTACTTTACAACGTGTCACAGATGACTCCTACGAGTAAAATGGACGAAGTAAAGCTACATTCCATGGTCTTTTCGATTCTTCGCCGGCTTTGTCTGCCTTGTTCTTTTCTGGTGTCTGAGCATCAATTAGGTAATACGCATCATTGTGCAATGCTTTGCTCACGATGAATGGTCCTTCCCATGGGGGTGATAGTTTGTGCATGCCGGCCGTACGTTGCACTAACCGAAGAACCAAATCTCCTTCTTTAAACACTCTTGGATTTACTTTCTTGCTGTGATATCGCCGCAAGTCCTGCTGATAAATAGCTGATCTTGATAGTGCCAACTCCCTGCTTCTTCTAGCAGATCGACATCATCTTGCCGAGCTATTTCATTTACCTCAGTGGTTGTATACTGGGTAACCCTTGGCGAGTCATGTATTATGTCGGTTGGAAGCACAGCTTCTGCTCCATATACTAGAAAAAATGGTGTATACCTTGTTGATCTGTTTGGGGTAGTTCTGAGGCTCCATAGTACTGCTGGTAGTTCCTCAATCCAACACCCTGCCGACCTTTGTAGTGGTTCGACGAGTCGTGGTTTTATTCCGGACAGTACTAGTCCATTAGATCTTTCTACTTGCCCATTAGATGCTGGGTGAGCCACCGAGGCGACATCTAGTCTTATGTGCTTCTATTGACAGAATCTAGCGAAGGCTCCTTCAGCAAAGTTTGTACCATTGTCTGTAATAACACTGTGTGGGTAACCATATCTCAAGATAATATCTTTGAGGAATTTTACTGCTGTGGGCCCATCACACTTCTTTATTGGTTTTACTTCAATCCATTTTGTGAATTTGTCAACCATGACTAAGATGTGGGTCATCCCGCCCCGGGCCGGCTTGAATGGTCCCACCATATCTAAGAACCATACAGAAAATGGCCAAGTAATTGGTATCGTTTTTAACTCGGACGATGGCATATGTATCTTGCTGGCATATCTCTGGCAACCATTACATTTTTCGACCAGTTCTTTGGCCTCTTTCAATGCTGTTGGCCAATAAAACCCATGCCTGAATGCTTTGGCCACTAAAGCTCTGGACGAGGCGTGATGCCCGCATTCTCCTTGATGTATATCTAGGAGGATCTCTTGGCCTTCCGCCGAGTTCACACATCTTTGCAACACGCTTGTGACGCTCCTTTTATACATCTCATTGTTTATGATTGTATAAGCTTTAGCTCTTCTCACTGTCTATCTTGCCAATACCTCGTCATTCGGCAAAATCGCATCTTTAAGGAAAGAAAATATGTGTTGCGCCCATGTTGGTATGATTTTTTCTGGGGTAATCTCACTATCTATTTCCATATTTTTCATCGACATAACTACCTCGGATTTCCCCATATCCATCCTTGCATCGGCCGGGTTCATTTTTGGAAATTCCAGGTTACATTCCTTGTCAATTTCCATCGGCACACTATCTTCTCTTGATTTTGCCGGAATAAAGATGGATTTGGACTATGGTGATGGTGTTATTGATGGTTTACTCAGGTGCTCTAGGGAGATACCTGGGGGAATTGATTGTCTGGTTGATCCGAGTTTTGACAATGTGTCCGCGGCGTCGTTTTCTGCCCGAGGTATATGATGAAATTCACATCCATCGAAGTATCCACTGAGTTTTTGCACATGAAACCTATATAAGGCCATATTGGCATCTAACGCATCCCAATTGACTGAGACTTGTTGTACTACTAGATCTGAATCTCCGTAGCATAAGATTTGGCGTATGCCAATCTCTTTCGCCACCTTCAATCCATGGACGAGTGCTTCATATTCGGCTACATTGTTTGATGCGGCAAAATGTATTTGCAACACATATCTCAGCTGATCTCTTTTTGGCGAGGTTAACACTATTCCTGCCCCCAAACCATTTCTTAGTTTGGAACCGTCGAAGTGCATCGTCGAATAATTCGGATCTGGTAATGGTGGCTCATACTATACCTCGGCCCAATCCACGAAGAAGTCGGCCACAACCTGAGATTTGATTGCATCTCGCCTATCGAATTGCAGAGCATAAGGTGACAATTCAATTGCCCATTTTGCTATTCGTCCACTTGCATCTTTGTTGCTCAATATGTCGGCTATGGGTGCTTCACAGATCACTTTGATGGGGTGCTCTTCGAAGTAATGTTTAAGTTTCTTTGCTGACATGTATACCCCATATGCCATCTTCTGATAATGTGGGTAATTTTGTTTTGAGGCTGATAGTACCTCGCTTAGGTAATACACCGGCCTTTGTATTGATTTATCATCTTCAATTCGTTCAACCACGATCACAACGCTTACTACTCTGTTCGTGGCGGCTATGTAAAGTAACATAGGCTCTTTCGACAATGGAGAAGCCAGGATTGGCGCTGTGACCAACATCTTTTTCAATTCATTGAACGCATTGTCTGCTTGTGGTGTCCAAATGAACTTATCAGATTTTTTCATCAGTTGATAAAGTGGTAATGCTTTCTCTCCCAGCCGACATACAAATTGGCTAAGCGAGGCCAGGCAACCTGTGAACTTCTGTACGTCATTTAGACATCTCGGCAATTCCATCCTTTCTACTGCTCTTATCTTAGTTGGGTTGGCCTCTATACCTCGGCTAGATACGAGAAAACCGAGTAGTTTTCCAGCCGGCACACCGAAAGTGCATTTTTCCGGGTTAAGCTTCATTCAGAACCTTCTCAGGTTCGCGAAAGTCTGCCGGATATCATCCAGTAGCGTTTTGCTTTCTTTGGTTTTGATAACCACATCATCTACATACACTTGTACATTCTTTCCTTTATGGTCATGCAGACATTTTTGCATACATCTCTGGTACGTTGCCCCCGCGTTAAGCAGGCCAAATGGCATGGTGCGATAGCAATAAGCCCCGTACGGGGTAATAAACGCAGTCTTTATTTGATCGGCCGGATTTAACGGTATCTGGTAAAAACCAGAATACGCGTCTATAAATGATAATAGTTCACAACCAGCGGTCGAATCAATGACTTGGTCTATTCTAGGTAAAGGAAAAGGATCTTTTGGACACGCCTTGTTCAGGTTCGTGTAATCAATACACATTCGCCATGCAATGGCTACATTTGGATCATCCTTCTTCTTTTCTACTAGCACCGGGTTCGATAGCCAATCGGGATAAAGCACCTCCATGATGAACCCGGCCGCAAGGAGCCGAGCTATCTCATCCCCTATTATTTTTCTCCTGTCTTCGGCGAAGCGGCGGAGAGGTTGCTTCACCGGCCTTGCTCCTGGCCTTACATTCAGAGAGTGCTCAGCCAACTCCCTCGGCACACCTTGCAAATCCTGAGTTGACCATGCAAAGATATCCCGATTCTCACGGAGGAAGTTGGTGAGCTCGCTTTCCTATTTAGCATCTAGGCCAGCACCAATGGTGACGGTGCGCTCTGGGAACTGCTCATCTATCTGGAACTTTTTTGTTTCTTTAGTTGGCTGGAAAGAGACACTTCCATGCGGATTGGCCAATGCCGGCATATTCAGTTGTGCCGACTGAGCGAGGGCCGCTACCTCCTGAATTCTTCTTTTTTCTCTTGCTATTACCAATGACTCGGCCAGATTTGATCCGGCTGAAGCACATTCCATTGACTTCCTGTAATCTCCTGCTACTGTTATCACCCCTTGTGGTCCGGGTAACTTCTTTTTCAAGTAAGTTATGTGGCATCTGCTCATGAATTTGGCCAATGCCGGCCGTCCGAGTAGAGCATGATAACAACTCTCTAGATCCACCACTTCAAATTCCAAATTTTCTGCTCTGCAGTTATCTCTTGTGTCGAATAACACATCCACTCGAACCTTTCCAATGGGTTCGCCTGAAAGCCCTGGTACTATCCCATGGAATGTGGTCCTCGTGGATTGCAGCATATTCTGTGATATTCCGAGTATCTGCATTGTATCTTTGTACATGATATTGATACTGCTCCCATTGTCAATGAGTACTTTTGAAAATTTCACATTAATGCTCGGTCCGACAAATGTCGGATCTAGTACGAGTGCGTACGACCCCGGATTCGGCATTATTTTGGGGTGATCCTTTATGCTCCAAGTTATTTCTTGATCTGACCATGGCACATATATTGGTACTGTCGGCATAACTGCATTTACTTCCATATGCCGGCGCTGTACACTTTGCCTGTCTTCCTGTTCTGTTGTGAACATGCAATATGATTGATGATGTTCCCTGTAATCATTGCATCCACTATTTCCTAGGTTTTTCCTTCCATCCGGACCCTGATTTATCACTTGATGCACTGCATCTCTCCGGTCCGAGTTATCATACCTCAGGGGAGGAGGTGGTAACATTAGTTGCTGTGCATTTGCTCCCGTCAACTGTGGCTGATGCTGCTGATGTGCCTGGTGGGATGTTGCTTGCATGCCTGTCGGGTTACCCGTTGCATTTTTCATCCAGGCACACTGCCGAGTCGTATGATTGGCCGGATTGGCCGGGTTTGAGGTGTGAAATTTACACTGTTGATCTAACATAGACTCAAATGTGTACTTCGGCCTTTCCTGCCATTGCTTCTTCTATTCTGGTGTCCACTGTCTTTTCCCTTCATTCCTTGGTGTCCATTGCTGAGGACCATTCTTTTGTCGCTGATTGTTTCCGTGACTCGGCTGATCTTGCACTACCGCTGCCACCTGATTTGAGCCATATCTATAATCTGGTCTTCCTTCTCTTCTTCTCCCTCTGAACTCATTGCGCCTTGATGACCCGGCCGCATCTCTTGCATATTGATCTTGATGTTCCCGATGATCTGCTGACATTAATTTTGGTTGTGTCGGATCTCCCAATGCATAGGAATCCGCTATCCTGATGGTTTCTGCCAAAGTGGTTAGCATATCTCTTTGCAATCGCTGCCATAATACACTGCCATAGCGGCATCCTTGAGCAAACCAAGCTATCGCCTGTGATTCTATAACTCCCTCGCATGAATTCTTGAGATTACACCACCGAGTTAAGAATTCTCTGTCTGTCTCATTCGGCCTTTGCTTGCACATGGCTAGCTGCTGCGGCCTGTTTGGCCTTTTGTAAGTACTGGTGAAGTTGCTAACGAACATTTCTTAAAAATCCAACCAACAGTTGATACTGCCTACTGGCAGGTTATTCAGCCATACTCTAGCTGGTCCTTCCAACATTTGCAGGACATATCGTACTGCCCATCGCAAGTTTCCGCCAGCTATTTTTACAGCAGTGGCATAATCAATCAACCAATCATGTGGTTTGGTGCTCCCATTATATGTTTTGTGCCTCTCGCCAGCTGAAAGTTCAGCACTGGCGGATCGCCCATGATCCGTGGTCCGAAGCATGTCGGGCCTGGTGGACCTTGTTCTTCTAACAACTCGGACCGGTATAGCCGGTCCAGCTTTACTCTCGCATCACTTGACAACAAATCTCTGTACAGAATTCTCTCCTGCATTCCATAGTGGTTATTTCCACCATGAACCGCATATTCCATCTCGGAATAACCATCATTATACCTCTCATTCACCTGATTGTGGCGAGCTCGTCTCACTTCTCTTTCCTGCCGAGGTTCATGTCTCGGTTGTGGATTGGGTGGCGGTTCTCTCCTTCCTTCAGCCGGGATATTATTTTCGTGATTTCCTCTTCCGAGATCTCCTCTTCCGAGATCTCCATTACCTCGGCTTCCGTTGCCTTTCTCGGCACGGCCGGGGTTTCTCTCGCCACTGTTACCTAGGCTTCCATTGCCTCTATTTTCATTTGCTTTTCCGGCTATCGCCGGATCATATGGAACAATTTGCTTATTTCTTTTTCCCGAAGTTACCGCTCTGTCTTTCCGCGCATTGTTTCCGGGCGAGGATGCTGCTGCCACAGATAAGGCAGGTGCTGCACCAGCCAATGAACCATTCGCGAGGCACCAGGCCTTGCCGGGTCTGCCCTGAGCATTTCTTCATTCTGCTGGTTCGCAATGCGCACCAGCTCATTCACTCTTTCTTGCTGTTTTTGCCGGGCTTCGCCGGTCCATCCTTCTAACTCTAGAGCAGCGGAATTTGCCGCCCTCAGGTTCTTTGTCGGGGTACTGTACCTCGGCAAGTCTAGATCAACTGATTCTGCCTTATGAGCATCATGCTCTTTGTTGATATCATCCATGAGGTTCTTCCCTCTTAATCTTAACTCGTCAACCCGTTCGGGGGCGACGTCAAGCTTGTTTGCCCTAGCATATTCTCGCAGGGTCCTGTTTAAGGACTCTCGCAATGCTGACACCTTTTTTGCCTCTACCAGCACTTTTTGCCTGGTCTCTTCTAACTCTGCCTGAGCATTAGCCGGATCAAGTATCGGTGCTACAGGTGTAGTCAGATTATCTATAGTTGCCTGAAGAATGTTTTCTGATCTTTCCAGAGGTGGCCCTCTGACCCTTCGTGCCTTTGGGGTCGTCTCCTACACCTCGGCTGGGTTGGCCGCTGAAGGAATTACCTCGGTGGGCAGTAGAGCTGCCTTCTTGGTGGCCACTTGCACACTCGTCGTCGGATCTTTGCTTGATCCGGCGCCCGCTGTTCCCGCCTGCACCCCGGCTGCGACCATCACCTCGACGCTGCTGACGGGGCGCACTCCGCGCGGACCATTTGCGGCGTTAAGGGGAGGCTCTCCTGCAACAACAACTTGGTGAGGATAAACGCCGGAGGTGTCGACGCCGACGTAGATCTGGTGCATGCCCAAGTTGATGAAGACGCCGTTGCGCGGAGGAGTTTTTCCCTTGAAGGCTGCTGCGTTGTCACAAAGATCAAATCTCCGGACTAAGCCAGAGACAACGCGCTCGCCAGTGTGGATGAAGTTTCCCGGCCGGATCATGACTCCAGCTAGCACCGCTGCTGGCCCCATGGTGGGCGCCAACTGTCATGGTGGTGGCACGGCAGATGTCATGGGTAGGCTAAAGTATGGGGCCAATGGATGCTAGAGGGATCTGGGGAGGGAAGATGTAGTTGATTCTACACACAGAAGACTAACGTAAAGATCTTTATTTCTCCTTTCTTGGGCTACAAGTGCTCCTTGAGCTGTATACAAGTGGAGAAGAAGAACTTTACCAGCCTAACGGTACCAAATGAGTCGATGCCCTTCTCTGAGTCCAAGCCTCTCCTTATAAAGGGGAACCTTGGCTCCTCTAGGGCTGACGTGGCAAGCATATTCGAGGAATATGCTTGTCCCAATATAGTAACTCGGCGGCCTCCTTTCCGTGTCGCTCTTCTAATGACGGCAAGGTTCCAGAGGACCCCACCTGCACGTCTCGGGCTTCAGGACTGTCACCTCTGTGACCTCCCTCTGCCCTTCTGTTGCTCTGCGCCTTGTCCTTTGTGTTTGGCTCTGCTTAGATTCTTCCTAGCCCGTGACTAGAGTTTGACTATAGGCATCTCCTTCTCCTGCAAGCTTCATATCATTCGGCCCTGTCTTGCTTAACTCGGCTTGGCCTTCACCTGCATTCAGATTATTCGGGCTGACCCAGCCGACTTACACAGTATGTCGGCCGGGTAACTCCTTGCTCTTCTCATAAGGGTCCTGCTCTTGCTTACCTCGGCCGACCTTTACAGGATTCGGCTGATTTAGAAACTAACTCGGAAACTGAACGGGGAACTTCCTTTCTTCTTTCCCCGTCCTTACCCTATTCGGGGTCACCCCCCAACAAAAACCTAAGTACCCGATCAATATTCCACAAAACCATATGTAGCATCCGCCATCATCGTCCTTAGATCGGGGGATCTGAAGCTCTTCCCGGCATCCTGCCGGATGGGAGATCATCCCGGAGGCCTTCTTCTTCATCATGCCAGCCTCCGGTATGAAGCGTGAGTAGTTTCCCCTTGGACTACGGGTCTATGTAGTAGCTAGATGGTTGTATCTCCTCCTTTGTGCTATCATGTTTAGATCTTGTGAGCTCCGTTCATGATCATGATCTCATCTATTTGTAATCATGCATGTTGTGTTTACGGGGATCCGATGGATATTGATATTACTATGTCAGTTTGATTAATGGTTTTGTCTTATTGATTCTATCATGTCTGTGTTGTTTGAGATCTTGCATTCTCTCCGTTTCTAGTAGCTATCTTGGCCAAGTAAATGCTAGTGACTCCAAGAGGGGGTATTTATGCTCGATAGTGGGTTCATGCCTCTATTTAATGTAAGGGAAGTGATAGAAATCTCTAAGGTTGTAGATGTGTTGTTGCCAATAGGGATAAAACAACGGTCTCTTCTTCATGGAATAAGTGGATTGTTTACCTTACACACTTTGCTTAAAGCAGTTATCTGTTGCTTGCAACTTAATACTGGAGAGGGTTCGGATGATAACCCGAAGGTGGATTTCTAGTCATAGATGTAGTTGGATGGTGGTCTATGTATGTTGTTGTATTGCCCAATCGAATCTCATAGGATCATGAATGTCTAGTATTGCATTGTTATGCCTTGCTCAGTCTTGTCAATTGTACTGCTGTAATTTGTTTACCCAGCATGCCATGTTTGTTTATCTAAGGAGAACACCTCTAGTTAACTATGGACCCCGGTCCAATCTTTACCATTGATACATCTTCTATTGTTACTTGTTGCAAACCACTATTACCTTCCACACCATACCATTAATCCTTTGTTGCAGCAAATCAGTGAGATTGACAACCTCACTGTTCGTTGGGGAAAGTCTTGAGTTTGTGTTGTGCAGGTCTCCAAGTTGCTAGCAACACCTTTGAGTCGTTTCCTTCCTCCTACCGGTTCAATAACCTTGGTTTCTTACTGAGGGAAAACTTGTTGCTGTGCTCATCACACCTTACTCTTGGGGTCTCCCAACAAGGTGTCAAATATGCCCATCATCAAGCTTTTTCGGCGTCATTGCCAGGGAGGCTAAAGACGTCTTCACAAGGGGAGTCCTTCACAACCTTTCTCTTTACTTTTTTTGTTTTGCTTCTTTTGCTTGGTTTTGTTTGCCTCTTTTTATCAAAAACTCCAAAAAAAAATAGTTTAGTTTGGTTTGCTTTCTCTTATAAAAAACACAAAAAAATTAGTTCCTGCTCTAGTTGCTGGTCTCTTATTGCCTTGCTTTGTCATGCTTTCTATCAATGGATGGTTTCTTTAAAACTAGTTCTTATTGACAAGGTGTGTTCATGGAAGAACAAAAGAATTATTATAAGGAACACCGTTTGTCACAAAAAGGGAAATACTTATGGGAACAAATTGATCAATTGAATACTATTGCTAGAGACGTGTGCTCTACTTATAATGTTACTTATTGCTTTGATAAATCTTGTTGCTGTAGCCTACCTTTTAAATGTGAGTATAATGATAATGTTACCATATCTTCTTATGTTAAGGGAAATTATTACTTTTATGATGTGGAACAAATTGAAGAATTTATTGCCTTCAAGGGTGCATTTGAACTTGCCAGTTTGCTTGAAAATACTGATGATGCACCTGATGAATATGAGGTTTATGAGATACTTAAATTTTGATTTGATAATTACAAGGAAGAAAATGGATATATTCTTGAATATTTTAATAGGTGCTTTCCACAAACGGAAGAGACTAATGCCTTGCAGGAGCCTATGGAAGACGAAATTGCTGAACCTGAAAGCTCATTAGATGAAAACGAGGAGGAGAGTGATGGTCAAGAGGAGGAAGAATGGATCTACCCATGCCTACCTTCTAATGATAGTAACTCTTTACCTCTTATATTATTTGATTGTCCCCCGTGCTTACCAAAGGAGGATGAATGTTATGTTCTTGTTGATTCTTTTGAAATATATGCTATGGGTAAAACTTGTGATAATAGTTATGCTCCTATTACCTATGATAATTCTATATTTGTGCCTAACTTCTAAATGCATGGTACTAAAGAGTTTTGCTTAGAAAATGTTTATGATAAAGCTCTAGATGATGGTCCTATATTGAATGATCGGTCTTCTTGTTATAAAATTGTTAAAAGTGGGTTTGTTAATCCCACTATTTTTGAGCTTGATAAAAATTATGTGTTTGTAGATCATGAAAAGCATGCTTTATGCAATGGCTATATTGTTGAGTTTATTCATGAGGCTACTGAAAATTATTATGAGAGAGGAAAATATGGTTGTAGAAGTTTTAATGGTACTGAAACACCTCTCTATGTGCTGAAAGTTTTAAAGTTGGTCTTGTTTTATCTGCCCATTCTTGTTACTATGTGCTTCTTTGATTTACTTTCTTACAAGATTCCTATGCATAGGAAGTGGGGTAGACTTAAATGTGTTTTGAATTTGCTTCTTAATGATCTCTTTTACATCAATTCATATTTCTTATGCGAGCATCTTCTCAAACTATCAAGCCTAACTTAAAGGCATTAAAGAAAAATACTTATTGGGAGATAACCCAAGAGTTTTCTTGAGTCTTGGAAGTTATTACTTCAGTAATGATCTCTCCTTATCCTTTTTGTTTGCTTTTTGTTCCAAGAATGACCTCTAATTAATGAGGGAAGTAAGATTTGGGGATTTGTTGTCCTGAAACAGATTTTTGTGCTCCACCTTAAATATTCGTGAGGAATCGGTGTAAGTAGGATTGAGCTGATATTTTATGAATAAATCTCCCAGTATGCAGCTAACTTTCGTTAGTTCAACACTTTTTTATTTGATCAACAGAAGGTCTTCGGAAAAATCGGATTCTACCTGCTGGTCTGTTTTCACAGATTTCTGCCATTATTTGCATTTGCTTCTTATTGATTCCTTTTTGGGTTGTTTTTGGAAAATTGAACTTTTTGAGGGAATTGCTATAGAAGCTTGTGTTTTTGGTGAAAGTTTTGTTGTTCCAAAGACAAACCCAAAGGTTTATTATCCTTTGAATAGACTAATGTTGCTAATGAAGATTGTGTGAAGTTTTGTATGAAGGAAAATTTTCAGGTGTAGAGAGAGAATGATGTAATGAGATGAAGAATGGACAAAATCTCAAGCTTGGGGATGCCACCCCGGTGTCACCCCAAGAAATATTCAAGAGGTACAAGCGTCAAAGCTTGGGGATGCCCAAGGCATCCCCTTCTTCATCAATAAAAATCTCAGGTCTTTCTAGACACTTCGTTTTTAGTGTTTCATGCACTGTTGTGTTGTTCTTGGAGCGTCTTAGTTTTCGTTTAGTTTGCTTAGTTTACTTGAATAAAGTAGTTTGGACCCCCGTTCTTGCTGTGTTGTTTCAAATAAGTTGATTGGTTTTGGAGAAAAGTAGAAAGTTCTTGCTTGAATAGTACAAGAGGAGCTTGCTGTGACTGTGACTTAGACTTTATCATGTCATGTTAGGTGTTGTTTTGACCCTATGCTTAGTGATTATTGCTTTAGCATGACTTGTTCCAAACAATTGGGATTTCTTAGTGTGCCTTGAAGGAATCATGCGTTGTTTTAGCATACAAAATCATTGTATTGTGGTATTCTTCTTTGATGCTTTGTTTAGGTTGACTTGGCACATGCTCACGCCATGTTATGACTATGAATAAGTCACCATAGCCTCTATGATCATTTAGTCCTTAACTTGTAGTACAACTTTATGCTTTGATTAGTAATGTTTTGTCGCTCTGCATGATTATGGCCAATATTGCTCTCTTAGTTGGTCGCTCCTAGTATTTTGCTAGCCTCCACTTGTATGAGTAAGCTCTACTCATGCATCCAACTCCCAAGAAACGAAGTTATTCCAAAGTGTCCACTATAAATTCCTATGCATGGTGTGTTACACCATTCCAAGTATATTCTTGTTTTCATCAATCTTCCAATTAAAAAGTATTTTGTTATGTGAAATCTTAGTGAATAAAGCTCTCACAAACTTGATGGCATACTTTATATTTCTTGTCCCTAATAAACTTGAACCATTGTGTCATCTATGTTGTATATGCTTGAACTTATACATTGGAATTAGCAGAACTGTGCTGTCACGGGGAATGCTTTCAACATTGCACTTGTACTTTGTACACAGTTGATATCACGCTCTTTTGTCTATGGATGTCACCAGTGTGAAATAAAAGGGGAGCTTGTAAGTCCATGGAGTTATGTATGTGTGTTAGAGAAATGTCTAGGCCGTTAGCCTAAGCCATGCCTAATCATGGTGGAAACTTGCAGCATCACCATAATGACATCTATGAAGCTTTCTTCTTATTAAAAAAGAGAGACGTATTAAAAAGAGAAAAGAGAGAAAAAAGCACCATTTTCCCATGGTAAATAAGAAGATTGCTGAGATGCTCATTGTCTGCTTGCCTTGTCATTTTGATTATGGGATAGCTCCTGTATCATGTGCAAGGGGTACCCCGTTGGCGGTTCTCTATGATACGCATGTACTTACTATGATAAGAACTTACAAGTGACTAAAGTTGAGTGGCATGAGGAGCGGCCATCGTATTAAAGGGACATGAGATTGCCAACTTATACTTTGTCAACCATATACTCTATAGTTTATTTGCTTTAACCTTAATCACTTCAAGATGCTTATGATAGGGGCAATGAGGGCTGAAAGCTAACAAGTAACATAATTTTTGGAAGCTCTTTTTGAGGCTTGAAATCCCTGCTTCCCTTATGAAGGGCCTTTCTTCCACCATTATATTGAGTCTCCACCTTCTATCCTTTAGGCACCAGTTAAGAGAGCATAGTTCCATTCTTAGTTCTATGTGCATTGTCCCAAAATTTATTGATTGATGCATATTGTTGATATTACTTGTTCTTGTGCTATTTGTATCTAGTCACTCTTATGATCTTTGAAGGTGTCCTATGCATCTATTTGCTACTCCATGAGGGACAAGTTGATTTCCACTGTGCCATGTTTTTTGTATGTGAAACAAACAAACGTTTTTCAATGCATGTTATTCATGATCTTTGTTTGTAGCCTTTCATGTTGCATGCATAGTTACTTTGACTTATTGTTAGAAATCCAACTTTCATGCTCATGTTTTAGAGTTTTTGATCCCAGCTTTCAATGCTTGCAAATGGTTTGATCTTGATTTTGATGGTGCATGTCACCTCAAAAATTATTCTTTTTATCACTTACCTACTCGAGGACGAGCAGGAGTTAAGCTTGAGGATGCTTGATACGTCAGAAACGTATCTATAATTTTTGATGTTCCATGCTTATTTAGTATCTAATTTTCTTTGCTTTGTCTACACTTTGAGGTATTTTTATATATTTTCTGGTACTAACCTATTAACAAGATGGCACAGTGTCAGTTGCCTGTTTTCTTCTGTTTTTGGTTCCAAAAAGGCAGAAAATCAATATTCTCGGAATTGGACGGGACAAAAGCCAAAGTCAATTTTTTACCGTGGGGAACATGAAGCCGAGATAAGAGACGGAGGAGAGTCACCAGGAGGCCACACCCCTGGCCACGCGGGTGGGCACACCCCGCGCCTGGGGGGGTGTAGCCGCCCTGGCGACCCCCTGCCTCACCTCTTTGCCTATAAAGACCCCCCGATGCCTAAACCCTAAGTACCCGATCAATATTCCATGAAACCGTCTGTAGCCGTCACCAACATCATCCCTAGATCAGGGGGATCTGAAGCTCTTCCCGGCACCCTGCCGGAGGGGAGATCTTCCCAGAGGCATTCTTCTTCATCATGCCAGCCTCCGGTATGAAGCGTGAGTTGTTCCACCTTGGACTACGGGTCCATGTAGTAGCTAAATGGTTGTACCTCCTCCTTTGTGCTATCATGTTTAGATTTTGTGAGCTCCGTTCATGATGATGATCTCATCTATTTGTAATCATGCATGTTGTGTTTGCGGGGATCCGATGGATATTTTGATTACTCTGTCAGATTGATTAATGGTTTTGTCTTATTGATTCTATCATGTCTGTGTTGTTTGAGATCTTGCTTGCTCTCCGTTCTAGTAGCTATCTTGGCCAAGTAGATGCTAGTGACTCCAAGAGGGGGTATTTATGCTCGATAGTGGGTTCATGCCTCTATTTAATCTAAGGAAAGTGACAGAAATCAATAAGGTTATAGATGTGTTGTTGCCACTAGGGATAAAACAACGGTCTCTTGTTCATGGAACAAGTGGATTATTTACCTTACACACTTTGCTTAAAGAAGTTATCTGTTGCTTGCAACTTAATACTGGAGGGGGTTCAGATGATAACCCGAAGGTGGATTTCTAGTCATAGATGTAGTTGGATGGCGGTCTATGTATCTTGTTGTATTGCCCAATCGAATCTCATAGGATCATGAATGTCTAGTATTGCATTGTTATGCCTTGCTCAGTCATGTCAACTTCCCTGCTGTAATTTGTTTACCCAGCATGCCATGTTTGTTTATCTAAGGATAACACCTCTAGTGAACTATGGATCCCGGTCCAATCTTTACCATTGATATATCTTCCACTGTTACTTGTTGCAAACCACTATTACCTTCCACACCATATAGATAATCCTTTGTTACAGCAAACCGGTGAGTTTGACAACTGATACGTCGGAAACGTATCTATAATTTTGTATCTACTTTGCTTTGCTTTGTCTATAGTTTGAGGTGTTTTTATATCTTTTCTAGAAAACCTATTAACAAGTTGCCATAGTGCCAGTTGCCTGTTTTCTTCTGTTGTTGGTTCCAGAGCAACACGAAACCACAAAGCAGAGCCAAAGGGGGGCCATAGGGTGGCCGCACCCCCTAGACGCGGGCAAGCCCTGGAGGCGCCTATAGGGGTGTGGGCCCCTTGGACCCCCACCGACCTTGACTCCTGCGCCTATAAGAAGCCTCCGACCCAAAAACCCTAGGGCATCCAAAAGAAATCCACGAAAACCTCTGTAGCGCCACCGCCACTGAAGGGGATATTCAAGGGACAGAAAGTCTCTGTTCCGGCACCCTGCCGGGATGGGGAAGTGCCCCTGGAGCCATCTCCATCGATCTCCACCACCATCTCCATCACCGTTGCTGATTCCCATGATGAGGAGGGAGTAGTTCTTCCTCGAGGCTAAGGGCTCTACCGGTAGCTATGTGTTCATCTCTCTCTATGCATGGTCATATTATGATCATGAGCTTTGTAATCAAGTAGATCTACCTTGCTACTCAAGTGATTCAATAGATCTCTGCTCTCCCCATGTGTGTGAAAGTGACAGCGTGCACGACATGGTGGCACTTAGGTTTGAGTCTACATAAATACTCTTTGTGCTTTTATAGATCTATGCTTTTCCCCACGTGTGTGAGAGTGACAGGGTGCATACTGTGTGGCACTTTGGCTAGATTGAATATTTGTTATGAGTTATATTTGGAGTTGGATGTCTATGAAATTGTGGTGTTTGTTGGAACCATCTAGCGCTCAAGGTGACAGTGTGGGGTTATCTAGATTGGGGAAGGCGGACTTTGAGGAGTGCTGTTATAGCTCTACCGATGATTAGAGTGTCCAACCGGAGAGTAGTTAAGACTAGTATCATGAAGAGAGGATATTTATATGAGAGGGTGTTCACTAGTGAAAGTATGATCCCTAGGCCTTGTTTCTAAACATTGAAACACCGTTTGCATCTAGACCTGTTGCATGTTCGCTTGCTTTAGTCTTCACCTTACTCAAACACGTTACCCCACGTCAACAACAAGTCAGAAGCTATTTTCTAGCACCGTTACCACTTGTATTTCACTATCTCTTCGCCAAACTAGTGCACCTATACATTTGACAAGTGTATTGGGTGTGTTGGGGACACAAGAGACTTCTTGTATCTTGATTGCAGGGTTTCTTGAGAGGGAATACCTTTGAACACTTCCTCCCTGAGTTCGATAAATCTTGGGTAATCCACTTAAGGGAAACTTGTTGTTGTTCTACAAACCTCTGCACTTGGAGGCCCAACAACTGTCTACAAGAATAGAAGTGCGTAGACATCAACATCCTCACTGTTTGTTGGGGCAAAGTCTTGAGTTTGTGTTATGCAGGTCTCCAAGTTGCTAGCAACACTTTGGATTTGTTTCCTTCCTCCTACTGGTTCAATAACCTTGGTTTCTTACTAAGGGAAAACTTACTGTTGTGCTCATCACACCTTGATCTTGGGGTCTCCCGACAAGGCGTCAAACACACCCATCATCACTACCGATAGTTAATCTACTTTGGGAACAATGTCCGGCGCATGGTCATCGAGATGGATGAGGCCTCGCTTGTTCCTAGGTCCCCTCCACGACAGCTGGCCCGCCATTTCACTCTCTCTTTGGGAGCGAGGACGACTCATCCAAGGATGATGATGACGACCCTGAGGGTGGGGACACAATGGGACTTCTCCAGTTGTTACCCCTGCTACCTCTCATGGCGGCACGACCTCATGAGCTCCAACCTCGACTCAGTCTTAGATTGAGATTTCACAAGTGTCACTTGACCCCTCCCCCAATCTCTTAGTATGTCTCCAACTTCATCAAGGAGGCATGATACACCGGATACGTGGCGTCAGCTCCGAGGGCCACTTCACCCACCCCTCAGCTGGAGGATAGGGACTCTGGGAGTACAAGGTTGGAGGTCACGACACCCTCTTCCCCACGCTCACCCGTGTTGTCTGCTATGCCCTATGACCCAGCTCTACTCCCACATCTTCGTAGGGTTCTCTAGCGCCAGTCCCAATAACACCAGCACTGCACAACTTGAATCCAGCCACGGTCATCCCTGATACTTCTGTGGTTGGTCCCAAGATGCACTAGCCGCGTCATCCTCGCCCCCTCCCTTCATCCCTACCGTCAGAGTCCCCGCCTGGCACGTTCAAGGGGGCGGTAGGGTGTAACATCCCCAAAATATTAATCAAGGTTATCAAATTCCAATCACCCAAATTTAGGGTTAACAAAACCTTTTGTTAATTAAAATCATTATGAATGCATGTGTGTATGTGATGAATGTATGAATGCATGAAAGGACTTGTGTGATTGTTGTGATTGGCAAGGATTGGTTTAAAGATGAAAACAAAAACATCTAAATCATTTCCAAGCAGAATCAAATCAATAGAAATTCAATAACAAACAAAACAAGCAAATGGTCATTTTTGCCAATCTTGCTCACTAGGCCACTTTGAGTGTTTTCTAGTCCAAGATTTCAAACATAAACTAATCTAATTCTTTTCACTCCTTGCTAGACCAAGTGAAAGTGAACCCAGACCCACTTTGCAAACCCACAGAAACATTTGGCAACCTTATTCAAATGACATCTAAAAATTGAATCTAGTTCATATGGGAAGATCACCATTTCTCAAAACCCAACCAAACCAGTACACCTTGAAAAATCCAAGCAACCAGAGACTACCTAGTATGTGACCTTTGCACCCACCAAGTTTCATCCAAAAATTCAAATTTAAATCTCTTGCGGCTATTTCATCAAACACCTTCTGAGCACAAACCAAATTAAATAACAAACACTATAGTGAGAAGTGTATGTTCCAACCTTGTTCCCTCTCTAGCCCTCACTACACTCTTAGTAGATAATCTAACTTGTTTAACCAGCTCTAGCTCACCGTGAACTCGACCATGCCATCAATGGTCACCATGGTCGAGCACACTTGCCACCCCCAACGTCGAAAGCGTGCTACAATACTAACTAGCCTCGCTGACCGTGTCTAGCTAGCACTCCACCGTCCACCGCCTCCCCCCTGTTCTTCTTCTCGACCAAGACTGGGTTTGCCAGCCACTTGGAGTATTTAACTGGCCGGATGAAGCCTGCAGCGAGTAGACGCTGCACCTCCTCGGCGATAGCTCGGCGGCACTCTTCATTGAAGGGCCGCAGTGACTGCTTGACGGGTCGCACTTTGGGGTCGGCGTCTAGTTTGTGCTCAGCGAGCTCCCTAGGGACACCAGGCATGTCAGAGGGCTTCCATGCGAAGATGTCCCTGTTCTCACGGAGGAACTCGATGAGCGCGCCTTCCTAGGCTGGGCTCATGCTTGTCCCGATCGTCACCGTCTGGCTGGAGTCGCCTGGGACCAGCTCGACGGTGCGGGTGTGCGTTGTTGCCTCGAAGGCTGAGGTGTTTGCGCCCTCCGAGTTGGGATTCTTGAGTATGGTGGGGTCGTCGTTGTTGACCCTGCTCGCGTACTTGGCGAGCTCGTCGGCGTGGTTGGTCTCTGCCGTGATGACGGCATCGGCGAGTTCGGCTCCTTTGGCCTCGCACTCGGCGGCCATGTCGGGGTCGTCGTTGATGGTGATGACGCCGCACGGCCCGGGGAGCTTCCTCGCGTTGTACGCGTAGTGGGGCGCTGCCATGAACTTGGCGAACGCCTGGCGCCCCAGGACGCAGTGCTAGGGGCTGTCGAAGGGTACCAGCTCGAAGACGATCCGCTCGGTGCGGAAGTTTGCTGGTGTGCCGAAGGTGACTGGCAGCGTGACCTTGCCGATCGGGTACGCCTTCCGACCCGGGACGATGCCGTGGAACGTGGTGTAGGTCGTCTCGACCATCGACTGCGGGAGCCGCAGTCGCCTGAAGGTGTCCAGGTACAGGATCTTCATGGAGCTGCCGCCGTCCATCAATGTCTTAGGGAGCCAGTAGTCACCCACCTTAGGCTTAACCACCAGGGCGACTCAGCCTGGGTACTCGATGCGTGGCGAGTGGTCCTAGCGGCTCTAGGTTATGGGCTGCTCCGACCAGTTGAGGAACTAGGGAACGTCCACCTGGGCCACCGCGTTGACGGCGACGGCGCGAGCGACGACCTTCTTCTTGCGCTTCGTGTTGAAGCCTGTGAAGGTATGGAGCGAGCCAGCCACATTGCCGAATTTTCCGCCGTTTGGCGGGTTGTTGTCGGGGTCCTCCCCCGCTCGCCGTGCCTTCTCAATCTCCACGAGTGTGGCGGTCGGTCGTGTGTATGTGGCTTCCCTTCCCTACTGTGAAACGCACGAGGTTGGTTAAGGAGGTCCGCGGGGTCGAACCTTGGTTTTTCCTTTTAGTTGCTGTCGTCGCGGCGTTGCCCTCCGTCGCGGCGGAAGCTCTTGGGCTCGCGCTGCGCGTGCCCGGCGTTGGCGACGAAGTCGACTCGCCCGTCACTGCGGCGCTTGCCAGTGAGGCGAGTGTTGCTGTAGCGTAGGTCGGACCGTCGTCCGTTGTCGTTGCCGCTCGTGCGGCGTTGGCCTCCCAACTCGTCGTCGGTTTCTTGGTTTGGGTCTTCCTCCGCGTACCGTTTGGCGATCTCGAGGAGGTCCGGTATGTTGTCGAGCGTGCGAGAGTGTCTCTTGAGCTTGGCGACCAAGGGCTCGTAGCGGCACGAGGTCTTGAAGCAATGGATCGCGGTGTCCGGGTGGATGCCGACCGCGTTGTACCATAGTTCTTGCCACCGCTGGACCCAGTTGCGGGTCGACTCGCGGGGTCCCTGGACGCATCGCTCCAGGTCCTCGATGGTGGTGGCGCGGGTGTAGGAGCACTCGAAGTGCCTGACGAAGGCGTCGCGCATCTCCTCCCAGGAGTCGATGCTATCCTGGGGGAGGGTATTGATCCACTGCCTGCACGTCCCCTCCATCATCAAGGGGAGGTAACGGGCGGCTAGCAGGTCGGTGTGGCCAGCGATCCCCATCGCCATGAGGTATGTATCCAGCCACACGGAAGGGTCGTACTTCTCTATTTCCTTCGGCGCCTTGAAGTTCGCTGGGTACTTTTCGCCTCGGATCATCGGTCCGGCACACAGGCCTAAGTCGAAGCGACCCCATCGGCTCGCCGTCGCGGCGGTGGTTAGGTGTGTCGCGGTGTCGTCGGGCTGGCGTGCGCGCCAGCTTTGGTTGTTGATGATGTGGGTGCGGGCGTCGACGGGCTGACCGTTGGCGGCGACGAAGTTGGTCGCTGGCCTGGGGTCGTTGGTGGAGAGTGCCGCGTTCGCGGGTCGATGTTGGAGCTGAAGCGGTTCGGGTGGCGGACAGTTGAGGGTGTTTGCTGCCAATGGGCGACCGCTTGAGGCCGCTCTGCTGCCCTAAGAACGCGAGTACACCCGACCTTGCGAGTCGGCGCCTGCGTTTTGCTGCTCGACCGCTTTTGCGGCGAAGCCTGACGTCTTGGATCAGAGGCGCCGTCGCCGGTGGCCGTGATGTTGTCGGCTGCTGCTCGTCCTGCCACGAGGTTGTCCATCGGGGTGGATAACAGTGGTAGGCCATTTGCGTCACGCTCCCGCGAGGAGACCACTATCCACGGTTGATCCCTGGGAGGTGTGCGGTTGGGTGGAGGTGGGGCGCCGTTCGCCGTCGACCCTGGTGGGGGCCGGGCGCTTCCTCCTGGCGGCGCGTTCTCGCAGATCGCACGCTCAGCCACGCGGGCCGGGTCGTTCTCGTCGTTGAAGTTCAGGGCGCGCCCCTGGACGGTGGGGTTCAGGCGCGACCTGATTCGCTGCTGGTGGTAGCGCGACAGCTCCTGCGCCGTCACCTGCTCGAGGCGAAATTTTTCGCGCTCGGCTTGCTCCTTGCGGACTGCCTCCGCCAGCTTTAGGCGAAGTTCCTCGACCTCCGTTGCCGTGGCATTAGGAGGGATCAGGGTGGAGAAGGGATCCTCTGGCGGATCGGTGCCAGTCGCCATGTAAGTCGCGGCGTGGCGACTGGTCCCGTTGCGGAGATCGGTGGAATTTTCCGATCCGGAGTCGAAGTCGAAGATCCCAAGGATGGAGGGATCCTCGAAGTCTCCCATGTTGGACACCTGGGTGATGGAGCCCGCGGGTGAAGCCGCGGTGATGGATCCGGCGAGTGACGTCGGGGTTGCTGAGTTGGCATCATCGTTGAGGGCCGCGTCTTTCGCGGCCGCGGAGTTTTCGGCCACGTCGCTGTGGGCCGAATTGTACTCGGAGGCGAGGCGATGGATCGTGCGGACCTGGCCCTCGGAGAGCCGGTCGCGTGGCGGCGACTCGCGGATGCGAGCCGAGTCCTCCGAGGTGATGACGTCGGTGAGGCCGACGAAGAGGCTGATCATGCCGACCGGCAAGATCATGCTGTGCGTGACGGGTCGCACCACTGCGACGTAGCTGCTCGACAAGATCTAGAGCATCTCGCCGATCGCTATCATGCGGTCGGTGGCGACCGTCTCGTTGATGGGCAGATTGGATCTCGCCGCAGAACACCGGCCAGACCGGCTAGGCCCCACGGTGGCCGCCACTTTCGTGGGAATGGTCACGGCAGATGCTGCAATCGGTAGAGAGTAGTAGAACGAGGGGCAAGGGCGGCCAGCCATCTGCGGTGCGAGATGAGGGCGGAGACACAGGGTTTTACCCAGGTTCGGCCCCCCGGAGGGTAAAGACCTACTCCTGCTAGATTGTATTATGATGGTGGTACAATGGTGCAAACTCGGCGGCTAGGCGGCGAGTCGCTTGGGTGTATGATGGAACGTATCTCTACACGCCCTGTAGGGAGGTTTATATAGACTCACCTCCCCTAGGGTTTACATATCTCAACAGAATCAGTTAAGGCTTCGGTACTTGTTTAACCTAATCCGACTGGGCCTATCTACTCGCCTGGGCCTTCAGCTTCCAGTTGCTTGGATCCACATCGGGCCTTGATCCAGTCGCCGTCTTGCAGGCCCACTCGTCAGTTCCTGGCTAGTCGGAAACGTCCTGCTGGGTATACCCCGGTAGGCATATCCCCATCAGATTTAAAGACTAAATAAATTTTATTTAGTGTGTATTTGGATTATTTGTGATTCAGTACTATATACTTGTCTTGTTTGACTTAGGAAAAATCATCACATGGCATTTGCCAAATGTTAAGAAGCTTCTCGTGCAGCCACATGGCATTATGGGCTCTGCCTGGATCATATAGGTTGCAATAACTTAGCCATTTGGACAGTTGGTGGTAGTGGGATGATAGGTTGGAACGCGTCCATTTGGTCTAAGGGAAGGCTTCTGAAAGGACCTGTCTTGGTGAAAATCAAGTCTTGTGGGGAAAGTGCACAACCTCTGCAGATGGAAGAACCTAAGTACTTAGCCATGTCCCTAGTATTGGACAATTTGAGCATCAAGACATGGAAGCTATCAAGAATCTCCTCATCCCAATTTATAAGTTAAAACTTGTGGTTGAACAAGGGTGAGGGTTCACCAATTTCTATTGGTGGTTTCTTGGGAAAGTTTTGTCAAAGAAAAACTTAGTGTTTTCAACTAATAGGTAAAACCTGTTTTGAGCAAAGCAAGCCTAAGCTACACTTAGCCAAATTCATGTAGTAACTAGATGTTAACATTCTACTAAGGTATCACTTGCCAATACTATTCCAATGTATTGACCCACAGTGGCTGTAACTTGTGATGTTGCAGGTTACTCTGATGATGATTTGGGGTTATGAGTCTACACTCAACATGCTTGCCTGTGGCACATGAAGATGAAGACTTCTATTTTATATTGTTAAGTTAAAATCTTGTACTAGCCTATGGCTAAGGAGTTGTAAAAGACTATGTTATCTCTGGAATGACGATGTAATAATGACCTTTGTTACTGTGTACTTCATCTTAAACTGTGGATGCTAGCATTGATCCAGGGACTAGCATTGCAATCACAGGGATCCTTACCTTTATAAGGGTGGGATCTTACATCAGCATTGCCTGTGAACATGAAGATGGAGCTTCGCCCATGCTATCGTTATTATATTATTCCGCTGCTTTGATTGTACTAAGGCTGGATCATGTGATCCTTTATTTGTTGTAAGACCTTATGTATGGTTTGTAATGGATGATGTACTGTGATATCCAATCTGTTATGTCTCGAAAAAATGGTAATCCTGGGATTGCGATGTATAGCATAACAGACATTTGGGAATAAAATCCGGGTGTTGACAAGTTGGTAACAGAGCCATCCTGACCATAGGAGACCCTAGTTTAGAATGGACGCTTGAATCAAAAACTTAGTTTCAAAACAAAAGAAGTGAGTAATTACGAAAACCTATTCTCATTCTTATCACGTAGGTTCTTTCATGAAACTTCATGTTCCTAAAAAATTCTAGAAAATTTACTTAAAATTTGACACACCTGATCACTCTACTAACTTACTCATCCTACATTCTTATAGATGGACTTGCCAGGGCCATGCAGGAAGCGATTGCCCGTCTGTGTGGTCAAAGCATCAATCGGATCAAGGGCACCCACTTCAAGTTCTATCCAAGACGTGATGCTATGGGACAGCCACTGGAGGTACCACGTCACCCAGATCTGAAGCATCAAGTTGACCATCTCAGCTTCATGATGTACGACCGACAGAAGGAGTTGGAAAATGCCCGCTCCTACGCCAACCACAACTATTCCCTCATCGTCAAGAAGGACCAGACCATCGCCATGCTGGTGAAGGATCGCAAGTCTCGTTGCCGTCAGCTTGACAAGAAGGAGCGCATCATTGCCCGTCTTCGTCACAGGATAACAGACTTGGAGGAGACCATCCACGAGAGGGACATGCAGCTTGAGGAGAGGGAGAATGCAGGGGAGGATATCCGTGGAGACCCCTACGCTTACCTTAGTGACAATGATGACTTCCTGGAGGATCAAGCCATGGACTTGTTCACCAATGAGGATGACTTTGCCTTCATTGATAATGAGGAGGAGGAGGATGAAGCCACCGATTCTGAGGAGTAGTAGCACTTGAGCACTAGCGTTAGTGAGTTGTATCCGGTCCCACTGTATTGTAGTTTCACAGAATGGTTCTTAACACCATTGATGCGTGCACCCAGTGTTGACGTGGGACACTTCCTTGGAACCCCAAGAGCAAGGTGTGATGAGCACAGCAGCAAGTTTCCCTCAGTAGAGACCGAGGTTATCGAACCTGAAGGAGGAAGGAAACGTCTCAAAGGTGTTGCAAGAAACATGGAGACCTGCACAACACAAACTCAAGACATTGTCCCAACGAATCAGTGAGGTTGTCAAGCTCACCGATTTGCTGTAACAAAGGATTAAACATATGGTGTGGAAGGTAATGGTTTGCAGCAAGTAAACAAGTAACAGTGTAAGATGTATCAATGGTAAAGATTGGACCGGGGTCCATAGTTCACTAGAGGTGCTCTCCTTAGATAAACAACATGGCATGAAGGGTAAACAAATTACAGCAGGGCAATTGACAGGAACTGAGCAAGGCATAACAATGCAATTACTAGTCAGAAAGATCCTATGAGATTCAATTGGGCAATACAACAAGATACATAGACCGCCATCCAACTGCATCTATGACTAGAAGTCCACCTTCAGGTTATCATCCGAACCCCCTCCAGTATTAAGTTGCAAGCAACAGACAACTGCTTTAAGCAAAGTGTGTAAGGTAAATAGTCCACATGTTCCATGAACAAGAGACCGTTGTTATCTCCCTAGTAGCAACAGCACATCTACAACCGAAGAGATTATTGTCACTTCCCTTGGAAACTAGAGGCATTAACCCACTATCGAGCATAAATACCCCCTCTTGGAGTCACTAGCAACTCCTTGGACAAGATAGCTACTAACAACAGAGAGCATGCAAGATCACAAACAACACAGACATGATAGAATCATAAAGACAAAACCATTAATCAAACCAACATAATAATCTCAATATCCATCAGATCCCCGCAAACACAACATGCATGATTACAAATAGATTAGATCTTGATCATGAACGGAGCTCACAAGATCTATACATGAAAGCACAAAGGAGGAGATACAACCATCTAGCTACTACATGGACCCATAGTCCAAGGTGGAACTACTCACGCATCATACCGGAGAGAAGTCCTCCGGGATGATATCCCCTCTAGCAGGGTGCCGGGAAGAACTTCAGATTCCCTTCCTCCCCCCCGATCTAGGGATAATGGTGGAGGCGGCTACAGACGGTTTCGTGGAGATTTGATCGGCTGCTTAGGGTTTATGCATCGGGGGCTTCTTATACGCGAAGGGGGAGGCCGAGGTGGTGGCCAGGGGCCCCACACCCCTCCCAGGCGCAGGGCAGGGCGCACCCGCGCCTAGGGTGGGTCTGGCCGCCCTGGACTGCCTCTCTGGCTCTCCTCTAGACTTCTTGTTCCCCACGGAAAGTAATTGACTTTGACGTTTCTCCCGTCCATTTCTGAGAATATTTCTTTACTAACTTTTCTGAAACCAAAAAAAGCAGAAAACAGGCATTTGGCACTGTTGCAACTTGTTAGTAGGTTAGTACCAGAAAACATGTAAAAATCACCTCAAACTGTAGGCAAAGCAAAGAAAAGTAGATACTAAACAAGCATGGAGCATCAAAAATTATAGATATGTTTCCAACGTATCAGCATCCCCAAGCTTAACTCATGCCCGTCCTCGAGTAGGTAAGTGATAAAATAATAATTTTTGAGGTGACATGCACCCTCACAATAAAGATCCAACCATTTGAAAGCATTGAAAGCTGGGATCAAAGAACTCTAAACATGTGCATGAAAGATGGAGTTCTAACAATAGGACATAGTGACTATGCATGCAACATGACAAGCTACAAACAAAGATCATGAATAATATGCAATGAAAAATGTTTATTTGTTTCAAATACAGAAAACAAAGCATAGTGGCAATCATATTGTCCCTCATAGAGTAGCAATATAGATGCATAGGACACCTTCAAAGTTCACAAGGGTGACTAGAAACAAATAGCACAAGAACAAGTAATATCACAATATGCATCAATCAATAAGCTTTGGAACACTGCACACAGAATGACAACTATGCTCTCTTAATGGTACCTAAAGGTAGAAGGTGGAGACTCAATAGTGGTGGAAGAAAGGCCTTTTTGTAAAGGAAGCGGGGATTACAAGTTTCAAAAATATCTTCCAAAAATTATGGTACTTGTTAGCTTTCAACCCTCATTGCCCCTATCATAAGCATCTTGAAGTGGTTAAGGTTAAAGTGGCAAAGATGGAGTATATGCTTGACAAAGTATAAGTTGGCAATCTCAAGTCCCTTGAATACGAGAGCCACACCTCATGCATACTCAACTTTGGGCCCAGGTAAGTTCTTGTCATTGTAAGTATTTGCGTATCATTGAGAACTGCTAATGGGGTACCCCTTGCACATGGTACAGGAGCTTTCCCATAACCAAAATGACAAGGCAAGCAGACAATGAGCATCTCAGCAATCTTTTTATGTACCATGGGAATATGGTGTTTTTTCTCTCTTTCCTCTTTTCTCAATGTGGCTCTCTTTTTTTTAAGAAGAATGCTTCATAGATGTCACTATGGTGATGCTGCAAGTTTCCACCATGATTAGGCATGGCTTAGGCTAGCAGCCCAAGTGTTTCTCTAACACAGGATACAAACTCCATGGACTTACAAGTTCCCTCTTTGTTTCACACCGGTGACATCCATAGACAAAAGAGCATGATATCAACTGAGTACAAAGTACACGTGCAATGTTGAAAACGTTCCCCGTGATAGCACAGTTCTGCTAATTCCAACTTATAAGTGCAAGCATATACAACAAAGTTGTCACAATGGTTCCAGTTTATTAGGGGCAAAGAATATAAAGTGTGCCATCAATTTCGTGAGGGCTTTAATCACTAAGTTTTCACATAACAAAATAGTTTTTAATTGGAAGATAGTTGAAAACAAGAATATACTTGGAATGGTGTAACACACCATGCATAGGAGTTTATAGTGGACACTTTGGAAAAACTTGGTTTCTTGGGAGTTGGAAGCATGAGTAGAGCTTACTCATACAAGTGGAGGCTATCAAAAGACTGGGAGCAACCAACTAAGAGAGCATAATGGCCATAATCATGTAGAGCAACAAAGCATACTAATCAAAGCAAAGAGTGGTACTACAAGTCAAGGACTAAATGATCATAGAGGCTAATGGTGACTTGTCATAGTGATAACATGGTGTTAGCATGTGCCAAGTCAACCCAAGCAAAGCATCAAAGGAGAATACCACAATACTATGTTTTTGCATCCTTAAACAACGCATAATTTCTTCAAGGCACACTAAGCAATCCCAATTGTTTGGAACAAGACAGCTACAGTAATAATCACTAAGTATAAGGTCAAAACAACACCTAGCATGTCATGCTAAAGTCTAAGTCATAGTCAATGCAAGCTCCTCTTGCACTTCAAGCAAGAACTTACTACTCCTTTCCAACACCAAGCAACTTATTTGCAAAACAACATAGCGAGAACGAGGGTCCAAACTTCTATATTCAAGCAAACTAAATAACCTAAGACAATCAAACTAAAACTAAGACGCTCCAAGAACAACACAACTGGGCATGAAACAATAAAAACGAAGTGTCTAGACAGACCTGAGCTTTTTATTGATGAAGAAGGGGATGCCTTGGGCATCCCCAAGCTTTGACGCTTGTACCTCTTGGATATTTCTTGGGGTGAAACCATGGTGGCATCCCCAAGCTTGAGCTTTTGTCCATCTTCGTCTCATTGCATCATTCTCTCTCTACACCTGAAATTTTTCCTTCATACAAAACTTCACACAATCTTCATTAGCAACATTAGTTTATTCAAAAGATATTGGACCTCTGGCAAAGCTTTGTAACAGCAAGGATTTTCACTAAAAACACATGCTACTGTATTAAATCCTTCAAAAATCTCAATTCACCTAAAGAGAACTTAAAAAGGAATCAATAAGAAGCAAATGCAAATAATGGCAGAAATCTGTCAAAATAGACCAGTAGGTAGAAACCGATTTTTTCGAACATCTTCTGTTGCTCAAATCAAAAAGTGTTGAACTAACGAAAGTTATCTAACATACTGGGGGATTTATTAGTAAATTGTGAGCTCAATCCGAGTTATAGAGACTCCTCATGAATGTTTTTGGTGGAGGACATAAATCTGTTTCAGGACAGCAACTCCCCAAATCTTACTTCCCTCTTATTAGAGGTCATTCTTGGCACAAAAAGCAAACAAAAAGGATAAATAGAGGTCATTACTGAAGTAATAACTTCCAAGACTTAAGGAAACTCTTGGGTTATCTCCCAACAAGTACTTTTCTTTAACGCCTTTAAGTTAGGCACAAGAAGCAAGAAGAATTAAGTATTTTCAAATAAAGAAGCATTAACATCAAATCTTGCTTTCAAAGGAGGATCAAAAAGCAGCCTCTCTATTCTCATAGGGAAGTGTTCAATACCTTTCTTGAATGGAAAATGATATTTAATGGTGCCTTCTTTCATATCAATGATAGCACCAACTGTTCTAAGAAAAGGTCTTCCCAAAGTAATAGGGCAAGAAGCATTGTATTCAACATCCAAAACATAGAAATCAACAGGGATATAAGCATTGTTAACCATAATGAGAACATCATTAATACTCCCCATGAGTTTCTTATTAGCATTATCATTGAGTGGGACATCTAAATAACAATCTTCCGATGGTGGCAAATCAAGCATTTCATAAATCTTCCTAGGCATAATAGAGACACTAGAACCAAGATCACATGAAGCTTTGAGATCAAAGTCATTCACTTGCATATTAATAATGGGTTCCCAACTATCTTCTACTTTCCTAGGAATAGAAGCTTTGTGTTTTAGCTTCTCTTCCTTAATTTTCACAAGAGCATCTGTAATATGTTTAGTGAAAGCAACATGCATATCACTAGCATCAGGACTTCTAGCAAGCTTTTGCAAGAACATAATCACTTCAGAAACATTACAACCATCAATATCAAAGTCAAACTTAGCATCACTAGTAGTAGGCTCAATAGGCTTAGGCATAGTAGGAGGAGGAATAGGGACAAATTGTGATTTAGTGGTGATGGTGCACACACTATTGTTTCTATCAATTTCAGCTTCCCTTTCCCACTTAGCATGAAGTTGAGCTAACAGCCTAACATTTTCATCAATAGTAACTTGTATGGCATGAGCAGTAGCAAAGGTGTTTTCCATAGTTTCAGGTTTAGCAGCCATTTTATTAATCAAGGAAGACTAAGCTTCAGACAAAGAGGATATATTTTTCTCAACAGTTAAAAGCTTTTCCTCTATAGTATTATTGAAAGTGGTTTGTTTACTAATAAAGTCCTTGAGCATGACTTCAAGTTCAGAGGGGGAACTTCTAGCATTATTGTAAGAGCTTCCATAGGAATTGCCATTATTAGAAGGATAAGGCCTATAATTGTTGTTGCTACCAAAATTATTCCTATAGGCATTGTTGTTGAAATTGTTGTTTATAATGAAGTTCACATCAACTTGCTCTTCTTGAGCAACCAAAGAGGCTAAGGGAAACACTATTTGGATCTAAAGGAGCTTTCCCATTAACAAGCATAGCCACAATAACATCAATCTTTTCACTCAAATAGGAAGTTTCCTCAACAGAATTTACCTTCTTACCATGTGGAGCTCTCTCAACATGCCATTCAGAGTAGTTAACCATCATATTATCAAGGAGCCTTGTTGCAGCATCCAAAGTGAGGCCCATAAAGGTACCTCCAGCAGCTGAATCCAACAGATTTCTTGAGAAGAAGTTCAAACCTGCATAAAAAGTCTGGATAATCATCCAAGCAGTGAGTCCATGAGTAGGGAAATTTTTAACCAAAGATTTCATTCTTTCCCAAGCTGGAGCAACATGTTCACTATCAAGTTGTTTAAATTTCATAATGTCACTTCTCATAGATATAATCTTAGCAGGAGGATAGTACTTTCCAATAAAAGCATCTTTGCACTTAGTCCAAGAATCAATACTATTTTAGGCAAAGAAAGCAACCATTCTTTAGCTTTTCCCCTCAAGGAGAAAGGAAAAAAGCTTGAGCTTAATAATATCTCCATCTACGTCCTTATACTTTTGCATCTCACAAAGTTCAACAAAGCTATTGAGATGGGCAGTAGGATCATCAGAACCAGCACTAGAAAATTGCTCTCTCATCACAAGATTCAACAAAACAGGCTTAATTTCATAAAAGGTAGCATCAAGAGCAGGTAGAGCAATAGGAGTGCTTAGGAAATCATTGTTGTTGGTGCTAGTGAAGTCACACAACTTGGTGTTCTCAGTAGAGTTCATTTTGGCAAAGGTGGGCAAGCCAAAAACAGCAGCAGTAGCTAGAGAAGGAACTAATTTTTTTGTGTTTTTGAATAAAGCAGGCAAACCAAACTAGACTATTTTTTTGGATTTTTTGGAAAGAGGCAAACAAAACCAAGCAAAAGAAACAAAGAAAACTAAAAACAAAGTAAAGAGAAAGGAAGTGAAGGACTCCCCTTGTGAAGACGTCCTTAGCCTCCCTGGCAACGGCGCTAGAAATCTTGATGCGTGCACCCAGTGTTGACGTGGGACACTTCGTTGGAACCCCAAGAGCAAGGTGTGATAAGCAGAGTAGCAAGTTTCCCTCAGTAGAGAACGAGGTTATCAAACCTGAAGGAGGAAGGAAATGTCTCAAAGGTGTTGCAAGAAACGTGGAGACCTGCACAACACAAACTCAAGAATTTGTCCCAACGAATCAGTGAGGTTGTCAAGCTCACCGGTTTGCTGTAACAAAGGATTAAACGTATGGTGTGGTAGGTAATGGTTTGCAACAAGTAAACAAGTAACAGTGGAAGATGTATCAATGGTAAAGATTGGACTGGGGTCCATAGTTCACTAGAGGTGCTCTCCTTAGATAAACAACATGGCATGAAGGGTAAACAAATTACAACAAGGCAACTAACAGGAACTGAGAAAGGCATAACAATGCAATTACTAGTCAGAAAGATCCTATGAGATTCGATTGGCCAATACAACAAGATACATAGACCGCCATCCAATTGCATCTATGACTAGAAGTCCACCTTTAGGTTATCATCCGAACCCCCTCTAGTATTAAGTTGCAAGCAACAGACAACTTCTTTAAGCAAAGTGTGTAAGGCAAACAGTCCACATGTTCCATGAACAAGAGACCGTTGTTTTCTCCCTAGTAGCAACATCACATCTACAACCGAAGAGATTATTGTCACTTCCCTTGGAAACTAGAGACATGAACCTACTATCGAGCATAAATACCCTCTCTTGGAGTCACTAGCAACTACTTGGCCAAGATAGCTACTAACAACGGAGAGCATGCAAGATCACAAAGAACACATACATGATAAAATCATAAAGACAAAACCATTAATCAAACCAACATAATAATCTCAATATCCATCGGATCCCTACAAACACAACATGCATGATTACAAATAGATTAGATCTTGATCATGAACGGAGCTCACAAGATCTATACATGAAAGCACAAAGGAGGAGATACAACCATCTAGCTACTGCATGGACCCATAGTCCAAGGTGGAACTACTCACGCGTCATACCACAGAGAAGGACTCTAGGATGATCTCCCCTTCGGCAGGGTGCCAGGAAGAACTTCAGATCCCCCTCGATCTAGGGATGATGGTGGCGGCGACTACAGACGGTTTCGTGGAGATTTGATCGGGTGCTTAGGGTTTGTGCATCGGGGGCTTCTTATAGGAAAAGGGGGAGGCCGAGGCGGCGGCTAGGGGCCCCACACCCCTCCCAGGCACGGGGCAGGGCCCACCCGCGCCTAGGGTGGGTCTGTCCGGCCTCTCCGGCTCCCCTCTGGACTTCTTGTTCCTCACGGAAAGTAATTGACTTTGACGTTTGTCCCGTCCAATTCCGAGAATATTTCTTTACTAACTTTTCTGAAACCAAAAATAGCAGAAAATAGGCATCTGGCATTGTTGCAACTTGTTAGTAGGTTAGTACCAAAAAACATGTAAAAAAGCACCTCAAAGTGTAGACAAAGCAAATCAAAGTAGATACTAAACAAGAATGGAGCATCAAAAATTATAGATCTGTTTCCAACGTATTAACCATCTGTTTTCCTTGTTGTGGTGTGTGTTTGTATGGTGTGTTATGAATGAATGAAAAGAAAGTTGCTAGAAAAATCTGAGTCAAACTTCAAAAACTTTTTAAAAACAAAACCCTGAACCTTAGAAATTTCCCTCTTTTCTCATGATCTATCTCAATATTCAGATGCCTCACGGAGGAAGTAGTTCATCCCCGGACCCAATGCTGCAAATCTTGCAAATGTTGGTTTCGGACCACGAAGCTGAAAGTGCCAAATGTCAATCCAACCTAGCCACCCTTCAACACATAGCTCAGATGGCCAACAACAACCAAGGCCATGGAAACCAGGACAACCATGGATCCAAGCTCAAGAACTTTCAGAATACCAATCCACCCATCTTTACTAAGTATGAAGAGCCCCTAGATGCAGATGATTGGCTGCAAACCATGGAGAAAAACTTAGAAGTTGCAGGAGTGGAGGCCAATGAGAAGGTACTGTTTGCCACCCACTATCTGGCAGGAGATGCAAGAGCTTGGTGGAACAGCGTTTGCGCCATGAATGGAGGACAGATGATGACTTGGGATGAATTCAAACTCAAGTTCAGCAGGACCCATGTGCCACCGGGTTTGATCAAGAGGATGAGAGATGAATTCAGAGAACTGAAGCAAGGGAGGATGACAATAGTTGAGTACCGTGACAAATTTTTGTCATTATCTAGGTGATGTCTACGCACTTCTATTCTTGTAGATAGTTTTTGGGCCTCCAAGTGCAGAGGTTTGTAGAACAGCAACAAGTTTCCCTTAAGTGGATCACCCAAGGTTTATCAAACTCAGGGAGGAAGTGGTCAAAGGTATTCCCTCTCAAGCAACCCTGCAATCAAGATACAAGAAGTCTCTTGTGTCCCCAACACACCCAATACACTTGTCAGGTGCATAGGTGCACTAGTTCGGCAAAGAGATAGTGAAATACAAGTGGTAATGGTGCCAGAAAATAGCTTCTGACTTGTTGTTGACGTGGGAGAACGTGTGTGAGTTAGGTAAAGACTAAAGCAAGCAAACATGTAACATATCTAGATGCAAACGGTGTTTCAATGTTTAGAAACAAGGCCTAGGGATCATACTTTCACTAGTGAACACTCTCTCATATAAATATCCTATCTTCACGATACTACTCTTAACTACTCTCAGGTTGGACACACTAATCATCGGTAGGGCTATAACAACACTCCTCAAAGTCCGCCTTCCCCAATCTAGATAACCCCACACTGTCCCCTTGAGCGCTAGATGGTTCCAACAAACACCACAATTTCATAGAGACATCCAACTCCAAATATAACTCATAATAAATATTCGATCTAGCCAAAGTGCCACACACGGTATGCACGCTGTCACTTTCACACACGTGGGGAAAATCATAGATCTATTAAAGCACAAAGAGTATTTATGTAGACTCAAACCTAAGTGCCACCATGGCATGCACGCTGTCACTTTCACACACATGGGGAGAGCAGAGATCTATTGAAGCACTTGAGTAGCAAGGTAGATCTACTTGATTACAAAGCTCATGACCACAACAAGATCATGCATAGAGAGAGATGAACACATAGCTACCGGTAGAGCCATTAGCCTCGAGGAAGAACTACTCCCTCCTCATCATGGTAATCAGCAACGATGATGGAGATGGTGGTGGAGATCGATGGAGATGGCTCCGGGGGCACTTCCCTGTCTCCGCAGGGTGCCAGAACAGAGACTTTCTGTCCCCCGAATCTCCCCTTCGGTGGCGGCGGTGTTGTGGAGGTTTTTGTGGATTTCCGCCCGATGATTTAGGGTTTTTGGGTCGGAGGATTTTTATAGGCGAAGAAGGCAAGGTCGGTGGAAGGCCATGGGGCCACACCCTACCCAGGCACGGGGTAGGGCCCACCCACTCCTAGGGGGTGTGGTGGCCCTGGTGTCCTCCTCCACCTCTGCTTCGTGGTTCCGTGTTACTCCAGGAAAATAATGACTTTGGCTTTTGTCCCGTCCAATTCCGAGAATATTGATTTTCTGCCTTTTTGAAAACAAAAACAGAAGAAAACAGGCAACTGGCACTGTGGCATTGATGGCTGGTGCTGACATGGATCACTTTGTTGGAAACCCCAAGAGCAAGGTGTGAAGCAGCAAGCAGCAAGTCTTCCCTCAGTTGAGACCGAGGTTATCGAACCAGAAGGAGGAAGGAAACGTCACACAGGTGTTGCGAGCAACGCGGAGACCTGCACAACACAAACTCAAGACTTTGCCCCCAACGAATCAGTGAGGTTGTTAAGCTCACCGGTTTGCTGTAACAATGGATTAAATGTATGGTGTGGAAGGTAATGGTTTGCAGCAAGTAAACAAGTAACAGTGGAATATGTATCAATGGTAAAGATTGGACCGGGGTCCATAGTTCACTAGAGGTGCTCTCCTTAGATAAACAACATGGCATGAAGGGTAAACAAATTACAACAAGGCAACTAACAGGAACTGAGAAAGGCATAACAATGCAATTACTAGCCATAAAGATCCTATGAGGTTGATTGGGCAATAAAACAATATACATAGACCGTCATCCAACTGCATCTATGACTATAAGTCCACCTTCAGGTTATCATCTGAACCCCCTCCAGTATTAAGTTGCAAGCAACAGACAACTGCTTTAAGCAAAGTGTGTAAGGTAAACAGTCCACATGTTCCATGAACAAGAGACCGTTGTTTTCTCCCTAGTAGCAACAACACATCTACAACCGAAGAGATTTCTATCACTTCCCTTGGAAACTCGAGGCATGAACCCACTATCGAGCATAAATACCCCCTCTTGGGGTCACTAGCAACTACTTGGCCAAGATAACCACTAGCAACGGAGAGCATGCAAGATCACAAATAACACAGACATGATAGAATCATAAAGATAAAACCATTAATCAAACCAACATAAAAATCTCAATATGCATCGGATCCCCGCAAACACAACATGCATGATTACAAATAGATTAGATCTTGATCATGAACAGAGCTCACAATATCTATACATGAAAGCACAAAGGAGGAGATACAACCATCTAGCTACTACATGTACCCATAGTCCAAGGTGGAACTAATCACGAATCATACCAGAGAGAAGGCCTCCGGGATGATCTCCCCTCCAGCAAGGTGCAGGGAAGAACTTTAGACCCCCCTCTGATCTAGGGATGATGGTGGCGGCGGCTAGAGACAGTTTCATGGATTTATGACCGGGTACTCAGGGTTTCTGCATCGGGGGCTTCTTATAGGCGAAGGAGCGAGACCGGGGGGCGTCCAGGGGCACCAAACCCTAGCCAGGCGCGAGCCCAACTGCCCCCGTGCCTGGGGTGGGTCTGGCCCCCTGGCCGTCCCCTCCGGCTCTCCTCTGGACTTCTTGTTCCCCACGAAAAGTAATTGACTTTGGCGTTTGTCCCGTCCAATTCCGAGAATATTTCTTTACTAACTTTTCTGAAACCAAAAATAGCAAAAAACAGGCATCTGTCACTGTTGCAACTTGTTAATCGGTTAGTACCAGAAAACATGTAAAAATCACCTCAAAGTGTGGACAAGTAAAGCAAAGTAGATACTAAACAAGCATGGAACATCAAAAATTATAGATATGTTTCCAACGTATCAGGCATCTTTTGAATAGGTTAGTACCAGAAAGTGTATAAAAATACCTCAAAGTGTAGAAAAAACATAGCAAAGTAGATACTAGACAAGCATGGAGCATCAAAAATTATAGATACGTTTTCGACGTATCACTAGGTATGCACCGGATGATATTGACACTGAATCCAAGAAGAAGGAGAGATTCTTGAATGGTCTACATGATGAGATGCAGAGGGTGTTAGTCAATATCCCGTTTGCTGAAATTGAAGCCTTAGTGGATTCTGCTATTCAGATGGAAGGCAAGATCAACCAAGCCAATGAGAACCGCAAGCGTCGAATGATGCATCAACCAGGAACCCAACATACCCCAAAGTATTGCCCCAACCCGTCTACAGGATTTGCCCCAAGAAACAATAGACCCCCGATGAACCGCCCAACCTATCCCACCCGTGGCAGAGGAAACCCAAGGCTCGGAGGAAACCACAACAACAATCCCGACAACCCCAGCAATTTCAATCGTGCACCACCCAAGTTCAACAACAACAATGTCGCCACCAACACCAATACTGCCCCAAGGACTGGAAGCAATGTTGTGCCTATTGCAGGAAAGTACAAGTCTCAGGTGATTTGTTATGAATGTGGAACCAAGGGTCACTATTCCAATGAGTGCCCCAAGAAGCTTGCAGCAGCCCCCAATGTGAATGCCCCAGCTCAGCAGCAGCGTCGTGTTCAACCTAGAAGAAGATTTGCCCCAGGGAATTCGCTCAACCGCAACGGTTGTCTGTTTCTCATGAATGCTGAAGAAGCCCAAGAAGCGCCAGATGTCGTGCTGGGTATGTTTTCTGTTAACTCAGTACTTGCAAGAGTGTTGTTTGATTATGGAGCATCGCACTCGTTTGTTACCTAAGAATTTGCATGCACTAGTAAGATTCAACCAACAACACTGAAGCATGTTATGATAGTTCAAATACCTGGTTCAACCACCAAAGCTAGGCAAATTTGCAAGGTCGTACTATAACATCCCAGCATTGGATCCTAGAACTAAGCTGAACCTAGATGTGTGCATTGCATTCCTGCATAGAAAATCCGAATAATTTTCGCGCTTTTGAACAAAACTTGTTAAAATGATTGAAGCTTCTCTCAACTTGATGGAATTGAGGTAGATCATCAAGTTGACTGTGATAAGTTTCAATATGACTTTTCTAATATCTTATTTTTGGGTAACCATAATTTGATCTAAGGGTAGATCAAATATAATAACAATTAAATCATAATGCATTGCTTAAAGGACTAATATCTGATCCTTAAGGGATCATATCGTACTATTCATCACAACAACCCATGAATACCAAGTTAAGAATGTAATAATTTACTCTTGACTTATTTATTTGTTATCCCATTATACCATGAGTAGCATGGTAATACCTAACTTAAAATCTTTAGTGAGACTGGGAAGGAAAGAAACTAAGTCTAGATCATTCACCATATACTTTTCTTTCCATATCAATCCTTATGGAATCCTATCTCAATATCTGTTGTTCATCAATGTTGAGTAATCAACTATTGATTCATGCCAACTCTTAATCTATCAACTCCTGACCATTCCATAGCATACATTTAAGTGTCTATAAAGAAGCAACTAAGAAGAGGTAAATAGTAATGCTAATTTTAGATATCATTTATAGGATGGGAGTGATTAAAGAAGAATAAATCAATGTGATAATTGATGGAGTTCAACTCTGTAGAAGGAGTGATCCAACCTTTATTAACATAAGGTGGTGTCCCCTGTGTTTACAATGCTAGTCCCTGGATCAATAGCTAGCATCCACAGTTTAGATGTAATATCAAGAATCAAAGGTCATATTATAACTTTATAACCAGGAATGACATAATTTTTATTACATCATACATAGCTCATTTGGCTATTACATTACATTGCAGCGGAATAACTATAGTCATGGGGTCCTTCATCTTCAAAGTGCCACAGGCAGATGTTGGTTGTAGACTTTGTAATCCTAATCAAACAATCTTCACTAAAAATCAATCAACCTGCAACATTACAAGTTACAGCCACAAGGGTCAATACATTTGAATTGTATTGGCAAGTTTCACTACTATGTAGATTATAAGTGGATCCTATCATTACATGCATATTTGGCTAAGTAGAGTTTTAGGCTTATTTGCATAAAGCAATATTTATCCTATCCTTCAAAATGGTTTTTAATCTTTGATCAAAACTTTGAAAATCCCTTGGCAAAGCCCAAGTGTTTAAGTTATTAACAAAATCTCCTTGCACACCTTGGTAACCCCAAGTGTTCATGTTTTCAACAAAGTCTCTTGAGCCCCTTGGTAACCCCAAGTGCATCAAGTTTTATCAAATCTCTTGTGCTCCTAGGTAACCCCAAGTGCATCAAGTTTTACCAAATCTCTTGAGCTCCTTGGTAACCCCAAGTGCATCAAGTTTTTGCTTTTAGAAATTGGAATGTCGAGATCTCCCATAGCTTCAAACTTTAGTTGCTCAGTATTGTCCATAACCGGGGACACGGCTAAGTACTTAGATTTTTATTATCTTCTGCAGAAGTAGTACACTTTACCCACATGTCACAATCCCATCCTTTTGCCACCAGTGGCCACTGGATTAGTTCTCACCAAGATGGAGTACTGGCAGATTGAGAATGTGACGAAGTCTTTCCAAAGGGTCCTCCCATACACCATTGCTAGCTTGCCTTCAGCACCCATGTAGGATTCCAGGTCCCCATGTCCAGTTAACTGAAGACAGTGCATGGGTCTTCCCTATGTAGTTGACTAAGCCAGAGCCATAATAGCATGTGGTTGCATACGAAAGCCACAATTGGAGAAACATGTTCAATCTCTAAGTTTCCTGGGTGGTTTCCTTTGGAGCACAACACAAAGAGAAAGTCATAGACATGGTTCCTTTTGTTGCCACCTTCTCCAAAACTCAAAGTATCCTTGGCCACCCAGGTGGTTCATTGAGTCCTTGTTTTATTATATAAAATCACAAGTCCTTTTCTCAACTTCATAAAATCTCAACATGTATGTATTTTCAAAATATAGCATGGCTAAGCATGTACAACTACATTGTTTTCACTAAGGAATGTATAGGGTATCCTATTAGGATTTAGCATAGCATAAGTATAGAAATTCTTTTCATGCATGTTTCAAAATCCACTAAGTATAATGAAAATAGTAGGACTTTAGATGATAGTGTAACTTGCCTTTTGGTAGGGAATGTTGGTTCACTCCTTGATCTTGCTAGTCTCACACTTTCTAACTTCACTACAATCAATCAAGCAAACATAGTATCAACTAGCATTCCAAACCAATAATCAATCAAACATTTCACACACACAAGACAATGGGATCTAAGTCATGCATGTAAGCATGCAAGAGATGGTTCTATTTGTAAATATGGTCTTCACTAGGCTTCTAAACTTTGTAAGTTCCAAATTGGTCATTTTCCAAAGTGGCAAAGTCATTTGCAAAAAGGGTTTTATCCATAAGTCATTTTTAAATCCATTCAACATTTTATGTGGTGAAAAATATTTTTATCAAACCAAATCTTTTAAGTCTTTCACCAAATGAGTTGCTGAAAAACTTGGTGTTTTGGGTCAGTAGGTTTGGTCCAAAACATTTTCTCAAAAGTTTTTACTCCAAAAACATTTTCATAACCAAACCATTATTTTTAAATGGCTATAAATGGGTTAAACTAATTAATCCATCCTAGACTCTACTAAATTCATTTTCCAAACTATGGGTTGGTTCCTAGGGTCAGTGAGTTTACAACAAACCATTTTGCAAAGGTTTTAACCCTAAAAACATTTTTAAACAATTTTTCTAATCTAAACAAGCATACAAATGTTTCTGCAAAAACAAACCATCTAACAGTTACTATTTACTAAACCAAAGGCATGGTTGGCTAGGGCTTGTTCCACTGATTCCAATGATACCAAATTTGCAATTTTTGGACGTGTGGATCAAAAGTTACAAAGGTTTGAAAATTGAATCTATAACAGATTCAAATCTGTCTTTAAAACGAAACCTGGCCACGCGTCGCTTCCTCATTGGATGATACCGGTTCGGTCGGATCGGCTCTACGGCGCGTTAGATCTAAACAGATCGTGCGGTCCAGAACGCGTACCCATTCGCTGTTAAGTGATCTAATCGTGAGCGTCAGATCTCGATCCTACGGTGCTAGCGTGCTTGCCAAAGATCGGCGGCGCTGGCGGCGGCTATCGGCGGCGCACAGCCAGGCGGTGGCGGTGTTGGCAAAACAGGAAGCGAAGGAGGATGCTAAGGTGCTCACCGAGATCGCAGGAGGCTGGGGAAGCTCAACGTGGTCTTCTTGGGTCAAGGGGCGCTCGGGGTCTGCTGCAATTCTTCGCCGGAGTTTGCAACGGCGTCTGGCGGCTCTGGTTGTTGCTGAGGCGACGCTGCAGATCGCCCTAAGGCAGGACAAGGGTCTGGTCAGATGCAGCAGGACACGGTGTAGGTGTGTGCGTGAACGAGAGGGGAAGGGGCGGTCGGAATCTACCTGGGCACTTGCCGGAGTTGAAGACAGACGTGGCGGCTCTAGGAGGCTTGTCGTAGTCGACGCTCTGGGGCGCCCGCGGCCGAACGGAGGATACTGGGAGATGCGTCTGGGAGTGGTGAGTGTGCTCGTGTGCTCGGGGAGGTAGGAGGTGGCGAGGCTCGGCCGGAATTGGAGGAGGAAGCTCGTCGGAGCAGCGGCGGTTTGGAGATGATTTCGAGCAGCCTGGTGGCGAGGAGGAGTTGGCGTTTGAGGGGAATGACAGAGGGAGGAGAGGCGCTTATGTACGCATGGTCAGGGGCGAGATTAACGCGGCCATTACTCGTGAATTTACGCGCGGAATCACTGGCAGAAACGGCCGGCGTGGTCGTCGCGAGGAAGAAGGTGAGCTGGAAAAGTGGGGTCGGCTGGTCAGCGGAGTGAGAGAGGGGAGGAGGGTCCACCGGTCAGCGTTTGTTCGGGTCGGTAAGTTGGTGCCAAGCGTTTTCTTCGGGAGGGGGAGCTGGGCTGGTTTACTGGGCTTGTGGGCTTGGCCGGCTGGGCTAGGTCCAAATCCATTTTTTTCTTCCTGAAACCTTTTTCCTTTTCTAATTCTTTTTCTGTTTTTGAAATTCAAACAATCAAACAACATTCAAACCAATTCAAACAATCACTAAACTTTGTAACTTTGAATTTGGTTCTCTTCAGTAGCATAAACCAAATTTCCAAAACAAAATAATAATTTTATTTTAGGGTCCATTATTAATTAAATAAATAGACCTTGTTTAATAAATCAATTAGGATTTGTTTTATTTATATACTCCTTTTGAAATCTAATTATTTTCAAACCAAATCAGTAGGTTTTAATTGGGAATATAAAATACTTGGAAAACTTATTTTAAATAAATAAATAAGTTTTGTTATTTTTGGAAATAGTAAAACCTTTATTAATAAAACTTGGATATTAAATCCTTATTATTTTTATTCAAGTAAACCTTTATTAATTTTATCAAACAAATGTTTTATTTCAAAAGCTTGGCCAAGGTTTAATTTGGCTTATAAATATGATCCTTATTTATAAAACCACCTTTTCTTTTTAAACCAAAACCTTTTATTTAAAAGATCAAATGTAGTAATTTCAAAATATTTTATTTTCCTTTATCAAATGTTTATCTTTTTAAATCTCTTTAGGATTTTATTTGATCCAACTTGGTTTGAAGTTCCAATTGAATTCAAAAAGTTTCTTCTGGCCTTGAAAATCAAACAAAGTTTTATTTTATTCATTTATTTTCACATTACAAGATTTGGAAAATCTTGGGATGTGACAAACTCACTCCTAAAATGATAGAAGAGTTAGTGGGATATCTAATTATATGGTAGTAAAGAAGATTACAAGGATGAATCCTGAAGATAGTTACCAGTAGTAATTCTATTGAAGCAAGGGGGCATAGTCCATGAATAACAGCATTAATCCAATTAGATATACTAAGAAGATAATTCCAATACAATTGTAAGGTTGTATTGGTAAATCCTTCATTAGCCAATTGGAAACCTAAGCTATAAATGATTAAAGGATTATAATGATCATGCCTTGCTCACCAGTATTGTATACTTATATCAAGTATAAGTGACATTGGTGGGTAGAACATGATTGAAACCCTAGTATAGGTAAGTTATCCTAGAGTAGTTATTACATGTCACATTAATATAATGTGAGGTTGGGGTATGAGTAATTAGAGTAAAGTAAATGTAGGATAGTATGATTAAATTAAAGCTAGTATAGCATAGAGTTATGGAAGTAGTGTTATTCATCTTAAATGATAGTAAGCTTTAGAGAAAGGTAGTTGGATGTATACATATAATGGAGAAATATTAGTGATGGATGATTAAGGAAGATTATGAGTGGAGTTGAAGGAACTACTTGTTGGATTGAAGGTTATCAATAGTAGAGTAGTGGATATAACCAAGTATGGATATGAGAAAACTATAAAAGCTTTAGTGTCAATCTCATTGGATGTTTAAATGGATTTAGAAGAATCATAGGTGGATAAGAATATTTTTATGAAGTAAAGCTCATCATGTTAACCATGATGATGGATAGTAAGAAGTAGTATATCTAGGAAAGAAATTCCTTAATTAGAAGTCCAGGATTGTGAATTATGGAAGATAGACATTCTTGGTAAACACCCAACTCTAAATCTCAAACCAAACATAATATCCATTTCATGTTATTGATCCATCATCTTATCTCCATATCACTTTAAAGGAATATTTTCCTATAGCCCATCACATAAGCACATCTTTATCATTTCAAATTGTCTTAACCATATGTGTTAGAAATTATTTTTATCAATTTCTTTTCCATAAAACATTTTATATGTAACTTTCTATTTAAAAGGGTGATATCATTAAAGATCACAAACAAAAGACAATATGCTTAGCTATTAAACCTTTACTCACATCAACAAAAGAATATAAGTAAATTAAGAACCCTAAACCCTTGGATAAATATTTACAATTCAAACCTTAAACTTCTATGTTTATCATAATTGAATATGTACATTGCCATTTTCTAAATTAATGGAAGTAGTACTAACCATATTAATTTCTTCTGTATTTCATGCATCAAATAATGATATAGGATCATTATATATAAAAATTTCTATTCAAACTATGAGCTAACTAGAGTTAAGTTCTATAAACAAATAAGGAAATGTCATAAAATGATGGTGTATTCTTAAAAAGATGGTTAAAGAACAAAGTCTTCTAAAAAATATAAAAATGGGGTATTGATAGAAAATAATTAAAGAAATAATACCACTATATGACAAACTCATAAAAGAACCTTAATATACTTTATTAAAGCTGCAATCACTCAGCAAATCAATCCTATAAAGAGAATTCAAATCAAATAAGTAAATTCAAATCTGAAATCAAGACAGGAAATTGAAAAAAAAGAAATAGATAGGAAAAAAGGATCTGGCCTGAGCAGCAGGTCGGCCCAGCATTTCCTTCTTCTTATCTGTCACCCACGTGCAGCCCACAAAGGCCCAACAGCTAACCCAGTTCGTTCTCTCCTATGACTGACGAGTGGGACCAAAGAAGGACCGCGGGTTGAGCTGAAATAATCGTCAGGGGGTTTCTGCAAAAGCGATGTCTTCGCCATCCTCACGCACACAGGCAGCTCGCTGGAGGAATCCGCCGCCGCCTGATGCCGTCGTCGTTGTCAGCCGTGTGTTGAGATGCTCGTCGTCGTCTCAGAAGGGGATAAGAAGGCCACCGCGACGCCCTACCTCAATCCCTATCCACATTCCCTCCTTATCCTCTCTGATTCGAATGGGGCCGAAACCCTAGCTCACCGGAGGTGGCCTCGCCGTCGAGCCACACATCCCCACGCTCTTCCAAGTAGCCATGGAGAAGCCCCATGCTCCGTAGATCCTCTAGGTAGAATATTGCATCAAGGGGAGAACTGGAGTGGACGAATTTTTTCGTTCCTCTTTGCGGCAGTTCGTCGGAATCCTCGTCGGAGAGATCGTCTCCAACCGCACCAGTCCTCGTCAACACCACTACTGCAATCAGGGTGAGTTCCTGAACCTTCCAGTACCCCTAAATCGTCTCCTCTCGATGTAAATCGACGTCACACCTTCTGCCACCGTCAGCCACCGTTGGAGCTCGTCGGAGCCGAGGCTCCGATGACCATTTCCGAGCGGCGCCGCCACTTTAGGGTTCAGCATGTTGCGCTGATTCGAACTAGGTTAGTTTTGCTTGTTAGGGCGCCGTAGATCGTCGCCGGCGACCACCCACTAACGGTGATGGTTGTGCTGACGCCATAGCAAGGTCATGCCCACATCACCCTCTGCCTAACCAGCCTATTTGACCCGGTCTTTGTCTCGCGTGGCAGGTGACATGGCTTTGGGCCCATATGTCATGGTATGGGAGTAGAAATAGGGTCGGTAACAAATATATTTACTAATCAGAGAGCTGAGGTGGACATAGGCCCACTAGTCAGTGACTAGGGCTAGGTGTGGGTGCGGTGTAAAAAGTTATTTCCTGTTTAAGAAAGAATAAAAAGTATAAATCCAAATATACATATTCCAGAAATGAAATAAAATGATTAAATCAATAACTTTTGTTTTATAATTCAAAAAAATGTGTATAATATATGGAAATTTTTAGAAAAATAAAATATATAACATTAAACTATTATCAAAAATTATTATGATAATCATTTAAATAAATATTATTAAATAAAGGTTTTATAAGTAATAAAACTTAAACAATTCATGTTTAATATTGGTAAGTGTGAAAAATACAAATAAAATACCAAAAATCTTAGAAAAATAAGAAATTCAATTTAAAACTATAACATTGCATTATTATTTCACTTAAATAAGTATTTATTATTTATCAAATATTTAAAAAGTAATAAATCTTATAAAAATCATATCTTATTATTTATGAATCACAAAAATAGAAGTAAGATATCAAAATGATCAAAAAAATAATATCTACTTGTTAAAAATATAATATTCCACTTTTAAAGTAAATAAAAACTTAATATTCTAGTAATTGAATTTAAACCTATTTCCTTAGTTTAAAATTCATATAAGGGTAAATAAAATTTGTTAATATTTCTAAAATTAGTCAATCAAGTCTAATAAATAAGTATTAGTCTTAAATATTAATAATATTATGTCATGATAATTCAAAACATTATAAATACCATTATATTGAATTATCCTTCCACTATATGAATAATTTATATTCTAAAAAGATCTTTAACAATTATAAAATCTTCAAGAATGATATATAAATCAAATACAACCTTATAATGGACTAAATCCAAAGATAATTCATGAGTAGTCACTAGTACTATTTACTTATCCACAAACCATAATCTCACCTTTATAAGGAAATAAGGAATCTTGTTCCATTACAAAATTAAGAGACCACTACTTAAATAGGAGAATAACCATTCTTAAGTAACTTTAAGAAAACATTACCAAGTACCCAAGGTAAAAATGTCATAAGTAATAAATTTTCAAACCATCTATGTTTTGAAGTTAACTTTAGTCTACAAGACTCTAAATATAATACTAAAGACATTGTTATATGTTTTATAGTTAACTTTGGTATGTTATAGTTAATTCGTAAAGCCTCACAAGTCCAAACTATTCAAGCAAACATAAATAACCTCGAACAGACTCAACTAACCACAAATATTATTTAGACCTTAGAAAAGGAATCTTTTCTTCAAAAGTTATTCCTTTTGCCACTTCAATCAACAAACATTATAATAATATTTCCCAACTCTTAACGAATTAAATTCAAGGACTCTCATCATAATCCTCTGATGACAATTAATCGTAATCACATTAATTTATACTTTACTTCTATACTTAATATCGATAACACTTAAGTTCTTTATAAGTGACCTTACTTGTAAAGTAAAGTTTAAAGATAAACAATTAAAGTGTAAACAATCTTGAATAGCATTCCATATGTATATATTTTATTATTGTATAAATATGTGTTGTTCACACACACTCACAAGCCCTAATAAGAAGCACAAGTGTGAAACTTATCTAATAGGACAACACATTCTAAAGAAACCATTTCCAGTGTCCAAACCCTAGCACAACGTTATCCCCGGGATTCGCGTTTGTAAAGTGCATCACATTACTTATGCATAAGAGCATATTTATTCTTTAAACATTAGTACTTACCGGACCAATGATTTCGATTTCAGATATTGGATCTTACATTGACTTGAAGACCGTGAGTGCATAATCTTGCAATCACAAAAGGCAAGTTCACACTTGCTCATGTCCTTTGATTATTTTCTATAAAGTATTTTGCAAATACAGTGTTGTCATCACCTGAATTTGAAAAAGGTCAGAAAACACTATTTTCATAATAATATGATTATAGGTTATTTACCATGAGGTAATAACCTACTATGACAGTTCTGGTAGTAAAGGAACATAGCATCTAGGACTTAACAACCAATGTCGCCAGTGATTCTAGCGCCGTATATTACACGTTAACCATGAGATTTTGAATGGGACGGAGAAGTTAGCTGTATCCTTTTCCTCTTGTATGGAGGCAAGACGACCTTAACGTGACGTTGCGATTCCTTGTGTGGATCCAACATATGGGTGGGCACCCTTACGCCCCACACTTTTGGTGTCTAGATTATCTATGGATGGTGTTTAGTGGATGGACCATTTACTATGGCACTTGCCAGGGCAACACCAGGTCATAGAGTCTTCGGGAACTTATCAGGGTTTTAGCCTGCCCGAAAAGGGGGCTTAACAAAGATGAGCCAGCCCGAAGGATCGTGAAGACATATGAGGTCACGGAGAGGGCATTGATTGGCTTGGATCATCTACTGGGCCCCACAACATGGAATTGTGGACGGGTAAGCTGCCCGGTTGTTCAACAAGGAGTTGATCTCTCATGGGTAAAGTAACGCACCTCCGCAGAGTGTAAGAACTGTAACTTGTTACTCCCTATTCCGAGAAGGAGCTGCGAACACGGCGGGAAAGGAACTCCATGAAAGTTCTGGTAAACCCGTGAAGGCTGACGGACATAGCTTTTCAGAATAAAAGCAACCTTTGAAGAAATGTTTACGAAAACTTGCATTGCCTATGACCTACAGCCTGTGGCTATAGATATAGTGCATCAAACACTCCTTTTCTAGTGAACTTGCTGAGTACGCTCGTGCTCAACGTATCTTCTTAACCCTTGCTAGATTCTAAAGCCAGTGCAGACAACGTCTACATCAAGGTATGCTCCAGGAATCATCGCCAAAAGCTAAAGCTCTTCAATAAAGTCAAGGAAGTCAACATACACACCAACTCAAGTGAAGATGAAGTTACTGTTTTGATAGGAATATAATCTCTAGCCATAGAACCTATTTCTTTAGTGTATTACAAAAGCAGCAATGCCAACCCCTTAGTTAAAATACTAGTCTTAAAAGTATAATAGTTGGTGCATTATTTATATTTGATTCTTCTTTGTAAGAAGTTCTTTCTCTCTCTTTAACCTAGAGTGTTCTCTGGATCTTATGTATAGAGTGAGTTGTAACCTTTAGCCATGTATTGGGACCCGTTGTGTTTCTGTTGTACCACTATGAGGGATGTAATACTAGTGAACGGTGTTTCATTGGTGTTATGTCAACGACTATAGTGTACTACATCATGCAGTGGTATGCTGGGTTACCGCACGTACCTATCCGAATCCATGGCATAGTTTTTTATGCTAATCTAATAGTACTTGGAACTAAAGGTTAGGAAGTAGTACTAGGAATGGATTGGATGTCGAAACATAAAGGATTAATCGACTGTGCCAAGAAAGCCACAACCATGACCAAGACAAATGGAATATCGAGAGAGCATGTATCTGAAACCTTGCCCCGTCAATTCAAGTGCAACAAGAGTCTAGCCAACCAACCATTGACCAAGTCAGAGTAGTCTGTGAATACCTCGACGTATTTCCAGATGTTTTGCCTGGTATGCCCCCAGATCGGGATATCGAGTTTATCATTGAACTAATCCCTGGAACCGGACCCATAGCCCAGAGACCTTATAGTATGAACCCGTCTAAATTAGTGGAGCTGAAGAAGCTACTGGATGCCATGCTGGAGATACGCCTGATTCAACCAAGTGCGTCGCCATGGAGATCACATGTCTTGTTTATGGACAAGAAAGATGGAGGTAACCGTTTGTGTACGTATTATCAGAAGCTAAATGATGTCACCATCAAGAGCAAGTACCCACTACCGAAGATAGAAGACCTATTTGGCCAGTTGACCGGTGCCAAAGTGTTTTCTAAGATTGATCTTAGAACTGGTTATCATCAACTCAAGATTCACGCAAAGGATATTCCAAAGACTGCCTTCACCACCAGTTATGGATTGTATGAGTACACTGTCATGTCTTTTGAACTAACCAATGCCCCCGCTTATTTCATGAACCTCATGAATAAGATTTTTATGGACTTTCCTGGATAATTTTGTCGTTGTTTTCATTGATGACATTCTGATCTATTCCAAATCACAAGAAGAACATGAGCTACACCTGAGGACCATCCTTGGAACCCTTAGGGAGCATCAGTTGTATGCCAATTTTAGCAAATGTGAATTCTGGTTACAGGAGGTAGGATTCCTCGGACATATTGTGTCGGCCGGAGGAATTGCCGTTGACCCCGCAAAGGTGAAGGATGTTGAAGAATGGCAAGCCCCAACCACTCAAACCCAAGTTCGTGTATTTCTCGGATTATCGGGATATTACCGCAAGTTTGTAGAAGGATTCTCAAGTATCGCAAGACCCATGACCCAATTGTTGAAGAAGGATAAGAAGTTTGAATGGACGGATAAATGTGAAACGAGTTTTCAAGAGCTTAAGAAGAGATTGATTTCAGCCCCAATCTTGATCATGCCAGATATCACAAAGCCTTTTGATGTGTATTGTGATGCATCCAAGATCGGTCTCGGATGTGTGCTTATGCAAGAAGGCAAAGTCATATCATATCTATCTCGACAACTAAAGCAACATGAGCAGAATTATCCTACCCATGACCTTGAACTAGCAGTCGTAGTTTTAGCCTTAAAGACATGGAGGAATTACCTCATGGGAAACCACTATGAGATTTGCTCGGATCACAAGAGCCTGAAGTATATTTTCACTCAGAAGGAGCTGAATATGAGGCAAAGGAGATGGATAGAGTTAATCAAGGACTATGATCTGTACATTCACTATCACCCCGGTAAAGCCAATGTGGTAGAAGATGCCCTTAGTAGATTACCATGTCGCTTGAACTCCATGATTCTGAAGGAACTACCAAGTTTGCACAAGGAGTTGGAAGATTTTAGAATGGAATTAGTAAGTGAAGGATTTTTAGCTAGCGTAGAACTTCAACCCACTTTGATCAGTCAGATTAAGGAGGCGCAGAAAGGAAATGCTAGTATCGATGGAATCAAACATCGCATCGGTACAGGAAAGGTACCCGGATTGACCAAAGACGAAGAATGAGTTTTGTGGTACAAAGGACGTATCTGTGTGCCAGCAGATTCAGAGTTGAAAAAAGCTATTTTGAAAGAAGCCCATGATACTCTTTATTCTATCCACCCCGGAGGAATGAAGATGTATCAGAATTTGAAGGAGCAATTTTGGTGGCATAAGATGAATAGAGAAATCGGAAGCTCCATAGCCAAGTGTGATACTTGTCAGAGAGTCAAGGCGGGACATCAGAGACCCGCAGGACTGTTGCAACCATTGCAGATTCCAGAATGGAAATGGGATTCAGTTGGAATGAATTTTATCACCGGCTTGCCTACGTCTAGTAGGGGAAATGACTCTATTTGGGTCATAGTAGATAGACTGTCCAAAGTCGCCCATTTCTTACCAGTCAAGACCACCTACCAGAGTTCGAAGCTAGCAGAGTTGTACATCGCTAGAATCGTCAGTTTGCACGGAGTCCCCAAGAACATTGTTGTCAGATCGAGGAACCCAGTTTACCTCAAGGTTTTGGAAGAAAGTCCAAGAAGGATTAGGAACCCAACTGGATTTCAGCACAACTTATCACCCTCAGACAGATGGACAAATGGAGCGAGTAAATTAAATACTCGAAGATATGTTGAGAGCATGTGTGTTAGAATATGGATCTAAATGGGAAGACTGTCTGCCTTTCACGGAATTTTCATACAACAAAAGTTATCAAGCCAGTTTGCAAATGGCCCCATTTTAATTCATGTATGGAAGGAAGTGTCGTACCCCTTTGAATTGGTCGGAAGTAGGAGAGAGTCAGATTTTTGGACCCGACATCCTACGAGAAGTAGAAGAGAAAGTTCACAAGATCCGTGAGCACCTCAAGACCGCCCAATCCAGACATAAGAGTTATGCCAACAAGAGACATCGAGACCTCGCCTTAAATATCGGAGATTTTGTGTATCTCAAAGTGTCACCTTTGAAAGGAATGCAACATTTCTTGCTCAAAGGAAAGTTAGCCCCCAGATATATCGGACCCTTCAAGATTTTGAATCGTCGAGGAGAAGTATCGTATCAACTGGAACTGCCAGCGGAGATGTCAGCAGTGCATAATGTGTTTCACATCTTGTTACTTCGCAAATGCCTAGAAGTCTCGGAGAAGACCGAAGTGTTCAAGAATATTGATCACCGAACCATAGAGATCAATGATGACCTGACGTATCCCGAAGTACCCATCCGTATTTTGGAGGAAGCTTGCAAAACCACCAGGACCCGGAGTGTCAAGTTTCTCAAGATTCAGTGGATTAACCACACTGAAGAATAAGCTACCTGGGAGCGAGAAGACTACATTAGGACGGAGTTTCCTGATCTCTTTAAATCCTAGATTTCCTTTTTCTCAAATCTCGGGACGAGATTTTGTTTAAGGAGGGAAGGTTTGTAACATGCCAAAAATATTAATCAAGGTTATCAAATTCCAATCACCCAAATTTAGGGTTAACAAAAACTTTGTTAATTAAAATCATTATGAATGCATGTGTGTATGTGATGAATGTATGAATGCATGAATGGACTTGTGTGATTGTTGTGATTGGCAAGGATTGGTTTAAAGATGAAAACAACATCATCTAAATCATTTCCAAGCAGAATCAAATTAATAGAAATTCAAAAACAAACAAAACAAGCAAATGGTCATTTTTGCCAATCTTGCTCACTAGGCCACTTTGAGTGTTTCTAGTCCAAGATTTCAAACAGAAACTAATCTAATTCTTTTCACCCCTTGCTAGACCAAGTGAAAGTGAGCCCAAGCCCACTTTGCAAACCCACATAAACATGTGGCAACCTTATTCAAATGACATCTAAAAATTTAATCTAGTTCATATGGGAAGATCACCATTTCTCAAAACCCAACCAAACCAGTGCACCTTGACAAATCCAAGAAACCAGAGACTACCTAGTATGTGACCTTTGCACCCACCAAGTTTCATCCAAAAATTCAAATTTAAATCTCTTCCGTCCATTTCATCAAACACCTTTTGAGCACAAATCAAATTAAACAACAAACACTATAGTGAGCAGTGTATGTGCCAACCTTGTTCCCTCTCTAGCCCTCACTATACTCTCAGTAGATCATCTAACTTGTTTAACCAGCTCTAGGTCACCGTGAACTCGACCATGCCATCAATGGTCACCATGGTCGAGCACACTTGCCACCCCCAACGTCGAAAGCGTGCTACAATACTAACTAGCCTCGCTGACCGTGTCTAGCTAGCACTCCACCGTCCACCGCCTCCCCCCTGTCCGGCCCTCGAGCCCATCTAGCCACTAGACCACCCAGAACGCGCGCGACCATTTTCTCTGCGACCATGCCGAGAGAACGCTAGAGCGCCGCGCTCGACATGCTCGCACAGACTGCGCCCCGCTTTCGCCACTTGCATACGTGATCACCAGCGCCCTAGGAACCTCCTAGACATTCCCATTCGCCGCCACGCGACCCGTAGCCGATGTGCGCCATTAAAACTGCCGTCGGTGCTACCCAGAGCGTCGACGTGTTCCGACTGCACCGCACCGCCCCTTGCCGCTCCATCAAGCCATTGAGTTTTGCCAGGAGGCAGCGCACTGTCCCCTACCTTAGGCCATGCCATTAGCTCACTGTGAGACCGACCCCGACAAGCTCAGCCCACACCCTTCGGTTTCCTCATCGCACTATAAATAGAGGCATCCCCCATTCGAATTCAGCACACCATTACACTCCCCTCTCTCTCAGAACCACTCCACTTCTTCCCCAGAGCAAGGCGAGCACCAGGTGGCCGGAATTTCGCCGGAGCTTGCCGCTGCTGGAGGAGAAGGGCGTCGTTGATTGGAGCCACCCCAGGAGGAGCCGCAAGTACCAGGAGGATCGCCGTCGTCGACTTCGTCGTTCGCCCCCATCGACGTCCATCGCCGGAGCCCCGGTGAGCCGCCACTGACCCCTACTGGTCGCGCTAGGGTTCGTGCTCGTCGCGTTCTGTTCGGACGTGGACGACGACCCTCAGCCGTAGATCTTACTTCTAATCCTACGGTTGTAATTTCCCCGTACCCCTTCGCACCCACCTGTCTCACTGATTGGTAGGGACAACCACTTAAACCGCCCCCGCGCGCACTGTATGCAGTGGGCCAGCCCAGTTAACTTCCCGTGTGACCCTGTTCGTTTGAAATTAGGTTTATCTATTTAATTTCAAACTTAGTTCTCGCAGCAGATTCAAAAATCATTTCAGAGAGATTCACTGGACCAAATTGCATGAAACTAATTTTGCTAGAAAGGTATTGAAATTCTTAATCCAAGTCGCTGGATTCAAACCATTTGAAATTATAGATCACCTATAGTAAAAATAACAAGGCAGAGGATTTTCTGCATTCAAACATTTTTCAAAATTCAACCATAACAGCTTTTGAGTTGATTCCAACTCTCAAAAATCACATTTGATAAGACCTTTCTGAATATATAAAAATATCGAGGTTTACTTGCAGTAATAATGGACAAGTAATAAAAGAATGCCCCATAGGCATTTCTAGCCATTTTAATTAATTAAAATAAAAAGGTTAAACCTTATTAAATTGTGACACCACTTTAAATCACATTCCCAAGTACTGAAATATGTGGTGATAACATGTGTCAACAAGATCCCATATTTTAGTTGGAGAATATTAAATCTTAAGTAGTTTTTCAATGAGTAGAAATTACTTTTCTAAAATAAAATAAATAGAACTATTGCCTTAATTCTTGTGATGATAGTGATGATGCTAGATCATCTAGTGTAAGCATTTGTATGGTAAATAGAAGTAGTTAAGTATTGTTTGGTGATTGTGTACTTCGTATTTTATTTATAGACGCTAGTACCGAGCAAGAATACGAAGAGGAAGGAGAATACTACGAGGAAGAAGTAGAGAACTTCAACCACTGCACTGCACAAGGCAAGCTAAGCTAAACCATGCAAGTCATACTTGCAAGCGTAAACCTACAAAATAACCTATGCAATTCATTAGGCATGCCTTGGATATACCACTTGATGAAACCAAATCCCAGTTTTACTTGCAAGCTTATTTATTTTTATTTTTTTATCAAAGATTTTTATTTATGTTATTTAGCGAATTGTAGATTTTAGAAAGATTATTAAAGGTAGCATAAAGAGCATAAAACTTGGTCTAAGTTAGATAAATCTTGATGTCATCCTGAGGCATGAGATTGAACTTAGATAAGCCACACTTGATTATCACCCCTCATTAGTTTTACCCCCACTTGTAGTTGCTAGTGCTAAGCATAAAACTTGATCGCTTTAGATGGGAACACTTGGTGAAAATGATTACGAAAACCTTAGAATGAGGAGTCATTCCAATGAAATGTTTTGACATCTGTTCTTGAACACCAGATGATTTTGAGGATGAAAATGTTGAGGCATAAGCCTTAGCCCTTTATAAAACTAATGGTTGTCTGGATGCGATACCATTTCAATTTTACCGTATAACCACAATACCCGAATTTTGGGTAGGGCTTGACTGGAAGTTTATATTCCTTAGTATGGGTTCCCTTGCGGCCAAGGTTTGAGCTGAGGCTACCTCATGAAGATTGACCACCTATGCAGTTCCTAAGATGACAGATGGTCATGGTTGGGAGGCCAAACTCATATGAGACGTGCCTATACTAGGGCGTGTAATTGAAAGGTTAGGATTGATTACCCGCATACTGAGTATGGTGAATTCAGGATTGTTTCTGACGGATGTATCGAATATTGTGGTGAAAGTATACCACCTCTGCAGAGTGTCAAACTATTCGAATAGCCGCGTCCGCGGTTATGGACAGTTGAAGTGGCCATACTGTTTCGTCGTCAGATGTTTTCAAAATGACTTGTGAAATGAATCATGACTTTGACTTGACCACAACAGGGTTGTGAACATGAAAAGTAAGTTCCCACTTAGGTGTTATAAAATATTATACTAGTTTTCTTTGCTTTTGAACTTAGTTAAGGTAAATCTGGCTTTTTGCAAAACAACCTAGAGCTTAGTATTCCTACTCAAACCACTTTACCTGTTAGTGATAGTTTGCGAGTACTTAAAGAGTACTCATGGCTTTGTCTCTGGCTATTTCCGTGGCCAGACTATGAAGAGAACTATCAGGAGGATGGACCGTAGGAAGGTTACGACAACTAAGACCATCTCTCATCGTCAGCATTGCTGTGACCATGAAGATGGAGCTTCGCCCACGCTATCGTTATTATATTATTCTGCTGCTTTGATTGTACTAAGACGGGATCATGTGATCCTTTATTTGTTGTTAGATCTTATGTATGGTTTGTAATGGATGATGTACTGTGATATCCAATCTGTTATGTCTCGCAAAAATGGTAATCTGAGATTGCAATGTATGGCATAACAGACATCTATGATTAAAAATCCGGGTATTGACATAGGGACTGAGCCCACGGTTGCGAAGCAGGCAGAGAAGCATGTTGCGGCAGGTAACCTCGACCCAGGTGCCTCACATGAACTCCCCCTCCCCCTCCAACACCCCTCCTTATTCTAGGTTCTCATTCCTCGACAAATTCTTCCTTCAAACACCTTGCGCAGGTGGCTGCACACACTGGTATCATCTTCTGTGGTGAGCGTGGACAACGAATGTAGCAGATAGCCACAATCGAGGACAAGGATACCCTGGCCGCGACTCGTTCTTAGCCAAAGTGCGGGCATGTGGGTCCCCTTGAGCCCTCTAGACTGGGGCCTTCGTAGTCTAAGACCAGTTTCGCGGTGTGCAGATTGGCGGCTCAGCCGACCAGTTTGCACGTGCGGAGCTCCACTACGAAGTTGTGCCGACCATGACATATGACGATGTCCTCTGAAATCAAAATTCTTCGTCTGATCATCTAGAACTGGTAAGGCGCGTGGCACAATAGGTGCGCACTGTGATCATCTGAATTACGTTCCTATACCAACTCCCTATGGTGCAATCAACAAATCCCCCTTGGATCCGAGAACATCACCATTGTCGGCGACATCGAGTCAACATGGTTCTTGGGAGGGAAATCCACACCATGGGTAGAAAGATCCGAATAAGAACTAATAAATTGCAAATACGTAATAAAAATAGATAAAAACATTGTTGTGATCAGATCTGGATTAATACCTCCGCGATCAACGACGAGAAACTGTTTGATGAAGGCTCGATACAGATTAATTGGTGGAGTGCTACGTGTTTATAACGTGTTCCGCAACCTCACTACATAGCCCCAGTTCAGACACGATGACGGAAACGGCGTTAGGCAGTCAAGCAGGCCATCGGCACAGCTCTTTGAAAAAATTTGTTTGGTCTGTGCCGACGGCCAGGCCGTCGGCATAGGCCTCCAGAATTTTTTCTTTTTTCATTATTTTTTGAAAAATCATAACTAAATCATTCTAATTCAGAAAAATACAAATAATATATCAAAATTTGCAGAAAAAAAATCTATCTATCTACACTCAAATATTACATATTTATAAACAAAAATTAAGTAAAATATAAAACATTATATATAGTTTAAAACGGGCATTATAAATTCAAAAACAATCCAAACAATGCGAAACCTTCGCGTGGTGTCATATTATGTGACATAGTTAGAAGGAAAAATATCAAACTAGGTATATTGATTATGTCTCAAAAAACCTTCACAAAATGATCTATCTCGTTCGAGGTTTCTTGGCTTTCGGGTCAAATGACCAATGTTATGGCTAGAATGAAGGCATAGTTTGTGATAATGTGTCGATATTGTGCATAAGTATGCATAATATGATGGCGAACAATGTTTCAGGAGGAAGTTTTCCTTTTCGTCGCACCAAAAAGCCGTTTTCCATTTTCCGAGTGCAAAAAACGGACGGTTTTGTGAAGCAACCATCAAATGGCTAATTCAAAATGCTACCGTCACATTTTTCAAAAATACTAGACCACCTTACATGGATAATTTTATAATAGGGGGATCTCAAACATTTCCATCTATCCCTGGTGAAAAAGACAAATTCCTGTCGAATCGGTAGGAAGTGGGTCAGATATGAACTACAGTTACATGATCGGATGCTCATGATTTTTTACAAAAATCATTTTTAGGTTCAAAATATGTTGTTTCATCATAGATCCACTTCAAGTTTAGCGAGTCTCAGCCCCGAGCTAAGAATCTTCATGCCCACCCTTCGACAAAGTATAACGATGGTTTAAAACGGGCATTATAAATTCAAAAACGATCCAAACAATGCGAAACCTTCGCGTGGTGTCATATTATGTGACATAGTTAGAAGGAAAAATATCAAACTTGGTATATTGATTATGTCTCAAAAATACCTTCACAAAATGATCTATCTCGTTCGAGGTTTCTTGGCTTTCGGGTCAAATGACCAATGTTATGGCTAGAATGAAGGCATATTTTGTGATAATGTGTCGATATTGTGCATAAGTATGCATCATGTGATGGCGAACAATGTTTCAGAAGGAAGTTTTCCTTTTCGTCGCACCAAAAAGCCGTTTTCCATTTTCCGAGTGCAAAAAATGGACGGTTTTGTGAAGCAACCACCAAATGGCTAATTCAAAATGCTACTGTCACATTTTTCAAAAATACTAGACCACCTTACATTGATAATTTCATAACAGGGGGATCTCAAACATTTCCATCTATCCCTAGTGAAAAAGACAAATTCCTGCCGAATCGGTAAGAAGTGGGTCAGATATGAACTATAGGTACATGATCGGATGCTCATGATTTTTTACAAAAATCATTTTTAGGTTTAAAATATGTTGTTTCATCATAGATCCACTTCAAGTTTAGCGAGTCTCAGCCCCGAGCTAAGAATTTTCATGCCCACCCTTCGACAAAGTATAACGATGGTTTAAAACGGGCATTATAAATTCAAAAACAATCCAAACAACATGAAACCTTTGTGTGGTGTTATATTATGTGACATAGTTAGAAGAAAAAATACCAAACTTGGTATATTGATTATGTCTCAAAAAAACCTTCACAAAATGACCTATCTCGTTCGAGGTTTCTTGGCTTTCGTGTCAAATGACCAATGTTATGGTTAGAATGAAGGCATAGTTTGTGATAATGTGTCGATATTGTGCATAAGTATGCATCATGGGATGACGAACAATGTTTCAGGAGGAAGTTTTCCTTTTCGTCGCACCAAAAAGCCGTTTTCTATTTTCCGAGTGCAAAAAACGGACGGTTTTGTGAACCAACCACCAAATGGCTAATTCAAAATGCTACCGTCACATTTTTCAAAAATACTAGACCAACTTACATGGATAATTTCATAACAGGGGGATCTTAAACATTGCCGTCTATCCCTGGTGAAAAAGACAAATTCCTGCCAAATCGGTAGGAAGTGGGTCAGATATGAACTACAGGTACATGATCGGATGCTCATGATTGTTTACAAAAATCATTTTGAGGTTCAAAATATGTTGTTTCATCATAGATCCACTTCAAGTTTAGCGAGTCTCGGCCCCGAGCTAAGAATCTTCATGCCCACCCTTCGACAAAGTATAACGATGGTTTAAAACGGGCATTATAAATTAAAAAATGATCCAAACAATGTGAAACCTTCGCGTGGTGTTATATTATGTGACATAGTTAGAAGGAAAAATACCAAACTTGGTGTATTGATTATGTTTCAAAAAAACCTTCACAAAATGACCTATCTCGTTCGAGGTTTCTTGGCTTTCGGGTCAAATGACCAATGTTATGACTAGAATGAAGGCATAGTTTGTGATAATGTGTCGATATTGTGCGTAAGTATGCATCATGGGATGACGAAAAATGTTTCAGGAGGAAGTTTTCCTTTTTGTCGCATCAAAAAGCCGTTTTCCATTTACCGAGTGCAAAAAACGGACGGTTTTGTGAAGCAACTACCAAATGGCTAATTCAAAATACTACCATCACATTTTTCAAAAATACTAGACCACCTTACATGGATAATTTCATAACACGGGGATCTCAAACATTTCCGTCTATCCACAGTGAAAAGACAAATTCTGCTTTAATCGGTAGGAATTAGGTCAGATATGAACTACAGTTACATGATCGTATGATCATGATTTTTTACAAAAATCATTTTTAGGTTCAAAATATGTTGTTTCATCGTAGAACCAATTCAAGTTTAGCGAGTATGGGTCCGAGCTAAGAATCTTTATCGTCTTAGTTTTAAACGGGCAAATGAAATTATGATAAGAATCACGGCATAGTTTGTGATAAGTTGATATTGATATCATATTTGGATTCCTCTCATTTTTCTAATCAATTTAGACATATTATTTGCCGAATTCCGATTTACAGATTTAAAGATATTAATTATTCCATATTAAATAAAAAAATACAAAAAAAATAAAATCATTATATTTTTATTTGAATTCAATAATATTTTTACTTATTCATTGTTGTTTACTTAAATAATTGCTTGTAATTTCAAAAAATACAACCATATGACATGATGATATAAGAGTTAATAGGAATTATATCATAGTATTGACAACAATGAGTAAATTGTTTTGCGGGAAGAGATTCTGAAGAAACGAAGAAGTTAAGCGTGCTAGAGCTGGAGTAGTGCTAGGATGGGTGACCGAACGGAAACTTTGACTAAGACTGTAATTTAATCAATTATTAACTATAAATATTGTTAAAATGATTAAAGCAGGAGATTAAGGAGTCAAATAATTCAAAGATTTAAAAAAAATTAAAAAAAAATTGGCTATGCCGACGGCCTGGCCGTCGGCGTAGCTCCATTCCTGTGTCGATGGCTTGGCCGTCGGCGTAGCTCCAGGATGAACCGTTAGCCAAGGCATCGTTGGTGACAGCGGGACTGTTGGAAGGCGATGTCTTGGGAGGGCTATCTTGCCGACCACGCTGTCTGACGAGGACGTGACGCCGAGGGGCTACGCCGACCACCGTCGGCCTGACCCTATGCCGACGGCAATTTGGTATTGTCTTGGGCAGACTGGCCGTCGGCGTAGCAATTATTTCCTGTAGTGCCTTTGCTCGTGACCGTGAGTCCATTGCAAGGGCACGAAGGCCTAATAAAGTAAAAGGACACAAAATAGTGAAACTGATCTCAATTATCAATTGTGTGATCTCTCTAAATACTACCTCTGTTCCAATGCTTAAGGCTTATATTTTTTTGAAAAATCAAGCAACAAAAAGTTTAACCAAACTTTGAAAAAAAACTATCAAAAACTATGATATTATATCACTATGGAAATAAATTTATACGCCGACGGCCGCATTCTACGTCGACGGCGAAATGTCGGCGCAGCTTAACGGGCTTGATAGCCGGACTGCGCGCCGTCGGCCTAGTTTTGCTATCGGCGTAGGATGGATAAGCCGACGGCAGCCGTCGGCGTAAGCAGGGCCATTGGTGTAGGTGATTAGTCTAACGGCAAAGCGACGGCGTCAAGTCTACGCCGACAGAAAGCTTTGCCACAATAATCTTAAAAAAATCATAACTAAATCATTTCAATTTAGAAAAATAAATAAAAAAATAAAATCTATGTATATAAACTCAAATATTATATTTTTTCAAAAAAAATATATAAGAAATACAAATACTTCCGTATAACATATTTTCCATTTTTCGAGTGCAAAAAACGGGATGTTTTGTGAAGCAACCACCAAATAAAAGTTTCAAAATGATACCACTCCTTTTTTCAAAAACAATACACCATCTTCCAACCGGGGTAAGGATGTCAATTTTACCCATGGATACGGCTACCCGCATGGGTAAGGTATGAGTACACTTTTATACCCATGGGTAATACTCATACCATGTCCATTAAGTCACGGATATGGGCACGGGTATAGGGTTATACCCGTGGGTATAACCATACCCTGCCCATTTAGACTGCATGTAAAATTTACCTGTAGAGTAGCAACCTATGCCACCAGGTAGCATAGGGGCAAGTATGAAATTATGTTTTCTAAACTTTAATAATTTTCATGTACTCATGTACCTATTATTGAGTAGAGATACTCTTTTTTGTCAAATATGATATTCATTTATATAAAATTATGAATAACTTATGTACTATTGGATCTACCCGTCGGGTATGAGCATGGGTAAAGATTTATACCCGCAGGTACGGGTATGGGTAAAGTTTTCAACCCATTGACTACACGGGTATGGGTATGGTATTGCTATACCCTGTCCATACTGAAAGACTCGGTAGGAGTCTAGGGTTTTGGGGGTAAGTATCGTGGCTGCCTCAATGGGCTCGCCCTTGTATATATATCGAGTAGGTTACAGGGGTTAGAGTTAGGTTCGGTTTAGGTTTATACAATACCTAAACCGACTGTATACAACAGGTATAGATATAGTTTATCACCCTCCCTCAAGGTTTAGATTGTGTCTACAAGCTGTAAATAATGGCAAAGGTAAAGGCTTGGTGAATATATCAGCGAGCTGATCCTTGGAGGAGATGAAGTGTATCTGGAGCAACTTCTGAGCAGCCCGTTCACGAACAAAGTGAAAATCTACCTCAATATGCTTAGTTCGAGCATGAAACACCGGGTTGGAAGAAAGAAACGTTGCACCAATATTATCACACCATAGTATAGGTGGACTACTCTGAGAAACTCCAAGTTCACCAAGAAGAGCTTGTACCCATATAATTTCAGCAGTGGCATTTGCAATTGCCTTGTATTTAGACTCTATACTAGAGCGAGAGACTGTTGCTTGCTTTCTAGCACTCCAAGCAACTAGATTACCACCATAGAACACAGCATAACCCCCCGTTGATCGCCGTTCATCAGAGTTCCCAACCTAGTCCGCAGCCGAGAAAGCGGACAAAAGATCTGGTGACATGGTAGAAGGCCGAAGAAGTAGTCCATGAGACAATGTGGCCTTCACATAACGTAGAATCCATTTGACTGCAAACCAATGTGTACACCGAGGGGCATGTAAGTATTGACACACCTTGTTAACAGCAAAAGATAAATCTAGACATGTCATTGTGAGATACTGTAAACCTCCAACAATGCTACGATAATGAGTGGACTCTTCAGCAGTCAAAGGTGTACCATCGGTAGCTGAGAGCCGCTCGGAGGAGACCATCGGTGTAGTAACTGGAGTGGCTTTAGTCAACCCTACTCGTTGTAGCAAATCAGAAGGCTACCTCGACCCTGGGATTGAACCTCAATGCCAAGGAAGTAATGTAAGGAGCCAAGGTCCTTGAGAGCAAAATACTGACCGAGCTGACGGAGAAGGCGATCAGTTGCTGAAGGAGAAGAGCTCACAACAATAATATCATCCACATAAACAAGAAGATACACGGTGACTGCTAGTTAATGAAGAATGAACAATGACATATTAGCAGTGGAGGCTGTAAAACCGAGACTACCAAGAACAGAACTCAACCGAGCATCCAAGCTCGAGGCGCTTGTTTGATTCCATAAAGAGCTTTATCAAGCCGGCAGAGAAAACCAGAGTAAGCAGGATTCTCAAACCCAGGAGGTTGCCTCATGTACACTTCATCCTGAAGAACACCATGTAAGAATGCATTTTGTAGGTCAAGTTGACGAAGATGCCAGCCTCGAGTAATAGCCATAGACAGAAGTATCCTTATGGTAGTAGGTTTGATGACAGGACTAAAAGTATCTTCGTAATCAAGTCCATACCTCTGTTTAAACCCCTTAGCAACCAGCCTCGCTTTATATCTTTCAATAGAACCATCGGCATTCCTTTTAATCTTGAAAACCCATTTCCAATCTATGACATTGACACCTGAACGAGGAGGTACAAGATGCCATGTCTTGTTGTTTTCTAAAGCATGAAACTCCGTCTCCATTGCAGAAAGCCATTGTGGATAGGACAAATCAGCACGATAATCACGAGGCTCGGTATGCAGTAGTGATCCAGCAGTATCAGATGTGGTTGCACTCCAGGCGATAGTACCATAAGTCTGTTTTTTGGGACGTCGAATTCCTCTCTGTAACCTGGTCATAACACCAGGACGTGGCACTAGAGCTGGAGCTGGCGACGTCCTGGGCGCCGGCCCAGCAGAAGTATGGACGTCGGCCCAACAGAAGTAGTGGGCGCCGGCTCGGATGAAGCTGGCTTAGGGCCAGTGGTCGACGAAGATGTCCCAGGCGAGGACGGCCCATGTAGCGATGGGCTAGGGGAGCGACGCGGCGTAGCAGGCTCCTGTTGGCCTGCATATGCATGGTCTGCAATAGTGTCATGCAGATCGACGTCCGAGTCATTTGTATGATTGACGTGAGGCTCCTCGTCATCCAGTATTTCAAGAAGAGCGCCTCGACCTGCACCATGGTTATCCAAAAGCAGTGGAGAGTATGCGGTATCAAAAAATTGGTCATCATGCAATGGGGAAGATGACAAGGATGGTGGTAGGGTGGAAGTGGAAGGTAATTGGGCGAATGGAAAAATCATCTCATCAAAAACGACGTCATGGTATATGTAGACTCGGTTGGTAGTTATATGGAGACACTTATATCCCTTATGGAGAGGACTGTACCCGAGGAAAACACATTGTTTGGAGCGAAATTATAGTTTTCAATTATTGTAAGGTCGAAGATGGAACCAACATGCACACCCAAAGATCTTAAGAAAGGTGTAGTCAGGGGTTTCTCCCAATAGACGTTCTAACAGAGTTTGCATATTAATGACACGACTAGGTAGTCTATTCATAAGAAAACACGTGGTGGAGAAAGCATCACTCCAAAAACGAAAGGGAGCATAGGCATGTGCTAGTAAGGTTAGCCCAGTTTCGACGATATGACGATGTTTTCGCTCATCGGTATCATTTTGTTAATGTGTATGGGGACAAGAAACATGATGAGAAATACCAAGATCAGAAAAGAACTTGTTTAGTCTATGATACTCGCCACCCCAATCACTTTGGACATGTAGGGTTTTTTTGTTAAGTAGACTCTCAACATGTTTTTGAAATTGAAGAAAAATTTGGAATTTTCATGGTGGTATCACGGCATATGCCATGGGTAGGCTAAAGTTGGGGCCGATGGACATGGAGGAATCCGGGAAGGGATGATGCAGTGAAGACCGCACTCGTATGAACAAAGAGAAATACAATGTACGTAAGATTGAGGCTCTCATGTGGAGACAACACCTCTTTCTCTACCTATAATCTCTTATAATCTTGCCATACTATATAAGTCGGTGTAGAACTCTATAACCTGTCCATCTAGGACTTTTCCCTGTAACTCTAGGACCTGGCGACTATATAAGTCGGGTTTATGGGAGCCTTTAGGGCACAACCTAGTATCGTTTTACACACACCTCGCACAGCGAACCTATCTCTGTAACTCGGCGTATTGTCATTATAGTGATTTATAGCAGGAGTAGGATTCCGCCACCGTCGTGGGATCTGAACCTGGGTAAGCTGTGTTACCTCGTACCCGTCAACCGTCCGCCTTACCCCATGTCTCTAAACACGCACTGTGAGGACCCCTCCATGGCGTACTCGTCGGCAATACCACGACATCTAAGTTATCTGTTAATCTGAAGCATGAATAAACTGACTCAAATTCTATCCGAATCATAAACAAGATAGTCAAATACTGACCCAAACCAACATAACGTTCTCTCCATCTAAAAGCGACCCTATGGATACGTTGGCTAGTCCCCGGGTTGAGTTATTTTCTCCCTAGGGTGAAGGATCGAGTGTTAGTGGCTAAGTTATCTGGGACTTACGGTATGCTTGGAGAAGGGTTTGAGTCACTCTCGCTGAGTCTTACCTGCCTTGCTGAGTCAGACTTGGAGACCCCTGTGCTTACCTGTGTGTTCTCTGTTCGCTTGGAGGAGCTGAATGAGCTCTATGAAGAAGAGGTTGATGAAGATGCTCCCGTCCGGATGGAAACCCAACCAAAGCCACTAAAAGGCCCCACGTTGGGCGCCAAATGTCGTGGTGGTATCATGGCATATGCCATGGGTAGGCTAAAGTTGGGGCCGATGGACGTGGAGGAATCCGGGAAGGGATGATGCAGTGAAGACCGCACTCGTATGAACAAATAGAAATACAATGTATGTAAGATTGAGGCTCTCATGTGGAGACAACACCTCTTTATATACGTATAATCTCTTATAATCTTGCCATACTTGTGGCTACAATCATGCTCCTTGAGCTGTATTCCCTATGCCTCTATCTAGATCTCTTGTGAGAGTGGAGGAGGAAGAAGAAGGAGAGCTCCTAGTGAGCAGAGAGGAGAAGAGCCCTTCGGGGCCTCCCTGTGAACGATCCCTCCAGTGCTCCTTATAAAGGGGATCCCAGGGGACAAGACTTGTTCCCCACGCTTGGCATCTGTGTAGTATATTCCCGGCATCTTCTTAGATGCTCAGCATATTCCTTGGCATCTTTCGAGATGCCATGGCATATTCCTTAGCATATTCTTGGATGCCAAGGGCATATTCCCTATTGCACATGCCAGTCTGAGCCATCAGCGTCCCAAGACTGGCACGGTACATGTGGAGCTTGTCTTGGTTCGATGGCGGGTTGTTGTGGAGGTTGGGAATGCATCTGGAGGTGAATAAGAGGGCGTACGGGGTGAAATACTTCGGCCTAGATGTCCCAAACTAAGTGCTGATTCGGCATGTTTACCAGCTAATTCGGCCCGGTTCTAATAACGAAAGACAAGGCCCAGCCGGGTTATTTGGTGGCCTAGCCGGGTCACACTGGATTCGGCCTGGAGGAGGAGCTGGCCTAAGCCTGCGTATGGCCCAGCCGGGGTGATGGTGGCCCAGCCGGGCTCTCCTTATCTCGGCCCACGCGGGGTAGTGAGGAGAAAAACCTAGTTGGGGTGGTTCCTAGCGATCTGGGCATGAAGAGAAGTAGCAGCCCATAGCGTGCGGGCTTACTACAGTGTCGGCCCACCCGGCTTGAGCTCGATCGAGCAGTGGTGCGGCCGAGGCTTCTGCGTGGGCCTAATCCGGCCCACCCCGGGCGATGCTGGTGGGACGAGGTGGCGGGGAGAGCTGCTGATTCGGAGGGAATTTGGTTATTTGGCGGGAATAGGTGAGTCGGAGGAGAGGAAGGCTGGCCGTAGGTCCATGGGCCGAGTTTGGTGTATGTCGGCCCATCTGGGCGAGATCTGATGGCATGTCCAGGTTAGTAGAGGTAATCCGGCTTTGGCAGGCCGAATTTGGTCTGCTGGAATATAATTTGAGGCTGAATTCAGTCTAATTCGGCCCAGAGAACCTTTTTTCTTTTTCTTTTAAGGTTGCTCATTTTGTGTATTATTTCTTATTGTATTTATTCTTTATATCCTCATATTATTTTATATAAATCTCCACTATTCTTTCCATCAACTCTGGGGTACCCGGGGGTACATCCCCGACATTAGTCCTCGAGGCTATGTGGGACTCGTAGAGACGTGCATAGGCTTTATATAAAATATCTCCAGAGTTGTTTATTTGGCCTATAGTCTTTTTCATATATCATCGACTCCTGGCCCTCTTGGGCACTGGGTCATAACCCTTTTGGGTAAGTTTTCAACTTCTGGCCTGCTTTGGCTCTGGACTTAACCCTTTTGGGTAAGTCTTTTGACTTTCGGCCTGCTTTGGCTCTGGTCTTTTTAACCCCTTTGGGTAAGTTATGACTTCTGGACTGCTTTGGCTCTGGTCTTTTTAACCCCTTTGAGTAAGTTATGACTTCTGGCCATTTTTGGCACTGGTCTTTTAACCCCTTTGGGTAAGTTATGACTTCCGGCCATTTTTGGCATTGGTCTTTTAACCCCTTTGGGAAAGTTATAACCCGAGTTATCTTGTTTGGGTTGCATTCGTCTTGTGCTTCCAATCCGACTCAAAGTTTAAGTTGTATGACTCAAATTTGAGTCATCTGATTCCAAATCCGAGCTATATGACTCAAATCCGAGTTATCTTATTCCGAATCCGAGTTATTTTTACTCAATTTTGACTTACGTCTCAAATCTGAGTCATCTGACTCAAATCCGAGGTATATGACTCAAATCTAAGTTATCTGATTCCAAATCCGAGTTATTTTACTCAATTTTGACTTATGTCTCAAATCTGAGTCATCTGACTCAAATCCGAGGTATATGACTCAAATCCGAGTCATATGTTTCTAAATCCGAGTTATTTTACTCAATTTTGACTTACGTCTCAAATCTGAGTCATCTGACTCAAATCTGAGGTATATGACTCAAATTTGAGTCATCTGTTTACTGAGATATAACTTGATCTGATGAGAAGATGGCAACTTGCCTTTGATATGGATCCGAGATATAGATCTGAGATAGAGTTTTGGGATATGATAATAGGGCTAACCACTGAGAGATGTGTTTCGAGATGTAGATCTGAGATATAGATTCGAGATATTATATGCTGGCAAATAGTCATCCGAGATATGAGATATCCTGGCAAGATAGTTAAATATTAATCCGAGTCATAACATAACCTGGCAATCTGGCGAGCTGAATCAGACTTTAGCCCGAATCAGGGATAAGATAGCAAGCTGAGTCAGAATACAAATCAGAGTTATAATATACCCTGGCAAGATGAATCAAATGTTAGTCCGAATCATATATAAACTGACTCAAATTCTAATCCGAATCATAAATAAACTGACTCAGATTCTATCCGAATCATAAATAAGCTGGTAAGCTGAGTTAAAGGTTAATATGAATCATAAATAAAATAACTCAAATTCTATCCGATTCATAAATAAGCTGGCAAGCTGAGTTAAAGGTTAATCCGAATCATAAATAAACTAACTCAAAATTCTATCCGAATCATGAATAAGCTGGTAAGCTGAGCTAATGGTTAATCCGAATCATAAATAAACTGACTCAAATTCTATCTGAATCATAAATAAGCTAGTCAAATACTGATCTAAATCAACATAATGTTCTCTCAATCTAAAGTTGACTCTAAGGATACGTTGGCTAGTCCCCGAGCTGAGTTATTTTCTCCTCGGGGTGAAGGATGAGTGTTGGTGGCTAATGTTGGGGATATGCTATATGGGTATCCTCATAGCATGTCTCTTATCTGACTAACCCGGGTGGCCCATAGTCGGTAGCATGGCATGTGGCCTGCTGGGCGGCCCAGTTAGGTGGATCCAGAAGGGAAGCCCATGCCGGATAAAGGAAGGCTACGGTGGAGTCACCAGCGTACCCGGAGCCTTGGAGTGCAAGATACACAAGACTAGTAATAGACGGTGTAGAACTCTGTAACCTGTCCGGCTAGGACTTTTCCCTGTAACCCTAGGACCTGGCGACTATATAAGTCGGGTTTATGGGAGCCTTTAGGGCACAACCTAGTATCGTTTTACACACACCTCGCACAGCGAACCTATCTCTGTAACTCGGCGTATTGCCATTATAGTGATTTATAGCAGGAGTAGGATTCCGCCACCGTCGTGGGATCTGAACCTGGGTAAGTTGTGTTACCTCGTACCCGTCAATCGTCCGCCTTACCCCACATCTCTAAACACGCACTGTGAGGACCCCTCCATGGTGTACTCGTCGGCAATACCACGACAGTTGGCGCCCACCATGGGGCAAGAGGCGCTTCAGGCTCTTCAGCGGGCCAGGACCAAGATCTTCGCGGGAATCGGCGAAACCGTAGCCATCGGTGGCGTTCTCTTCTCCGGCAACGTTCCGATCGTCCCCCCGACAAGTTCTGGATCCCGGCGAAGACGAACCCTACGCGATGTTCGATCATTCCTATCAGAGACATCCACCTCTTCATCGGCGAAACCGACTCGGGCACTAGTTCCCTAGAAGTCGGAGGAGCGTCAAGACCCGCGCGGACCGCCTACGGGCAGGATATGTTCACGGAAGGATCGATGTCGGATCTCTCTTCGGAGTTTGCCGGCAAAGATCGGAAAGCATCAAGACCCGCACGGACCGCCTACGGGCAGGATACGTTCGCGGAAGGATCGATGTCGGATCCCTCCTCGGAGTTTGCCAGCAAAGATTGGAAAAATTCAAGACCCACCCAAACCGCCCCTATGCAGGATATAAAGGTGGAAGATCACTGCAAATCCGCCGGCTTTGTCCGTGCGTCTGGACAGCAGAGATCCAAGTTCGTCGGCGTGGTTACCATCTTCGATCTGGCGCGCTGCATTCAGAGAGAGAGGGCGAAAACCCCCGCAATTACGGCGGTGGCTCAGCTCTGAGCCGATCTGGCCCACTACCCCAATGATGATGCTATCTATCACTTTGTGGAAGGACGGGACCATGGCACGCTCCTCCGACATTCTCTAAGATGGCAACAGGCGTCAGGATGCCTTACCTTCGAAGGCATGGTGAACACCGTCAACAACTACGCGGAGGCTGAAGCGGCAGCTCAGACAGCGCTTGCGCTCATTGACGGAGCCCCTCCGATTCAATCACCACCACCACCGCCTCCAGCCACCATCGTCGTAGCAGCACCACCACCTCCAGTCATCTTCGAGGCCGCTGCACCTCCACCGCCCGTCATCGAGGAAATCCTGGCACCCTCCGACTCTTTCATTGACGCGCTTTATGCTGATTTCAGTGCAGATTCAGAGGAAATAGACTTCAGTCCAAAAGAGCTGGACTCCGCTATGCAGGAGATGGAGGAGGAGTAATCGCGCGACGAGCAAGCTAACAATACCGTCATGTCCCGAGGGGTGTTCGTCACCATTGGGACGGCGATGGATGAAGACCAACCCAGGCAAGCTCCGCCTATGGCGCTGGATAAGGGGAAGGGGCCACTTATTGCTGCTGACGATGATCGCGCAAAAGTCATGCCTCCTCCGCCTAACCCAGTGCAGCAGTCGCAGGAACTTGGCACCGGTCCGAGCAATAACAACACCGCAAACTTGCCGCCTCCAGCATCCACGTCGGCAGCAGCCCATGTTACTCCAGCTGATAGAGTGATGTACGGCAACCTCCTCGTTGAGCCACTTACCGTTGATCGTATCCGGAACGTGACTCAGCTTGACGAGAAGCGCCAGCAGCTGCTGGAGGAGGCGCAAGCCATCGCGGAGCAAGGGGCTAAACTAGATTGAGACATGGTCAACGCGCAGAAGTCCATAGAAAAATCTAGAGCAATGGAGGCCGAGTACAAGACTCTGCTACAGCAGCAGAAGGCTAAGAAAGCTCCGGCTCGCGTCATCAATGATCCTGGTGTACGGTGCAACCTAGGATGGGCTCCCTCGAAGCCGGCACAGGCCAAGCCATACATTGACAGTGAAGGCAAACAGGTGATGCCCACCCCACTCCTTAACCTCGCCGTCGCCAAGACCCTTATGGAGCAGGATAGATCGCCTGAGGCAGTGGAACAGGTCTATGACCTAGTGGCCAAGGCGGTAAAGCAGCAGGAAAAGGCCACCTCTCAGAGGCTTGAGTCTGACCTAGCGCTTTGCCGATCTAGCCAGTACAAACCGCCAAGGGATAGATCTCCTCAGGATGTCGGATCGCAGACGGGTTCATCAGAACGAAGACGGAGGGATGCGCGCAACAGGAAGGATGCTATCCCCATATCCTCCGACCATGGATAAAAAGCCCGACCTTGCCGCCCATCGCCACCGCCCCAATCCCCCCGACATCAGGAAGATTACAAGGCTCACCATCGTACAGAAATGCCCCCTCCAAAACAGTGCGGCATCATCATCCGCGAAAACGCGGCACAGACCCGTCATGATGAAGAGCGCCACCAAGGACACAAGAGAAGGTCACACCACGACCCTCCGCGTCCGACAAGCAACCGTGACAGGCGTGGGGTGTTGCAGGAGGGTAACAACAAGAAGTCTAACCCACCGCCACCTCCACCTCCGTCACCGCCAAGCAGTCACCATGGCGGAAGAGGCCCGCGTCGTTCACACAGCCCATCCCCTATTGACAACAAGAAGAAGAACCCGGAGCCGTACGATGCACGTTCACGGATCGATAAGATCCACGAGGCCCGGGAAGGACCATACCTGGGACCATGTTGCTTTGCAATACGGTCCGCAACTTACCCTAAAGGTTTCCGGATTGACAAGACCATCAAGCCCTATGACGGCACCGCCAAGCCTGCCACATGGTTGCAGGACTACGGCAACGCGGTGGATATTGCCGGAGGCAACCCCAACGTCGTTGTCAAGTACCTCCTGTTAATGTTGGCGGGCACGGCCCGTCAATGGATCGACGACTTGCCGGAGAGATCTATCTACAACTGGCTAGACATGCAAGAAGCATTCACCAAGAACTTTGAGGGTACATACAAGCGTCCCTGCACTGTGGGCGATCTACAGCGGTGCATGCAAGAGAAAGACGAGACATCTCGCACCTACCTCTCCCGCTGGCTGGATATGAAGAATTCCTGCGCAGGAGTGCACGCCCAGACCGCCATGGCCGCCTTCATCGATGGGTTGGAAAGGGGCACGTTGCTCCGACATAAGCTGAAGCGCTTGCAGGACAATCATCAGCTTGACTTGAATCAGATGATTCAGTTAGCCAGTGAGTTCGTAGCTGCCGATGACGATGCTCGTGGATCTTTGCCGGCAACATCCGTTCCAACCCAAGCTCGGAGGAACAGAAGTACAAAGCGGAAAACCGCTCCAGAAGAAAAGCAACCTACCGACATGGTCGCCATGACTTTTGCAGGACGAGGAGAAGGCGGACAACGTGGCCGAGGAAGGGGAGCAGGCCGCGGGCAGCAGCGAGAAAGTGAAACCAACTCGGCGCCGCTCCGTGTCCCCCAAACGTACGAGGAGTACCGCGATATGTCGTGCCTCGTACACCTCGATGTCAACGGCAAGGCCACCCATACCAATCGACACTGCAAGTTCGTCAACGACCTCAAGGAAGATCCGGAGTCCGGCTACAAGCAAAGTCGGAAGAATAGACCGCAAGGCAAGGGCAAGGGGAAAAAGAAGGAGGAGGAGTCCAAGGATTCAAGTGACATGGACGAGGACGTTGACCCCAAGCACGCCGCCAAGAGCGACGACAAGGGCAAGAACCCCTTCGCAAAGAAGGCCCCAGGCTACCACACTTTCCTTGGCACTCCCACCGTCCGACATCAGAAGACCTCTCTAAGGATCCTGATGGCCACTCTCCCCCCAGTTCCCTAATACCTGCGCTGGTCGGAGGTTCCAATCACTTGGGACAGGACGGACCAGCCAGACCTTGTGCCCATGGAGAACCAGTACGCCATGGTCATCAACCCATTGATTGACGGCGTGGAGTTCACCAAGTGCATGGTGGATAGTGGAAGCAGCATCAACATCATGTACCTGGATACACTGCAGAAGATAAACTTGACGGAGGCAAAACTAAGGCGGACCAACACCGTGTTCCATGGCGTAGATCCTGGCCGGGAAGCTCGGTCCCTTGGGTGCATCACACTTCAGGTAGCCTTTGGCGATGTCAATAATTACCGCCAAGAGCGCATGACCTTTGAGGTGGTCCCCTTCAAGAGCGTGTACCACGTCTTATTCGGCCGTGACATATTCCACACATTCATGGCCAAGCCATGCTTCGTCTACAACAAACTCAAGATACCCGGACCAAACGGTGTCATCACCGTATCCGGAAGCTTTACCAAGGCAAGGGACTGCGAGATCAATGAAGCAGCCATTGCAGAAGCTGTCCTCTACAGCGAAGAATTCAAGGAGATCCAGAGCAAGGTCAATGACTCAGAGATGCCCGCGTCAAAGAAGCAGATCTCCGACTCCGCTCCTGCGTTCAAGGCCGCCATCGAGACCAAGCCGGTGGAACTTGTGGTAGGCGATGCCTCCAAGACCGTCGCCATTGGGACGAACCTGGATCCCAAATAGGAAAGCGCGCTCGTCGAGTTCCTCCATGAGAATAGGGACATCTTTTCCTGGCAGCCTGCCAACATGAAAGGTGTACCTAGGAAACTTGCCGAGCACAGCTTAAACATAGATCCAAAATGTAAACTAGTGAAACAACCTCTACGACGCTTTGGAGATGAGAAGAGACGCGCCATTGGCAAAGAGATAGCTAGGTTACTTAAGGCTGGTTTTATCCGAGAAGTCCTTCACACCCGATGGGTGGCCAATCCTGTACTTGTCCCCAAAAAGGGAACTACTGAATTAAGAATGTGCGTTGATTACACCGGCTTGAACAAAGCGTGTTCCAAAGATCCGTTTTCTTTGCCTCGCATTGACCAAGTCATTGACTCGACGGCTGGCTCGAAACTTTTGTGTTTTCTCGATGCATACTCAGGATACCACCAGATCAAGATGAGGAAGTCGGACCAATTGGCCACTTCGTTCACTACCCCATACGGCATGTTTTGCTATGTCACAATGCCCTTTGGGCTGAAAAACGCAGGTGCTACCTACCAGCGGACAATGCAGCGTTGCCTTCACGACCAAATTGGTTGGAACGTTCACGCTTATGTGGACGATATCGCGGTGATGTCTAAAAATTCAAATGACTTAATCTCCGACTTAAAAGAAACCTTTGATAATCTCCGAAAATACAACATGATGCTCAACCCTAAGAAGTGCGTCTTCGGGGTTCCAGCCGGCAAACTGTTGGGCTTCATCGTTTCCCAGCGCGGAATCGAGGTCAACCCGGAGAAAATCAAGGCCATCTTAAACATAAACCGTCCGACATGCCTAAAAGACATCCAACGACTAACAGGTTGTGTTGCAGTAGTTAGTCGGTTCGTCAGCCGACTTGGAGAGAAGGCTCGCCATTGCAAGTTGCTGAAGAAGGCGAACAAATTCACATGGAGACGGGCAGATGCAGACATTGAAGCAGCTCAAGGAGATTCTTTCCTCGGCCTTTATCCTTGCGGCCCGAGCACAGGAGGCCTTGTTAATTTACATGGCGGCAACTAACCGGGTTATTAGCATCGTCGTCGTGGTAGAGCGGAAGGAACCAGGCTACAAGCATGAAGTTCAACGACCAGTTTACTATGTAAGCGAGGTCTTGACGGAGTCCAAGCAGCGTTACCCGCACTACCAAAAAATAGCTTATGGAGTATTCCTTGCTTCTCGGAAGCTGAGGCATTACTTTCAGGAGCACCCAATCACAGTAGTGAGCAAGACTCCACTGTCCGACATTTTCAACAACAGCGACGCTACAGGAAGGGTCGCGAAGTGGGGCATTGAGCTTGCCGCCTTCGAGATCACCTACAAGAGACGCGACGCTATCAAGTCACAAGCCTTGGCGGATTTTATTGCAGATTGGACAGAGATGCCGGATGCTACTCCACTGCCAGAACCAGAGTATTGGGTGATGCACTTTGACGGATCAAAGTTGCTCAACGGCTCGGGGGCCGGTGTACTACTACAGTCTCCAAAAGGAGACAAACTGCACTACGTTCTGCAGATCCACTTCGAGGCTACAAACAACATGGTGGAGTATGAAGCACTCATTCACGGACGGCATGTAGCCAAGGATATTGGCATCAAGCGCATAGTTTGCTGTGGAGATTCCGGCTTGGTTGCCTAGTAGGTGGCTGGCACCTGGAATGCGCGGAACCCTATGATGGCGGCATATCGCGACGAAGTGGACAAGATAGCCAAGAGCTTCTTGGGCTACGAAGTCAAGTATGTGCCTAGAGAGCAAAACGAGGCGGCTGATCTACTGTCTAAGCTTGGATCAGGGCGCAAGCGAATTCCGCCAGGAGTTTTCCTAAAGCATCTACGCACACCATCCGTGAAGGGCGTCAACATCGACAACCCGGATAGAGCTGACTCTTTCGTCAACGTGGTGACAAAGATCCCTCCGGCTTGGACAAAACCGTTCATGGAATATCTCAAACACGGAACTTTGCCCGACGACGAGGTCAAAAGACGGCAAATAGTACGACGAGCAAAGGGTCATACCATAATCAATGGGCAACTCTACAAGAGGAGCACTACTGGTGTATACCTAAAGTGTGTTTCCCAGCTAGAAGGTATGGCAATCCTACGCGAAATCCATCTCGGAGATTGCGGGCATCACGCCGCTCCTCGATCGTTGGTCGCAAAAGCCTTCCGGCAAGGATTCTCTTGGTGACAAAAGGCGACGCCAACAAGATGGTTGAGACATGCAGGATGCCAGATTATGCCGACAACCACATGTTCCTGTGAAGAATTGCAAACAATACCAATAACTTGGTCGTTTGCGATGCAGGGGGCTGAACATGGTGGGGCCGTTACAAACGGCACCGTGTGGATTTACGCATCTGCTTGTAGCAGTTGACAAATTCACCAAATGGATAGAAGCTAAACCCATTAGAAAGCTTGATGGGGCAACTGCCCTCAGGTTTGTCCGGGATCTAGTGGTGAGATTTGGTCTCCCACATAGCATCATCACCGACAATGGAAGCAACTTGTCACTCGGAGAAGTGGAGGCCTATTGCTGGGACAAAGGCATCCGACTTGACCTTGCATCTGTGGCACACCCACAATCCAATGGTCAAGTTGAGCGAGCCAATGGATTAATTCTGTAGGGAATCAAGCCACGTCTTGAGGCACCGCTACATAGAGCAGTGGAGCACAGGCGGAAGAATTGCCATCGTGTTGTGGAGTTCTGAACTACACCCAACAGATCCACCGGCTACACCCCCTATTTCATGGTATATGGAGCAGAAGCCATCCTACCTTCCGACATCCTCCACGATGCACCAAGAGTTGCCGCCTACGACGAAGATGACGCTGAAGAATCTAGACGCCTAGATGTGGACCTTCTCGAGGAGGAGCGCCTTTTGGCATGGCAAAGATCCGCCATCTACCAGCAGAAGCTACGCAGCTACCATAGTCGCCGCGTTTGGCATCGCTCGTTTAAAGAGGGGGATTTAGTACTCCGACTTAAGCATAAGAAGTCACACAAATTATCCCCGCCATGGGAAGGACCGTTCATCATAAGCAATACGCTGCTCAATGGGTCTTACTACCTTGTCGACAATCGTGAACTCAAGGATAGACCCAACAAGGATCATAAGCGTAAGCGACGTGACCCGGATGATGACTACCCGGAGCTTGATCGGCCATGGAACATAGCACAGCTACGTCCTTTCTACACTTAGCATTCTTTATCTAATCGTGTACCTCTTATATGATCAATGAAATAAAGCTCTTTGGTTCACTCATATTGCTGAGTCTTTTACCTCGTTTAGTGTTTATTTTTGGATCATATAAAACTTTTATGCACAAGTCTTGCGATTGCACTTGTGAAAATTCTGCCTACGGGCGTTAGCTTAAGTTTTCTGGTCTACACGTTCTTTGTTGTTTTTATGTGGATTCTGGAGTAGTGACTTTTGGCACTTATTGTCGGTGATTTTGTGCTAAGGTTATTGACGAAGCCATTGGGCATCATCACCTAAGCGCATGGTTCCGACAACGAGTCTTCCGACTCACGAAAAGTCAAGCATAAAAACCAAAGTAATGGATAAGCCAGCACTTGCTTAAAAAATATATACATACTGGGAATTAATTCTTAAGTACCAGGATACGACAACCACTATTTTCCGCCTTAAGATTACATCACCAAGTTTTTTCAATGCACACGTCAAGGGTGAAACAAGAATTACAAAGTGTTTTTCACTCTTTGGGTGCAGGGGACTTGGAGGCCGCATCATCACCAGCCGGAGAATCACCCTCAGCATCGGCGCTGTGGTGAGACTCGGTGGAATCTGGGTTGGCGTTATCGAGAAAGTTCCTGGGCACGAAGACATCGACATCTACCAACTCGACAACCCTGGTATCATACCCCGCGAGTGATGACGAGATGGCTTCATGATCGATCTCCTTGCCGTCATCATCCACGTCGGGGATACCAGATGTCACCGTGTCGATGTCGGCACCTTCATAGTGTGCCTTCACCATGGACAACGCCATCCTTGCACCAGCCCGTGCACATGAAGCTTTCCAGCTCGCGACACGCTTGGGGGCTTGGCGCAGAATCTCCAGTGCCGCCCACGGTCAGGCCTTGATATAAATCTGGAGGGGCTTGGCAATCTCCTTGGCTTGGGCGATGGCGGTGTTGATGAAGTTGCCGGCAAGAATCATGCATTCCTTGTCCGAAGGAGGCGAGCGGGTTAAACCCATAGGCGCTGAAAATTCCGACAAGAATTGCCTGAGTCCAATAAATTCTAAGTATCCAGACTACAGAGCTACAAGGCGGAGGACACTTACTGAAGATGCTGGCCTTAGCCTGTCAGACGGTGTCCGCCAAGGATTCCTTCTCTTGTTGGAGGAGCTTAAACGCCTCGCTATGGTGAAGGTTTTGCTCATCAGCAGCTTGCTTCTGATCCTTTAGGATCTCAAGCTCCTCCTTCAAGCGAGTGATTTCCACGGAGGCGGACTCCTGCAGGGCCTTCATGGAATCCTCGTGCATCTTCAGCATCTCCTCCCTCTCCTTCTTAAGGATCTTGTTCTCGCTGTCCAGCTGCTGGATGTGCTTGGACTGCTCGACAATATCCTTAGCCTTGGCAACATGCTCTACAAGTCGGAGAAAACAAAGTACACATTGAGTACTCGGAGATTATGGGCACAAAAGTAAGACGGAAATGCGCAAAAAGAAAACAGACTCTTGTTTTTGATGATTTGTTCCTTCAAGATGGCACTTTTACCCTTTTCAGCTTTAAGGTCTGCGCGCATCTTCTGGTACTTGTCGTTTGCCATGCCCCTCCGAGCATTCTCGTTCTGTGGAAACAAATACAAAGTTAAGTCGTTGTTTAGTCTGCTTGGAGCCCCTAGTCGGAGATTTTCCATCTAGGCGCTTGGGGGCTACAGCGAGAGTTTTTTAAACTTATCAATATGCTTAGCTTTTCTTTAAGCATCTAGTCGGAGCTCATTCAGTTCTCGATTAGAGGCTTGGGGGCTACAATATAAAGTTTTTTGCTCGGAAAATGCTTAGCTTTTCTTTAAGCATCTAGTCGGAACTAATTCAGTTACAACTAGAGGCTTGTGGGGCTATGGCATTGAAAATCATGAACAATGCTTGTGCTACTCTTAAAGCATCTAGTCGGAATAATTTCTTCCATCTAAATGCTTGGGGGGCTACAGTGCGAGTTCTTTCTAACTTAGTCACTCTTAGAGCATATAGATGCAAAACCCATGGTTTTCCGTCTACATCCTCGGGGGCTACAGTGGGATACTCGTACAAAATGCAAAAGGTAAAGTAAAACTTACAAGTGCGATGATCTTGAGGCTTGTAGCGCTCTCGGCCAGCAGCTTGCCAAAGGCAATGTTGTTCCCTTGCAAGATGTCCGCTTGCCGGAGTATCTCCTCGAGACCGCACGTCGGAGATGACGGCACTCCTCCAGGAACCATAGCTGTGTTATTCGGCATGAGCGCCGGGTAAACAATCTTCGGGAACTCGAAGGGTTTCTGGGGAGCAGAGGCGCCGCCTTCGGCAGAAGTACCAGCTCCCACCACCGCCTTGCCGCTACCGATGGCATCCTTAGCCGGAGCTTCAGCCATTTGAAGAGCAGCACTCTCCTGATTCGCCTGCTCGCCGACAACAGCAAGCTCGGTTGAGGCGCCAGAGTCCACTTCCATGACGGAAGGGCCTGGTGCCTCCTGGACTTGGGAGCTTGTCGGAGCAGAGGAGGACTTGACGGCAGGAGTAGAAGGGGCGATGGCGGGGGAGGAGTCGCGATGCAGCATATCTTTGATATTTCTAGAAGCCCCAAGAGTCTTGGAGGAATTCTTGAGGCTGGTTGTGGATTTCTTCCTGAAACGTGCAAAATGCATAAGTACAGGAATAAGACAGATAAAATAAGACAATGTCGGAGAATAAGAAGCTTACACTAGGGGGGCGCTTTGGCAAACATCCCAGTGGCTTTCTTCTTTTCCGCCTCCAGGGCGGCAGTACTCTTTTTGGAGGCTCCACCCTCCGTCTTCTTCTTCTTACCTCCGTCGACAGCGTCAGAGGTGGAGCTCTTCCGCTTTCGCGCCAACGGGGCATCGTCGTCGGACACGACCATGACTTCCTTCATCTTTGGATCATAGATTTGGGCAGCCAGTTTGCCTTCCTCTAGATCGCTAAGCTGTTAAGTGAGAAATCATCGTGTTAGACAAGATGGTATTGGCAAGACGGAAAAACTGGAGCAATGTCATACACAGAAAATAAATATCTACCTTTGGGCACTTTCCATCTACGAACATGTCGTAGGTGAGGGTGAATCCACGCTTCTTATCCTTCACCTTGACGATGTCCTTAAGGCAGAACTTGACGGAGTCGCTCGAGAAGTTGTCCTCGGAGATCCGGAGGGTATCCCTTCGGTCGCCGGTGTACTCGTGCATATACTTCGTGCGGTGCTGCAGAGGTTGGATCCGCCTGATGAACCAGCACATGGCTAGGTCCAAGCCGGTTAGACCCGTCTCTATGAACCACTCGATCTGCCTTATTGCGCGAGAAGCGTCGAGGTCAGAGGGAAGGGAGGCATGGGACCGCCATGTGGAGACTTCAGCGGCGGCTCCATCCACGAAGTCTGGTACGTTACTTCTCGGCCCGCCAAAGGAATGTCGGGGCCGTAGAAGTACGTCCGCTGCCAATTTTTGCACGACTCGTGGCCGACGATGTCGGGGAACCGCCGGCCAGGACGGATCTTGAAGCTTATGGTGCCGCAGTTCCTAAGCTCCTCCCTACTGTGTCCGGCTTCACGTTTGACGGTGAAGAAGTATACAAACAAGTCTAACCTAGGCATAATCCCTAGGTAACCCTCACAAAGTGTCGCGAAGTTGCTAAGCACTAAGATACTATTGGGGGAGAGGTTGTGGGGTTAGACCTTGAAATGATTCAAGATGGACAGAAAGAAGTGAGAGATGGGCAGGGACACACAGCGTACCAATTGCGCCTTGAGGTATACTTTCTCTCCGGCTTGGGGAGAAGGGGTCACCTCGCCCGGCCAGCCGCCAGCGAGCCCCTCCGTCAGGAGGTAACCCTCGCGACCATCTCTTGGATGTCGCGCCGGTGATGTCCGAGCAGCGCCCGATCGCCTTTGTCGAGTCGGCTCCTCTTCCAGGGCTCCAGCGCCAGATTGTGGTCGCCGCGGTGGTTTCAATCACCGCCGATCTGAGATGACCAGGCCCTCTGGGCACGACGACGGAGCGCCGCTGCCGTTAACGCCGCCATTGACGGAGATGAGCTGCTGCTAGCCATGGAGGAGGGAGAGAACGCGACTGGTGCAGAGAGAGAGGCTAGGGTTTCTCGAGGTTTTCCGCGGAGAGCTCGAGGAGGCATACGGCTGGAGGAAGAAGACGATGACGCGAGAGAATGGGGTGAAAAAGTGGCAGGTGTCCCACGGTCACTATTTATCTTACTCTGCGTCAAGATTCGTGCAGCTAATCGGACGGTTGCCGCGTAGACGACGTGTTAAGTGAGCGTCTGCGATAATTTCATACGTCTCCAACCGCCACCGCCAACGGTTCGTATCGCTCGCGCGGGAAAATCGGATATGATTACGTTCTCTGCATGTGTGAGTTACGAGGCATCGCTGACCTACAGCCTACGTCGCCATAACTGACATGGTAGATGAGCCGTCCCATCGAAGATTCCGACGTGGATGGATTTAATCCGACAACGGAAGCGTACGATGGAAGATTCAGCATTTCTCTGACTTACTTATAGAAGACGGAGAAACCTTTGCAGGGTTCTTTGGGAGGACTACAAGATGTTGCTTGATGATTTGCTGACATCCATCTAGACGGAGCATTCCATAAGAAGAGGCAAGATGACGCAAGATCTCGGAGTTCTCCGGGGGCTACTGTTGGGGATATGCTATATGGGTATCCTCATAGCATGTCTCTTATCCGACTAACCCGGATGGCCCATAGTCAGTAGCATGGCATGTGGCCTGCTGGGCGGCCCAGTTAGGTGGATCCAGAAGGGAGGCCCATGTCGGATAAAGGAAGGCTACGGTGGAGTCACCAGCGTACCCGGAGCTTTGGAGTGCAAGATACACAAGACTAGTAATAGACGGTGTAGAACTCTGTAACCTGTCCGGCTAGGACTTTTCCCTGTAACCCTAGGACCTGGCGACTATATAAGTCGGGTTTATGGGAGCCTTTAGGGCACAACCTAGTATCGTTTTACACACACCTCGCACAGCGAACCTATCTCTGTAACTCGGCGTATTGCAATTATAGTGATTTATAGCAGGAGTAGGATTCCGCCACCGTCGTGGGATCTGAACCTGGGTAAGCTGTGTTACCTCGTACCCGTCAACTGTCTGCCTTACCCCACGTCTCTAAACACGCACTGTGAGGACCCCTCCATGGCGTACTCGTCGGAAATACCACGACAGCTAAGTTATCTGTTAATCTGAAGCATGAATAAACTAACTCAAATTCTATCCGAATCATAAACAAGATAGTCAAATACTGACCCAAACCAACATAACGTTCTCTCCATCTAAAAGCTCCCTATGGATACGTTGGCTAGTCCCCGGGTTGAGTTATTTTCTCCCCAGGGTGAAGGATCGAGTGTTGGTGGCTAAGTTATCTGGGACTTACGATATGCTTGGAGAAGGGTTTGAGTCACTCTCGCTGAGTCTTACCTGCCTTGCTGAGTCAAACTTGGAGACCCCTGTGCTTACCTGTGTGTTCTCTGTTCGCTTGGAGGATCTGAATGAGCTCTATGAAGAAGAGGTTGATGAAGATGCTCCCGTACGGATGGAAACCCAACCAAAGCCACTAAAAGGCCCCACGGTGGGCGCCAAATGTCGTGGTGGTATCACGGCATATGCCATGGGTAGGCTAAAGTTGGGGCCGATGGACGTGGAGGAATCCGGGAAGGGATGATGCAGTGAAGACCGCACTCTTATGAACAAATATAAATACAATGTATGTAAGATTGAGGCTCTCATGTGGAGACAACACCTCTTTCTCTACCTATAATCTCTTATAATCTTGCCATACTTGTGGCTACATTCATGCTCCTTGAGATGTATTCCCTATGCCTCTATCTAGATCTCTCTGTGAGATTGGAGGAGGAGGAAGAAGAAGGAGAGATCCTAGTGAGCAGAGAGGAGAAGAGCCCTTCGGGGCCTCCCTGTGAACGATACCCCCCGTGCTCCTTATAAAGGGGAGCCCAGGGGACAAGACTTGTTCCTCACACTTGGCATCTGTGTAGTATATTTCCGGGATCTTCTTAGATGCTCAGCATATGCATTGGCATCTTTGGAGATGCCATGGCATATTTCTTAGCATATTCTTGGATGCCAAGGGCATATTCCCTATTGCACGTGCCAGTCTGAGCCATGGGTATCCCAAGACTGGCACAGTACGTGTGGAGCTTGTCTTGGTTTGATGGCGGGTTGTTGTGGAGGTTGGGGGTGCATCTAGAGGTGAATAAGAGGGCGTACGGGGTGAAATACTTCGGCCCAGATGTCCCAGACGAAGTGTTGATTCGGCCTGTTTACCAGCTAATTCGGCGTGGTTCTAATAACGAAAGACAAGGCCCGGCCGGGTTATTTGGTGGCCTAGCCGGGTCACACTGAATTGGACCTGTAGGAGGAGTTGGCCTGAGCCTGCGTATGGCCCAGTCGGGGTGATGGCGGCCCAGCCAGGCTCTCCTTCTCTCGGCCCACGCGGGGTAGTGAGGAGAGAAACCCAACCGGGGTGGTTCCTGGCGATCTGGGCATGAAGAGAAGTAGCGGTCCATAGCGTGCCGGCTTACTACAGTGTCGGCCCACCCGGCGTGAGTTCGGTCGGGCAGTGGTGCGGACGAGGCTTCCGCGTGGGCCTAATCTGGCCCACCTCGGGCGAAGCTGGTGGGACGAGGTGGTGGGGAGAGCTGCTGATTCGGAGGGAGTTTGGTTATTCAGCAGGAATAGGTGAGTCGGAGGAGAGGATGGCTGGCCGCAGGTCCATGGGCCGAGTTTGGTGTATGTCGGCCCATCTGGGCGAGATCTGATGGCCTTTCTGGGTTAGTAGAGGTAATCCGGCTTTGGCAGGCCGAATTTGGTCAGCTAGAATATAATCTGAGGCCGAATTCAGTCTAATTCGGCCCAGAGAACCTTTTTTATTTTTCTTTTAAGGTTGCTCATTTTGTGTCTTATTTCTTATTGTATTTATTCTTTATATTATCATATTCTTTTATATAAATCTCCACTATTCTTTCCATCAACTCTGGGGTACCCGGGGTACACCCCCGACAGGAATACATCGGATTTATGTTTTAGAAGATAAAACCATGTGAAACGACTATGAGCATCAATAAAAATCACATAAAACTAATGTCCACTGACGAAAACTTGGGCAGGTCCCCGTACACCTGAATAGATTATCTCAAGAGGAGCACTGATAACACAACTAGACAATGAAAAAGGCAATTGGTGACTCTTGCCTTACTGATAGGCATCATACATGACAACTTTATTGATTGATACTACTAATGGAAGATCAGGACGATGTAGAACATGCTGGACTATAGGAGTGGCGGGGTGGCCTAGACGAGAGTGCCATTGGTCACGTGACACCGGGATACTGCTGAAGGCTTGTTTCACTGTAGATGGGTTGAGGTTGTAGAGATTCCCACGGCATCCTCCTCTAAGAAGAACCTCTCTCGACTCCCAGTCCTTAATAAGAAAGTACCATGGGTGAAATTCAAAACAATCATTGTTATCAGTTGTGAGTTTTTTTACCGAGAGAAGATTACGAGTAATGGAAGGAACGTGGTAGACGTTTTTGAGATGTAGTGGTTAGGTAGGAGTAGAAATTGTAGACTGTCCAACATGTGTAATGCGCATACCTGTGTCGTTGGCTGTTTTAACTTGATCTCTGCCCTGGTAGTTCTCCTTCACGGTGAGTTTATTCAGATCATTGGTGAACTGATCAGTTGCAGCCGTGTCCGTGTACCAAGCAGGGTCAATCGGGTATGATGACATAGAACCCATGTGACCCGTGTGCGTGGTGGAGAGAGCAGCGAGTTGCCTCTCCATGTTGCGGCCATCGTTCCCAACGCCGAGGTAGTCCTTCTGAAACCGCTTGAAGTAGCACGACGCGACATGGCTAACTTTGGAGCATATCTGGCAGATCGGGCGATTGCCTTAGCCTCCACCAGAACCACCAGGGGCGCCTGGAGGGCGCGGAGTGTACTGTGGCTTGTTCTGGTACTGTTGAGGTGGCGGAGAGTAGCTGGGCTTCTGCCGGTATTGTGGCGACGGAGTAGAGCGACCACCCGAAGGTTTGGCCGAGTAGTGCGCCACTAGCGCATCATGTGTAACCTCTGTCTGTCGCGCCTCAATACGTTGCTCAGCATTCAGCAACTGAGCATAGACATCACGCATGGGCATCGGATCCCAAATCGGCCAAGCAGAGATGCGATCGGCGAGGGGATCGTACTCACGATCAAGGCCATTGATGATGAAGGCACTGAACTCTTCTAGGCGCACAGGCTGACCAATCGCTGTCAGAGTATCAAACAGAGATTTGATCTTATTGAAGAACATCGTTGTCGAGTTGTCCAGCTTCTTGACCTTGCTGAGCTCGGTGCGGATTGCCATGACCCGTGCGATGGATTGCGACGAGAAGCTGGCCTCCAGGGTTTCCCACGCTCCTGTGACGTGGACGCGGTCATCAGCATCCCCAGCGTGCTCTCGGTAAGTGAGTTGACGATGACGGAGAGGATCGCTTGATCCTGTTGGTGCCAGGCGATGTAGAGCGGATTAGGCACGGTAGCAGGGCCGCCGGCTTCGATCTCCGATGCAGTGTTGGGGATCTCGGTGGCAGAGGGGCACGACATGGTTCCATCGACAAATCCGTAGATAATATTGCTACGGAGGATGGCGAGGACCTGCAGGCGCCAGAAAAGGAAGTTGTTTGGCGGTAAGCCGAATCGTGATCTTGTTCTCTAGGTTGATCGGAGTGGAGGGGATTCGGGATGCCATGACGGCACCCTTGCTCGTCAAGGTGAGACCGACGCTAACGCTGGCCATAGATCCACCGCTGGTAGTTGCAGAGGAGGTAGAGAGCAACGACGAGCTCGACGGCAATGACATCGAGGCAGCGGTAGCGGAAGCTTTTAGATCGATCTAAGATCTGATACCATGAAAGACTCGGTATGAGTCTAGGGTTTTGGGGGTAAGTATCGTAGCTGCCTCAATGGGCTCGCCCTTGTATATATATCGAGTAGGTTACACGGGTTAGAGTTAGGTTCGATTTAGGTTTATACAATACCTAAACCGACCGTATACAACAGGTATAGATATAGTTTATCACATACCCTGCTCATTTCCATCCTTAGGCATCTCAAACATTTTCGTCCACCCCTCGTAAAAAGACAAATTCCACCCTAATCGGCAGGAAATGAGTCAGATTTGAACTGTAGGTAAATAACTGCTCATAATTTTTTGGAAAAGGTCATTTTTAGATTCACACTATGCTATTTCATCTTATATCCAATTCAAGTTTAGCAAGGCTCAACCCCGAGCTAAGAATCTTTAAGCCCGTCGATTTAGAAAGTTAGACGATAGTTTAAAACGGACATAAATAATTCAAAAATGATTGAAACAATGCAAAACCTTCGCGTGGTGTCATATTACGTGAAATAGTTGCAAGGAAAAAATACCAAACTTACTATATTGATTGCGCCTCAAAAAACCCTTCACAAAATGACCTATCTCAATCGAGGTTTCGTGGCTTTCATGTCAAATGACCAATGTTATGGCCAGAATCACGGTATAGTTTACGATAATGTGCCCATATTATGCATGCATGTGTATCTTGGGATGGCGAACAATGTTGCAGGAGGAAGTTTTCCTTTTCGTCGCACAAAAAATCTATTTTTCATTTTTCGAGTGCAAAAAACAGGGTGTTTTGTAAAGTAACCACCAAATGAAAGTTTCAAAATACTACCACCCCATTTTTCAAAAATATTAGACCACCTTTCATAGACAATGTCCCAACCGAAATATCTCAAACCTTTCCATCCACTCCTCGTAAAAACACAAATTCATGCCAAATCGGTAGAAAGTGAGTCAGATTTGAACTACATGTACATGATCTGATGCTCATGATTTTTTTGCAAAAATCATTTTTAGATTCACAATGTGCTATTTCATCAGAGATCCAATGCAAGTTTAGTGTAGCTCAGCCTCGAGCTATGAATCTTCATGTACACCGATTTAGAAAGTTTGATGATAGTTTGAATCGGGCATAAAAAAATTTAAAAACGACCGAAACAATGCAAAACCTTCACGTGGTGTCATATTATATGACATATTTGCAAGAAAAAACACCAAACTTGGTATACTGATTGTGTCTCAATTTTTTTTTCACAAAATGACCTATCTCAATCGAGGTTTTCTAGCTTTTAGGTCAAATGACTTAGGTTATGGCCAGAATCGTGGCATTGTTTGTGATAATATTCCCATATTGTGCACGCATGCGCATCATGCGATGAAGAACAATGTTGTAGGAGGAAGTTTTCCTTTTCCTCGCACCAAAAAACCATTTTTCATTTTCGAAGTGCAAAAACATGGTGTTTTGTGAAGCAACCACCAAATGAAAGTTTTAAAATGCTACCGTCCCATTTTTCAAAAATACTAGACCACCTTGCATGTACAATGTCCCAACCATGGTATCTCAAAAATTTCCATCCATCCCTCATGAAAAAGATAAATTCATGCCGAATCGGTAGGAAGTGGGTCAGATTTGAACTACAGGTACATGATCCGATGCTCATGATTTTTTGCAAAAAATTATTTTTAGGTTCACAATATGCTATTTCATCATAGATCCAATGCAAGGTTTTCTTTTCGTCGCACCAAACAACCATTTTCTATTTTCTAAGTGCCAAAAAGGGGTGTTTTATGAATCCTAACATAGTTTCGGTTAGTCTGGTATTAAAAAGATATGATAGATAATTAAATAGGTGATAGGGATGTCATATTTGGATTCCTCTCAATTTTTTGATCGATTTGGATATATTATTTGTCTAATTGCGATTTACAGATTTATAGATATGAATTATTCAATATTAAATGAAAAAAGGCAAAATAAATAAATTTTATTTTATTTTTGAATTCAAGATTTTTATTACTATTTCATTGTTGTTTACTTAAATAATTGTATGAAATGTAAAAAATAAAGACGTCTAACATTATATTCCAATGGTTAATATGATTGATATGATAGTATTCATAACAAGTTTTAATTTCTTTGTCGGAAGCTCATGTGAAAAGAATGAAGAAGTTAAACATGTTGGGGCTGGAGTACTGTTAGGTTAAGTGATCGATCGTGAAGTTGACTAGTAGTGCTATTTGACTTGAGATTAAATGTACTTAGAATAAAAAATGTTCATGTGAGATTAACGAGTTAAACAAATCAAAAAACTGAAAACAAGTGAAAAAAATTGAATTATTTTTTGGTAAATTCTAGGCCAACGGCAAAGCCATCAGCGTAGCTAAACTGCCGTTAGTCATCTAGATGGGACCCATATGGTCTACGCCGACAACAATATACACCGACGGCTTTTCTACGCTGATGGGTAGAGAGGCTACGCCTATGGACTAGTACGCCGACGGCCGTCATCGGCGCAGCCTACGCCGACGAGGCACGGCAATCGGCTTATCAATCTTCTTTCGTAGTGTATAGATATCATGTAAAAATATGTTTTATGATGTATTAAAAGGTATAGATTTCCTATTGAAAATATTAACTTTTTTCTAAAAATTGGTCAAACTTTTTGCATAGTCTGACTTTAAAAAGAATAAGCCTTTAACTTTGGGACGAATGGCTTAGGTAGATTTAGGCCAATTAGAGAAAAACCCTCAACCCAAAAAATGATGGGGCCTCACATATGTGAGGGTCGTTTCCCAGCAATATTTTCTGAGAACCTCAATCAATCGAGTCTAAGGTTCACACATATCACTAGATATTTTTTCTCAACACTTCATTATCAAGTGGTCCTGTTTATTTAGGAAAATAAATAAGGAAAGAATTTCTATTCGCATATATCGCTAGATATTTTACATGCATTCGGCCAATTCAGAGAGTGTGACCTGCAATTTTTTTCCATATAAAGTAACATTATTATCAGGATGATCAGATAAGTCATCTACGCGCTTTGGATCCATGGCTGTTCCAGCAGCAACCCATGGCACATCTGCTCAAGCATTATTTCTTCTGTTCCTCGTCCCACTAGTTCTACTGCTCATCGGTGGGAAAAGATGGAGCCGAAGAAGAAGCAAGCAGCAGCTATACTTGCCGCTCCCACCTTCCCCTCCGGGCAAGCTCCCGGTGATCGGGCACCTCCACCTCGTCGGCTCCCTTCCTCACGTCTCCTTCCGCGACCTCGCCCGGAAGCACGGCCGGGACCTCATGCTCCTTCGCCTGGGCGCGGTCAACACGGTGGTCGTGTCCTCGCCGCGGGCCGCCGAGGCCGTCCTGCGCAAGCACGACCACGCGCTCGCGTCCAGGGCGCGCTCCGCCGTCGCCGACATCATCTTCTACGGCTCGTCGGACGTCGCCTTCGCGCCGTACGGTGAGCTCTGGCGACAGGGCAGGAAGGTTGTCACGACGCACATGCTCAGCGCCAGGAAGGTGCACTCGTTCCACCATGACCGTGAGGAAGAGGCACGCATAGCCGTGGCCAAAATCCGAGCGGCGGCCGCATCCTCTGCTGACACGGCGAACGCGGTGGCAGTGGACATGAGCGAGCACTTGGGATCGTACGCGAACGACGTGGTGTGCCGGGCGGTGCTCGGGAGAAACCACCGCGACGATGGCAGGAACAAGCTGCTCCGGGAGCTGATCGACATCAACATGTCGCTCCTCGGAGGTTCAACATCGAGGACTATTTCCCGAGCTTGGCAGTGGCTGACGTGTTCACCGGCGCGGTGTTGTGCCCCAGGGCCAAGAGGGTTCGGAAGAGGTGGCACGACCTGTTCGACAAGCTCATCGAAGAGCACGGCCGCCTCCGCGAGCAAGAGGATGACACGAGTGCAGACTTCATACACGTCTTGCTCTCTCTGCAGAAAAAGTACGACCTCACCACAGACAACGTCAAGGCGATCTTGCTGGTAAATACCAATACTTTTGCAAAAATGGTCAATTAATCCATTCGACATTGGTAAAACATACATTATACCATTTTTTACTCCCATGGAAACAACAGGACATGTTTGAAGCGGGCACAGAAACGACATATCTAGTGCTAGAATTCACGATGGCGGAGCTGATGAATAACTCACACGTCATGGCTAAACTGCAAGCAGAGGTGAGGACGAAGCGTACACCGGCGCATGTAGGCAAGGACGAAGGCTTGGTCACGGAAGAGGAGATCGGCGACATGCCCTACCTTAGGGCCACCGTGAAGGAGACGCTGAGGCTGCACCCGCCGGTGCCGCTCCTCGTTCCCCATCTCTCGATCGCCGACTGCGAGGTCGACGGGTACATGATCCCTACTGGGACACGTCTTATGGTCAATGCGTGGGCTCTCGCGAGAGACCCATCGTCTTGGGAGACGCCAGAGGAGTTCTCGCCTGAGAGGTTCCTCCCCGGAGGCAGTGCGGCGGCCCTCGACAACAAGGGGAATAACTTTGAGTATGTGCCGTTCGGGTCTGGTCGGAGGATTTGCCCTGGCATAAACTTCGCGAATGTCGCCGTGGAGATGATGCTAGCGAATCTTGTATACCATTTCGATTGGAAGCTGCCAGCAGAGAAGAAGGAAGTGGACATGAAGGAGGTGTTCAGCTTGTCGATTCGCCGTAAGGAGAAGCTCCACCTTGTCCCAGTGCCAAGACCCCTCTCCTATAACAGAGGAGATTAACTAGTCTTACATGAAATCCTATAACAGAGGAGATTAACTAGCCTAAATTAATTGCCGTGCCGCCGCCGGCGCCGAGAACGATGGGTGAGGTCCGCCGCCGCCGTCGGGGAAGCTACAGTCAGTGTGACGCGCGCTCTCGGTCGGAAGCGGTTGGTTTGACTGGATTGACTGGCTGTCCCAACCAACCGGTTTGGCTTAACCCTAATCTTGGAACAAAGTTAAATGTGTCCTTACGACCGTTTTAAGCCCGTGTGGCCCTGGGATATTAGCTGCCTCACAACCGTCGCATGCGAGCTATTCTTTTCAACGATGTCGCTTTCCTTCCAATTCCATGTAAAGACGTCGCATAGGAGCTATAAGCCCGAGCTTGGCAGTGGCTGACGTGTTCACCGGGGCGGTGTTGTGCCCCAGGGCCAAGAGGGTTCGCAAGAGGTGGGACGACCTGTTCGACAGGCTCATCGAAGAGCACGGACGCCTCCGCGAGCAAGAGGATGACACCAGTGCAGACTTCATACACGTCTTGCTCTCTCTGCAGAAAAAGTACGACCTCACCACAGACAACGTCAAGGCGATCTTGCTGGTAAATAGCAATACTTTTGCAAAAATGGTCAATTAATCCATTCGACATTGGTAAAACATACATTATACTACCATTTTTTTATCCCATGGAAACAACAGGACATGTTTGAAGCGGGCACAGAAACGACATATCTGGTGCTAGAATTCACGATGGCGGAGCTGATGAATAACTCACACGTCATGGCTAAACTGCAAGCAGAGGTGAGGACGAAGCGTACACCAGCGCATGTAGGCAAGGACGAAGGCTTGGTCATGGAAGAGGAGATCGGCGACATGCCCTACCTTAGGGCCACCGTGAAGGAGACGCTGAGGCTGCACCCGCCGGTGCCGCTCCTCGTTCCCCATCTCTCGATCGCCGACTGCGAGGTCGACGGGTACATGATCCCTACTGGGACACGTCTTATGGTCAATGCGTGGGCTCTCGCGAGAGACCCATCGTCTTGGGAGATGCCGGAGGAGTTCTCGCCTGAGAGGTTCCTTCCCGGAGGCAGTGCGGCGGCCCTCGATAGCAAGGGGAATAACTTTGAGTATGTGTCGTTCGGGTCAGGGTGGAGGATTTGCCCTGGCATAAATTTTGCAAATGTCGCCGTGGAGATGATGCTAGCGAATCTTGTATACCATTTCGATTGGGAGCTGCCAGCAGAGAAGAAGGAAGTGGACATGAAGGAGGTGTTCAGCTTGTCGATTCGCCGTAAGGAGAAGCTCCACCTTGTCCCAGTGCCAAGACCCCTCTCCTATAACAGAGGAGGGTAACTAGCCAACTACTAGTACTGAAATCCGTACTTACATTTGACGCCGCCTGCATGTTAATTTACGAATTTACATGTTTAAAGTTGATTTGTCATAAAAAAGGATAATGTACATATTTTTTACATGGATAGTAAATTATGTAAATCGTAAATTTTACCAACTACTCATTGCTAAACTAACCCTCTTTGTTCCCTTAATGCACAAACCGGATTTGGTATAAATTTAGTGAAATTGTTACTAAATCTTGTGCCCATATTGCAAGAAGAATTATGACAATATATTACATTTTATACTAAAAAAATCTCATTTGTACACGTCACATGTGTACAAATTCGTTGACCTTGCTCACAAATGCTAGATTAAAAAAAACTTCTCAAACCATTAGTTCTTGATTTGTTTCGATGTTTTCTGCGTTGGTTATAACATGTTTGTTACCATGTTAGTGGAGAGTGACTATCATGCTAGGTCGCCAAGTACTCCCACCGTTTGGAAATATAAGATGTTTTAGGTTTGTGAAGAAGATGTATCTAGACATCTTTTAGTGTCTAGATTCATTTGGACCTACACACTAAAATATGTCCAGATACATTTTCTTTATAAACTTAAAACATCTTATATTTCTAAACGGAGGGAGTAGTAACTAATCTTTTTTAGGTATTCACACTATTATGAAGTCCAAAAGGAGAATGATGAACTATTCCGAGAAGAAAGAGATTGCACCGGACAACGAGAGTGTTGTAACTTGTAAAGCAAGTCCTAGAGAGTGTTCGGAGCAATATTTATTAACCTTGTTGTAACAAAATAACCTTATAATTTATTGCTAGTTTTTCTCTACCATCAACTGCATATATAAAAAAGCATCAAAATATCACACGTGAGATCTTGTTTTTAAGATCTCATTGCAAAAAATGCGGTGAAGAAAATATATCATAATACTGATTTATCATTTGAATGATAAAAAAAAAAATTGGTATCTAAAATGAAAGGAATCTAATTGCATAACATCAATAAGTACAAGACACACGGCACAATACCACAATATAAGATAATTTGGGAATTACCGGTCTTAGCTTTCTTGGAAGAAAAGGCGGCAGTGGCTTTTTCAAGTTATTTTGATTTAATATCATCAAATCACATCAGACCCCATGTTACGATGCTTTGGAGATAGAAGAAAGGAATCATATAGTCCCTCCGACCCATATTAGTTGACTTAAATTTGTCTAAATTTTGATGAATCTAGACACTATTTAATATATATGTTCATCCAAATTTTGACAACTCCAAGTCAACTAATATGGTCGCGGGGGGGAGGAGTATTACAAGTTGAAATGACATTTCCGACTAGCTTGAACACACTAAGTTTCTGATTACTATTTCGCCATAACCAGTTTGTATGTCTATATACGTGCCAAACTCCGAATACAAGTTCAGTTGATCTCATAAGTACAAGTATATGAAACTGCAACAATTCGTAAGCCCAATTGCAGACAATATCCTCACTATCTAAATCTATATGAGCTATGTGTTTTTAATTTTCTAAAATTACCCTCTAGCTCTATCCACTGGACATTATGCAACTCTTCTTTTTCTAAAAGAAGCAAGAAGAAAGGCATTCATTCAAGAAAATAAAATGCACTCTGATGTGTCCTAAAGTTGGTACATGATCTTCAACTATTCAACTGAGGCCAATACTTGTATACGAATGGTGAAGATAGGGTTGAGGACCATAATGTCTAACTTCGCTGGATTTTTTAACTAAGTAGATATATAGCTTTACATTGATGGTTTATTTAGTGCCCAGAGTGTTTCATTCATGAACCATGGGGCTATATTATTTAGGTGGGTCCCAAATCTTTCCCAAGATAACCATTGCCTAATTTTTCATGAACTATTGAGGCATGGAAGTATGTTCGGGAATTTGTTGCCAAAAAAAGGTCGGAGATAGAATTACATTTATTCTATAAATACTGTATTGGACATGGCAATGCCAATTGCATAAATGAACTATATATGTGTAGATTAGCATCTAAGAAAATTTGTGCGTAATTTTTCTAGCAAAGAAAATGAGAGTGGTAAACTGGGGTGTTACTTTATCCATTCCACATCATGCAGTTCTTCCTTTTCTTTTTGTGTAAACCACAATTGAAACATGAACATGGTAAACAATTCTTTTGGAGGGTGAAATAAGAAGGCATACAAGCGGAGGAAAAGGGTATACATGTTTCTTCATGATTAAACAAAAATCTGTAGACCAAAGAGTTGTTGGCTGCATTACTGTCCTTTGAGTTATCTGTTGTTTTTGTAGTTAGAAGGTGTTTCTTTGTGGTGATGTTGCCTTTTGTGGCTTTTCCTTAGTTTTCCTTGGCTTAGCTTTTACCCCAGCTCTTCCCTCTGTGAGCTGGACCTGTAAACTTATTTCTTCGTAATAAGGATAGTTCCATGCTTAAATACTGTAGAATTTTGAACATTTCATTGATTACGAGACAAAAGGAAAGGAAAATCAAGCACTCTTGAAGAATCACGAGCAATACAAATGTCTCTGCACTAGCTCTTTCCAATCATCAAACAGGGAATTCGTAATTTCGATTGTTGTGGAGTTCTGTACATAATGTTCACCTCCAATAGAACGATGCCAATATAATGAAACTACAGGGGCTACAAGTGGAAAGAGTATTGTAAAGAACTATTGAAGGCCACCTAACACTAGACGCTCAAAGGATAGAATGTGCGGCCTTCTGGAAGGGTCCAATTCCGGAGTTCTGGAATGGTTCCGGTCTTTTCACCGGAATGTTCTAGAAGGGTCTAGAAGATTCGTCGATCGTGATATAGGTAGATCGTGATATAATCCAAACTTCTCTGGAAGTTGGATACTCACACGATACTTGGATAACATCCGTCCATTAAGGTAAGTGATAGTGTTCACTAAAATTCTAGTTGGATAGGGATCCCTAGGATCATGTTATCTATTCTATCCATCTATGCTATGCACAATTTTTTTACTATCAATAGAGGGAGGGTCGGTATACAGAAATTATAGGGTTGTAGAAACATCCTAAAATTATACACTAATGAGATATATGTGGCCATTGGTAGGAGCTCAAACTACACTCGGCGCAAGCCTCCACAGACAAGGACTGCTGTGCGAAGTTAGCTTCTCAGAGCATCACTAACAGAACCCCTACTCGCGTAAAATCCGTATTTTTTTGGCAAGAGTAGGGGTTCTAGGCCCAACACGCGAGCTAATAGAGCCTCTACTTGGGCCGGCCCGTAAAATATTTTAACGACACCCCATGAAATGGCCTCGTCGACCCCTACAAGTAGAGGCCGAACGAGCGTTCACGGGTCGGAACCCGTACTCGCTCCGCCGCGCAAACCCTACTACGATGCCGCCGCCGCACAAACCCTACCCTACTCCGCCGAGAGATTCCATAGTCGTGCGTCGCAGATCCGCACCTCCACCAACGGCATGGCCACCCTCCATGGTGGAAGCGGCTAGGCAGGCGAACGTAGCGGCGGAGGAGGCGGTGGTCTAAGGTGTGGTGACCCAGCATACCACTGCATGTGTAGTATACTATAGTCGTTGACATGACATCCACAGAACACCGTTCTGTAAATATCACATCTCTCAGAATGGTACAACAGAAACATTGCGGGTCCATAATACAAATATACATACCTTATTATTATTATAATACCGGAAGTTCAAGACTTCCAAAAGATTCAACTTACAAACCAAAATATAAAGTGTTTCAGCGGAATTTAAAAGTAGCAACTCCGACTAGGAGTTAAGCTCAATAGCTTATTCTATAGAGTTCATGCTGCTCAGCTCCGTTGGTTACTACTAACTAGGGATACTTAGTTCGACTCGTTATCATCGACACCGTAGCGGATTTTGTAATCCACTCCTTCAACACCTCCGGACAGATCGGGTTCCTCGTAGAACACATCTTCTTGGCATTCGGATGCATACATTGGCACGTGTAACATCCCAAAAATATTAAACATGGATCATCAAACTCTAATCATCAAAATTAGGATTAACAAAAACTTTCCCAATTAAAAGTATGAAAGCATTCTTGTGTGTGTATTAAAATTTGGATTCTTTTGAATTGCCATGGTTCTGTGTTTCTTTTATTGTAAAATGATTCTTAGGTGAAATAAACATCATCTAAACAATCTCCAAACTTTTTCCAAAGACAAACAAATCAAAAGAAACAAATTAAGTGAATGGTCACTTTGGCCAATTTAACTCCCATGCCTACTTTGGCTATCCCTAACTTTCAGAACTTAACAGAAACATGTATGGATCTTTGCACCCCTTGATAGTACTCATAATAAGGTACCAAGGCCCACTTTGTAACCATCCAAAAACATTAGAATGCATGGTTTAAATGACAGTTTAAAATTGAATCTATTTCATATGGGAAGATCCCACTATTTCAAAAACCACTCAAACAAGCTCAATTTTTAAAACCCAAGCATCCACAGAACCCTCAACACATGCCTAGCACACCCACCAAAAATATTTTCAAAATTCAAAACTTAAGTTCATGCGGCCATTTCATTAAACAGGTTGCAGATTCAAATCAACAAAATCACAAACACTATTTTGAGCAGTGTTTTGAGCCAACCTTGTTCCCTCTCTGGTTACACTAGCCTCAGTAGATCATCTAGCAACCTTAACTAAGCCCTAGCACCACTGTAAGCTCGCCAATGTCATCAATGGTGAACAGGCCGAGAGCACCCATGTCACCCCAGTGTGGACAACAAGCTAGGAGAAGAACTAGCCGTGCCAACCTTGTCTAGCATGCAGCCCATGCCTCACCGCCCCCTCTCGACCAGCCCTAGCTCGAAGATAGCGACCAGAACCGCCAGGAACGCCGCGCCCGCGCCGCTGTCAACCATGCCGACGCGCACCGCAGAGCACGCGTCGTTCCCACGCAACCTGACCACCTCGAGCCCTCGCCGTCCGCCAGCATGCACCCTACCATCTCAGGAGACCACCAAACATGCTTGTTTCACCGACCGTACCCCGTAGCCACCGCTCGCCGCAGAGTTCGCCGCCTCTGCCTCGCAGAGCACCGCCCCTACACGCGAAGTTAAACCAAAGAGCATCACCAGGAGACCTCCCGTCGATCGCCAACCTCGGCCATGCCTCTAGCCGCCCATAGCCGTATCACCACCATCGCCTGCCCATCCCTCTCGGTCTCACCGTAGGGCCTATAAAAGGAGGCGACCCCCAGCCGATTGAAGCACACCATTTCACTCCCCTCACCTCACTGATCATTCCACCCCTTTGACGAGGTTTGATCTCATCAATGCCCATTGTTATGGACTTGGGTTTTGGAGAAGATGGGGATGCTGGAGATCGTGGAACGGTTAGCAAACAAGCAACACGGGGACACAAGGTTTACCCAGGTTCAGGCCCCCGGAGGGAAAACCCTACTCCTGCTTGTCTGCTCTTGATTAGGGTGGAACCGAAAGTTACGGGGGTGCGCAGATGCAATCTGGCGTGGAGGTGTGTATGCGAAAGTATGAGAAGGAGATCTAGGTAGTGCCCTCCTAGCCTTTATATAGACTCAGACAGGTCCCGGGCATAGACCTAGTCGGTTACAGGTTCTAGGGTTTTACCCCTTTGAATTTCCTATCTACTCTAGTCTTGCTCTCCAAGGATCCGAAAGCGTCATGGGCCTTGGCCACCCGAAAATCTTCATGGGCCGGCGTATGATTGCCGTGGGCCTTCCTTGGGCTGGACCAGGTATGCTAAGATCATGTACCCGTGGGGTATAACCATGTCAGTAGCCCCCGAGTGTTCAGTCGAATCGTAGATTCGGCTGAGGACTCTACAATCTTCCAGGTGCAACTATGTATTTCAATAGTTCATGTGTAGGGATTGTTGATGCGTGTGCCTGACTCACCTGACGGATCAGGGTCAGTTAACTGTCTTAGGACGAAACAACACGATCTTCTTCAGGTTCGAGTCCCTGAACTCGAACCCGGAACATATGCTAGCGTAATTCGACTCAGGCCACGGAGGACTTATAGGAGTGGAATCCTAGTGAATTTAATTGGTGTACCCAACGCGTCCGTCGGGATTTTTTATCGCACCTGTTAGCACGGGTTTTTACTAGCGTAGCCTTGATCATGTGCGTTGTCGTGCCATCGATGATATCTCAGAGGTCTTATCTTTGTGTCGCAGACACAGCATCCGAATGTTTATGACCGCGGAGGTGTTTCGGGTGGTCAAGGAGAACGTTGCTCACTTAACGTTTAGTTGGGGCAGAGTTGCCGAAAAGTTTTTTGCATGCTGATCCGAATGATCGCGGTCGAAGAATTCATAGGGTGCGCGACCAGCGCTCCCTATGGGAGTAACCCCCGAGTGTCTGTTTGAGTCGTAGACTCGAGCAGAGACTTTAATTCAGACGTTGTTCAGTTGTAAGTCCGTAGGACACAAAAAAAAATCGGATGATTAAATCCGTCCTCCCTATGGGAGTAGCCCCCGAGTCCGTAGTGGAGTCATAGACTCGACGGATGACTCGAAGTAATGGTTCGCTTCTATTCATCTTTTGGGTGCGCGGCCAGCGCTCCTGATAGGAGTAGCCCCGAGTAATTAGTCGAATCGTAGATTCGAGTGAGTACTTTTAGATTTGCAGCCGAAGAAATTGTAGTTGTTGCTAGTATAGCTTTTGATGACGTCAGTGCTGACGATCGATAACCTCAAACGTCTGCTGCGCCAGAGATGACTTGACTGGACGAACGTGGGTCCCACTTGGTGACCTTGAATTGACCGGTCACGCGCGGCATGGAGATAATTACGGCGTCGCCTCGATTTCCGCGTGTAGTTGACGGCGTGTTAGCGACGGTTCATTGTGATGCTGACACGTGTATGGCCAGATCTTCTGTTGGCATTAGGTCTTCTCGATGGACAATTGCCGTGCGTCGTCTTCGTTGTTATAATCATTGGGGAAAGCTGCAGTTTGTTTTCACCACATCTATTCTTGTTTTCACTGCCTCCTTGTGCTCTAAGAGTTCTTGCTACGCGCTGGAATATCCTTGCACATTTCCTTCTTCCCTTATGCGCTCTCGCCGCCGGCGCCGCCGCACCACGATGGGGAAAACGAAGAAGTCATCATCTGCGGCTGGTACCAGCGCCGCCAGAGGGAAGAAAGGCGCCACCGCTACCCGTGTCACCGATGGTGGTTGGCGTCGATCAGAGACGCGGGAGAGTGACCTCCGCAGGCTTCGCGAGCGGGGCTTGATCCCGCAGGATAGGGAGGTTGTCAAACTCCCAGGCAACGAGGTAATCCCCCGTCCCCCCGCTGGGTATCGGGTTATGTTTCTTGCCTTCGTTATTCGCGGGTTTTCCTTCCCAGTCCATGACTTCCTTCGTGGACTGCTCTTTCTCTATGGCATCCAACTGGATCATCTTTCCCCCAATTCCCTTATTCACATTGCTTGTTTTATCACCCTCTGCGAGTGCTGCCTCGGCATCGAGCCTCACTTTGGCCTCTTCCGGAAACTCTATTCCGTGAAGAGGCAATCTGGTTTGGATGGTGTGTATCCCATTGGGGGTTGCATCATCTCCCTCAAGGCCAATACTCTTTTCTTTTCTTTTTTCATGTCCGAATCTGTCCAGTACTGGCGGAGGCGATGGTTTTACATTCGCGACTCCACAGTGGCTGGGCAGCATTTTGGTCTTGCTCCTTTCGAATCCTCCCAAATAATCGAGCCGAAGAGGTCCTCGAAAAACCAGATCTTGGATGGCGAGGTAGCGGAGATAGAGGCCCTCTACCGTCGGGTGGAGGATCTCCAGTTGATTCCGGAGAAAGAAGTGAACGGTGTGGATATTATCCGCACGTTTCTCGAGCGTCGGGTGCAGCCCCTCCAGGCTAGGGCGCACCAGATATTTCTTTATGCTGGGCGTCGTGATCCGACGCGAGTTTCGGTCGAGAAGCTCTCCCAGGGAGATCTCGACAGGGCCCTTCGTACGCTATTGAAGTACAAGGCTGGAGAGGATATCCCGGGGAAGTCGCTGACTCCGTCATTTTCTTCTACGCTGGCCGTTCCACAGGTGTAGATTCGTGCGCGTAGCGCTTTTGTTGGCTGCATATTTATTTTCTCTTGTTTGCTAACAACGTCTCTTCTTTTCTGCACGGACCTGTTGGACAACGGTGCCTGCTGCTGGGAACTACAGCTGACCTGACGCGCTGCTGGATGATGTAGGCTAGCAAGCACACTTGCAACATTGACACATTGTAGGGTTAACTAATAGGTGATTTTCTAGATATCTTGGCATGTTAATTGTTCAAATCATTTCTGGTATGGATTGGTATTGGATGGACATGTTTGTACATTTGACATTTTTATGAGTGACTTGTTTGTGGTGGAAATAGAGTGCTGCTCAAAATTCGAATATATTATGGCATTTGAAGTGCCACAATCTCATCCTTCCTACTCAAGAGGTGAATTTAACCATTTTCATTCCAATCGCATGCCTTTAACCAAACACTAAAATAAACAATTCAATTCCTAAGAGGATTGTGCACAGAAGAAGGAAAAATGGGCAAAGAGCGAAAATGGCACGGCAAAGCGCGCTAAGTCCTTCTAGTATATGTCAATATGTGAGGGTCGTTTCCCAGCAATATTTTCTGAGAACCTCAATCAATCGAGTCTAAGGTTCACACATATCACTAGATATTTTTTCTCAACACTTCATTATCAAGTGGTCCTGTTTATTTAGGAAAATAAATAAGGAAAGAATTTCTATTCGCATATATCGCTAGATATTTTACATGCATTCGGCCAATTCAGAGAGTGTGACCTGCAATTTTTTTCCATATAAAGTAACATTATTATCAGGATGATCAGATAAGTCATCTACGCGCTTTGGATCCATGGCTGTTCCAGCAGCAACCCATGGCACATCTGCTCAAGCATTATTTCTTCTGTTCCTCGTCCCACTAGTTCTACTGCTCATCGGTGGGAAAAGATGGAGCCGAAGAAGAAGCAAGCAGCAGCTATACTTGCCGCTCCCACCTTCCCCTCCGGGCAAGCTCCCGGTGATCGGGCACCTCCACCTCGTCGGCTCCCTTCCTCACGTCTCCTTCCGCGACCTCGCCCGGAAGCACGGCCGGGACCTCATGCTCCTTCGCCTGGGCGCGGTCAACACGGTGGTCGTGTCCTCGCCGCGGGCCGCCGAGGCCGTCCTGCGCAAGCACGACCACGCGCTCGCGTCCAGGGCGCGCTCCGCCGTCGCCGACATCATCTTCTACGGCTCGTCGGACGTCGCCTTCGCGCCGTACGGTGAGCTCTGGCGACAGGGCAGGAAGGTTGTCACGACGCACATGCTCAGCGCCAGGAAGGTGCACTCGTTCCACCATGACCGTGAGGAAGAGGCACGCATAGCCGTGGCCAAAATCCGAGCGGCGGCCGCATCCTCTGCTGACACGGCGAACGCGGTGGCAGTGGACATGAGCGAGCACTTGGGATCGTACGCGAACGACGTGGTGTGCCGGGCGGTGCTCGGGAGAAACCACCGCGACGATGGCAGGAACAAGCTGCTCCGGGAGCTGATCGACATCAACATGTCGCTCCTCGGAGGGTTCAACATCGAGGACTATTTCCCGAGCTTGGCAGTGGCTGACGTGTTCACCGGCGCGGTGTTGTGCCCCAGGGCCAAGAGGGTTCGGAAGAGGTGGCACGACCTGTTCGACAAGCTCATCGAAGAGCACGGCCGCCTCCGCGAGCAAGAGGATGACACGAGTGCAGACTTCATACACGTCTTGCTCTCTCTGCAGAAAAAGTACGACCTCACCACAGACAACGTCAAGGCGATCTTGCTGGTAAATACCAATACTTTTGCAAAAATGGTCAATTAATCCATTCGACATTGGTAAAACATACATTATACCATTTTTTACTCCCATGGAAACAACAGGACATGTTTGAAGCGGGCACAGAAACGACATATCTAGTGCTAGAATTCACGATGGCGGAGCTGATGAATAACTCACACGTCATGGCTAAACTGCAAGCAGAGGTGAGGACGAAGCGTACACCGGCGCATGTAGGCAAGGACGAAGGCTTGGTCACGGAAGAGGAGATCGGCGACATGCCCTACCTTAGGGCCACCGTGAAGGAGACGCTGAGGCTGCACCCGCCGGTGCCGCTCCTCGTTCCCCATCTCTCGATCGCCGACTGCGAGGTCGACGGGTACATGATCCCTACTGGGACACGTCTTATGGTCAATGCGTGGGCTCTCGCGAGAGACCCATCGTCTTGGGAGACGCCAGAGGAGTTCTCGCCTGAGAGGTTCCTCCCCGGAGGCAGTGCGGCGGCCCTCGACAACAAGGGGAATAACTTTGAGTATGTGCCGTTCGGGTCTGGTCGGAGGATTTGCCCTGGCATAAACTTCGCGAATGTCGCCGTGGAGATGATGCTAGCGAATCTTGTATACCATTTCGATTGGAAGCTGCCAGCAGAGAAGAAGGAAGTGGACATGAAGGAGGTGTTCAGCTTGTCGATTCGCCGTAAGGAGAAGCTCCACCTTGTCCGAGTGCCAAGACCCCTCTCCTATAACAGAGGAGATTAACTAGCCTTACATGAAATCCTATAACAGAGGAGATTAACTAGCCTAAATTAATTGCCGTGCCGCCGCCGGCGCCGAGAACGATGGGTAAGGTCCGCCGCCGCCGTCGGGGAAGCTACAGTCAGTGTGGACGCGCTTCGGTCGAAGCGGTTGGTTTGACTGGCTTGACTGGCTGTCCCAACCAACCGGTTTGGCTTAACCCCAATCTTGGAACAAAGTTAAATGTGTCCTTACGACCGTTTTAAGACCCGTGTGGCCCTAGGAAATTAGCTGCCTCACAACCGTCGCATGCGAGCTATTCTTTTCAACGATGTCGCTTTCCTTCCAATTCCATGTAAAGACGTCGTATAGGAGCTATAAGCCCGAGCTTGGCAGTGGCTGACGTGTTCACCGGGGCGGTGTTGTGCCCCAGGGCCAAGAGGGTTCGCAAGAGGTGGGACGACCTGTTCGACAGGCTCATCGAAGAGCACGGACGCCTCCGCGAGCAAGAGGATGACACCAGTGCAGACTTCATACACGTCTTGCTCTCTCTGCAGAAAAAGTACGACCTCACCACAGACAACGTCAAGGCGATCTTGCTGGTAAATAGCAATACTTTTGCAAAAATGGTCAATTAATCCATTCGACATTGGTAAAACATACATTATACTACCATTTTTTTTTCCATGGAAACAACAGGACATGTTTGAAGCGGGCACAAAAACGACATATCTGGTGCTAGAATTCACGATGGCGGAGCTGATGAATAACTCACACGTCATGGCTAAACCGCAAGCAGAGGTGAGGACGAAGGCGTACACCGGCGCATGTAGGCAAGGACGAAGGCTTGGTCACAGAAGAGGAGATCGGCGACATGCCCTACCTTAGGGCCACCGTGAAGGAGACGCTGAGGCTGCACCCGCCGGTGCCGCTCCTCGTTCCCCATCTCTCGATCGCCGACTGCGAGGTCGACGGGTACATGATCCCTACTGGGGCACGTCTTATGGTCAATGCGTGGGCTCTCGCGAGAGACCCATCGTCTTGGGAGACGCCAGAGGAGTTCTCGCCTGAGAGGTTCCTCCCCGGAGGCAGTGCGGCGGCCCTCGACGGCAAGGGGAATAACTTTGAGTATGTGCCATTCGGGTCTGGTCAGAGGATTTGCCCTGGCATAAACTTCGCGAATGTCGCCGTGGAGATGATGCTAGCGAATCTTGTATACCATTTCGATTGGAAGCTGCCAGCAGAGAAGAAGGAAGTGGACATGAAGGAGGTGTTCAGCTTGTCGATTCGCCGTAAGGAGAAGCTCCACCTTGTCCCAGTGCCAAGACCCCTCTCCTATAACAGAGGAGATTAACTAGCCTTACACGAAATCCGTACTTACATTTGGCGTGTTCAAGCCTGCTAGTCACTTAGTCCATGAGAAAATCTGAATTTTGCAGGCATTATAGACACGCCGTCCGCATGTTAATTTAAGAATTTACATGTTCAAAGTTGATTTGTCACCAAAATAGGATAAGGTACATAATTTTGTTATATGGATAGTAAATTATGTAAATCGTAAATTTTAGCAACTACTCATTGCTAAACTAAGCCTTTTTGTTCCTTTAATGCACAAACCGGACTTGGTATAAATTTAGTGACATTGTTACTAAATCTTGTGCCCATATTGCAAGAAGAATTATGACAATATATCAGATTTTATACCTGGAAAAATCTAATTTGTACACGACACATGGGTACAAATCCGCTGACCTTGCTCGCAAATGCTAGATAAAAAAAACTTCTCAAACAATTACTTCTTGATTTGTTTCAATGTTTACTGCGTTAGTTATAACATGTTAGTTACCATGTTAGTGGAGAGTGACTATCATGCTAGGTCGCCAAGTAGTAACTAATCTTTTTTAGGTACTCGCACTATTATGAAGTCCAAAACGGGAATGATGAACTATTCCGAGAAGAAAGAGATCGCATCGGACGACGAGAGTGTTGTAAAGAAAGTCCTAGAGAGTGTTCGGAGCAATCTTTATTAACCCTCTTGTAATAAAATAACCTTATAATTCATTGCTAGTTTTTGTCTACCATCAACTGTATATATAAAAAAAATCATCAAAATATATCGCACATGAGATCTTGTTTTTAAGATCTCGTTGCAAAAAATGCGGTGGAGAAAAGATATCATGATACCGATTTATCATATGAATGATAAAACATTTTGGTATCTAAAATAAAAGGAATCTAGTTGCATAACATCAATAAGTATAAGACACATGACACAATTTCACAATATAAGATAATTTGGGAATTATCATTAACAGTCCTAGATTTCCCGGAAGAAAAGGCTTGAGTGGCTTTTTCAAGTTATTTTGATTTAATATCATCCAATCACATAAGGCCCCATGTTACGATGCTTTGGAGATAGAAGAAAGGAATCATGTATTACAAGTTGAAATGACATTTCCAGCTAGCTTGAACCACACTAAGGTTCTTATTACTATTTTGCCATAACCAATTTGTATGTCTATATACGGGCCAAACTTGGAATACAATTTCAGTTGATCTCATAACTACAAGTATGTGAAACTGCAACAACTCGTAAGCCCAATTGCGGACAATATCCTCACCATATAAATCCATATGAGCTATGTGTTTTTAATTTTCTAAAATTACCCTCTAGCTCAATCGACTACACATTATACAACTCTTCCTTCTTTTTCTAAAAGAAGCAAGAAGAAAGGCATTCATTTAAGAAAATAAAATGCACTCTAATGTGTCTGAAAGTTGGCACATGATCTTCAACTATTCAACTGAGGCCAATACTTGTATATGAATGGTGCGGATAGGGTAGAGGACCATTCTGTCTAACTTCGTTGAATTTTTTAACTGAGTAGATATAGCTTTACATTGATGATTCATTTAGTGCCCAGAGTGTTTCATTCATGAACCATGGGGCTCTATTATTCAGGTGGATCTGAAATCTTTCCCAAGATTCATGAATTATTGAGGTATGGAAGTATGTTCAGGAATTTGTTGCCAAAAATGGTCAGAGATATAATTATATTTATTATAAAAAAATTGGACATGTCAATACCAATTGCATAAATGAGCTATATATGTGTAGATTAGAATCCGAGAAAAGTTGTGCGCAATTTTTCTAGCAAAGAAAATGAGAGTGGTAAACTAGGGTGTTACTTTATCCATTCCACTTTATGCAGTAGTTCCTTTTCTTTTTTTGTAAACCACACTTGAAACATGAACATGGTAAACAGTTCTTTTGGAGGGTAAAATAAGAAGGCATACAAGCGGAGGAAAAAGATATACATGTTTCTTCACGATTAAACAAAAAACTGTAGACCAAAGAGTTGTTGGCTGCATTTCTGGCCTTTGAGTTCTCTGTTTGTTTTGTAGTTAGAAGGTGTTTCTTTTGTGGTGTTGTTACCTTTTGTGGCTTTATCTTATAGCTTTTATCCAGCTCTTCCCTTTGTGAGCTGGCCCCTATAAACTTATTTATCCATAATAAGAGCATCTCCACTCGCCCCCCCCCCCCCCCCCTCATACGACGTCCGATGTGGCCTGATTTTGGGCCGTATGGGGGGTGCCAGACTGGTCCATGATTTGGGGTGGGGGGGGGGCTCCCGGCCATGCCCCCCATATAAAGAATAATGAGTATTCAAACACTTGAGTACATTCGTTTTCAATTTTTACATAGAAAGGAAAATATCAACTCCTCTGAATACCGAAGGTGCTGCTCTCGCCAGGAGGGCACGGTGGCGGCGGCACGACACCCCATAGGTCTAACAGCGAGTTGTATCTTGCTAGTTGCACCTCGGACTCCTCATTTTCTCGGTCGCGTCTGGCACGCAAGTCGGCATCGTCGTGCTCTCTGTGCGACGCATAGAAGAAACGTCTGTAGACGTCGTCAAGTTCTTGCAGCCGGAGGTGCTCCGGCAGGAAAACTCGACGGAAGATATCCCACCTGTAAGGCTCGCCGGTGGTCCGGTAAGCCGGCCTGTGGGTTATCGACGGCCGCGGAAGCTCCTTGTGCTCGGGAAGGGGACTAGATCAGCCTAGCTCGTCGGTGTTGGCTATGCTGGAGTCGTCAGAGTCGACCCACTCGTTGTCGGAGCACTCAGAGTCGGTGAAGTTGGGTCCAGGGAGAGGCGGAAATGAGTGCCACCTTCTATGGGCGGTGGGAGAGGTGGAGGAGCACGGTGGCCAGGCATGGCTGTGCGACGGCCCTACTAGCGATAGCAGCACCGTCGGCCACCGGCCTAGATGTATAGGGAGAGGGTGTGAGGTCTGACCATGGTGTAGATCTACAATGTCGATAGCCGCCGCGCCTACATATAACGAGAAAATAGCGGGAAGCCAAGGCTGGAAGTGGTGGAAAAAGGCGGGAAGCGGTGAAAGGGCATGGCGGGAGAAACGAGTGGCCGGTGATGGGACGACGCTTGGAAGACGAGCGATCTATCTCACTGTCAGGGCTGTTCCGCATAGTTTTCAGTTCCATTCGGCGTCCCCAGACAGAGCTCTGGTTTCTTAACTTTTAATAACTTCTATGATAACGTGTTAAGAAAACCTTCATTATGGCTAAATGTTTAGTTGGCAATACATGCAAAACTTTGTTACTGTTCAATTTACTTATACTATAACTAGCCTGACGAGGTGTATGCGGCCGTTGGTAGGACTTGCAATCGGTGGCTCTTGTTGGAACACCCCCTGCCGACTGGCCGGTCCCGAGGCTGTTCCACACCGGAGAAGAAGACTAGAGGAAGGCACACACAGTAGAAAGTAGATGAAACAGGGAACTTTATTGATAACTTTCTCGGTAAACTCACGTACAAAGGTTGTTCCTCTATTTATAGGCTAAAGGGGGATACGATACCCACATGGGCCAACCCTAGCCTGGTAGAGGCCACACCGAGTGGGCCTCTACCGGCCCAGTTTCCCAACACTCTCCCTGGGTATCTTATCTGTATAACCATGGCTTAAAACTCCGAAAAACCCAGTGGGAAAAATATGGAGAAATGCACACGGTATACTTCTTGCTATGTTGCACGAATTGCCTCATTAAAAACCTCATGTGAGAAACTTCATAAAAACTCACTAAGGGAAAAAGAGTACAATTCACTTAACTATAAAGTTAAGTACTCAATCATCGGGATCAAGATTTCAGCGATGAGTTTGTGAAGATTCTCCCCCTGAACCTTGCATCTCCCTAAGTCTCATCATGCCGATCCCTCGGACACATCTCTCGAAAGAAGACGCTGGCAATGATTTAGTGAACAAATCAGCGAGATTTTCACACGACTTAGTATACAAGACTTTCACTTCGTTCATCTTTTGCAACTCATGTGCATAGAAGAACTTGGGGTTTATATGCTTTGTGAGATTGCTCTTCACGTAACCCGTCTGGACTTGTGCAACACAAGCGGCATTATCTTCATAGATAATTGTTGGGGTTTGTACGGTGTTCAGTCCACATGACATCTGGATGTGACTGACTACTCGTCGAAGCCATACACATTCTCGTGATGCTTCATATAATGCTATGATTTCCGAGTGGTTCGTCGAAGTTGACACAAGAGTTTGCTTAGATGATTTCCAGGAAATTGCCGTTCCACCACAAAGGAAAACATATCCAGTCTGTGACTTGGATGTATGCGGGGCCGAAAGGTACCCAGCATCGGCATAGCCTACAACAGATAGGTCTTGGTTCTTTTGGTAAAACAAGCCAAGGTCATGTGTCCCTTGTATGTACCTAAAGATGTCCTTAACGCCTTTCCAATGCCTGTTGGTAGGCTTAGAACTGTACCTTGCAAGCAAATTGACGGCGAATGCAATATCCGGCCGTGTACAATTTGCGAGGTACATAAGTGCGCCAACTGCACTTAAGTAGGGAATTCGGTCCCGCAATTTCCTCCCCTCTTCTTTAGACCTGAACGGGTCCTTGTTTTGCTACAAAGATCTTCCACCATCGGGTCTTAGAAGGATATGCCTTTTCAAACTCAAATCGTTCCAACACCTTACAGGTGTAGGCGGTAGTGAACTAGAATCCCAGCGGGGGAATGCTCAAGTTGCGCATCGGCGTAACTTGGTTTTGCCTAAGTCTTTCATCTCGATTCGACATCGTAGGAACTCGCTTCCTCAATATCGTCAGGTGTACCGATTATATTCAAATCGTCCACGTACACCGAGATAATACAGAAACCATCCTGGGATCTCCGTATAAAAACACATGGGCAATCTTCATTGCTTGCGTAGCCCTTCTGATGAAGGAAATCGCTTAAACGATTATATCACATCCTGCCTGACTGTTTTAGTCCATACAATGACTTCTTAAGCTGAACACTGTATAAGCTCCTGTTTGCTCTATCCTGGTTCGGGACAGGGATACCTTCTGGTACTTTCATGTATATGTCCGAATCCAAGTTACCATATAGGTAAGCGGTGACAACATCTATTAGTTTCATTTTTAAGTCCATGTTTACTGCCATTGAGATCAAGTATCTAAAGGTAATTTCATCCATGACCGGGGAGTAAGTTTCCTCAAAGTCGACACCTGGTCGCTGAGTGAAACCTTGAGCAACGAGCCTTGCTTTGTACCTTACTACTTCATTATTCTCGTTTTTCTTTCGAACAAAAACCCACTTATGGCCAACGGGGCGAATGTGGGGAGGAGTTAGACAAACAGGTCCAAATACCTCTCTTTTGTTTAACGATAATAATTCAGCAGTAATTGCCTTCTGCCAATCTTTCCAATCCGACCTTTTCTTGCAATCAGCGAGCGTGTTAGGCTCAGGGTCAAGATCTATGATTGAGGCAATTTTCTTGGCAAAATTTACGTCGACATTTGCCATGGCTCAATTGTATGACTCGCCCGAATTAACATAGTTAATGGCCATTTCGTCATGGAGTGCATCAGGCACATCCTCTTGCTCCACCGGATTTCCCTATCCAGGAGCTAGGTCCTTTAGCTTTCCCGCTCTGATGTGTGCGCACACAACTTCACTGGGTATTTCCGATATAGGAAAGTTCAAGTCCGCAATTTCGTGCACTGAAATATCCGTACTGCGTGCAGTCTCAACTGCTCCCCTCAACAAAGTGCATCGTAATAAAATCTCTCTTATCATTTTTCTTCGGGCGTCCCTGGGTACTTGGGATTTGAGAAACCGGAATCCGCGTCCTCTTAGGCCTTGGAGCAGGAGCGGGTATACCATCATTTTTCTTTGGTATTTCAACCCTTTTCGGTGCATTGCGTGCATGCACATGCGACTTTGTCACAGTCTTTAAATCACTAAAATTATCGGGCGGTTGATTCGCTAGGGAGTGCAAATCTAGTATCTTTTGAACTTCTCTATTAGTCTCAATAGTGCGCGGGTCATGAGCGTGGATCCCCGTGGCTTTCCACGTGATTTCTCGACTTTTGTCATCCAGGGGTTGATTACCTCCCTCCCAAAGTCGGGAAAAGATCCTCGTAAAAATGCGATCGACAAAAGCGTCGTGTGTGATCCACCTGTCAAGGGGTCCAAGAACCTGATTATGGACACAGTCTTATAACCAACGTATATCCCCGACTTACGGAGCGGTCCCATTGCTGATCGCTGGGGGGTGGTATAGGTACATATACCTGGCAGCCGAACCTACGTAGGTGGGAAATTTTCGGTGCCGACCCTTGCGCAAGTTGTATGGGAGAGTGGATGTTGTAGGCCGATGGTCGAAAGTTGATGAGATTAGCGGCGTGTAACACCGTGTGTCTCCAACATGTAGTTGGTAAATTACAATCCTGAAGGAGTGGTCTGACAATGAATTTAATCATTTTAATCAATGCCTCCGCGAGTCCATTTTGAGTGTGGACATGCGGTACGGAGTGCTCAAGTTTGATTCCAGTTGCCATGCAATAATCATCGAATGCCTTTGAAGTAAATTTTCCGGCATTGTCCATTCGAATAGACTTTAAACGATAATCAGGGAATTTATTCCTTATTTGTATGATCTGGGAGATCAACTTTGCAAAAGCATGGTTCCTTGTTGACAGCAGGCAAACATTGGACCATTTAGAGGAAGCATCGATGAGCACCATGAAGTACCGAAACGGCCCTGAGAGGGGCTGAATTGGACCACATATATCCCCTTGAATGCGTTCCAAGAACGCGGGGAGTTCATCCTTCACCTTTAGGAGGGACGGTCTAATGATCAATTTCCCCGTAGCGCATGCGGAGCACACGAAATCATCGAGATTCGGGAAATTTTTCACATTAACATTATGACCGTTCGAGTTGTTAATTATATTTCTCATCATCCTAAGACCGGGGTGGCCTAACCTATCATGCCAAAGGCAGAATAGTTCGAAGCTTCTAAAGACAGTCTTAAGGGTAGTGTAAATAGGTGGTGCTACTATCTTAGTGTAGTACAGCCCAGTAGCTAATGAAGGGAGTCTTTCGACAACATGTTTACCATTTAAATGGCGCTTGGTAATGAGTAGGAACTCCTTTCCATTCTCATCATCATCGGTTTCGACATGGAAACCATTTGCGCGGATGTCTCTAAAACTTAAGAGAGTACGAGTCGACTCCGGATACAACAATGCCTCTTCAATGATCAGAGTTGTTCCATTTGGGAGTATGATAGTTGCTCTTTCGGAGCCAACTACATTCGGACCGCGGACGGCGATCGTCATTATGTTACCAGGGTTTTTGATAATGCACTCAAAATACTTTGTTTCTCTCAAAATGGTATTGGTGGTGCCGCTATCAGCAAGGCACGTTTCCTCCATTTAGGCGCCACACGCGTTCTAAAATATAGTGCCTAATTAATATAATGGAGCGAGGAAGTTGCTACATCAAGTAAGTAAAACACATAAACATTTCAGAACATCACATAATCAAATAATGGAATAAATGAATGAAATAAATATCATCCAATCGCCAAAAAACAAATAAATGTTATGCTCTTATAGAGCTTACAACCATATCGAAAAAAATGTATCTGATTATTACGGAAAAAGGAATAATCACAACAAAAGGAGCTCAGGTGGATTCTGCGAGGAAATCACCAAGCTCAGCCAGTATCTGAAGGTCAGTGGGCGGCTCTTCGTTGGCCATCATCATGGATCAGGGGCCTAGCTGAGGCGGCGGGGGCACAACGTGCTCAACCTCCATGGGCACAGCGGCGTCCGTGGGGACCGCCGAGGGTGCTGCCACTTGTGCTACGTCCTGCGCCACTACGTGCGCGACGTTCGGCACAGGCGCCGCTCCGGGCGCCAGTGGTGCCTCAACCTGTACAAGATGCGCCTCGTGCGCCTTCTTGTTGGCCTTGAACGCGTCCACGACGTGTTTAGGGGCCAAACACTGCCTGAAGAAGTGAGTCTTGGAAGCAGTCCTGGGGCCTCGCCTCCCCCTTGCCCGCCGTGCGTTGCTTGGCCGGGTTGGAGGGGTTGGGGCCCTTCTTGCCCTTCTTGCCTCTCTTCTTGTGGATGGGCTTGCGCACCTTGTAGGCACCAGCATTGGCCTCATGACTTGGGCCCCCTGCGAAGGGTTGCGCGGAGAAGTTCTTTTTCAGAACATTATCCTGCGCCTCGGCCACCTGGAGAGCATCAATAAGCGTTGCATATTCCGTGAATCCTTCCTGGCGAAAGTTTCGCGAGGACTGGATGTTGTCCGGATAGAATGTGGAGAGGGTTTTATCTATCTTCTGCTGATCGGTGGTACTGGTCCCACACAGCTGAAGAATAGTACAAATCCGGTGCAACCTGGAGTTGTACTCTCCCACCGTCTTGAAGTCCACAAACCTCAGACGTATCCAATCTACCTCCGCCTGTGGCTGAATGGTGTACTTCAGCCTAGAGAACCGCTTGTTGAGGGCGGTCTAAAGGGCAGAAGCACTCTGTTCTGCCATATACTCATTCTTGAGAGTCTCACACATGTGATGGCGGAGGAAGTGCAGGGCTTTGGCGTTATCCGTCGGGATGGTTTTGCTGGGGGCCGTCGGGGTCCCCGCAATCAACGCATCCTTGATGCATCGGCCCTCAAGGACGATCTCAACGTCCGAGGCCCAAGTCAGGTAGTTAAGCCCATCCTAGGTCAACTCCAAGAACTCACGGCTGACGATTCCGGTCATCTGCAATTTATGCAAAGTGTGTAAGATTACAGCAGGTAATCGGTTGCATAAATACGATAATCGATAGAATAATTCAAATATGACGGCGTTCCAAAATTCAATTTAAAAATGGTGCAAAAGCTTGTATAAAATCTTGTGGTAATTAATAACTATAGTAAAACATAGTGCAAAAGCTTGTATAAAATCGGGCCAAAAAACAGAGCCGAAACGGTCCAACAGCCCTGCAATTGCGTGTTCCCACGCCCAAAATCGGCATAAAATGGCCAAAAACGGCAGTCGTTCAGCGAAGCGGCAGCTGGCGGCACGCGGCAAGCGGCTCAGCAGCGGCCTTGCAGCGTGGCAGAGACGGCGCGGCGGCAGCGAAGCCAGCGTGGCAGCGCAGCGAAGCGCGGCTTGCGTCGTGGAAACGGCGGCAATGGCGGCAGCGAACCAGCGGCAGCGCGTGGCGCGGCGAGCGGCGCGCCATGGCGCTTCGCCGCTGGCGCAGCGCGGCGGTATGGCGGCGGCTGACCGCAGAAGCAATGGCGGCAGCCAGGCGCAGCAAGCGGCGGCTTGTGGCTGATAAAGACGCAGCAAGATGTGGCGGCGGCGGCGCAACAAGGCCAGCGGCGGCGCTGCGCACAGCGGCGCATGGCCGCGGCAGCGCAGCCGGGCGGGCAGACGCGGCCATGGCGAAGCGGCTGGCGGCATGCGGCGGCGCAAGGCAGCGCTGGCGGCGGCGTAACCAGCCGCGCAGCGAGGCCCGCAGCTACGCGGCGGCGGCGGCCATGGCCTCGATGCACGTCTGATTCATAGAAAAACTAAATCGGTTTAAAAGCGGTCAAGATCGGCCGACCGCTAAAAAATCCAGATCGCACAAAAAAGTGCACGCATGGGCCGATACAGTCAACAAATTTCTAATCTGGGAGTGATTAGATCGACATTGGTCGTGACGGTAGGTACCGACTCCCGGAAAAAAAATCCGCATCTAAGATGGGATCTGATCTAAGATCTGAACGCAAATCTTGAAAGGAAAATACGAGACGAATCCATTTTTGCGGTCAGATTTGTGTTACCTTCAACGAAAGCCTGCGTGATGCAGGTTCGATGGTGGCTTGAGGAGGCTCGACGTGCTGATAACGTGTTGAAACACCCCTGCCGACTGGCCGGTCCCGAGGGTGTTCCACACCGGAGAAGAAGACTAGAGGAATACACACACAGTAAAAAGTAGATGAAACAAGGAACTTTATTGATAACTTTCTCGGTAAACTCACGTAAAAAGGTTGTTTTTCTATTTATACACTAAAGGGGATACGATATCCACATGAGCCAACCCTAATCTGAGAGGCCACACCGAGTGAGCCTCTACCGGCCCAGTTTTCCAACAGCTCTCTCCCACGAATCGAATATGTGACCACGGATGACTGTAGCGGACCAGGCCGAAACCGTGAGCTGTACGACGGGCATAGGGCGTCGACCGTACTGGACTGGACCATCCAGCTGCTGCCGGTCCAGCTTCTCCCTCGTCCCTTCTTCCCAGATCTCGTTGCGCGACCCTGCACGCGCGAGCCACAGCCCGGAAGGCAGGGAGACTTTTATTACAAGCAGTAGCACCGGCAGTATTTTGTTCCCCCGGTGCTGCTCCTCTGCCATGGCGCAGTTCAGGCTTCATCAGTTCACTGCTTCTCTCGTCAGGAGTCAGGACCGCAGCAGCGGTACGGGGCAGGGCAGCACAGCACAGCACAGGTGGGAGAAGTGACAGGTCTGCTACAGCTCTGTGACCGCGAGATCTCCGTCCCCGTTTCTTGTCGGTTCCACGCCCACGCCCACGGGATCGAGACTGCACAAAACAGTAGTACAAACTGTAGCTCATGAGGTGCCATGTTCCATGGCCGGAAAATGCCGTCCCGCATTTGTCACCTTCCCCGTGGCCGGCCGGCGCCACAACATCGTTAGCTTGCGGAAGGCCGCAACGGAATTTCACTTGGCTTCATACTACTACTTTGTAACGGTTACCGCAGTACGCATAATAAACCAAACAACTGATAAATCTCAGAAAGAAAAACCAATGAGTTCATGCTGAAACATCGAGGTCACACTGACTAACATTCATGCCAAATCAAGCGTTATTTATGTTACAGCGTGCTGCTACACCGTACTAGTACTTGTTCAAATCTCCATCTCCATCACACACACACGCACACACAACGGAAAGAAACAGAGGAAAGAATCTCCAACTAAGCAAGCAATTAAACGATGACGAACACCCTCCTACTCGACCCCGGCTGGCCCGTGGCTTATCAGCCGAGATGGACCTCGGCCTCGCGCCTCTCGCCGCGCCTGGCGCGCACCACGAATGCCGCGGCGACGGCGACGCCGACAACCGCCAGGGCCGCGACGCCGCAGGACACGCCGGCCGCGACAGCCACGGATCTGCGTGGCGGGGCCGAGGACGAGGAGGACGACCCTGGGGCTGTGTTGGTGGTGGTAGGCATGGCGGAGGTGGCCTCCGGCTTGGCGGGCAGGGCCTCCGGGAGCACGGCGGCCTCGGGCTTGGCGCCGAAGAAGGAAGCCATCTCGGGCGTGGCCTCCGTCTTCCCTTCGCCGAACTCCGCCAGCCCGTGGGCCTCCGACCCGACGGCCAGCAGCGCCACCGCGCACAGCGCCACCAGCAGCAGCAGATCTCGCCGGAATGACGCCATTGCTTCGGTCTTCTGCCCGATCGATCGACCTGTCGTTGCCAAAACAACAGCCAGAAACAGCTTAAGTATCCCGGTCTCCACTAAATCAAGTGTGCGTTGCTACACATTGGAGGGGAAGGTAATGCAGGGACTAGCTATCATGTGGGTCGATTCACCAAATGGCGCGCTGGACAAAAAGAGCTAAAACGTCGCACCGACAGATCTCGGCCATGTTCTTTCTGCAACTAACTAACCATGATTGATAAACAAAACAAGTGCGGAACTTCCACGAAAGCAAAAGCTCAATCCGCCTTGCTGCTTTGAGCGGCACGAACGTACCTCACTTCCGAAAGGCTAGCGCGACGGAGAAAGCAAGCGAGTCGTGACCGGTGAGATCGAGCTGATGAGGCCAGTGGAAGAGATTCCTGATATATATATATATAAGAGGTGCGTGGCGATGGCACGAGTATCTTACCACGAATAATGTGGTGAGAGTGAGAAGGAGACGCTCGTGACGTGAGTGATTGAGAACGGTGGCCTATCTAATCAACCGATCTACCACGCGTACGTACGTACGTACGTACTAGGGGCTCGTTGTTTTTGGGTGGTGGTGGAGTGAGCGTGAAGGTATTATGATGACCATTGCTTGACCCGTGCTCGGGGGAAGCGAAGCGAGAGAGAGAGGTGGCCACCCCCACCATGTGAGCCCTTTACTTGGTTTACTAACCTCTGTCGGCTTGCTCCCATCCACTCCGCTACTACTAGCGACTAGCGTAGTCTTCCGCTGCTAATCCCGCCCGTGTTAAGATTCCTTGATGCTGGTGGTGTACCCTTCCTGGGTGGTCGCCTAGGGGCCGTCTCGTCCTCCCCGGTTTATTTATCCCCCGCGCGCCGGCCGCGTCACGAGGCGCGCTTCACGGGCAAGCGATCGATCGGCGACCCGGGCGCCGGATGCGTGCGTGGGAAGGGGGAGTGCAGTGCACTGTCGGGTTAATCAGCTCATGCGTCGTCTGCTTCGTACTACGTCTCGGCACTGTCAGGGCATCACGCTTTCCTGCCGTTTGCCCGTCCAATCACGGAACTGATTACCTGCCCCCGATGGGACATCGGCAGGACACTGCACTGCTCAGACTGCTCTAACTGGCCTGGACGAGCAAAAACAGAGCAACCTCCGAGATCTCAGTTGATCGCCGGTAATTGGCCGGTGATCATATATTCATATTGTAGTAACTACTAGGCGAGTTGGAGTTGGTAATTAGCGTTGGATCGGCACGGCGAGGTGGAGAATCTAAGGCCTGGTCCACTGCTACAAACAGGCACGTACTCCATGGATCCGGCCATTCGTTCCAGCGACCTTGCAGCACAGATGGCACCGATCGATAGCCGGTTTGGCCGGGCACGCCTGCCTGCATGGGGCAGGGCGGTTCGTTGGCAACTTTTGTACACTTCTCCCACCTAACCCGATACAACCATAAAGGTCATCATCGCAAACAAAAGGAGCCTCATCATATGCTGGTAATACTGTTGTTGAACCGGGACAAGGCACCTGCATCGGTCGATCGATCGATCGTGGTAACTGGTGAGCGAATGCACTCGTGGACAGGAGGACCGGAAATCAATCGACATCCGGAATTTAACTCCGGACAGTAATTAAGCAACCTCGGCATATCTTCTGTTTCAGATAGAGATAGAGAGATAACCGTGAAGCTTCCTTCTCCTGACGGTCTGCAAACCTACCACTGACACCAATCACGGCGTACGACCAAGTGCGTTGTGACGGTCGCTTCGGCCGTGCATGCATGAGTGTCCTTTTTCGTGTATAATTTGCTCTTTTTGTGATGAGACAACACCTGTCTGTACGGGGAATCTCGACGTGATTGGATGGGTGAGCTAGGACACAATTCGCGGGATCCGGCCTGGACTTTTTTTTCCTTTCCAAATGCCTCTTTCTCAGACTTTCAAACTTTTATTCCACCCTATGGCCTCCCGCGAGTCACCTGATTTCAGACTCTCTAGGTCAAAAAAAATATATAGGTCGTGTCATTTAGAGTGTAGTAGTACTAAAATGACTTGGTCATTTCACCAACTTCAGACTAGCCAAACACAAATAGCGTGACCACGGGAGGCATACTGTGGAATAATAAAGTTATCCTAGTGGCTGAAAATTTGGCAAAGGGCAAATTATTAGGACAAAAAGGTTCTCCGGCCTGCCCCGTACGTACGCGACGCGTGGAGATATTGTGCGATGCTGCTAGGTCTTCAGTCAGTGCGATGCGGTGCTCAACAGTGAATTGACACGCACGCACGCTGTCGAGCAGCCTGTATATACCCGTACGCACGTTATACTTTTTTTTTTGCGAATTAAGGGTTTTACTGTATTAATTACGCAACAGGATTACAATCACTCTTTTTTTTTAACTCGTGAGAGTGCCAGTAAGGAAACCAGGGTTATAGTTGATCCACAGGCATCTCCTCCTATTGCTACTAGCTTGCTTAGCACACAAATGTGCGGCATTATTAGCATCCCGCCCGACAGCAAGAATACTACAGCTAGAAAAAACCCTACTAGTATCTCTAATTTCTTGACAAATAGATCTCAATTTTGACCTATTTTCATCAGGAGCATTGCACAGATTGACCACCATGAGGGAGTCACTTTCAATGGCCACCTGTGAATACCCTCGCTGCTGGGCAAGCCTTGCTCCTTCTCGAATTGCCAGTGCTTCCATGGAAAGTGCACTATCCGCGTGATTAACCCACAAAGCTTGTCCCAAAATAAGTCTGCCAATATGGTCTCGAACTACAAGTCCAATTCCTCCCGCCACCTCATGTTCTTGAAAGCTTGCGTCCGTATTTATTTTTATCACACCCTTCGCAGGAGGCTTCCAATGGTCTTTAGGCTTAATCTTCCTTGATTTATGTCGGCTTGAGATAGAAAGATCCAGCGAGGTTTGTACTGCCCATTTGACCGATTCTTGGCGACCCTCACCGCCATGCTTCCTTGCGTTCCTCTCCTGCCAGGAAGCCCAACATCCACATAATATCATGGTTGTTTGGGATTTTGCCATCACTTTGCTGTCTATCACATCCATTGCCCAGGAGTTCGGATGAAACTGGGGCATCTTGACATTTGTTGTGGTATTCAGCTCACTCCAGAACAGCTTTGCCCAAGTGCAATCAAAGAGTGCATGGAAGATTGATTCCTCCTGCTTGCCACAAGCTTCACAAAACCCAATATTTTCGACATGTCAAGATTTAAGCACCTGTCTCGTTGGGATAAAGCCCTTAATCACTCTCCACCAAAAAACACGGACCTTTGGTGGAACTGGTAATTTCCACAATTTTTTCCAGCAAGTTTTTGAGTCAGAACTGTTCGGTTGATCTGCTTGTTGAATAGATGACAACAGTTTGTATGCAGACCGGACAGAGAAACACCCATTCTCTTCCTGTGTCCATCCCCAATCATCCTCGGCAAAACGACCTAGTGAAATCTGACAGACCGCACGTCTATCTGTCTCAATCAGATTAGCCTCAAGTTTGTCCTCTGACCAACACATATTGCCAAAATCAATTAACTCATCCACCCTAACAGCTTGAGCCTCAATTGGCTTACACAAGGGTCGACGCGTACTGTTTGTTGGTATCCAAGGATCATCAAAAATACGGATAGTAGTCCCATCACCCACCCTTTTAATTAGTCCTTTTTGTAAAGCTTCTCTACCATACAGAATAGCTCGCCACACATGGGAAAAATTCTTCCTTTTTGTAGCTGACAAGAAATCTGTCCCATGGTAGTATTTTCCTCTCAAAATTTTGGCACATAACGAATCTGATTTTGTCATAAGACGCCACCCTTGCTTTGCTAACATGGCCTGATTAAACATCTCAAAATCCCTAAAACCCATGCCTCCAGATGATTTAGGGATCGCTATATCTGCCCATTTTTTCCAATGTATTTTCTGTTTGTGTTCGTCTCCTCCCCACCAAAATCTTGCCACAATACTAGTAATTCTTTTGCACATCTTCTTTGACAGGCGGAAGCAGCTCATCGAATAAGTTGGAATTGCTTGGCATATCGCTTTCACGAGTACTTCCCTTGCTGCTCCACTTAGATGCCTTGCTGCATAACTATTCACTAACTTCTTTAACTTGGTAATGATATGCTCAAACTGATCATCATTTGATTTACCCAAGGCGGTCGACAGTCCCAGGTATTTCTCTACCAGCGCCTCCGCGTCAATACCAGACAGTTCATGAACCTCCTGCTTCATTTCATTAGAGCAATTAGCGCTGAAAAAAACAGCTGACTTGGACCGGTTAACTAGCTGACCTGAACCAATCTTGTATGTTTCAAGAATGTTCTGCAGTCTAGTAGCACCACTCGCTGAAGCTTGCACAAACACAAGGCAGTCATCTGCAAATAGCAAATGTGACAACCAAGGCGCATGGATACCAACTCTAATTCCTCGAGCCAAATACCGAGGTCGAGAATATTTCAATAAGCAGCTCAGACCTTCGGAGCAAAGAAGAAACAAATAAGAGGAAATAGGGTCCCCTTGCCTGATACCTCTAGTGGGTTTAAAATACTCAGAAAAATTTCCATTTACCCTTACTGAAAAAACGACAGTATGAACACACGTCATTATCAGCTCAATCCAGGTAGTGGAGAACCCTAGCTTCTCCATGATAGCTCTCAAATAAACCCACTCGACCCGATCATAGTCTTTTGCCATATCAAGTTTAATAGCACATGCACCAGTTTTACCTTTTTTCCTCTTCAAATAATGAATACACTCAAAGGCCATAACTACATTGTCAGTAATGAGCCGTCCGGGGACAAAAGCACTTTGCTCCTCTGAGATAATCTCCTCCAGAACTGGTCTCAAACGAAGTGCGAGGACCTTGGAGGCGATTTTATACAGTACATTACACAGTGCAATCGGTCGGTACTGCGAGAGATCTTGTGGTTGCTTAATTTTTGGTATCAAAACCAAAACCGTACTGTTGACAAGCTCTGGCATATCTCCTCCTTCCAGGAATTTCCTTATGGCACCACAAACACTCTCCTTTAACAAATCCCAATGCTTAATATAGAACCCAGCCGTGAAGCCATCTGGGCCAGGGGACTTGTTCGGATGCATCATGAACAGGGCCTTCTCAATCTCCCAGTCTGTAAAAGGCACACACAAATCATCATTCATTTCCTGTGTGACCTTCCGTGGTACATAACTCGTGATCACCTCCGGGGAGGTATGATCCTGAGCCGTGAATAGACTGGTATAGAAATTAGTAGCTAAGCTTTCTAACTCGGACTGAGTTGATGTATATGTACCATCATCCTTACGCAGTGAGACAATTCTATTTGTTCTTGATCTCTCCTTCACCTTTGCATGAAAATAAGCCGTATTACGGTCACCTTCCGAGAGCCAAAGAGCACGAGAACGTTGCTTTATCATGATCTCCTATCGAAACAGTAACTCCGAAATTTTATTCATTAGCTCCTTCTCTTCCCTTGACGGCCCAGCCCCAATGGATTCATACCGCATCCTTTCCAGCTTATCATTCATAGCTTTCAGTTGCTTGTTAACTGACCCAAACTCCTCTCTACTCCATTTGGACAAGTCAGTTTGTAAGTGGCCTAGAGCGACCTGAATCGCACTTAGATCAGCGTCTCTAGCGCTCCATCCATCCTCAACAATCTTTTGGTAATTATCATGGCGTATCCACATATTTTCAAAACGGAATGGCCTCCTCGAGTTGCCTCCACACAACCACTCTGATCGGCTCACCCCAATCATCAATGCACAGTGATCCAATTTGGTTGTCTGAACATGGCTCACCCTCGTATTATCAAATTGATCCATGAATTTGTCATCTCCGAGGCCTCTGTCCAAACGCACGTTATACATGTTCAGCCTGCATTTCACCTGTGGGATGATCCAGCCCTCCCGCGAGTCACCTGATTTCAGACTCTCTAGGTAAAAAAAAATATATATATAGGTCATGTCATTTAGAGTGTACTGAAGTGACTTGGTCTTTTCACCAACTTCAGACTAGCCAAGAGGTCTATGGTAGCCTACGCTCATACAATATATGCTAGTTGAGTCCCCCACCCCACCGCTTCTCACGAATCGAGAGGCAACTCTTGAGAGCTCCTTCCTTGAGACCGGGCATCTCCCATGGCGCCCCTTCCGGAATAGCCGGTGAGTGGTGGTCGGAAGTCGGCGCTGGAGTAGCTAGGGTAGGTAGGAGTAGGTCTGCCCTTCCGCCAGGTGTGGGCGCTATGCGTATGCCGAAGTGTGCTGCAAGATCTTGCCCCCCAGATCTTGCTTCTAGGGTTTCGTCATCGCCGGATGTCGTGCAGGTGGAGGGGGACGTCGCTTAGATCGTACCTCAGTGGGTTCGACCCGGTGGTTTTTGATCATTTAATTGACGCGATTTTCAATGAAAGCTGAGATGGGGTAAGTGTGAAGAGTCAACTATTGCCCTACTTTTCTCTGAGCCGGTCTTCATTTCCAACGCCTCGGTCGAGATAGATGACAACACCTTTTTATCCTCTTCCTTACCGGGAAGGCGCACTTCTCTTCTGCCTTCACCTCCTGCCCGGCCCGGAAATAGAACCCAGCCCCCTTTCTGATCCATTCATTTCTGCAAGCAGGCGGGATCCAGAGCTAAGCCCCCCTCCTATTCGAAGCCGGGTGTGGCCTCGCCCTTTTGCTCTTCCTTCGGTTTGGCTCCACGAAGGCGCCACCTAGACTAGGAGCCCCACTCATATTCAAAAGGCGCCCAGCTTTCAAGACGATGATAATAATTAGGCTGCCTTTTGAGTCGACGTGTTAGTACTCCATTTCTTTGAAAGCTGAATTGCCAGGTATAGCCCTACGCTGCTCTTTCGTTATTGTCCAACTTCTTTGTCTTTCTATTGTCCACAACATCCCCTTTGGGAGTCGCAGAAGGGAATCTTAAGGAAAAAAGGCTCGCTAAAATAGTGTTTCATTTAGGGATACGAAAGAAAAGCCTATTGGCGGATGGTCACGTTGTAGTAGAAACATTGACGCACGACTACACTGATTCAGATGAAGTGCCGCTCAGGTAGTTTGGCCTATAGTAGGGCAAGAAATATTGAATGGTGATGTAGGCGGGAGAGACCGTTTTGTCTTTTGTGCCGAAGCTATTTATAAAGCACAGGCCGAAACCGGTGAAATTAAGGGGCATTACTTGAATGCGACTGCAGGTACATGTGAAGAAATGATTAAGAGAGCTGTATTTGTGAGAGAATTAGGGGTTCCTATTGGAATGAATCACCAAGATGTGTTTCATTCAATATCTCCAATTCGATAATAGTTACTAGATGATGAAGAATTTGATGAAGAATGAAGTTCGAATCAAATCAAAGGAAACGGTAAAGCAACAACATCAACTCGCAATGGCCCTCGTGCCATGAGACATGGATTTTAGTCGACGTAGATTGGATCGAAAGATCGCACTTCCGCTCTTCTCCTATCGGACTAGTCACTTCCCACTCTCCTCAAGAGAACGGTTTAGCCACTATCCTCCCATATACTCTGCTTTTTCATTGCTTATGAACTGAAACTTGTTGGTGCATGGATTTCACGTTTCAGCAGCACTTTGGTTTGTGCATGGTTGTGAAAAGAAGGCTTTCTATACACTTATATGAAATAGAAAGGTTGCTATCTCAAGATGGTCAGAGATAGAATGAGAGATCCACACTCGGTTAGCCCATAAGCTTTAAGGAGGCAATAAAGTATGGGCGGTTTGCTTCCTCTGTTGATGGGGAGCCTTGCGCTGCTTTTTCTCCTAACCGGCCGTGGCGGCAGGGGGAGAACTGCGGCGATGAGGTGTGCGGTGTGGCGATACCTCTCCTGGACGGCTTTGGTGGGGAGGAGGAGGTGGACTGCGACGTGGTGGTCTCTGTTTTGGATTGGACGTAGTGTATCGGCTATGTGGATCTTGATTGGGTTGATCTTGATTGGGTTGATCTGGAGATCTCGAAGCCGATTCTTGTCGTCTTGGTGGCGGGGAGAACGGTTGGCGGCGATACCTTCCTCGATCTGACGCGATGTTGTTGGGACTGCGTGGAGCTGTTCATCGTGGGGATCTCAAGCATCGATGGTTGGCTACATCTGGAGCGCCGTGGTCTATGGGAATTTTCTCTCAGCGGTGATGTCACCGTCGACTTCCTGGCCAGAGGGCGGCCACTCCCTCCTCTTTCCTGGCATCTCAAGGCTGGCTCTATGACGAATTCAACGTCCGACGAAGGAGGCCTCTCTGTGTCGTCTTGCTTGGCTCCCGCTGCGGTGACCCAAATGGTCTTGTCCCCGGCGTCACCGCGGTTGAGCAAGACGAGCAACATCATTCGGGTGGTAAAAGTGGAGCTGGACCCGATTGCATCTTTGGTGATAGATATAGGGTTCTAAGTGCTTATGGTAAGGACCTTGTTATAATTTTTTCTTTCTCTGAAGTCCTTATAATTTGTACCGCCATCGTTCGAAGTTATGCATGTTCTCGATCCTTCGGGACCGATCCCCGTTAAAAAAGACTAGCCAAACCAAATAGCGTGACCACGGGAGGCATACGGTGGAATAAAGTTATCGTAGTGGCTGAAAGTTTGGCAAAGGGCAAATCATTAGGACAAAAAGGTTCTCCGGCCTGCCCCGTACGTGACCGTTTATGCTTCTTCTTACGCGTGGATATTGTACAATGATGCTAGGTCCTCGGTCAGTGCGATGCCTGCTGAATATATAGTGAATTAACACGCACGCTGTCGAGCAGCATGTATTTACCCGTACGCACGTTATGCATGTTCAGCCTTCATTTCACCGGTGGGATGATCCAGGCCGAGTGTCTTTGCCTTGCGTTCAAGTTTTCACTCTTCACGCTATATGAGAACCTTCACTTGGGACATGTTTGGTTGCTTGTAAGTAACATTTTTTGGACATCTAGGAAGATCTTTTCCGTTGAGCTAGGACGAGTGAAAACTTGACTTAGCAATGATATGAACTTCGTTTGACCATCTACCTCATGCCCAGATTCAAGAAAAGGCATGGCGTTTGGTTTTTTTTTAGGGAAAGCCATCATGCCTTTTTATATTAGTTTTCGGAACACCGAAACATCGTTTGCAATTACACCAACTAAAAACCCTGGAGGATCATCCTTCCAAACAATTGAATCAGGATCCTCAACTCTACTAGCAATGGTGTGAGCAGCATTGTTGGCTTCCCTAGGACAGTGTTCAAAGATGACATCTAAAAACTCTCTACATAGAATGATACAATCCTCATAAATAGCAGCTGCAGGGCCATAAATAGATCCTCCTCCTTTCATAGTCTCTACTACCTCAATACAATCTGAATTAATGATCACTCTGTTGCAATCCATGGATTCAGCTACGATCATCCCATCTCGGAGCGCTGTCTCCTCTGCTGTAGTTGCATCCTCTACAAATGGGAGCATGGCACAACTACCAGCGATGAAAAAGCCTTGATCATCTCTTAAAATGGCTCCAGTAGCACCAGATCCCTTGTCAACATCAAACGTTGCATCAACGTTCAGTTTGACATTACATTCCGTAACATGAGACATTTGAGTCTTGTGTTTAACTAACCTATTTCAACTTAACTCTTTTTAATCTACCCAACCGTGTTTCCAGGGTCAGGCCTGAAAAAAATGGGGCCTGTTGCAAGAGAAAAAAATACAGCCCCTGTATACAAATAAAGTTGTTTAATATTTTAATAAAAACTTAAACATTTAACACACTTGTTTGTAAATTTTCATTTGATATATTATATGGAAGGAACTACAGACTACTCATGACCTTGGTAGTGACATTATTCATTCCAGAAAGCAGCTTTGTCAAGGAATTAACATAGCAGCTTGAGCTCTACATCTTTCATAGTGCAACTTCCATTTCATGTGAAACATCAGCTCACACTCTTGCTTTCTCTCTGCACTTCCCCTCAAAGCTTGAATCCAGCCTGGACTCCAGCTCGCACTCGAATCTCGACACCCCTGTCCCCGCCCCCTGCTAGTTGCCGTCGCCGCATCCCGCAATGGGGATTGGGGAAAGAGGAATCGAGGACATGTGATTGTGAGGAATCAAGGGCATGTGAGGAAGGTTTGCCCTGTGAGGAATCACCAATGGGGAAATGAATCAAGTCCAATCGGAAGAACAAGAATATATAGAAGGGGATTGGCACGGGATTGTACTGGCCGTTGCAAACTGAGAAAGGATTTCCTCATGATCTCCATTAACTCCATGAAAACGGCTAGAAATATTGATGATATAGCTCCGCCCCATGCCCCATCGTTGGCGCCTCAACGGTGATTGGGGAACGTGAGAGACGGAGTCAAGGAGAGTAGAAGGAGGAGGCTTGAGCCTAGAGGAGAGAGTAGATCGGAGGGGAGAGTCGATGCTAGTGAGGAGTCAATGCGAGCGAGAGCAAGTCGCAGCTGGTTCCTTCTGTTCCCGAATGTGTATTGCCTAGTAATATTTTTAGGATAATTACTTAATTAAACCCGCTGAAAGGTACCTAGATGGGCCCTCCTAGCGATCGGGCCTGTGCGTATGCACCGGCTGCACCGGCTTAGGGCTGAGCCTGCATGCTTCCATTTGAGATAATGTCAATATGAAAAATATACACATCGACGTTATGATTTTGTTCTCGCACTCAGTTCCTAGTTTCATTGAGTGATTGAAATCTTATTTCGTGTTCATATTTGGACTTTTTTTTTTTGCTAAATTCGTCATACACGGTCTACTGTTTGAAATTTCTTTTGAGAGAAGCTTCATCTCGTCGTTTCACACGGTTTTTTGTTGTAAATTTTCTATTTTGACATAAAAAAATATCTACATATATGTACGGTGTATTAGAAAAAAATAAAGTTCTACTTGTTTAGAAATGTCAAAATGGAAAATTTACACCCCAAAAGTCGTGTAAATAGCGAGGTAAAGCTTCCTCTCAAAAGAAATTTCAAATAAGTGCGCATTTGGGATTCACAGTCAGCCCTGCGTTAGATCTGAGGAGTTGTTGCCTCGGCCCGTGTGGAGAGCTCCCGAGCCGTATCTAGGCTCTTACGAGCTCGACGGTTCCTAGGACGAGTGACTGACTGTGTGGTGCTAGAGACTAGGAGGGGGAGGGGGGCTGGCGGCCACAATGATGGCAGCATATCAACACCAACTCCTCCTTGGAAGCCTCGTTGACATCCCTTCTCCACTCCACAATCCCCTCTTTTCTAGGTGAAAATCTTGTTCCCCTACTTGGGCCACGACCGCATTGCGACTTCGACCCCCTTCCTAGAGCCGCCCTTTGGGGACAGATAGGGTGGTTGATGCGCATACTGGTGGCCAGAGACGGATGGTGGTGTGATGATCGTAAGCAATGAAGGCATGCAACGGTTCTGGTGGGCTCTGGCTCCTAGTTCCTCTCCACCAAGAGGCCCATGTTTTTCGGTAAGGGGATATAGTTACTCTATGCGTGGAACGATGATGCGGTGGCGAAGAGTTCCTGACGAAGATCCCCCTTTTGTTGAGTCTGTTGTTGCTCTTTGTGTGTACCCGTCTTCTTAGTGCGTATAATAGTAGAGAAAAGCTTTGAAGCGGCGTTACCAACCCGCTACTAATGTTTGGCGCCTATAAGGATTTCTCTACTAGTGGTACCGGTGCTACGCAGCTTGCTATGAAATTGTGCCATGGTCGTTGATGATGTTCGTGGGGAACTTCTCTGACGAAGTAGGCGCTCCCGGTCCCCTCCCCTGGTAGTTCAGTTGACTGTGCTCCTTTTACACGCTGACGTGTGGTGCCCTTTAAACCAGGGTTAGAGGAAAAGGGTCCCTCTTTGGAGGCAGAGAGTTTGGGTTAGGTCACCAATTGGCCATTTGGGAGCGACGTGAGCTATTTCTTCAGCAGGTAATGTCTCCTGCATATCTTCGTCCCCCTTCTGGTGTTAGCTGTTGTAGAAGACGGTGGCTACAACGTTCCAAACGGATTTTTATTTTTCTCTTTTGTTTCCTTGTTTTTTTTAATGCTAGTTAACTGTTCATACACTCTTGTATCTCCCATCTGGCGCTTTATAAATTAATAAAGTCGGACTCTTGGAGCTTTTTATCTAAAAATCCCCATACATATGCTTTGGCAAATGTGTAGTTATCTTTAAGCAGACAAGACGGTGCAGAGGAGAAGAACACAATGGAAAATTGCGAATTGGCATGCATCCAGCTAGTCACTCGCCGTGCACAGAAGCCTTCGACGGCCAGCACTACTGACCACGCATCACTATTGCTCCTGGAATTGGATGTTAGGAATCGTTCAGCAGAGAGTGAAAACCAGATTCATCTACGGAGTATTTAACCGATACGGTACTAGAGAGACGAGAGTAGCTCTCCAAGGTGGCGGTTAGGACCCATCCAGTGTTTCCTCTCTTCACCGGCGACATTATCAGTCCGTTCCATTTTTGTTGGCTTTAGGATTTTGGAGGCGTGACGGACCACGGCCTCTTGCCGACGGAAGATCTTCATGTTTTGTTTAGACTGTTTTCAGTGTCTTCTTCAGGATGTTAAGACGACAGCGTACTGAAGTCAGAATAAGGTTCTTCCGTCCTATCCTCACTCCGTTGGTTCATCTAGCATTGATGGAGGACACCTGGAGTTGTGTGTCCGACGGTTCTCTTGAGATTCGGCCATTTTTCATATTCTTTGGTGTAATTTGAGGCCAGTCTTTTCCGATCTATGTTTATCGTCTTCGGTGATGGTAGTTGTTCTGATACGCTGGTCATTTGGAGTCTTAGCATGACGATTTTCCGTCTGTCTACTACAACAAGATCTACTATGACAAGCTTTGTCCGGCACCGGTGATAGAGGGGCAAGCACGACGGCGCGTCTTCGTCTCGTGCTAGTTTTTGGAGTTATCGCTAGGTGGTGCAATGATCTATTTGTATTTTTTTATCTTTTATGACTCTTCGTACTGTTGTTGATGATTATTAGTAATTTGGTGGAATTCGAAAAGAAAAATCCGATTTCTCATGTTTACAAAACAAAATTAGTCTTGTTTACTTGATTTCTGTCAATTCTGTTTTGGTTAGGGTTAATTTTATTTCGGTTTTTTATGCTCACACTTAATTCCAGTCTGAGTTTCCTGCAAAAAAAAAATACAGTCTCAGAGCATCTCCACTCGCCTATCCAGGACGTCGATTCGGACGCCGAAAATCGCCCCAGTCGCGTACCCAGAAACTTGTTTTCGTCCTAATTTGGGCGTGTTTTGGTCTGGCCTACCCAGACCGTCCCCAAGATCCCGGGTACGCCTTGGGAACGCCGGACGCAGCGAAAACGGGCGTGGGCCAGCTTTGTCGGCGAGAGAAGGCTGAGCTCCCGCCACTTCGCCGAGCTCCCACCCTTTTCTTCCCCCTCCCGCATTTCTTCCTCATTGCCCTCCCGCCACTCCGTGGAGCTCCCCGCCCAACATGCCGCCCAAGAGCTTCGTCCAACCTAGATCGATCCTCGGCGAGGGTCCGGCGGAGAAGAAGGCGAGGAAGTCGAGAGCGCCGCCGACGAAGCCGGAGGGCATGTCCGACGCCGCGTGGGCGTCCAAGGAGACGGCCAGGAAGATGGCGTCGGACGACCGTAAGGGCAGAAAGGAGAGGGCGAAGCTCCGGCAACAGCAAGCGGCGGCGGCGGAAGAGCAGGCGATCGTGAAGGCGAAGCAGGCGGCGACGATGAGGTCGGCGTTGATGGTGCCGTACCCACCACACTGGGAAATCCAGGCAAGCGTCGGCTCGCCCGCCGAATTCTCGCCGATCTCTCCAGCAGGCTTCCAGGAGAGCCAGGCGACTGCTCGGCAGAGGTACTCCTCGTCACCCGAGTTCGACGGCGGGTTCAACCCCAACGTGATCTTCCCCTGCCCTGCGCCACGCCCTCCTTCGGCCTTCAGCGTGGACATCAACCTCCTCTACTCCACCTCTCCGGCGTACGCAGGCCCCGCTCTGCGCCGCGGACCACTGCCTTTCGGCAGAAGTTCGGCGCCCTTTGGCGAGGCCGACGCGCGCAACCTGTTCGGCGGAATGCCGGCCGCCCTGCCGGTCGGCATGTCAACCGAGACGTACATGAAGGACATGATCGCAACATGCTCGGCCTCCAACCACCCCTCCTTCACGGAGGAGCAGACTAAAGGGAATATGCCCGAGAGGCAATAATAAAGTGATTATTATCGTATTCCTTGTTTATGATAAATGTTTATTTTACATGCTGTAATTGTATTAATACGGAAACGTTAATACATGTGTGTTTAATAAACAAAAAGAAAGTTCCTAGTTATGCCTCTCTTATAAACTAGCTCGTTGATTAACAATATGATCAAAGGTTTCCTGATCATGGACATTGGATGTTGTTAATAACGAGGTCACAACATTAGTGTAATGGTGTGATGAACATTCATCCGAAGTATAGCATTATGATCAAAGTCATTGAGTTTATATTGCTATAACAACTTACGAAGTGATCCTAATCCTTAGACCATGAGATCATGTCAATCACTAACACCGGAAGAGTTTCTTGATAACATCAAATGTCACACCGTAACATGGTGATTATAAAGATGGATTCAGAACTAATAAAGTATTATGTTGAGGCCCATGGATCGAGAGTGCAATTTGTTCATCCCGATGACGGATAGATATACTCTGGGCCCTCTCGGTGATATCATATTGATTAGCTTGCAAGCAAGTGATTTGATCACTAGAATGTTATATCACGAGAACGAGAAAAGAGTGCATGTCAGTAACGAGATCAAACTAGGTATGGAGATACCGATGATCGAATCTCGGACATGTAATATATCGTGAAACAAAGGGATTAAGATACTAGCGTAAAAGGTTCCGACGATCACAAGAAAGTCATCGTTGAATGTGTGGGACTCAGTATGGGTCTCAGGATCCCGCTTCTGATTATTGATCCGAGAGGGGTCTCGATCATGTCCGCATTATTCACGAACCGTAGGGTGACACACTTAAGAGACACCGACATCCAATTGGAGCAAAAGTTTCATGCCGAAAGAATGAACAAGCGCAGGAATTTATTTCACTAGATACCGAAACAGGTTTTCGGGTGAGATTGCATAAAGTGGTTATGCATGTGAAATAGAATTCTATTAAGGGGTTATATGTGAATGTTTGTCATTAAAGTAATTGACAAAATTCTAAATAAATAAAAGGAGTTTTATTTAATGAGAGTTTGCATTAAATTTGGTGGAAATTTAATGGGAATTTGAGTGGGTTTTTGAGTGGAGGGAATTGAAAGGCATTTGAGTGAGTGGAGTGTCCACCCACATGAATGTGGAAGAGGTGGGGGCAGCCCCATGGATGGGCGCATGGCCCCTTGGGTGCCCCCCTCTCCCTATAAAAGGAGCCCCCTCCCTCTCTCTCACTCACACCTCCTCGTGAAGGATCTCTCTCCCTCTCTAGAACTTATCCCCCATGGTCTCAGACTAGCGAGATACATGTGCCAGGTGGATATTCGGCAAGAAAGATTTGTGCTTCCGCTGCATCGCTGGAGCGAGGAGGCGGAGGTTGCTCGGTGCCTCGAACGTGTGTGCGAGCACGGATGCCCTGTTGTTTTGCGGCGCTAGGACTTCCTCTCGATCTTGAGATCGGCAATAGATCGTCTATATCAACCACGAGTTTGGACTCGTTAAGCTTTGTCGGTCTTTAAGGGTATCTTCTCTACGGAGATACATCCGCTCGTTGTTTGTATCTAGTAGATAGATCTTGGTACATAGTTGTTCCCATCGTAGGAAATTTTTTGTTTTCTATGCTGCGAACCCTACACAGACCCGGGCCAACGCCGAGCACAGCATCGAGTCCCAGGATCTCGCCGACACCGACGCCGAGGATACGCAGGCCGAGCAGACGCAGCTAGAGGACGCCGAGGGTGAAGCCTTGCTGCTGGCGAAAGGCAAGAAGGGGAAGAATAAGCCGGGCACTTCGGCGGACGCTCGGATAAAGTGGACCGTGGCCGAGGACACCTGCCTCGCCGAAGCTTGGAAAATCGGTGAGCATGGATCCGATCACTGAAGGGAATATGCCCGAGAGGCAATAATAAAGTGGTTATTATCGTATTCCTTATTTATAATAAATGTTTATTTTACATGCTATAATTGTATTAATACGAAAACGTTAATACATGTGTGTTTAATAAACAAAAAGGAAGTTCCTAGTTATGCCTCTCTCATAAACTAGCTCGTTGATTAACAAGATGATCAAGGTTTCCTGATCATAGACATTGGATGTTGTTAATAACGGGATCACAACATTAGTGTAATGATGTGATGAACATTCATCCAAAGTATAGCATTACGATCAAAGTCATTGAGTTTATATTGCTATAACAACTTACGAAGTGATCCTAATCCTTAGACCATGAGATCATGTCAATCACTAACACCGGAAGAGTTTCTTGATAACATCAAACGTCACACCGTAACAAGGTGATTATAAAGATGGATTCAGAACTAATAAAGTGTTATGTTGAGGCCCATGGATCGAGAGTGGAATTTGTTCATCCCGATGACGGATAGATATACTCTGGGCCCTCTCGGTGATATCACATTGGCTAGCTTGCAAGCAAGTGATTTGATCACTAGAATGTTATATCACGGGAACGAGAAAAGAGTGCATGTCAGTAACGAGATCAAACTAGGTATGGAGATACCGATGATCGAATCTCGGACATGTAATATATCGCGAAACAAAAGGATTAAGATACTAGCGTAAATGGTTCCGACGATCACAAGAAAGTCATCGTTGAATGTGTGGGAGTCAGTATGGGTCTCCAGATCCTGCTTCTGATTATTGATCTGAGAGGGGTCTCGATCATGTCCGTATTATTCGCGAACCGTAGGGTGACACACTTAAGAGACACCGACATCCATTTGGAGCAAAAGTTTCATGCCGAAAAGAATAACAAGCGCAGGAATTTATTTCACTAGATACCGAAACGGGTTTTCGGGTAAAATTGCAGAAAGTGTTTCTGCATGTGAAATGAAATACTAGCAAGGGGTTATATGTGAATGTTTGTTATTAAAGTAATTGACAAAATTCTGAATAAATAAAAGGAGTTTTATTTAATGAGAGTTTGCATTAAATTTGGTGGAAATTTAATGGGAATTTGAGTGGGTTTTTGAGTGGAGAAAATTGAAGGGCCATTTTGTGAGCGGAGTGTCCACCCACATGAATGAGGGAGAGGTGGGGGAACCCTCCATGGCCGGCGGCCATGCCCCCTTGGGCTGCCCCCCTCCCCTATATAAGGAGCCCCTCCTCTCACTTCTCACTCACACCTCCTCGTGAAGGATCTCTCTCCCCCTCTAGAATTTATCCCCCATGGTCTCAGACTAGCGAGATACATGTTCACGGTGGCTATTCGGCAAGAAAAAGTTGTGCTTCCGCTACATCGCTAGAGCGAGGAGACGGAGGTTGCTCGGTGCCTCGAACGTGTGTGTGAGCACGAATGCGCTGCTGTTTTGCGGCCTAGGACTTCCTCTCGATCTTGAGATCGTCAAGAGATCGTCTACATCAACCACGATTTTGGACTCGTTAAGCTTTGTCGGTCTTCAAGGGTATGTTCTCTATGGATGTACATCCGCCCGTTGTTTGTATCTAGTAGATAGATCTTGGTACATAGTTGTTCCCATCGTAGGAATTTTTTTATTTTCTATGCTGCGAACCCTACAATCACCGGTGCTAATCAGAATTCAGACAACTATTGGCGGCGTGTGAAGGCAGCGTTCGACGAGCGTAGCCTTTGCGACCCAAAATATCGCAAAATCCACATGGAGCAAGTGGAGAAGGCTATTACCAATCATTGGGCGATCATCCAGACTGCCTGGTGCCTGCAACAAGTGGCACAACTGCGTGGAAGATGTCGACTGCACACAAGCCAACAGGGAAAACATGGACAACAAGGTACTCGCGAACACTAGCTTTGTCGTGCACTCTATTTCATTATGACACACTTGACACACTTTCATTTTGCAGCTTCGTCGTGCACTTGCTCTATTTCGAGAGGACATGAAGATGGAGTTCAAGTTCCATCATGTCTTTGAGCAAATCGAGAATTCGAGAAGTGGCGGGACACTCGCCTGGGTCTCTCCAAGAGCAAGGACGACGTCTACACCCCCGAGGCTCCGGCCGCTGCTGCCGGCGAAGGAAGACCAGAGGTCGACCAGAAGAAGGCGAAGATGCTCAAAGCCGCCAGACCTCCCGCCGAGCGTCTCCAGGCTTCGATTGAGAAGTGCATCGCTGACACGAGGGCGCAGGCCGAGAAGAGGGCTGAGAAGAGCGAGGAGCGCTGGAAGCAGTTGATCAAGACACAAGGGGAAAATGTGGCCCTCATCAAGGCCAACCTCGCCGAGAAGAATTTCAACCTCGCCGAGAAGAAGGCCAACTACGCCGCCAAGAAGCGCAACACGGATCTCAAGTTCCTGATAGGCGGCGAGGACACGTCGAAGATGAGCTCGCCGTCAAGGCCTGGTACATGGCGCAACGTCAGGCCATCCTCCAGGGCGTGATCACGCCTTCCCCTTCTTCCTCTGCGCCGAACGCCCCCGCGCCGAGCTCTGCTTCCACTTCCTCCAACCCGGCGGCCTTCGTCGGCGAGACGGACGACAACGCCCCGTCGGCCACGCCGCAGGAGCCCGTCCCCATCGACGACAGAGAGTCATTTCCCCTGTTATGTAATAAAAATCTGTCGCCGAATTTGTGGCCGTTTCTGTCGAACACCTTGTGGCCGAGCACTTATCGGCGGAAACGATAAAGATTCAAATATATCGCCGTTTTATGTTCGCCTGGATACTCGGCCTGGATACGCGAGTGAAAAACTGGACGTACCCAGGCCAAAATCAAATTCCATCCGCCCAAAAAACGTTCGGATTTTAGCCTGAGTTCGCCCAACGAGTGGAGTAAGTAGCCCAGATAGTCTGCCTCTAGTCTAGAAAAAAAATAGATACGTCTCACAGTTTCCGATTTCGAAGTCCATTGCACTTGCACGGTCGGGCCTTGAACATATTTAACGGAGGCGCCCAGGGTGAAGAGCCCTCTGTATCCACGAGTGCTCAGAGCCCGGCCCAGGTAACAAAACACACGAGCACGTTGCCCGTGCGTGCACCGACGGTCGGATCGCGAGCACTGGCTGGATCTCTGCCGTCCGTTCCTGTCCTAGCACGGGCGGTGCAGACGAAGCGTCCTGTCTTTGGCTCCCACCGCCCGGCCGCAACTACTAGGGAAAGAACAAAAGAAAAGGGGTACAGGAATTCTTCAAACGAAATCGAGATCCGAGGCACAGGTCGAGGTGATTCTCTCTCTCAATCTCTTGCTCCGTATTACTCATTCGATCGATTCTCTGATTTTTCTAGGAATTATCGTGCGCTCGCATGCTTCCTTCCGTTCTCGATAGAAGCAAGTAATTTCGTCTTCCTCATGTATATATATCTCGAATCGGAAGCACGTGCTGTACTAATTTGCCCTGAGATGACCACGATTTTATGTGAAGCCATACAGAGGTCTGCGGCTGGCATCCTCAGGATGCGTGGTTGTCGATTTGGTTTGAAACTAGGGTTTCGAATTAGGATTTGTTGACTTAGGGGGTTATTTGGTTAGGCTTAATTTTAGTTTTTGGATTGTAAGCCACATAATCACCTAAATAGAATCCACGGATAGGTTCCCATGTTTTGGTTCAATGCTTGTTTTCCTGGCTTTGTATGCTTAATTCGTAAAAATTGTTAGCAGGCCTGGTTGCCCAATCTCAGATACGGATTGGAGCTTCTCGCTTTGTGTAGTTCTCGGTGGTGCTTTGCTTCAATTGATGCAAATTTTCAGCTTATACCGGATGCTTCGTTAGAGAATTTTTTGTTGCCTCTTTTTTTGCAGGCTAAGGCAAAATTGTACTTCAGTCACCTTGTGATTATTCCCCCTTCCCTTTCATTCTTATTGCAATTTTTTTACCTTGAACAGAAAATCTGATTACAATATTGGGGCCAACTTTAGTCGGTTTATACATTATACAAAATTTCTTGTTGTGCACATTTAGATTCTGATTTTGTATTCATATATAAGTACATGGTAGTTGCTTTGTAGATTCCTTTTAACATGTGGTCAACAACTAGAGTTATGTATTCTTCTCAGTGACTGGTCTTTGGTTTATTTTTCTTCATAATGCTTGTTTGAACAGATTGGTTTTTCTTAATGCAGTTTGAGCTGAAGTGTTCAATTATTGCATTGCAGGCTTTTGTATATTTAGTTTTCTGGATTGGGGGAAAGAGCAAGTTCATCCCAAAAATAGGATTTCAGAATTTTATGGCCTTTGATTCCAATAAGGCAGGAGACTCTTCACCCAAGTATTCTTCTAGCGTTTGCAACAAGGGCACACTCATCCAGGCAAGCACCTTCACTCGTTGTGAGAAGGATAAAAATTGGAACAGCTTCAACAGATTAAACTACCAGGAGTCAAATCATGGATCACTTCCAAGGGTTACTGACCCAAAGGAAAATGGCGAAGAAGGAAATGATGCAACTGCCTCAGTGTGTGACACTATGTGCTTCACCGATCTGCCAGCTGCATTGGTCTCTGAAATCCTTGCCCGCCTTGATCCCAAGGGGCTTGGGATCGTATCTTGTGTCTCCACAGTTCTGCAGGCCCTAGCCACAGATCATCAGGGATGGAAGAAATTCTACTGCGAAAGGTGGGGACTACCGAATGTTCCCATCGGACCCTTAGTTCCAGGTGGAACTCCAGATGGGAGGTCGTGGAAAGCATTGTTTGTGGATCGGGAGTTTCAAAGTAGATCATTCATGGGAAGATTTAGTGTGGATGTTCTTCGTGGCCACAGTGAGGATGTACGCACCGTGTTCCTTCTGGCATCTGCAAATCTGATATTCACTGGTGGTCATGATTCTGTGGTTCGGATGTGGGATATGGAGGAAGGTCTACTGATTGATGAGTCCCGCCCATTTGGTTGCACTATCCGAGCAATTGCAGCTGACAGTAGGCTTTTGATAACCGGGGGATCCAAAGCCTTTATTCAGTGTTGGAGGGCTGTTGAGGGGATCTCACACCTCTTCCACATTTCTGGAAATGGTACTAACCAGAATTCTGAATTTCGCCTCTGGGGGCATGAAGGACCTGTGACTTGTCTTGCCTTAGATCCAGTGAGGATTTACAGTGGTTCTTGGGATATGACTGTTCGTGTGTGGGACAGAGCTCAGATGAACTGTGTACAGAAGTTCATGCATGCTGACTGGGTTATGGCCCTGGCTCCTCATGGAAATACTGTTGCCAGTACAGCTGGTAGAGACGCATATGTGTGGGATATCGGGAGTGGTGAGTTGACAACTATAATCTCCAATGCCCATGCTGGTAATGCATATTCTGTAGCTCGAACACACCTGACAGATGTGCTGTTTACTGGAGGAGAGGATGGTGCAATTCGCTTGTTTGATGTTTCTAATATATCTGATAATGAGAATATTAAACCAGCTGCTACTTGGGTGCCACACACTGGCCCTGTTCATTCTCTTGCTTTTGAGTACCCATGGCTTGTTTCTGCCTCTAGTGATTGCAGGATCTCACTAATTGATGTAAGGAAGATCTTGACCCCACCGTACTCGTCAAAGCGCCGACTCAGGGTTAAGACCATTGATCCAAGTGCCATAGAACCTCCACAGAGGATGCTTCATGGCTTTGGATGCCATCTGTTCTCCGTTGACATTGGCGCAGATAGGATCGTTTGTGGGGGCGAGGATGGCATGGTTAGGGTCTGGAATTTCTCAGAAGCACTGGAGATTGAGAAGAGGGCTCAGGCTTCGAAGAGTTTGAGGCAGGAGAACCGCATGAGACGGAGGAAGGCCCAAGTAGAGATGAATGCAAATGGCAGAAGGGCTGATCAATGCTCAGTAGCCATGAAAAGAAACCAACTGAAGGGTGATAAGAGTATCACTTGGCAAATCAAGTGTCCCATTAATGAGAAGGTCAAGTCTTAGACCATGGTTTGTACCTTTTGTACTTTATATCATGGCCATACAACTAGTTTTTTCGTGGGATGTTGCTTTTCTAATTCCATCCAGCCTAGATCTGCTATACGTAGGTCAACATTGACATTTTCGGATATTCAACTTATATCTCGTGCACTATGGGTCGCATTTAATCTGTATGCAGTTCTTATTCGACCTGGTGTATATTGATCTAATGGAAGAAATTTTACACACATATTTCTGTTTTAAAGCTTTGATGACATCTGTTTTTGTTTCTTTCTGTTATGCCGCTATGGTGAAAGAGAAGTTATATAACACCATGCAGGAATAGTTAACTTGTACTTTTCTCTTGCCATGAACTTGTGTATTTACCTCCCTGTTGCAGAGAACATCTTTGATGCCTTAGGCTCTAACTGGACGTGTCAAGTATTTTCTCTTTTAAAAACAGGACGTGTCTTAATTTTTCTCTTAAAAAACTGGATGGTTCTTATAGCCTGTGACATCTTTTATACTTTATAGGTTTGCAATCTTCAGCACGAGTTAGGAACTCAGATTGAGTCACTTCCATATAACCCTAAACCCCTGATATAATTATAAAACTTGTGCATAAGTATTTTCCAGATTTTGCTGGAGAACCACAATCTTACCTTTGCTTCATCTGTGATTTAACGCTGATTTTTTTCCCAGTGTTAGCTAGGAATATGTCAAATTTGAACATCTAGCGTTTCAGTTTTTATTCTCTAAAACATTACTCTGGATTTTAGTTAGGACTTGGGATGCAGATTTTCAGAGCAGAGCATTGTCACAGAAAAGAAAATGATTTCACCTTTTGTTTTGTTTTCCATCTACGTACTTTTCATGAGAAAACAGTGTGTTCTGCTTAGCACAGCTAGCACTGCGAGATGTTGCAACTTGCAAGTGAGCATGACTAGTACACAACACACAACCCAACCAAGGGGAGGTACCATTACCAATCCAGTGTCCCAAGCACAATGTCAACTTGCACATTTTCTATTCTCTTGTTTGAATGATTGCTAGTACAGTAGTAGTATTGTTTTAGCAGGAACATGGACAGAAGAAATTCTGCACCCTGAATTTTCTGTTTTGTTTATGCGTTAAACTATTGGTATCTCTGACGAGCGATGCAGACGCCACATGCTGCAGGCTTATCAGCACCAATTTGAAATTGCAATGCAAAGGTCTTGGTCTTGCCCAGGCACCTTCCTCGCAGCTTCCTTCCTTGCCTGCCCCAAAAATTTCTTCTCTGCATATTTGCCTGCTTCCTATAGTGACCAACTAGCATAGTCGGGTCATGCATGATCTGCTCCAGAATCTGCCTGGATGCGATGTGATCTGATCTGAAAATTTTGCTGAGTCGCTGTGTCTTTCTTTTTTAAGATAAAAAGGTGTTACTACTTTTATCTCTTGACGAGCAGAAAAGTGTAGGGCTGAGAGATGCTGCTGGCAAGCAAATCTTGTGGACGAAGTCTTACTATCTCTATGGCTGGGTGCATTTTTCTTTCTGGAATCTGTGTGTCTGCATCTGTAGGATCATATTTTTCTCCCACTGTGATGTTTAGGTCTAATTGAGGAGCGGCCAGCTTTACCATCAAATCAAAACGATGTCTGCCTTTTTTCCCTGAACCGTCGAAATCATCAACTGGTGACATTCCAACACCCACCACTTGATGCTGTTCATATCTATAACAGAATGGTTGGTGCTTTCCTTTTCTTGCTGACTTGCGTGGTAATAAATAGAAATGCTTCTTGCTTGAGAGATTGCAAATTTGTTGTCCACTGATTTTGCTAATTGCACGACAAAGGACAGGCAAAAATCCAGGGTACCAACACGTTTGGCAGTGCTGAAGGAGACGGATGAATCATTCATGCAATCATGCGAGCATGATGAAACATAATCGGGCGAGTACATTATTGACACTACTCCCTCCTTATAAGTCCTGCACGTAGTTCTATGTTGCCAAATTAAGCAACTTAGTATGATGTATATATTACAAAAAATATATCACCGAAAATTTAGACTTTGTATTTTCCAATGATATAATTTTTATATTATATAATTCAAATTATATAGGTCAAATTGATAACCTAAATATACGCGTAGGACTTGTAAACCGAAACAGAGGGAGTATTATATTATCTGGTGAGCAGTTCAGCAGAGACTACTACTGGGAACATAGCCATGTGTTGCTCCACCCTCAGTGCATGTGAGACCCACCTCCTCACAGTCGCACCGATTGGAATGTGACCGGATCCTCAGTTCCTCACCACTCCATCCGGTCCCAGCTTTTCTGGAAGAAAACAACAATTTAGCTGAGCCATTATACATTTTTTGGGTGGTAATTGTTGACTCTTAAGAACCTAGCTAGCTTTCCCTAAAAAAAAAGAACCTAGCTAGCTAGCTGTGGATGTTTAGCTAGTCTGAACAGGTCCTGATTCCTGATGACTAATTTTCTCACTGAGCATGTTAATTTCATGTGTGCACTATTCATTAGCTTGGTTAAATATGCTTGGGATAAAAGTTTGTTTCTGAGTCTTGGTTTGCAGCTGCTGCGCCAAACCATGTGGTGTAAAGAGTGGGTGTCATGTGCAGCCATTATATTCAGAAACACAAACAAGCAATAGTCTTTAAAATTCAGATTGCAGTCTCTAAATGATCTAAAGTTTTTTTCTGGTAATATAGTGGTTTTTTTCCATTTTAGCAGTGAGTCCAGAGAGCGAGAAACTGAGATCCATCTCCTCCAAGGAAGACCTCCACGGTTTCCCTCTCCAGTCACCTTTCTCCCCCCTCTTCCTTCCACTCTTCTTCCTTTTCCTCTCCTCCCCTGACCCTGAGTCCTCCTGACCTACCCAAGCATACCGAGCTTCCAATCCAGTCCAATGCGCCTCTGAAATCTCTCTACCCGTAGCCCACCGCCGCCGCGCCCTAGAGCTGCCACCGCCACCAGCTCCTCTGCCTCTCGCGCGTCGCCGCCACGGCTGTTCTCTTTCGTTCCGACACACTCAGCGCTGTCTCATCCCCTCTGCAACCTCGGCCATAGCGGGGAGCTTTCTTCCAGCCGGTGAGCCGTCAAACCCCACTGACGTTCCACAAGATTTCGGGTGTGCCGGCGGCGCACACCCGGCCGGCACGCCGTCTAGATCCGCCCCTGCCAGAGCGATGTTCGAGACGAGGCTCCTTCTGCTGGCCGTGGTGAGCATCGTGTTCGCCGACCTGCAGTTCCTGAAAGCCCACGGGAGGGAGCTGCTCCTCAGCTGCGGCTCCAACGCCACCGCCGATGCCGACGGCCGGAGATGGGTCGGCGACATGGCCCCCGACGGACTCAACTTCACTCTCAGCAGCCCCGGGATCGCCGCTCTCCTTGCCGGGAGCAGCAACGGCACCGAAGTCTTCGGGCCGGTCTACCGCTCCGCGCGCCTCTTCACCACCACGTCCTGGTACGACTTCAGCGTGCTGCCGGGGAGCTACTGTGTCAGGCTGCACTTCTTCCCTGCCACGTTCGGGAATTTCAGTGCCAACAGCTCGGTGTTTGATGTCGTCGCCAATGAGTTCAAGCTGGTTACCAAGTTCAGCGTGGCCGAGGAGATTGTCTGGAGAAGCTCCGTCAGCAATTCGGCCGTCACCGCGCTCGTCAAGGAGTACTTTCTTGCGGTCAGTACTCATCGCCTGCAGATCGAGTTCGATCCGAGCCCTGGGTCATTCGCCTTTGTGAATGCGATCGAGGTGATGCCTGCTCCGGATAATTCCTTCAACGACACGGTGAACAGCGTTGGTGGTTTCAATTCGCACCTTCCTCCGGAAATAAGCAGCCGAGCTGTCGAGACTATGTATCGGCTGAATGTTGGAGGGCCTGCACTGACATCTTCACTCGATCAGTACCTTCATAGACCATGGTACACCGATGAGGCATTCATGTTCTCTGCCAATGCTGCTTCCACTGTGTCCAACACTTCAGGCATACAGTATGTCGCAAGCAACGACTCCTCGATTGCTCCCATCGATGTCTATGAGACTGCAAGAATCATGAGCAACAACATGGTTGTGGACAAACGGTTCAATGTGACATGGCGATTCTTCGTCCACCCCAATTTCGATTACTTGGTCCGCCTTCATTTTTGCGAGCTTGTCTATGACAAGTCCAGCCAGAGGATCTTCAAGATCTACATCAACAACAAGACGGCTGCTGAGAACTACGATGTCTATGTCAGGGCTGGAGGTATCAACAAGGCGTATCATGAGGACTATTTTGACAGCTTGCCACAGCAGGTAGACTCACTTTGGCTGCAGCTTGGTCCGGGCTCCATGACCAGTGCTTCAGGTAGTGATGCACTTCTCAATGGATTGGAGATTTTCAAGCTCAGCAAAAATGACAAGCTTGATTATGTGCTTGGTCATATTGACATGGGCAACCAAAAGGGGAATTCCAAAGGTGGGAGGAGGATAAGCGTATGGGAAGAAGTTGCTATTGGCTCGGCCTGTTTTGTAACATTAGGGAGTGTTGCTCTGTTCTCATGGTGCTATGTAAGAAGGAAACAAAAAGCTGTTGACAAGGATGTCCCTGCTGGCTGGCACCCTCTGGTGCTTCATGAGGCTATGAAAAGCACTACAGATGCCCGCGCATCAAATAAATCACCCTTGGCACGCAATTCATCTTCCATTGGTCATAGGATGGGTAGGCGATTCAGCATTACTGATATTAGGGCTGCCACAAAAAACTTTGACGAATCATTGGTCATTGGTTCTGGAGGTTTTGGCAAGGTTTACAAGGGTGAGGTTGACGAGGGCGTCACAGTGGCAATCAAGCGCGCGAATCCATTATGTGGCCAGGGCCTGAAAGAATTTGAAACAGAGATTGAGATGCTCTCCAAGCTTAGGCACCGGCACCTTGTTGCAATGATTGGATACTGTGAAGAGCAGAAGGAGATGGTTCTGGTCTATGAATACATGGCCAAGGGGACATTGCGAAGCCATCTCTATGGAAGTGACCTCCCACCTTTGACATGGAAGCAACGGCTTGATGCCTGCATAGGTGCGGCCCGTGGTCTTCACTACCTCCACACTGGAGCAGAAAGAGGTATAATTCATAGGGATGTAAAGACTACTAACATCCTGTTGGATAAGAACTTTGTTGCAAAAATAGCAGACTTCGGTCTGTCGAAAACTGGACCAACACTGGACCAGACCCATGTTAGTACAGCAATCAGGGGAAGCTTCGGGTACCTTGATCCTGAATACTTCCGAAGGCAGCAATTGACACAAAAATCTGATGTGTATTCTTTTGGAGTGGTGCTGTTTGAAGTCGCTTGTGCAAGGCCAGTTATAGACCCCTCAGTGCCGAAGGATCAAATCAACTTGGCAGAATGGGCGATGAGATGGCAGCGTCAGCGTTCGCTGGAAGCAATAGTGGATCCACGGCTAGATGGTGACTACTCGCCAGAATCCTTGAAGAAATTCGGTGATATTGCGGAGAAATGTCTTGCTGATGATGGGAGAACCAGGCCATCGATGGGTGAGGTCTTGTGGCACCTGGAGTATGTGCTGCAGCTCCATGAAGCTTACAAACGCAACCTGGATTGCGAGTCATTCGGAAGCAGTGAACTGGGATTCGCTGATATGTCCTTTAGCATGCCTCACATCAGAGAGGGAGAAGAGGAGCATCACTCAAGGCAATCAGGCATCAGAGAAGATTCAGCCCCTTGAGGTTTCTGACATCTGGTAACCCACTGAACTATCCTGATTGTATTGTAGCAGTGGTCTTGATGTAAAATTGTGTTATATTCCTCACTTAGATTCTTCTTATTCTTTTGGGCGTTGTCCTGCTCTACAAGTGTAGAATAATAGGATTTTTGTAGATTACCCCCCCCAAAAAAAACTTGGACATGTCAAGTTTTTCCTTGACACCCTGCTCTATCATTTTGACCCACGGGGTTTCATGTAGTTCTACCTGTGTGACCTGTATAAATCTTACTAATAATATAATTCCACCTTTCAACTTACATATATATGCTGTGTAACTATCTTCTTATATGTCGAATTATGCGTGGTAAATTCTGGTCCAACATTTCTTTCACTGTCGTTTCTGCATTTCCTATGCAAATTTCACCTTTTGCCGTAATACACTCTCTACCCTCCAATAATGCATTGCAAATTTCACCCTTCACTAGCTATGTTGTACTTTGATCCAAACCTGAATATATCCAGAAGGTGTTTGAACAGGTTTTGAATACTGTGTTTGTACTTACTGTGATGATACAACATACATGGATTTGCTGGCGGTCCTGGAAAGTAAGAGGCAACTGCCGTAGCTAATACCGTGCTGTGCATATGTATGTGAGTGATAAGGGTGACCAATAGAGGCCTCTCTCCAGCATTGCTTGCAGCATATACATGTAATTCGACTGAACATTTAGTCGACTACAACCAACAGTTGAAGCAACGGAATTTCTCTCCCATCTGCAGACTGCGCACTACATTGCTAAACCCTCCCTGCACGCCATGGACTCCAGCTCTTGGAATGCACACTGAGGGGTAAGCTGCAGATCATCTCCTTGCAGGCCAAGCCATTTTACATTGCAAGCGGTAACTGAAGGATACTCATTAGTATCCTTCAGAAATATGGGCTTTCAAGCTTTGCCAATTCAAAGAAATGCTGTACTTTCCTTCAAAAAAAAAAAAAAAAACTGTACCATATGTGTATGATTCCAAAACCATTGATATGCTTCCGTATTTGTAAGTGCACAGTATGTCAAGCCCTGCAGTCTGCAGGGTTCCTGAATGAATTGAAAAGAAACCTAACTTTATCTGGAATATAAACAATCAGACAATTATACTTATCAGGGCCTAACCAGTCCACTAATGCGAAAATTCAGTCTTTAGAGAAATATTATGGAAAAGAGGGTAGGCCTTCTAAGTTCATTGTGAACTTTGGGAACTGCCAAACGGATCAAGACAGTAATTCCTTGGTGTATAGGTCAGACAGAGGATGATGTGTATCTTACCATACAAGCTTGTGCGATACTGCAAAAAGACATGCTTGCCTCCTATTTGGTCTCCATTATTTCTTCGTCGCCACATACAGGTTTCACGAAGAGCCCGAGCTCCTCCAGCGGGCTACGCCGAGGAAGCGCTCCGCCGTCACGGCTTCGGAGTTCGGGGCTCACGACGTGCTCGACGGTGGTTATGCCGAGCTCCATGAGGTGCACCGGATGTATGGTCTCCCTGCTGAGCCCTGTGTGGCGCCCCTTCTTCTCCTCCTCCTGCAGCGCCTCGCGTGCCTTCTTCCTGAGCGCGTCGACCCGAGCACTCCTCTCCTCCTCCCGCAGGAGAGCCATTTCACACTCGGCTTCCGCCGCACGGCTCCCTTCGTCCGCCGGCCGCTTCCCGATGTTCTGTCGACGGTGGATGCTGAGAGTCTCTGTGGCCTTGGCGATGAGGCCGGCGAACCGGGTCTTGAGGTACGACGCCCGCACCAGCACGTCCGGTTCAGCAGCAGCCTTGTGGCGTTCTGGCACGTCGCGCAGCTTCTTGAGAATAAGGTCAGCGTGCGTGATCGTCGGATGCTGCGTGCTTGGGACGACCGGCGGCGTGGCGGCTGCGGCGGCGGAGAGCAGCAGTCCTTTCGTGCCATGTGGAGGGGCCTTGGTTGACCATGAGGAGGAGGAGCCTGCTTGGACCGCAGCAGTGTCGCGCGTGAAACAGGAGGAAACTGGATTCGTGGCATGGGTTGCCTTGGACGACGGTGGTGGTTCTACTTCCGCACCGGCACTGCCCCTGACTGCAGCTTCTTGGGCCATCATGTACTCGGCGAAGCTGATCCTATGGAGGAGGGGGCCACGCACCTCGCCGATCTGCGACCGCAGTCGCGGCCTCACCTTGGGGTACATCCCGGCTGCAGAGTCGGATCCGTCAAGCTTCACGTCGAACCCGCCGGGGGTATTCGTTGCCGTCCGAGAGGGCGTCTTCGGTCTGTGCAAGTGCAATCGTCGGCGCCGCGGCTCCGTTCGCCCCTCCCGCCGCGCATGGTGTTCCGGCTTCCCCATGCGTCTCGTCTCGATTGGCGCCGGCGAAGCTGATCGTAGCAGGGTTCAGGAAAGAGGGGCAGAGCGCACGCTCTTGAGAGTCTCGCGTGTGCTTAATACTGTACCACCGTGACACCGACTCCAATTCAAAATCGGACACACCTCGCGCGCCATGGAAAAAAAGGTTTCGCTTTCACACCCCAATATTTTCCGTCTAAAAAAGATACTGTGTTATTATACTGCTATATTGCTTTATAACACTATATAACTAAAAAAAGTGCACATATAGTCGTCAAACTTTGGCTTATCAAGACATGTTTCAAGCGAGTTCAAATTTAATTCCGCAAATATACATGACTACCTTTTTATATATACATGTTTAATTTAAACATCTATAATGCCTACATAAATGATAATATCAGCAATAAAAAAACGTAGGAGCCGTCGCAACGCCCAGACGTTCAGCTAGTATTACAGAAGGACACTCTCCTACTGGTTCGGGTTAAAATCAATTTTTGTAAAAGGATTGCAGCAATGAAATTTCTGGTTAGTTTGCTTAACATAGTTGAATGTCCTTGCTCAAGTTTATTTCCATGTCATGCACGCAAACATAATACACATGAATGAATATTCTAAAATGTCAACAACACGATCTAGTCGAGGAAAAGGTAATGTGTATTACTCAAACTACATGCCATGCTCCTGATCATTACTTTTGTCATCTATTCTTAGTTCCCACGGGAGTCTTGGATTGACCCCTTTCACCATTGCACTATCATTGTACTTTCTAGCAACCCCACACTAACGATTACAAAATACAATTATTTCTAAAAGAAATCAAAATCTTATCTTACCATATGGCATATATGATTGCTATCACTAAACTTGACTGAACACAAATGCAACAACCTTAATGCCAAGATCGATTGAAGCAATTTTGTAACACAAGCATCATGATTATGGATGGATACACAACTATTTCAGCCTTACTCCTAATATTTTGTTTTATACACAAGCATGATGGCCCTCGCAAATGCATTAGTGTGTATGTGGTGAAGACTGACATTTCTAAACCATGCATAACATGTGCCTATAATTTATACTTCAACTAATAGTTAACATTTAAACATAAAATATTTTTTTGTGTGAGATCCATACGGTGATATATTGACTTCCATATATCTAGCTATAGTTATGAAGATCTACCGACTATGATGCGATTAAGTACGATTTTGAAGCTCTAATAGATGTATATTTTGGTACTTCTATGTACATCCAATATATGTTGTCAATTTATTAACAGTTATATAATCTAAGGTTAGTTATTTACTAAGAAATATGATCTAGTTTTCATATTTCAGAAAACTTCTAGCCTCACTCTCTAGCAAGGAGACTCATGCAACTTGACCTACTTTTTATTTTAAATCTTCCCTATATTATGTTCTTTCTTTACTGACATGAGTATTTATATAGAAATGTATGGCCAAAAAGTGCAACTTCGTAAAACATGATTCAAATTGTGTACAAATATCATACTTTTGTATAGAGTTGTTGCTAAATATGTGGATGTCGCCTCTAGCTTTCCCTATTGCATTAATTTTTTATTTGTATTAATTCTCATTAGAAATTCTTACATAAATAATTTAAACCCCAATGGCTCGTAGGGAGATGTTTGTTCTATCATCTACCTCGTGTCTATTGCAAACATGTGTTTTAGTGCGGTGCCATATATTCTTATAAGATAAATGATGTGGAAGTTTCCAAAACATTCTATTTGTTTTTTATAATTGAAAAATCATCAAGTGAGAATCTAATTATTGTTAAGTTAAAAATATAACCTAACTTACATCTTTATAGGTTAGATTTTAACTTATCCCATCGATGGATTTTATATAATGAGAATGAATTTTCTGTATTATCTTGATCTTCGCGTAGAGATTGACTTGTATTCTTTATTGGCCTAATAAAATATGTACTCACCCAGTACTCTCTAGATTGTTAATACCGATATAATATACATTTTATAACGCAAAAGATATGTCATTAGATAATATTATATTGTAATACATGTACCTTGGTCAAATTGATGATTTAGCGATACATATAAACCGGACAAGAGAGAGTAATTGTCGTTAGTTCTGTGAACTTTGCAACCGATAACCTTGATTTGATGATCAAACTAATATGCGTAGATCCACATATTAGCTTAAATTGGCAATACGTCTAGCTGGTGTTGTTGACATGTATGAGATGTTCGAATATGTTGCTGCCATTTCTTTTTCAGTTTAGACCCTTCTCGAGTATTATTATTAATTAAGAAATAGTAAAACTCACCTAGCTATGAGCCACCACAATGATTTGATACTGTAGACCATTAGATCCTGATGTTGGATGTCTGAGATCTTCTTGTGGGCTTACCGAGCATCGCTTCGTCAATTTTACTCCGTTGTTTAGCGAGTCCCGCTTGTCCCGACATGAATGGGCTGCTACTCCGAAATCCATTTTAGCTAGCACGTGGTTCACCGGGCCTTGTTTAGTGGTATGTAGCCTGTAGGGCCCGATAATTTCTCTTCTAAGCTGACTCCAAATTAGTAGACGATTCGTTTTATGGTGATGTCGGTGGATCATGCCGATATCGAAAAAGGGGCGAGGTGAATCAACAATTGTATCATCTTCCTTACTCCTTAGGACGGCGATCCCACGTACCTGTGCCTGCGCCTAGGTCGGAACTAAAAGAGGAAGAGGCAGCATCGCGTGGTAACCCGAAGGCGATAACCAGAAGATGTATATACCATGTGGATCATGTTAGATGTATATTTGTATATTGTATGTCCCCACTTGTTAGGGGGTCTTCCTGCATATTTTCACCCGTACATATACTATATATTGTGGCCTTTGGCCCCCAGAGGAATATATGTTGCATATTTTTAACATGGTATCACAACTAGGTTAGACCTTTTTTTCGCAACATCGTCACAGCCGCCACCGTCCTGTCGTCGCCGGTCGTTGCCGACGTCGCTGTCAGCCGCCGCCGCCGATTTTAGGTCGGAACTAAAAGAGGAAGAGGCAGCATCGCGTGGTAACCCAAAGGCGATAACCAGAAGATGTATATACCATGTGGATCACACTTGCGTTGTGGTGTACATGGGCTCAGCCCGGCAGAAAGGCTTGGAGCTGGAGGATAATAACACACGCCAAGGGCGGCACGAGGGGGAACAAAATATGAACTGAACCCATCTTGGCTTCTCCTTCCTCTGTCCTTCTACTGCTCTTCCTCCGATCTAAATCTTCTTCAGGTTTGGTGGCTACCACAAGTCACCACGGTATCTAGAATTCGTGATTCTTCCTAGACCTCACGCCCCGATTCACACCGGAGGCAAGGGGGTGTGACAATTTGGTATCAGAGCCAGGTTACCCAAAAAACGTCCTAGAAAACCTTCCTAATTTTTTCTTCTTTGATTCAATTAATATACCTAAGTTTCCCCTAATTTCCCCCACCATCTTCCCCCGATCCTAGCAATCTCACCACCAAAATCTCCAAATCATGTGGGGTGAAACTTCCACATGATAATGCGGAGGAGTAGTAGGAAGCTTGGGCGAAGCGGAGAGACTACGCAGTATGGCTGGAGGAAGGGGGAGACGTGCGGGGAAGACCAGACTGAGCCGGTTTTTACTTAGGGGTGTCACTGGTGGGTAATGTGGTGTTTGGTGGGAGGGGATAATCACAAAGAAAATGTCTGAATGAAACTGACGAATCTAGCTCAAGCAATTTGATAGTAAACTAGTCTACTTTTTGGCACTAGTATAAACTGTTAGAGCTTTAGAGGTCTTTAGATGTATTGAAATGGAAAGCTATTATTCATTTTGGGGTACCACAAAAGATCAAATACCTATCCAGGCTCTCACAAGTTAAGATGCTAACCATACATGGTAGTGTCCGTCTAACTTTCTCAACAGATGATTACATAGAGAGGCATGACGACGGTGTCATGGTCTTCCAACAAATACACATATGGATGCAAAATAAAAAATAGTTTGGTATGATGACACTACGGGTTAATCTATCAAGTCAATGGAGATGATTTTATTCTAGTTATGCATTAACTTACTTCCATCATTATCATGGAAATAGATCAAGTAATAAACATTACCAGATTTCTAAATGCATGATAAATCCTGAAAATTGTCAAATATTTGTAGTGCTAATAGTTAAACACATTAATACTCCAAGGTAAATGGTTAGTAGGTACTCCCTCCTAATGGATAGTGGAAACGTGTTGAAGACCGTTTTGAAAGAAAGCTGAGCAGTTGGATAAGGAAGATACTATCTTATGGAGACTGCTTAGTACCCATTAATTCAGTTCTTACAAGTTTGTCCATGTTTATGTTGTCTTTTCTTGAAATACCTAAAGGATAAGAAAAAGACTTGATTTCTTTAGGTCGTGTTTGTTTTGGCAGAGTGATGGGCACAAAAAAATAGACTAAGTAAGTGTGATTTACTTTGTAGACCTGAAGATCAGGGAGGATTGGGAGTCGAAGTTTTGGAAATAAAAAAATAGATGTTTACTTAGCACGTGCCTTTTTAAACTTCTTAATAAGGAGGGGTGTGGCAAGAGTTTCTACAAAACAAGTACCTTCATTCTAAAACTTTGTCTCAGGTTTTAGCAAAACCAACCAATGCTCCTTTTTGGAAAGGCATTATGAACATCAAAGATGAGTTTTTGAAAAGAGGTTCCTTTCAAATTGGTAACGGGGTGAATACTAGGTTTTTGGAAGATAATTGGCTAGGAAATAAGCCCTTAGCTGAGCAATATCCATCTCTTTATAATATTACTCATAGAGAAGGAGATATTGGAGCAAATGTCATGTCAACCACTCATATAAACAGAGGTTTTCGGAGAGCCTTAATTGGAAATAACTGGAATTTTTGGAGTTACTTGGTGCAATGGCTGATGCTAGTTCAACTTTGGACCATGATGACGAGTTTAAATGGAGCCTAACTAAATCAGAGATGTTTGCGGTGTAGGGTTCTCAGCATAGAAAACAAAAAATTTCCTACGATGGGAACAACTAAGTACCAAGATTTATCTACTAGACACAAGCAACGGGTGGATATACATCCATAGAATACATACCCTCGAAGACCGAATAGCGTTAACGAGGTTGTACTCGTGGATGATGTAGACGAACGCTTGCCGATCTCAAGATCGTGATGAAGTCCATCTGGTCCAGCCGGTCCAGCACGATCAAGTCCAGCACCTCAAAGCAGTGGTGCATCCGTGATCGCACACACGTACGGGTACCCCGACAACCTCCGCGCCCTCGCTCCAGCGAAGCAGCGGAAGCAACAAATCCTTCTAGAAAAAGACACCGGGAACATGTATCTCGCTGATCCGAGACCATGGGGAAATTCTAAAGGGGGGAGAGAGATCCTTCGCGAGGAGGTGTACTTTGAGAGGAGGAGAGGGGGGCCTTTTATAGGGGAGAGGGGGCACCCAAGGGGCATGGCGCCCAGCCATGGGGGCTGCCCCCACCTCTTCCACATTCATGTGGGTGGAGCTCCCACTCAAAATGAAAAGCCTCCACTCCCATTAAAAAGCCTCCACTCAAAAATCCACTCACATGCATTAAATTTCCACCAAATTTAATGCAAGCTCTCATTTAAATAAAACTCTTTTATTTATTTATTCAGAATTTTGTTAATTACTTTAATTAACAAACATTCACATAAAACCCCTTACAACATTTCAATTTCATATGCAGAACCAGTTTCAGCAATTTTAACCGAAACAGTTTCGATGTCTAGTGAAATAAATTCATGCGCTTTCCTTTTTCTTTCTCTGGCATATTATTTGCTCCGAATGGTGTCAGTATCCCTTAAGTGTGTCACCCTATGGTTCGCGAATAATGCAGACATGATCGAGACCCCTCTCCGATCAATAATCAGCAGCGGGACCTGGAGATCCGTACTGACTCCCACACATTCAACGATGACTTCTATGATCGTGTGAACCTTTTACGCTAGTATCTTAATCCCTTTGTTTCACGATATATTACATGTTCGAGATTCGATCATCGGTATCTCCATACCTAGTTTGATCTCGTTACCGACATGCACTCTTTTCTCGTTCCCGTGATATAACATTCTAGTGATCAAATCACTGGCTTGCAAGCTAATCAATGTGATATCACCGAGAGGGCCCAGAGCATATCTATCCGTCATCGGGATGAACAAATTCCACTCTCGATCCATGGGCCTCAACATAACACTTTAGTAGTTCTGAACCCATCTTTATAATCACCCTGTTACGGTGTGACGTTTGATGTTATCAAGAAACTCTTCCGGTGTTAGTGATTGACATGATCTCATGGTCTAAGGATTAGGATCACTTCGTAAGTTGTTATAGCAATATAAACTCAATGACTTTGATCGTAATGCTATACTTCGGATGATTGTTCATCACACCATTACACTAATGTTGTGACCTCGTTATTAATAACATCCAATGTCCATGATCAGGAAACCTATGATCATCTTGTTAATCAACGAGCTAGTTTATAAGAGAGGCATAACTAGGAACTTTCTGTTTGTTTATTAAACACACATGTATTAACGTTTTCGTATTAATACAATTATAGCATGTAAAATAAACATTTATCATAAACAAGGAATATGATACTAGAGACAATAATCTAGTTTGAAAACTTTGTGTATTGAACACCTATGGCTTTCTGGTGTTCCAAATACGCAACTGCAAGTGGTTAACATAATCTACGGATCTGACACTTTCAGGTCCGTGTGTATTTGCATGTCTTTGCGTCTTCACGCATCACTCATTCTCCAATGAGATGGCATTGTATAAATTTGGTTTTTCGGTGAGACCTTTAGTTCCTTGGGGTTTAAAACATGTCGATACTATTGTCATACAATATATCTTTAGTGTTAGCCCGTTGCGAACCACACCTTAGTTTGATAACAAACTACTTGACACAAATTCCCTCCTTTGCTGCTACTATAGCAGTCATATACTTAGCCCTTTTGTTGTAGTATTCGTCACAATGTCTTAACTATGGATTTCATCCAAATCCATCATGGAAACTTTCTTTCCATTTCATTGTGCCACCCATAGTTTAAATTGTGATCAACTTAATTTGTATCTTGTGACAAAACTAGTATCAATGTAACGCTTTACAATAAAATATTTGTAATTGTTTGTCACCTCTACACAAATATATTCTTAGTTCTTCCAAAAGATCATAAGAATATCCTCACTATCGTCTAATGATCATTTTATGATTCACTCTGGTATATGCTCATAACACTTAGAGCATAGGACATATCTGGATGTGTACATATAATGGTATGATTGATCAAAACATTCTCGTGATTTCACTCATCAAGTATCAAAGCACTTGAATCTTGTTTCACTTATCAAGTGTCGATACACTTGAATCTTGATTCAATTCCTTTCCATGCAACAAGAACCGTTTCTTGTCGTTTCTATATTGAACTCCTTCAATATTTCATATATGTACGTTTGACACAACCATATTGGCGTCACAGTCTATCCACTATAGACATTCACGCTAAATATTCGGGTTTTGCATAAGTATTTCATCAAAATGAAATTCTTAACCTTTGTCAATAAAAGATACATCATTTCTAATCAACAAGATGTCATCCACATAATGTATTAGAAATATGTCTCAGCGCTCCCACTTAATTTCTTGCAAATGCAAGCATCTTCATCGTCTCCTGATGAAAACTCCTTTTCATTAAGGTGAAGATTCCAACTCCGAGATGCTTACTTCAACCATTGAAGTTTGCATGCCCTTTTAGCATCCTTTGAATTTTAACAAAACCCTTTGGACCGTGTCATGTACACGTCCTAGGTAACCATTCTATTAGAAGAACTTTGTTTTGTTTATTCATCTACCATATACCAAATTATATGTAGTGGTTGCTACTTTAATCCGTCCAGACTAAATATCGCTATGAAAGATCAAATCTTGTCATAGTCAACTCCTTGAACATTATCGTAAAATACTTTACGACATGTCAACTATTTCAGAGATGTGAAACATCCATGTCTGTTTCCTTATAGATCCAAATACGACCGATAGGTTTTTACACCTTTCCGGAGGGTCTTCCAAGTTCAAAACTTGATTTCTCGTGTATGGAACTATCACGGATTTTATGGCTTCAAGCCATTTGATGGAGTCAGGGCCCATCATCGCTTCTTTGCATATAGTCGGTTCATCATTGTCAAACAATAATGATTTACTCTCAAATCTCAGCATTTGATTTGTTTATCCGACCGACTTGGTTCAATAAGAACTTAGATCTCCGTGACCATAACCTTTGAGGCACATAAGCTATGAGCATTATGGCAGCCTTCGGAACGATTTCCGGCGCTGTGCAACTCAGCACATTTTAGCTAAGGTTCGTTAACCTTATCAAAGTTCTATTGTCCTCCCACTTAACTTTTGCGAAAAATTCCTTTTTCAAGAAACTTCACATTTCAAGCGACAAACCCTTTTATCCTTGGTGTTATGGAGGAATACCCAATTGTTATTCGAAATAACCTACAAAGACATGCTTATCCGACTTCGGTTGTAAACATCTTACTTATGTTTAGCATACCAAAATTTAAGAAATGACAACTTGGGTTTTACCCCAAACCATAACTCATATGGTGTCATTTCAACGGATCAAGATGGAGCTCTTTTCAGTGTAAAAGCGGTAGTCTCTAAAGCTTTAATCTTTTTAAAACATAATGGCAATTTTATAAATAACACCTTTGATCCAACCATGTCAAACAAGGTTTCATTACAAATCTAAAACACTCCATACTCCTATGGTGTTTCGGGAAATGTAAATCTAGGTGTTTTGCTAAACTTGCAACTCAAATAAATCCCTTTATGATAAATCATAATTCATTTATTTTTCTTGTTACACTTGTAACTCAAATAAATCCCTTATGATAAAATCATAAACCGTTTATTTTCTTGTCACAATGATTTTCACTTCATCTTGAAAGTCTTTGAACATTTTCAAATATTTCACACTTCTTTCTCATTAAGTGAATATTCACTCAAATTTCCGGAGAAAGTATATGAAGTTGAAACCCATCGCTTACGACTACACATAATGGACTACATACATCGATATGTATAAATTCCAATATTTTAGTCGTTCGTTCTTCTTTGGCCTTTGAACGAAGTTTTAATTATCCCGAGGAAAGTCTCACAAGCGTCACTTGATTAAATCAAAGAATCCAAAAATCCATGAAAATGGAGTTTTTTCATGTTTTCTTTCCAATATAATTTAAACGGCGATGTCACTTTCGTAAGTGATCTTCCAATCATTTGTCTTACGATATTTTAGCATTAGGCTTTATGGATGTGATTTATTCAACTAGATTTGTAAATCATCTATCTTATATGGAATACGGTAATTATTTGAACAACCTTTGTTCTCATAATACCTGATTTAAATAACAATTATTACAACAAATCTTGAAGTCAAGCTTTGATGTCAACGAGAAATACAAACAACGGTTTGTTTGTTTTCGATGAACATCATCACATATTCTCTTGCTAGTTACTTAGGCCATTGTGGTTCATGAATTGCGCTGCTCGTATGAAATTTCATACCAACCAATTCGGTATCCAATACCCAAGAACCACATTGTTTAACAAGCAAAGAATACAACCATAACATGTATATCATCCATATACCTAAATTGGATATTTCCAATCTTTTCTTTTCTGCCAAGTATATTTTATAGATTCTCTTCCAGCATTTCCTTTTCCTTTTAAAAGAATCTATCAACATCAACAGTGGCGCCATATACATGACACATAGTCCAAAGCGTGTATATTCAAATAATAATACCTTTGGACTTGCACTTTGAAGTAGATCACCATCATCAAAATGATCGGTATTCTTTCAAAATCTATTCTTTAGTAATCTTTTAGTGAAGTAAACATTTTACATACATATTATATTCACCCTTATCATGAAGACATTCATGATCAAGCTACTGTAGCTTATAAAGGCGAATCATGGGTATAACATTACTTTCCAAAACCCTTTTGGATGATTAGGATGTATAGCATCTCCAACCTTCGTAAATTCTCGTCCAATATGAGAACATATATTATACTCTATCATATTGCAACCAAAAATTGTTTCAGATGTCGTTATATCTGCCACACATGATGATTTCTGAAATAATTCTTTCAGCTCCTCGATAATCTTGATATTAAAACAATCAAGAATCATGGAGGCAAACATGATACTTAAGATACTAACACTGGAATTGTTACTCTCGATTTAATACCAATTATTAAATTTTACGGAGTAAACAGAGTTTGCTGAAAGTTTGCAATAGGACTTTAAACTTTAGATTGACACTCAACACAATACGATACCAGTTCGTAAAGTATATATCAAGTATTCTATAGTTCTATTATCTCAATTATAACTAAGCATAAGGTGGTGAACGAATGCCAATGACTACAACAAATTATGCAAATTCACTTTGATTTAATTTATGATAAATTGAGTTCTACTAATCTAAATTAGAAATAAACTCCCACTCAAAAACGACATCCCTCGTGTCTTTTTGGTGATTACATGAACCAAATCCACTACACCAAGTTCGATCATCACGTGAGTCGGTGTAGCTTCAAAGGCGAGCATCCATATGGTCATCATATCAAAACATATGACTCATGCTTAACCTTTCGGTCCGTGTTCCGAGGCCATGTCTGTATATGCTAGGCTTGCCAAGTAAGAACCTTAGTGTTCGTGTGTGTAACTGTCTTACACCCGAGATATGCTCGTGGTTTCAAGTACACCCGATCATCACGTGATGTCTTGAAGCGACGAAACATTGTCGGTGCATACTTAAGGAAGAACACATTCTTATCTTGATATCCAAATAAGGGATCATCTTATTATGCTAATAAAACGCCAAACAAGCAATATAAGATGCAATCAAAACATCATATATTTATTAGTGGAATGATATGGTTCCCGCATATGATCTCTATCATGTGCACCGTGGTATGATCACTATCATACCTATATGTGTAAGGCCAAGTTCTATGGAACTTACACGTTATGTGTGTTGTAAGAGTATCATCTCATACTTCTACTTACAACATCACCATATCATATCACTAGCCCAGCAACAATCTAAACTAGACGTCTCTAATTTATCCTTTGCAAGTTTTACGTGGCTTAGGGCTTTCGAAGATAGAACCGTTCTTACCTACGAACATGAACCACAACGAAGATAACCAAATTGTTGAAAACTCGTTGCAAATTAAATATTGACTATAGTAGGAGAGACAGACACCCGCTAGCCACTTATGCAAAACTAGTTGCATGTCAAGCGTGGAACAGGTCTCATGTGCGAGGACATGTAAAGTTTGTCCGGGCCGCTTCATCCCACTATGCCACCAATATCCAAAGTACAACTAAGAAGCAATAAAATGATCATCATCGCCCACATACTCATATGTGTACTACCCGTGCAAAGCATCTACGCATAGATCCGGCTCTGATACCACTGTAGGGTTCGCAGCATAGAAAACAAAAAATTTACTACGATAGGAACAACTTAGTACCAAGATCTATCTACTAGACACAAGCAACAGGTGGATATACATCCATAGAATACATACCCTCGAAGACCGAATAGCGTTAACGAAGTTGTACTCGTGGATGATGTAGACGAACGCTTGCCGATCTCAAGATCGTGATGAAGTCCATCTGGTCCAGTCGGTCCAGCATGATCAAGTCCAGCACCTCAAAGCAGTGGTGCATCCGTGATCGCACACACGTACGGGTATCCGACAACCTCCGCGCCCTCGCTCCAGCGAAGCAGCGGAAGCAACAAATCCTTCTAGAAAAAGCCACCGGGAACATGTATCTCGCTGATCCGAGACCATGGGGAAATTCTAAAGGGGGGAGAGAGATCCTTCGCGAGGAGGTGTACTTTGAGAGGAGGAGAGGGGGCCTTTTATAGGGGAGAGGGGGGCACCCAAGGGGCATGGGGCCCAGCCATGGGGGGCACCTCTTCCACATTCATGTGGGTGGAGCTCCCACTCAAAATGAAAAGCCTCCACTCCCATTAAAAAGCCTCCACTCAAAAATCCACTGACATGCATTAAATTTCCACCAAATTTAATGCAAGCTCTCATTTAAATAAAACTCTTTTATTTATTTATTCAGAATTTTGTTAATTACTTTAATTAACAAACATTCACATAAAACCCCTTACAACATTTCAATTTCACATGCAGAATCAGTTTCAGCAATTTCAACCGAAACAATTTCGATGTCTAGTGAAATAAATTCCTGCGCTTTCCTTTTTCTTTCTCTGGCATATTATTTGCTCCGAATGGTGTCGGTATCCCTTAAGTGTGTCACCCTACGGTTCGCGAATAATGCAGACATGATCGAGACCCCTCTCCGATCAATAATCAACAGCGGGACCTGGAGATCCGTACTGACTCCCACACATTCAACGATGACTTCTATGATCATGTGAACCTTTTATGCTAGTATCTTAATCCCTTTGTTTCACGATATATTACATGTCCGAGATTCGATCATCGGTATCTCCATACCTAGTTTGATATCATTACCGACATGCACTCTTTTCTCGTTCCCGTGATATAACATTCTAGTGATCAAATCACTGGCTTGCAAGCTAATCAATGTGATATCACCGAGAGGGCCCAGAGCATATCTATCCGTCATCGGGATGAACAAATTCCACTCTCGATCCATGGGCCTCAACATAACACTTTAGTAGTTCTGAACCCATCTTTATAATCACCCTGATACGGTGTGACGTTTGATGTTATCAAGAAACTCTTCCGGTGTTAGTGATTGACATGATCTCATGGTCTAAGGATTAGGATCACTTCGTAAGTTGTTATAGCAATATAAACTCAATGACTTTGATCGTAATGCTATACTTCGGATGATTGTTCATCACACCATTACACTAATGTTGTGACCTCGTTATTAACAACATCCAATGTCCATGATCAGGAAACCTATGATCATCTTGTTAATCAACGAGCTAGTTTATAAGAGAGGCATAACTAGGAACTTTCTGTTTGTTTATTAAACACACATGTATTAATGTTTCCGTATTAATACAATTATAGCATGTAAAATAAACATTTATCATAAACAAGGAATACGATAATAACCACTTTATTATTGCCTCTCGGGCATATTCCCTTCATGCGGTTAGGTCTATGTATCTCGATATGATTAACGATCATACCAGGTTTCTACACAAATATATTTGAAAAATCAAGGTACCACTTAAAATAAGAATTTTCATGTGGTTCCTCCATATAAAAGTTATCCTCATTAAAGATAACCTTGCTAAGAGGAATTCGCAAGATTGTAAGAAATACTGCTTCTGATCACCATGAAACAATACAACACCTTATCTTTGATTGTCCTTTTGCCAGAGCACCGTGGAGAATTGTTCATTTTGCTTTTAATATTACTCCATCTTTGAATGTAACCAATTGTTTGGGAACTAGTTAAATGCGGTAAAGAGAAAAGATAAAGCTCATGCCCGCGTGGGTGTGTGTGCTTTATTATGGGCCATCTGGCATGTTTGTAACAATTTTATCTTAAACAAATCAAGATTCTTATCAATTTTGCCGGTTATTCCTCTGTCTACTCATTGGATTTATATGTGGTCATTTATCCTTCCGGTGGAGCAGCGGCAGGCCATGCTTTCTGGGTGCACTCGCTTGGACATAGTCACACGGTCTTTTGATAGAATGTTAACATGTTGATGCAAAAGCGTCGCATGTTTCTACTCTTGTTTAGATAGCTAAATTTTGTGTCGACTCTATGTGATTCTGTAGAGGGAGTGTCCCAACCTTTATACAATATAAGGTGGAGTCCCCTGTGTTTACAATGCTAGTCCCTGGATCAATAGCTAGCATCCACAGTTTAGATGTAATATCAAGAAACAAAGGTCATAATATAACTTTATAACCAGGAATAACATAATGTTATTACATCTTACATAGCTAATTTTGCTATTACATTACATTGCAGCGGAATAACTATAGTCATGGGGTCCTTCATCTTCAAAGTGCCACAGGCAGATGTTGGTTGTAGACTTGTAATCCTAATCACACAATCTTCACTAAAATCAATCAAACCTGCAACATTACAAGTTACAGCCACAAGGGTCAATACATTTGAATTGTATTGGCAAGTTTCACTACTATGTGGAATATATGTGGATCCTATCATTACATGCATTTTTGGCTAAGTAGAGTTTAAGGCTCATTTGCATAAAGCAAAATTTATCCTATCTTTTCAAAATGGTTTTGGTCCTTTGTCAAATCCCCTTTTCAAAAATCCCTTGAACTCCTTGGTAACCCCAAGTGTTCAAGTCTTTGTCAAAAATCCCTTGAGCTACTTGGTAACCCCAAGTGCATCAAGCCCTTAAAAGTTTTCTTTTAGAAATTAGAATGTCGAGATCTCCCATAGCTTCAAACTTTAGTTGCTCAGTATTGTCCATAATCGGAGACACGGCTAAGTACTTAGATTTTATTATCTTCTGCAGAAGGAGTACACTTTACCCACATGTCACAATCCCATCCTTTTGCCACCAGTGGCCACTGGATTAGTGCTCACCATGATGGAGTACCGGCAGATTGAGAATGTGACGAAGTCTTTCCAAAGGGTCCTCCCATACACCATTGCTAGCTTGTCTTCAGCACCCATGTAGGATTCCAGGTCCCCATGTCCAGTAAACTAAAGACAATGTATGGGTCTTCCCAATGTAGTTGACTAAGCCAGAGCCATAATAGCATGTGGTTGCACACGAAAGCCACAATTGGAGAAACATGTTCAATCTCTAAGTTTCCTGGGTGGTTTCCTTTGGAGCACAACACAAAGAGATTGCCATAGACATGGTTCCTTTTGTTGCCACCTTCTCCAAAACTCAAAGTATCCTTGGCCACCCAGGTGGTTCATTGAGTCCTTGTTTTATTATATAAAAACACAAGTCCTTTTCTCAACTTCATAAAATCTCAACATGTATCTCTTTTCAAAATATAGCATGGCTAAGCATGTATCAACTACATTGTTTTCACTAAGGAATGTATAGGGTATCCTATTAGGATTTAGCATAGCATAAGTATAGAAATTCTTTTCATGCATGTTTTCAAAATCCACTAAGTATAATGAAAATAGTAGGACTTTAGATGATAGTGTCACTTGCCTTTTGGTAGGGAATGATGGTTCACTTCCTTGATCTTGCTAGTCTCACACTTTTCTAACTTCACTACAATCAATCAATCAAACACAATATCAACTAGCATTCCAAACCAATAATCAATCAAACAATTCACTCAGATAAAACAATGGGATCTAAGTCATGCATGTAAGCATGCAAGGGATAGGTTTGTTTGCAAAGATGGTCTCTACTAGGTTTCTAAACTTTGTAAGGTTTGAGTTGGTCATTTTTCCAAAGTGGCAAAGTCATTTGCAAAAGGGTTTTGTCCATAAACCATTTTTAAATCCAATCATCATTTTATGTGGTGGAAAATATTTTTATCAAAGCAACAACCTTAAGTTGTTCACAAAATAAGTTGTTGTTTCTCAAAACTTGGTGTTTAGGGTCAGTAGGTTTGATCCAAAACATTTTCCCAAAGTTTTTACTCCAAAAACATTTTCATAACAAAACCATTATTTTTATTTGGTTAGAAATGGGCTAAATCAATTAGTCCATTCTAAACTTTACCAAATTCATTTTCAAGACCATGGGTTGGTTCCTAGGGTAAGTAAGTTCACAACAATCCAATTTGCCAAGGTTTCAAACTTAAAAACATTTTTGAATCATTTTTCTAAACTAAACAAGCCTACAAAAGTTTATGCAAAAACCAACAATCTAACAGATACTATTTGCTAAACAAATTCCATAGTTGGCTAGGGCTTGTTCCACTGATTCCAACGATATAATGTTTGCAAATTTTGGACGTGTGGATCAAAAGTTATAGGGTTTTCAAAATCATATTCTAAACAGATTCAAATTTCTGTTTTAAATAAGAACTGGCCACGCGTCACAACGCTACTGGCAGGTACCGGTTCGGCCGGATCGGCTCTGTGGTGCGTTGGATCTAAATAGATCGTGCGGCACAGGACGCGTACCCTTTCGAAGTTAAGTGATCTAATCGTGAGCGTCAGATCTCGATCCTACGGTGCTGGTCTGCTTGACCATATGCGAGCGGCGCCGGCGGTGGCCAACGGCAGCGCACGGCCAGGCGGTGGCGCTACGGCGGTTACAGGAAGCGAAGAGGGGAGGGAAGATGCTCACCAGAATCGCGAGGACGTGGTGATGCTCAACGTGTGGTCGACGTGGCAGGGGGCGCTCGGAGACTGTCGCAATTCCTCGCCGGAGTGAGAAGGGCGTCAGGCGGCTCTGGGCGTGGTCGGAGACGGTGCTGTGGTTCACGAGAAGGCAACCAGAGGGTGGGGTCAGATGCAGGTGAGTGAGGCGAATGTGGGAGCGTGGTTGAGAAAGCGCGGGGCGGTCTGAAACTACCTGGGTACTTGCCGGAGTTGAAGACAAGCCTTGCGCGGTCGAGCTTGTCGAAGGTGGCGCCTGGGCGCCCATGATTGACGGAGGTCTTGGGAGATCGCCGAGAGTGGTGAGTGTGCTCGTGTGCTTGTGGAGGCAGGAGGTGGCGAGGCTCGGCCGGAATTGGAGGTGGAAGCTCGTCGGAGCAGTGGGAGGGCGAGCTCGATTCAAAGCAGCCTGGTGGCGTGTTGGTTATGGCGACAGAGGGGAAATAAGGAGAAGACGCAGGCGATTAATATGACATGGTCGTAGCGAGGTTAAGGCGCGGCATTACTGCGAATTGAAGCCGCGACATCAACGGCAGAAACGGCCGGCGTGGTCATCGCGAGGAAGAAGAGGGGTGAGCTGGCTGCATGGGTCCCTGCTGTCAGCGAGGAATGAGAGGGAGAAGAGGGCCACTAGTCAGTGTCTGTTCGGGTTAGAATCTGAGTATGAAACGTTTGTTGGAATTATGCCCTAGAGGCAATAATAAAGATGTTATTATTATAATTCTTGTTCATGATAAAGTTTATATTCCATGCTAGAATTGTATTAAGCGGAAACTTTAATACTTGTGTGGTTTGTGAACAACACCGTGTCCCTAGTACGCCTCTATGGACTAGCTCATTGATCAATGATGGTTAAGGTTTCCTAACCATATACATGAGTTGTCAATTGATAATGAGATCATATCATTGGAGAATGATATGATGATGCAGACAAACTAAGCAAAGCAATTAGATCGTTTCATCGTGTTCATCTTTAAGCTTTTCCTATGTCAAATATTGTATTCCTTAGACCATGAGATAATACAACTCCACGGTATCGGAAGAAAGCTTTGAGGTCATCAAAGCGTCATCCTATGAGAGGTGATCATAAAGGTGTCTCTCGGTGATCGGAAAGTATCATTGGGTTGTATGTATCGAGATGGGATTATCCCTCCCAAGTCGGAGAGATATACTTGGGCCCACTCGTGTCGATATCAACACCGCTTGCAAGCATGTGGTTAAGGAGTTAATCACAAAGTGATATCGGATTACGGAACGAGTAAAGTACTTCTGTGAGCGAGATTGAACTAGGTATGGCGGTGCAACGATCAAATCTCGGCGAGTAAAATATAGCGAGACGAAGGGAATATATATATGGGATTGATTGAATCCTGGCATCGTGGTTCATCCGATATGATCATCTATGAATGTGTGGGAGTCAATATGGGTGCCTGACCCTGTTGATTATTGATAGAAGATCATGTCGCATATTCTCGAACCCAGAGGTCACACATAACATGTCTCGGCCTAGGATAGATTGGATAATTGGTTTATGAATTTTTGTTGAGTCTCGGATGGGATCCGGGACATCACGAGAGGTTCGGAATGGTCGGAGAATAAGATTCATATAAGGCGGTGCAGTTTTTGGAGTTCGGAATTGTTCCGGGTTAATCGGTATTGTACCGGAAGCTTCTAGAACCTTCCGGAAGGGGTCCAACGTGGTCCCACCTTCCGGGAGGGGGTATGGGCCTATGAGGGAGTGTCCTGGCCGCATTGGGCCAGGGGCACAAGGCCCCATAGGGCCCAACCGATCCTAGAGAGTTTAAATCGTTTAAACTAGAGATAGGGTTTCTAGAAGAGGGGAGAGTCCATGCCCCACACTCCTTATCCTTTGGGCTTGGGGGAGGGCTGAGGCTGCCCCCCTCTATATAAAGAGGGGTGAGGCGCACCAACCCCACACCTCTCCTCCAAACCCTAGCCGCCTTGCTAGCTCTCCTCTCTCCCTCCCATTGTTTGTGGCGAAGCCCTCGGCCAGAAATTCTCCACCATATACACCACGCCGTGTTGTAGATCCAATCTATCTCTCCACCATACTTGCTGGTCCGAGGAAGGAGGAGGCGTCAAGGTGCTGCGTGTGCATCTCACGGAGGCACCGCCACTTGTGGTGCTAGATCGGATCGGATCGCGAGGAGGAGAAGCGAAATGCGACTACATCACCCCACGTTAACGAGCGTTCTGTCGCGAATCTTCAAGGGTATGAAGATCTAATCCAATCTCTCGTTGATTGCATCTCCTAGATTAGATCTTGGCTTTCCCTCTGTTAGCATCCGTAGAAAATTTTTATTTACTATGCCGCGAAACCCTTGATTGGTATCGAGCTAGATCTATGCGTAGATGTGTTTCACGAGTAGAAGCATAACATGGTTGTTCGGCGTTGATGTTTTCGTTGCAAGACTCTTGTTTGTGTTCTTCTTATGACACGGGATAGTGAGATTGAAGCGGTCGAGGCCAACCTTACGCGACGTCGTTCGCGAGACCGGCTCCACTTGGCGTGTGGCTTGTTCCACATGCGGTGGTGGATGTGATTTCTCTCACTATAGTTGTCATGGGATTAACACGGAGTTTGGCAACCATAATATCACCGTTGTGGCTTTCCGTAGGTAAGAATCGTTCTTAGCATCTACTCCCATGAGCCACGTAAAACATGCAACAACAAAGTAGAGGCGTCTAACTTGTTTTGCGAGGAGTGTTTTCTGTGATATGGTATGGCCCAAGATGTGATGTGTATATTGTATGCGATGATCATGTTTTGTAATGTTTCACGACTTGCATGTCGATGAGTACACAACCAGCAGGAGCCATATGGTTGTCTTTATAATTGTGTATGACCTGTGAGTCAACTTCTTATACGCCATGTAATAGCTTTACTTTATCGCTAAATAGTTAGCAGTAGTTATAGTTGCTATTCGTGGTGGAGGCAATCATGGTGGAGTGATGGAGATCATGCCGGAACGCACAAGATGGAGATCATTGCGCGAAGATTGGCTATACCATGTCACATAAAGTTATATGCATGTGATGTTTATCCCTTTATGTATCTTATTATGCTTAGATCGCGACGGTAGCATTATAAGATGATTCCTCACTTAAAGATCAAGATAAAGAAAACTGTGTTCTCCCCAAGTATGCACCATTGCGAAAGTTCGTCATGTCCAAGCATCACGTGATGATCGGGTGCTATAGACTCTACGCTCACATACAACGGGTGCAAGCCAGTTTTGCACACGCAGAAATACTTGGGTCTAGCTTGACGAGCCTAGCATGTACAGACATGGCCTCGGAACACAAGAACCGAAAGGTTAAGCATGAGTCATATGAGTGATATGATCGACACTTTGTTGTCCACCATTGAAACCACATCTCTTCTCGTGATGATCGGATTAGGTGTGGTGAATTTGGATCGTGTTCACTAAACAACTTGAGGGATGTTGAATTTAGTGGGAGTTCATCTAGTAATTTGATTAAGTTGAACTATTTATCATGAACATAGTCTAAATTGTACTTGCAAATACTATAGATCACATGGCCAAATCCAACTTCAACTTCAACGTTTTTGCTGAGAAGGAAAAGCTTAGAAACAATGGGTCTAACTTCACCAATTGGTTCCGCAATCTAAGAATCATTCTATCTGGCGGACAAAAGGACTATGTCCTTGGTAAAGCGTTAGGTGACCCCCCTGCTGCAACTGCGCCGGCTGATGAGAAAGCTGTCTATCAGTCGCGCAAAGATGATTATGGTGTGATTAAGAGCACCATGTTGTTTGCTATGGAACCGGAGCTTCAAAATCGTTTTGAAGAGTATCCCGGGCCCTTCGAGATTCTCGAGGAGCTGAAAACCATGTTTCAGACTCAGGCCCGTTCTGAGAGATATGAGATCTCCGAGAAGTTCTTTAACTGCAAGATGGAGGAAGGGAGTTCCGTTAGTGAGCACGCCATAAAGATGTCGGGCTACACTCAACGCCTTGATAAACTGGAATGCACGATTCGAGGAGCTCAAGATTGACAGTGGTTCTGCAATCACTCCTCCCAGCTACAAAAGTTTTGTAGTGACTCATAATCAGATTGGTTCCATGATACGATCACCGAGCTCTTCGCAAAGTCAAGGCTGAGGTGGACATCAAGAAGGATAATCATGTGTTGATGGTCAACAAGCCCTCCTTTAAGAAAGGTAAGGGAGCAAAGAAACCCTTCAAGAAGGCGGCGTGAAGCAATGCCCTGGCGAGAAGAAGCTCAAGTCTGGTCCTAAGCCCGACCTTTAGTGCTTCTATTGCAAGGACAAGGGTCCTTTGGGCATAACGTCAAGTACTTAGCGGACAAGAAGGCTGGCACCATCAAAGATATATTTGATATACATGTTATTGATGTTTTCCTTACTAGCCCTCGTTGTAGTGCACAGGTATTTGATACGGTTCGGTTGCTAATATTTGTAACTCAAGCAGGAGCTACTGGAATAGGCGGCGGTTTGCGAGGGTGACGATGCGCGTTGGCAGCGGATCAAGAGTTGATGTGATGGTCGTCACGCTCTCCTTAGTTTTACCTTGGGATTAGTTTTAAACCTTAATAAATGTTATTATGTGCCTGCGTTGAGCATGAACATTATTTCTGGATCGTGTTTATTGCAAGACGGTTATTCATTTAAATCGGAGAATAATGGTTGTTCTATTTATATGAGTAACATCTTTTATGGTCATGCACCTCTTGTGAATGGTTTATTTCTTCTAAATCTCGAAAGGGATGAAACACACATCCATAACATTGAGGCTAAGAGATGCAAAGTAGATAGTGATAATACTGCTTATTTGTGGCACTATCGTCTAGGTCATATTGGTGTAAAGCGCATGAAGAAACTCCATTCTGATGGACTTTTGGAGTCTCTTGATTTTGAATCATTTGACACATGCGAACCATGCCTCATGGGCAAGATGATCAAAACCCCGTTCTCCGGTATGATGGAGAGAGCAACAGACTTGTTGGAAATCATACATACCGATGTATGCGGACCGATGAGTGTTTCGACGCGCGGTGGATATCGCTATTTCCTCACTTTTACCGATGACTTAAGTAGATATGGGTATATCTATTTAATGAAACATAAATCTGAAACATTTGAAAAGTTCAAGGAATTTCAGAATGAAGTGGAGAACCATCGTAACAGAAATATTAGGTTTCTACGATCCGATCGTGGAGGTGAATATTTGAGTTATGATTTTCTCACGCATCTTAAAGCAAGTGGAATCGTTTCACAACTCACGCCACCCGGAACACCACAGCGCAATGGTGTGTGCGAGCCGGAATCGAACCCTATTAGATATGGTCCGATCAATGATGTATCTTACTGATTTGCCGTTATCATTTTGGGGTTATGCATTAGAAACCGCTGCATTCACTTTAAATAGGGCTCCATCTAAATCCATTGAGACGACACCGTATGAACTGTGGTTTGGTGCTAAACCTAAGTTGTCGTTTCTTAAAGTTTGGGGATCTGGCTTCGTCAAGAAGTTGATGCCGGACAAGCTCGAACCCAAAGCGGAGAAATGCGTCTTCATAGGATACCCTAAGGAAACTATTGGGTATACCTTCTATCACAGAACCGAAGGCAAAGTGTTTGTCGCAAAGAACGGTTCCTTTCTTGAGAAGGAGTTTCTCTCGAAAGAAGTGAGTGGGAGGAAAGTAGAGCTAGACGAGGTTATTGAACCTTCTCTTGAATTGGAGAGTGGCGCAGCACCTGAAATTGTTCCAGTGCCGCCTTCACCAACAATAGAGGAAGCTAATGACAAGGATCATGAAGCTTCGGACGATGCTGCTACTGAACGTCGCAGGTCGACAAGGTCACGTGCCCCTCCTGAGTGGTACGGCAACCCTGTCTTGACTGTCTTGTTAGTAGAAGACAGTGAACCTACGAACTATGAGGAAGCGATGATGAGCCCAGACTCTGAGAAATGGCTGGAAGCCATGAAATCCGATTTGGGATCCATGAGCGAAAACCAAGTATGGACTTTGGTGGACCCTCCTAGCGACCGAAAGGCCGTTGAGTGCAAATGGATCTTCAAGAAGAAAACGGACGCGGATGGTAATGTTACCGTCTATAAAGCACGGCTTGTCGCAAAAGGTTTTCGACAAGTTCAAGGTGTTGACTACGATGAGACTTTCTCTCCCATAGCGATGTTTAAGTCCATTCGGATTTTATTAGCAATTGCTGCGTTTCATGATTATGAAATATGGCAGATGGATGTCAAGACTGCGTTCCTCAATGGCAACATTGATGAAGAGTTGTATATGATGCAACCTGAAGGTTTTGTCGATCCTAAGGATGCTAGTAAAGTATGCAAACTTCAGCGTTCCATTTATGGACTGAAGCAAGCATCTCGGAGTTGGAACCTTCGTTTTGATCAAGTGATCAAGAGCTTTGGATTTGTTCCAAATTGCTCTGAGCTTGTATCTACAAGAAAGTGAGTGGGAGCTCGGTGGCGTTTACGGTACTATATGTGGATGACATATTGATTATCGGAAATGACATCAACATGCTTAACTATGTGAAGAGTTATTTGAACAAGTGTTTTTCAATGAAAGACCTAGGTGAAGCTGCTTATATATTGGTCATCAAGATCTATAGAGATAGACAAAGGCCGATAGCTTTAAGCGAGTACATACCTAGACAATGTTACGAAAAGGTTCGAGAATGGATAAGGCAAAGAAAGGTTCAAGGTGCCTATGTTGTCGGGTAAGATATTGAGCAAGGCTCGGTGTCCATTACGATGAAATGATAGGGAAGCTATGAGCAAAGTGCCTTATGCCTCGGCCATAGGTTCCATCATGTATGCCATCTTGTGTACTAGACCGGATGTGTCCAATGCTCTTAGTTTGACGAGCGGATATCAAAGTGATCCAGAGTGGAACCTTTGGACAGCCGTGAAGAACATCCTAAAGTACCTAAATAGGACTAAAGAAATGTTCTTAGTCTATGGGGTGATGAACGACTTGTCGTAAAGGTTACGTCGACGCTAGTTTTGACACCGACAAGGATGATTCCAAATCTCGAGACGGATACGTTTATATTTTGAATGGAGGAGCTGAGTGGAGAAGCTGCAAGCAAAGCGTGATCGCGGGATCTACAATTGAAGCGGAATACATGGCTGCTGCGAAGCGTCAAGTGAAGGAGTTTGGATCGAAACTTCATCCGAGCTTGGCGTGGTTCCAAGTGCATTGGACCCTTGGAGATATTGTGTAACAACAGGCGCCATAGCACTTGCTAAGGAACCAAGATATCATCCAAAGACCAAGCATATCAACATAAGTTTCATATAATCCGAGATTATATTGCGATGTAGATCTGAAGATTAGCAAAGTACATACAGATCTGAATGTCGCAGATCCATTGACTAAACCTCTTCCACGTGTAAAACATGATCAGCACCTCGATTGCCATGGGTGTGAGATTGTTGCCAAATGTAAACTAGATTATTGACTCTAGTGCAAGTGGGAGACTGTTGGAATTATGCCCTAGAGGCAATAATAAAGATGTTATTATTATAATTCTTGTTCATGATAAAGTTTATATTCCATGCTAGAATTGTATTAGCGGAAACTTTAATACTTGTGTGGTTTGTGAACAACCGTGTCCCTAATGCGCCTCTATGGACTAGCTCATTGATCAATGATGGTTAAGGTTTCCTAACCATAGACATGAGTTGTCAATTGATAATGAGATCATATCATTGGAGAATGATATGATGGATGGACCAAACTAAGCAAAGCAATTAGATCGTTTCATCGTGTTCATCTTTGCGAAGCTTTTCCTATGTCAAATATTGTATTCCTTAGACCATGAGATAATACAACTCCTGGTATCGGAAGAAAGCTTTGAGGTCATCAAAGCGTCATCCTATGAGAGGGTGATCATAAAGGTGTCTCTCATGTGATCGGAAAGTATCATTCGGTTGTATGTATCGAGATGGGATTTGTCCCTCCCAAGTCGGAGAGATATACTTGGGCCCACTCGTGTCGATATCAACACGCTTGCAAGCATGTGGTTAAGGAGTTAATCACAAAGTGATATCGGATTACGAACGAGTAAAGTACTTGCTGTGAACGAGATTGAACTAGGTATGGCGATGCAACGATCAAATCTCGGGCGAGTACAATATCGCGAGATGAAGGGAATATATATATGGGATTGATTGAATCCTGGCATCGTGGTTCATCCGATATGATCATCGATGAATGTGTGGGAGTCAATATGGGTGCCGGACCCGCTGTTGATTATTGATAGAAGATCATATGCATATTCTCGAACCCAGGTCACACACTTAACATGTCTCGGCTAGGATAGATTGGATAATTGGTTTATGAATTTTTGTTGAGTCTCGGATGGGATCCGGGACATCACGAGAGGTTCGGAATGGTCCGGAGAATAAGATTCATATAAAGGCGTGCAGTTTTTGGAGTTGAATTGTTCCGGGTTAATCGGTATTGTCTTGGAAGCTTCTAGAACCTTCGGAAGGGGACCAACGTGGCCCCACCTTCCGGGAGGGCATGGGCCTATGAGGGAGTGTCCTGGCCACATTGGGCCAGGGGCACAAGGCCCCATAGGGCCCAGCCGATCCTAGAGAGTTTAAATCGTTTAAACTAGAGATAGGGTTTCTAGAAGAGGGGAGAGTCCATGCCCCCCCACTCCTTATCCTTTGGGCTTGGGGGAGGGGCTAGGGCTGCGCCCCCCCTCTATATAAAGAGGGGTGGGGGCGCACCAACCCCCCACACCTCTCCTCCAAACCCTAGCCTTGCTAGCTCTCCTCTCTCCCTCCCATTTGTTTGTGGCGAAGCCTGCAGAAATTCTCCACCATATACACCACGCCCGTCGTGTTGTAGATACAATCTATCTCTCCACCATACTTGCTGGTCGAGGAAGGAGGAGGCGTCAGGTCTTTGCGTGTGCATCTCATGGAGGCACCGCCACTTGTGGTGCTAGATCAGATCGGATCGCGAGGAGGAGAAGCGAGTACGACTACATCACCCACGTTAAATGAGCGTTCATTGCAGGCGAATCTTCAAGGGTATGAAGATCTAATCCAATCTCTCTCGTTGATTGCATCTCCTAGATTAGATCTTGGCTTTCCCTCTGTTCGCATCCGTAGAAAATTTTGATTTACTATGCCGCGAAACCCTTCAACGTTTTCTTCGGGGAAGGGGAGCTGGGCTGGTTCTGGGCCTTGTTGGGCTTGGCCGGCTGGGCTGGTCCAGATCCTTTTTTTCTGTCTTAAACCTTTTTCTTTTCTATTTCTAATTTCTGTTTTGAAATTCAATCAAACAAACAACATTCAAATCAATTCAAACAATCACCAAACTTTGTGACTTTGAAATTGGTTCTGTTCAGTAACATAAACCAATATTCCAAAACCAAAAATAATAATTTTATTTTAGGGTCCATTATTAATTAAATAAAATGGACCTTGGTTATTAAATCAAAATAGGTTTTGTTTTATTTCAATTCTTTATTTGAAATCTAAATATTTGCAAAACCAAATCAGTAGGTTTTCTTTGGGAATATAAAATACTTGGAAAACTTATTTTAAATAATTAAATAAGCTTTGATGTTTTGGAAATAGTAAAACCTTTATTAATAAAACTTGGATATTAAATCCTTATTATTTTATTTAAATAAACCTTTACTATTTTTATCAAAACAAAATGTTTTATTTCAAAATTTTGGCCAAGGTTTAATTTGGCTCTAAAATAATCTTTATTTATAAAACTTCTATTTCATTTGAAAACCAAATCCTTTTATTAAAAGATCCAAAATAGTAAATCCAAATATTTTTAGTTTCCTTTATTAAATGTTTAACCTTTTTAAATCTCTTTAGGATTTTATTTAATCCAAATTGGTTTGAAGATTTCCAATTGAATTCAAAAAGTTTTCTTCTCACCCTGAAAATCAAACAAAGTTTTATTTTATTCATTTATTTTTCACATTACAAGATTTGGAAAATCTTGGGATGTGACAATTTCACCTTAAAATAAATCTCGTCCCGAGATTTGGGAAGGCTAGGGTTACAAGTAGGCTCAAAACAACTAGGGTACTACCACCCTTAAAAATTTTCAAACAAAAATTACATATTGGCCTTCTTGGGATCCTGGGGAAACTTCTCTAAGCAAACTTTTGCATTGTGTCCTTTGTTTCCATACTTGACTCATGGGACAAGGTTGAGTTTCTCCATAGGCTTGTTCAACTTGTTCTTCATCTTTTCTGGACAGTTGCTTGCATAATGTCCTGGGTTCTTGCAATTGAAACAGTGGATATCCTTGAGTTCTTTACGTGCCTCTTGTGGACAAGTTGCTACATAATGGCCTAGCTCTTTGCAGTTGTTGCACACCACTTGGCCAATCTCTTTATTCTTTGGGTTCTCTGGGCATTCACCGGAATAGTGTCCCATTTCCTTACATTTATAACATTGCACATGGCTTTTGTCTATCTTTTGCTTCTTGGGTTTCTTTGATCCTTTGAATTGGGTTGTTTTGTTTGGAGGTATAAGTGGTCCTTTTCCTTTGTCATCAACCTTCTTGGTAGACTTGGATCCATCTTGTTTCCTTTGTTCCACAATGGAATAGATGGGGCATTGGATAGGAACATGGTTGTTTCCTTCACATAGGTAGCAAGTAGCTTGAGATGTGGGACATTGTCCAACAGGATGTTTTTCTTCACAGTTGGGGCATTGATCTCCATGCTCCTTGGAAGTATGATCCTTGTCTCCACAAATAATGCAAGCTGGGGCTCCATCTAGAATAATATTTCTGTCATCCTTATTGTCAAAAACTCTTTTGGGATAGCTTTCTTCCATTTTGATCATTTGATCAGTCAATTTAAGCATTAGTTGGCCTTGAGTTTCCAAAAATCCTTGCAGGGTTGGATCTTCTCCACTGGAGTTGGCTATGAATTGAGCTGTCACTTGGTTCAACTGATTCTGGGTTGCTATGAGCTCTTTCATGCTGTCCTCTTGGTTGGTGTTGGTGTCATCCACCTTGATGTTGGAATATTTTGGAGTAGTCATCTGTTTGGGTTGAAGGGAGATTAGAATAGGCAAGATATTTCTAAGGAATCAATTCTAATCACACACATCACAATTCACACAAACAATGTGCATGCAATCACAAACCAAACATTTCACTCAAACACAAAGTCTAAGCACATACTTGGGCAACAAAATATTTTTGTTACACCACATAAGTTGGTGGGTTTGACTTAACTAAAATATGGTGGTCCATCTATATGGTTCACTTGTGATCTTTCCATCCTTCATGATTCTTCTTGTATGAGATCATGGTTTCCTTGAGAAAAACTCTTGGTTACAATACCTCAAGTGATGTGGGCTCCTTCTAACTTTTGCATTCCCTCAGTCTCTAAATCTTGAGCAAGTTTTCCTTGTCTCACTTGTAGTCCTTAGTGTCATCCAAGTTGGAGGTCCTTGGTGAACATGCTGAAGATGTTGAAGTCATTAGAGTTGAAGAAGTTGAAGTCATTAGAGTTGAAGAAGTTGAAGAAGTCCTTTGCACATGGTGTAGTCTTTGGCCATGGGGTAGGTTTTTCCATCAAGTTGAAGTAGAAGAGAAGTAGAGTTGAAACCAAAATGGTTGAGGAAAGAGTTTACAAGTGTTTTTGTAAATAAGTTTTGGAACAAAACAACTCCTATTTTTTTCTAAGGGTTTTTGTCCAATCCTAGGTTTACAAATCCTACAGGCAACACAATGCTCTAATACCATCTGTAGAGGGAGTGTCCCAACCTTTATACAATATAAGGTGGAGTCCCCTGTGTTTACAATGCTAGTCCCTGGATCAATAGCTAGCATCCACAGTTTAGATGTAATATCAAGAAACAAAGGTCATAATATAACTTTATAACCAGGAATAACATAATTTTATTACATCTTACATAGCTCATTTGGCTATTACGTTACATTGCAGCGGAATAACTATAGTCATGGGGTCCTTCATCTTCAAAGTGCCACAGGCAGATGTTGGTTGTAGACTTGTAATCCTAATCACACAATCTTCACTAAAATCAATCAAACCTGCAACATTACAAGTTATAGCCACAAGGGTCAATACATTTGAATTGTATTGGCAAGTTTCACTACTATGTGGAATATATGTGGATCCTATCATTACATGCATTTTTGGCTAAGTAGGGTTTAAGGCTCATTTGCATAAAGAAAAATTTATCCTATCTTTTCAAAATGGTTTTGGTCCTTTGTCAAATCTCCTTTTCAAAAATCCCTTGAACTCCTTGGTAACCCCAAGTGTTCAAGTCTTTGTCAAAAATCCCTTGAGCTACTTGGTAACCCCAAGTGCATCAAGCCCTTAAAAGTTTTCTTTTAGAAATTAGAATGTCGAGATCTCCCATAGCTTCAAACTTTAGTTGCTCAGTATTGTCCATAACCGGGGACACGGCTAAGTACTTAGATTTTATTATCTTCTGCAGAAGGAGTACACTTTACCCACATGTCACAATCCCATCCTTCTGCCACCAGTGGCCACTGGTTTATTGCTCACCATGATGGAGTACCGGCAGATTGACAATGTGACGAAGTCTTTCCAAAGGGTCCTCCCATACACAATTGCTAGCTTGTCTTCAGCACCCATGTAGGATTCCAGGTCCCCATGTCCAGTAAACTAAAGACAATGTATGGGTCTTCCCAATGTAGTTGACTAAGCCAGAGCCATAATAGCATGTGGTTGCACACGAAAGCCACAATTGGAGAAACATGTTCAATCTCTAAGTTTCCTGGGTGGTTTCCTTTGGAGCACAACACAAAGAGATTGCCATAGACATGGTTCCTTTTGTTGCCACCTTCTCCAAAACTCAAAGTATCCTTGGCCACCCAGGTGGTTCATTGAGTCCTTGTTTTATTATATAAAAACACAAGTCCTTTTCTCAACTTCATAAAATCTCAACATGTATCTCTTTTCAAAATATAGCATGGCTAAGCATGTATCAACTACATTGTTTTCACTAAGGAATGTATAGGGTATCCTATTAGGATTTAGCATAGCATAAGTATAGAAATTCTTTTCATGCATGTTTTCAAAATCCACTAAGTATAATGAAAATAGTAGGACTTTAGATGATAGTGTCACTTGCCTTTTGGTAGGGAATGATGGTTCACTTCCTTGATCTTGCTAGTCTCACACTTTTCTAACTTCACTACAATCAATCAAGCAAACACAATACCAACTAGCATTCCAAACCAATAATCAATCAAACAATTCACTCACATAAAACAATGGGATCTAAGTCATGCATGTAAGCATGCAAGGGATAGGTTTGTTTGCAAATATGGTCTCTACTAGGTTTCTAAACTTTGTAAGGTTCGAGTTGGTCATTTTTCCAAAGTGGCAAAGTCATTTGCAAAAGGGTTTTGTCCATAAACCATTTTTAAATCCAATCATCATTTTATGTGGTGGAAAATATTTTTATCAAAGCAACAACCTTAAGTTGTTCACAAAATAAGTTGTTGTTTCTCAAAACTTGGTGTTTAGGGTCAGTAGGTTTGATCCAAAACATTTTCCCAAAGTTTTTACTCCAAAAACATTTTCATAACAAAACCATTATTTTTATTTGGTTAGAAATGGGCTAAAACAATTAGTCCATTCTAAACTTTACCAAATTCATTTTCAAGACCATGGGTTGGTTCCTAGGGTCAGTAAGTTCACAACAATCCAATTTGCCAAGGTTTCAAACTTAAAAACATTTTTGAATCATTTTTCTAAACTAAACAAGCCTACAAAAGTTTCTGCAAAAACCAACAATCTAACAGATACTATTTGCTAAACAAATTCCATAGTTGGCTAGGGCTTGTTCCACTGATTCCAACGATATAAAGTTTGCAAATTTTGGACGTGTGGATCAAAAGTTATAGGGTTTTCAAAATCATATTCTAAACAGATTCAAATTTCTGTTTTAAATAAGAACTGGCCACGCGTCACAACGCTACTGGCTGGTACCGGTTCGGCCGGATCGGCTCTGCGGTGCGTTGGATCTAAATAGATCATGCGACATAGGACGCGTACCCTTTCGAAGTTAAGTGATCTAATCGTGAGCGTCAGATCTCGATCCTACGGTCTTGATACCTTGACCATATCTGGCCGGCGGCGGTAATATGGCGGCTGACGACGAGCGGTGGCGCTCTGGGCCTGAGGAAGAAGAGGGGAGGGAAGATGCTCACCAGAATCGCGAGGACGTGGTGATGCTCAACGTGTGGTCGACGTGGCAGGGGGCGCTCGGAGACTGTCGCAATTCCTCGCCGGAGTGAGAAGGGCGTCAGGCGGCTCTGGGTGTGGTCAGAGACGGTGTTGTGGTTCACGAGAAGGCAACCAGAGGGTGGGGTCAGATGCAGGTGAGTGAGGCGAATGTGGGAGCGTGATTGAGAAAGCGCGGGGCGGTCTGAAACTACCTGGGTACTTGCCGGAGTTGAAGACAGACGCGGCGGCGAGGTCAGAGCTTGTCGAAGGTGACGCTCTGGGGCGCCCGCGGTTGGACGGAGGGTACTGGGAGATGCGCCAGGGAGTGGTGAGTGTGCTCGTGTGCTTGTGGAGGCAGGAGGTGGCGAGGCTCGACCGGAATTGGAGGTGGAAGCTCGTCGGAGTAGTGGGAGGGCGAGCTCGATTCAAAGCAGCCTGGTGGCGTGTTGGTTATGGCGACAGAGGGGAAAGAAGGAGAAGACGCAGGCGATTAATAGGACGTGGTCGCAGCAGGTTAAGGCACGGCATTACTGCGAATTGAAGACGCGACATCAACGGCAGAAACGGCCGGCGTGGTCGTCGCGAGGAAGAAGAGGGGTGAGCTGGCTGCGTGGGTCCCTGCTGTCAGCGAGGAATGAGAGGGAGAAGAGGGCCACTAGTCAGCGTCTGTTCGGGTTAGAATCTGAGTATGAAACGTTTTCTTCGGGGAAGGGGAGCTGGGCTGGTTCTGGGCCTTGTTGGGCTTGGCCGGCTGGGCTGGTCCAGATCCTATTTTCTCTGTCTTAAACCTTTTTCTTTTCTATTTCTAATTTCTGTTTTGAAATTCAATCAAACAAACAACATTCAAATCAATTCAAACAATCACCAAACTTTGTGACTTTGAAATTGGTTCTGTTCAGTAACATAAACCAATATTCCAAAACCAAAAATAATAATTTTATTTTAGGGTCCATTATTAATTAAATAAAATGGACCTTGGTTATTAAATCAAAATAGGTTTTGTTTTATTTCAATTCTTTATTTGAAATCTAAATATTTTCAAAACCAAATCAGTAGGTTTTCTTTGGGAATATAAAATACTTGGAAAACCTATTTTAAATAATTAAATAAGCTTTGATGTTTTGGAAATAGTAAAACCTTTATTAATAAAACTTGGATATTAAATCCTTATTATTTTATTTAAATAAACCTTTACTATTTTTATCAAAACAAAATGTTTTATTTCAAAAGCTTGGCCAAGGTTTAATTTGGCTCTAAAATAATCTTTATTTATAAAACTTCTATTTCATTTGAAAACCAAATCCTTTTATTAAAAGATCCAAAATAGTAAATCCAAATATTTTTATTTTCCTTTATTAAATGTTTAACCTTTTTAAATCTCTTTAGGATTTTATTTAATCCAAATTGGTTTGAAGATTTCCAATTGAATTCAAAAAGTTTTCTTCTCACCCTGAAAATCAAACAAAGTTTTATTTTATTCATTTATTTTTCACATTACAAGATTTGGAAAATCTTGGGATGTGACAGATTCGTGAACGTAATCGTTTGTAAACTTGCTCAACAAAGTTATGAAATGTTACAATTGCGACAAGTAAATAACGAAGAACGAAAATGAAATCAAAGCAAGGGGACACAGATTTAACGTGGAAAAACCTCTCCAACAAAGAGAGGAAAAAACCACGGGTGCCAGCAAGCGAAACTTCACTATATCGGAAAGTGTTTACAAACGCTGGGGATTTCACAGATGCAACTAATCCCAACCGGCGGCTTACAAGGGGTTTATATATCAATGGAAACCTAGGTCTTCAACAATCCGTACACTCGGCCCAAGCCTCCGGCGACGGGCCTCGCTCCACTCGTCAGAAGTTGGCCTATACTTTATAGAATTTGGATCAACATATAACAAACTCCACCTTGAGACAAATTCCTTATTATAGCATCAAACAACAACCATCTCCCTAAACAAACAAAGAAAATACTTTCGGCGCCAATAGCCACTTAGGCTAATCAGTTAAACCAACTAAGTTCGAGCAAAGCTTAAACTTAGCAACAAAAATAGGTTTAGTCATCATATTAGCAGGATTATCATGAGTGCTGATCTTACATACCTTTAATTTACCTTGAACAACAACGTCTCTAACAAAATGGTACTTGACATCAATGTGCTTATTTCTCTCATGGAACATCTGATCTTTTGTAAGGTATATGGCACTTTGACTGTCACAAAACAAAGTAATGCAAAATCATCTCCACAAAGCTCAGCAAACAAACCATTCAACCAAACAGATTCTTTGCAAGCTTCAGCAATAGCATGTATTCGGCCTCAGTAGTAGATTGTGCAACAACAGCCGGCAACGTAGCCTTCCAGCTAACAGCACAACCACCAACATTAACCACATAATCTGTGAGGGATCTTATCTTATCCAAATCGGTAGCAAAATCTGAATCCACATAGCCAACGAGTCCCTCACCGGTCCTGCCAAATTTCAAACAAGCATTGGAAGTGCCAAGAAGGTACCTGAAAACCCACTGAATAGCCTTCCAATATTCTTTACCAGGATTAGCCATGTATCTACTTATCAAACTCATAGCATATGATAAATCAGGACAAGAACAAACCATGGCATACATCAAAGAACCAACAACACTAGAATATGACACCTTTGATATGTACTCAAACTCTTCATCAGTAGCAGGACATTGATAAACTGACAATTTAAAATGAGTATCAATAGGAGTACTAACTGAGTTGGCACCATCCTGTTGGGTTTGCAGCGTAGAAAACAAAAAATTTCTTACGATGGGAACATGTAAGTACCAAGATCTATCTACTAGATACAAGCAAATGGTGGATATACATCCATAGAATACATACCCTCGAAGACCGAATAGCATTAACGAGGTTGTACTCGTGGATGATGTAGACGAACGCTTGCCGATCTCAAGATCGTGATGAAGTCCATCTGGTCCAGCCGGTCCAACACCATCAAGTCCAGCACCGCAAAGCAGTGGTGCATCCGTGATCGCACACACGTACGGGTACCCCGACAACATCTGTGCCCTCGCTCTAGCGAAGCAGCGAAAGCAACAAATCCTTCCAGAAAAAGCCACCGGGAACATGTATCTCGCTGATCCGAGACCATGGGGAAATTCTAAAAGGGGGAGAGAGATCCTTCGCGAGGAGGTGTAAGTGACAAGTGAGAGGAGGGGGTCCTTTTATAGGGGAGGGGGGCAGCCCAAGGGGGCATGGCCGCCGGCCAAGGAGGGTTCCCCACCTCTCCCTCATTCATGTGGTGGAAGCTCCACTCACATAAAAACATCTCCACTCACAATTCCACTCACATGCATTAATTTTTCACCAAAATTAATGCAAGCTCTCATTTAAATAAAACTCTTTTATTTATTTATTCAGAATTTTGTTAATTACTTTAATTAACAAACATTCACATAAAACCCATGCTAGTATTCCATTTCACATGCAGAACCAGTTTTAGCAATTTCAACCGAAACAGTTCCGGTGTCTAGTGAAATAAATTCCTGCACTTTCCTTTTCTTTTTCTGACATATCATTTGCTCCGAATGGTGTCGGTATCACTTAAGTGTGTCACGCTACGGTTCGCGAATAATGCAGACATGATCGAGACCCCTCTCCGATCAATAATCAGCAGCGGGACCTGGAGATCCGTACTGACTCCCACACATTCAACGATGACTTCTGTGATCGTGTGAACCTTTTACGCTAGTATCTTAATCCCTTTGTTTCACAATATATCACACGTCCAAGATTCGATCATCGGTATCTCCATACCTAGTTTGATATCGTTACCGACATGCACTCTTTTCTTGTTCCCGTGATATAACATTGTAGTGATCAAATCACTTGCTTGCAAGCTAATCAATGTGATATCACCGAGAGGGCCCAGAGTATATCTATCCGTCATTGGGATGAACACATTCCACTCTTGATCCATGAGTCTCAACATAACACTTTAGTAGTTTTGAAGCCATCTTTATAATCACCCAGTTATGGTGTAACGTTTGATGTCAACAAGAAACTCTTCCGGTGTTAGTGATTGACATGATCTCATGGTCTAAGGATTAGAATCACTTTGTAAATTGTTATAGCAATATAAACTCAATGACTTTGATCGTAATGCTATACTTCGGATGAATGTTCATCACATCATTACACTAATGTTGTGATCTCATTATTAACAACATCCAATGTCCATGATCATGAAACTTTGATCATCTTGTTAATCAACGAGCTAGTTTATAAGAGAGGCATAACTAGGAACTTCCTTTTTTGTTTATTAAACACACATGTATTAACGTTTCCATGTTAATACAATTATAGCATGCAAAATAAACATTTATCATAAATAAGGAATACGATAATAACCACTTTTTTATTGCCTCTCGGGCATATTCCCTTCAGTCTCCCACTTGCACTAGAGACAATAATGTAGTTTGAAAACTTTGTGTATTGAACACCTATGGCTTTCTGGTGTTCCATATACGCAACTGCAAGTGGTTAACATAATCTACGGATCCGACACTTTCAGGTCCGTGTGTATTTGCATGTATTTGCGTCTTCACGCATCACTCATTATCCAATGAGATGACATTGTATAAATTTGGTCGTTTGGTGAGACCTTTAGTTACTTTGGGGTTAAAACATGTCAATACTATTGTAGTACAATATATCTTTAGTGTTAGCCCGTTGCGAACCACACCTTAGTTTGATAACAAACTACTTGACACAAATTCCCTCCTTTGCTGCTACTATAGCAGTCATATACTTAGCCTTTTGTTGTAGTATCCGTCACAATGTCTTAAATTTGGAATTCATCGAAATCCATCATGGAAACTTTCTTTTCATTTCATTGTGCCACTCATAGTTTAAATTGAGGTAATCTTAATTTGTATCTTGTGACAAAACTAGTATCAATGTAACACTTTACAATGAACTATTTGTAATTGTTTGCCACCTCTACACAAATATATTCTTAGTTCTTCCAAAAGATCATAAGAATATCCTCACTATCATCCAATGATCATTTTATGATTCATTCTGGTATATGCTCATAACACTTAGAGCATAGGACATATTTGGATGTGTACATATCATGGTATGATTGATCAAAACATCCTTGTGATTTCACTCATCAAGTGTCAAAGCACTTGAATCTTGCTTCACTTATCAAGTGTCGATACACTTGAATCTTGATTCATTTCCTTTCCACGCGACAAGAACTGCTTCTTGTCGTTTCTATATTGAACTCCTTCAATATCTCATATATGTACGTTTGGCACAACCATATTAGCGTTACAGTCTATCCACTATAGACATTCATGCTAAATATTCAGGTTTTGCCTAAGTATTTCATCGAAATGAAATTCTTAACCTTTGTCAATAAAAGATACATCATTTCCAATCAACAAGATGTCCTCCACATAATGTATTAGAAATATGTCTCAGCGCTCCCACTTAATTTCTTGCAAATGCAAGCATCTTGATTGTCTCCAGATGAAAACTCCTTTTTCATCACGGTGAATATTCCAACTCTGCAATGCTTACTTCAACCATTGAAGCTTGCATGCCCTTTTAGCATCCTTTGAATTAACAAAACCCTTTGGATCGTGTCATGCACACGTCCTAGGTAGCCATTCTTTTAGAAGAATTTTGTTTTGTTTATTCATCTACCATATACCAAATTATATGTAGTGGTTGCTACTTTAATCCGTCCAGACTAAATATCGCTATGGAAGATCAAATCTTGTCATAGTCAACTCCTTGAACATTGTCATAAAATACTTTACCGACATGTCGACTATTTCATAGATGTGAAACATCCATGTCTGTTTCTTTATAGATCCAAATACGACCAATAGGTTTTTACACCTTTCCGGAGGGTCTTCCAAGTTCAAAACTTGATTTATTGTGTATGGAAATATCACGGATTTTATGGCTTGAAGCCATTTGATGGAGTCAGGGCCCATCATCGCTTTTTTGCATGTAGTCGGTTCATCATTGTCAAACAACAATGATTTAGTCTCAAATATTAGCATTTGATTGTTTATCTGACCTACTTGGTTCAATAGGAACTTAGATCTCCGTGACCACAACCTTTGAGGTACATAAGCCGTGAGCATTATGGCTGCCTCCGAAACGATTTCCAGCGCTGCGCAACTCAGCACATTTAGCTAAGGTTCGTTAACCTTATCAAAGTTCTATTGTCCTCCCACTTAACATTTATGAAAAATTCCTTCTTCAAGAAACTTCACGTTTCAAGCGACAAAGCCTTTTTTCCTTGGTGTTATGGAGAAATAACCAATTGTTATTCGAAAATAACCTACAAAGACACGCTCATCCGACTTCGGTTGTAAATAACTTACTTATGTTTAGCATACCAAAATTTAGGAAATGACAACTTGGGTTTTACCCCAAACCATAACTTCCATGGTGTCATTTTAACGGATCAAGATGGAGCTCTTTTCAGTGTAAAAGCGGTAGTCTCTAAAGCTTTAATCTTTTTAAAACATAATGGCAGTTTTATAAATAACACCTTTGATCCAACCATGTGAAATAAGGTTTCATTACAAATCTCAAACACTCCATACTCCTATGGTGTTTCGGAGATGTAAATCTAGGTGTTTTGCTAAACTTGCAACTCAAATAAATCCCTTTATGATAAAATCATAATTCATTTATTTTCTTGTTACACTTGTAACTCAAATAAATCCCTTTATGATAAAATCATAAATCATTTATTTTCTTGTTACAATGATTTTCCACTTCATCTTGAAAGTCTTTGAACTGTTTTCAAATATTTCATACTTCTTTCTCATTAAGTGAATATTCAATTAAATTTCCGGAGAAAGCATATGAAGTTGACATCCATCGCTCACGACTACACATAATGGACGACATACATCGATATGTATAAATTCCAATATTTTAGTCGATCATTCTTCTTTGGCCTTTGAATGAAGTTTTAATTATCCCGAGGAAAGTCTCACAAGCGTCACTTGATCAAATCAAAGAATCCAAAAATCCATGAATATGGAGATTCTTCGTGTTTTCTTTCCAATATAACTTAAACGACAATGTCACTTCGTAAGTGATCTTTCAATCATTTGTCTTGTGACATTTTAGCATTAGGTTTTATGGATGTGATTTATCCAACTAGATTTGTAAATCATCCATCTTATATGGAATACAGTAATTATTTGAACAACCTTTGTTCTCATAATACCTGATTTAAATAACAATTATTAAAACAAATCTTGAAGTCAAGCTTTGATGTCAACAAGAAATACAAACAACGGTTTGTTTGTTTTCAATGAACAGCATCACATATTCTCTTGCTAGTTACTTAGGCCATTATAGTTCATAAATTGCATCGTTCTGTATGAAATTTCATACCAACCAATTCGGTATCCAATACCCAAGAATCACATTGTTTAACAAGCAAAGAATACAAACATAACATGTATATCATCCATATACCTAAATTGGATATTTACAATCTTTTCTTTTCTGCCAAATATATTTTATAGATTCTCTTTCAGCATTTCCTTTTCCTTTTAAAAGAATCTATCAACATCAAAGTGGCGCCATATACATGACACATAGTCCAAAGTGTGTATATTCACATAATAATACCTTTGGACTTGCACTTTGAAGTAGATCACCATCATCAAAATGATCGGTATTCTTTTAAAATCCATTCTTTAGTAATCTTTTAGTGTAGTAAACACTTTACATACATATTCTATTCATCCTTATCATGACGACTTTCATGATCAAGCTAATGTAGCTTATAAAGAGAATCGTGAGTATAATGTTGCTTTCCAAAACCCTTTTGGATGATTAGGATGTCTAGCATCTCCAACCTTTGTAAATTCTCATCCTATATGAGAACACATATTATACTCTATCATATTGCAACCAAAAAATTGTTTCAGATATCGTTATATCTGTCACACATGATGGTTTCTGAAACAATTCTTTCAACTCCTAGATAAACTTGATATTAGAACAATCAAGAATCATGGAGGCAAACATGATACTTAAGATACTAACACTGGAATTGTTACTCTCGATTTAATACTATCAAATTTCACAGAGTAAACAGAGTTTGCTGAAAGTTTGCAATAGGACTTTAAACTTTAGATTGACACTCAACACAATACGATGCCAGTTCGTAAAGTAAATATCCAGAATTCTATAGTTCTATTATCTCAATTACAACTAAGCATAAAGTGGTGAACGAATGCCAATGACTACAACAAATTATGCAATTTCACTTTGATTTAATTTATGATAAATTGAGTTCTACTAATCCAAATTATAAATGAACTCTCACTCAAAAATGACATCCCTCGTGTCTTTTTGGTGATTACATGAACTAAATGCACTACACCAAGTCCGATCATCACGTGAGTCGGTGTAGCTTCAAAGGCGATCATCAAATGGGCATCATATTTACCATATGACTCATGCTTAACCTTTCGGTCCGTGTTCCGAGGCCATGTATGTACATGCTAGGCTCGCCAAGTGAGAACCTTAGTATTTGCGTGTGTAACTGTCTAACACCCGAGATATGCTCGTGGATTCAAGTACACCTGATCATCACGTGATGTCTTGAAGCGACGAAACATTGTTGGTGCATACTTAAGGAAGAACACATTTTTATCTTGATATTTATATGAGGGATCATCTTAGTATGCTAATAAAACGCCAAACAAGCAATATAAGATGCAATCAAACATCACATGTTTATAAGTGAAATGATATGGTTCCCGCATATGATCTCCATCATGTGCACCGTGGTATGATCACTATCATACCTTTATGTGTAAGGCCAAGGTCTATGGAACTTACACGTTATGTATGTTGTAAGAGTATCATCTCATACATCTACTTACAACATCACCATATCATAACACTAGCCCAACAACAATCTAAACTAGACGCCTCTAATTTATCCATTGCAAGTTTTACATGGCTTAGGCCTTTCGAAGATAGAACCGTTCTTACCTACGAACATGAACCACAATGAGGATAACCAAATTGTTGACAACTTGTTCCAAATTAGATATTGACTATAGTAGGAGAGACAGACACCCGCTAGCCACTTATGCAAAACTAGTTGCATGTCAAGCGTGGAACAGGTCTCATGTGCGAGGACATGTAAAGTTTGTCCGAGCCGCTTCATCCCACTATGCCACCAATATCCAAAGTACAACTAAGAAGCAATAAAATGATCATCATCGCCCACATACTCATATGAGTACTACCCGTGCAAAGCATCTCCCTCATTCATGTGGTGGAAGCTCCACTCACATAAAAACATCTCCACTCACATGCATTAATTTTCCACCAAAATTAATGCAAGCTCTCATTTAAATAAAACTCTTTTATTTATTTATTCAGAATTTTGTTAATTACTTTAATTAACAAACATTCACATGAAACCCCTTGCTAGTATTCCATTTCACATGCAGAACCAGTTTCAGCAATTTCAACCGAAATAATTCCGGTGTCTAGTGAAATAAATTCCTGCGCTTTCCTTTTCTTTTTCTGACATATCATTTTCTCCGAATGGTGTCGGTATCCCTTAAGTGTGTCAACCTACAGTTCACGAATAATGCAGACATGATCGAGACCCCTCTTTGATCAATAATCAGCAGCGGGACCTGGAGATCCGTACTGACTCCCACACATTCAACGATGACTTCTGTGATCATGTGAACCTTTTACACTAGTATCTTAATCCCTTTGTTTCACGATATATTACATGTCCGAGATTCGATCATCGGTATCTCCATACCTAGTTTGATCTTGTTACCGACATGCACTCTTTTCTTGTTCCCGTGATATAACATTCTAGTGATCAAATCACTTGCTTCCAAGCTAATCAATGTGATATCACCGAGAGGGCCTAGAGTATATCTATCCGTCATTGGGATGAACAAATTCCACTCTTGATCCATGAGTCTCAACATAACACTTTAGTAGTTTTGAAGCCATCTTTATAATCACCCATTTACAGTGTGACGTTTGATGCCAACAAGAAACTCTTCCGGTGTTAGTGATTGACATGATCTCATGGTCTAAGGATTAGGATCACTTCGTAAGTTGTTATAGCAATATAAACTCAATGAATTTGATCGTAATGCTATTCTTCGGATGAATGTTCATCACATCATTACACTAATGTTGTCACCATGTTATTAACAACATCCAATGTCCATGATCAGGAAACTTTGATCATCTTGTTAATCAACGAGCTAGTTTATAAAAGAGGCATAACTAGGAACTTCCTTTTTGTTTATTAAACACACATGTATTAACGTTTCCGTATTAATACAATTATAGCATGCAAAATAAACATTTATCATAAATAACGAATACGATAATAACCACTTTATTATTGCCTCTCGGGCATATTCCCTTCACATCCATATTAAAACGATGAAGAACTTTCTTAATGTAACTTTGCTGACTAAGAAATAACAAACCAGATTTTCTATCTCGGGTAATCTCCATACCTAAGATCTTCTTAGCATCACCAAGATCCTTCATCTTAAACTCACTACTTAGGTGTGCCTTCAAAGTAGTGATTTCTTTCATGCTCTTGTCAACAATTAACATGTCATCAACATATAGCAGCAAGTATATAGGTGATCCATCAACAAACTTAATATAAACACAACTATCATATTTAGACCTCTCAAAGCCATGTGGAGATCATAAATGTGATGGGTTTCGCAGCATAGTAAATCAAAAAAATTCTACGGATGCGAACAAGAAAGCCAAGATCTAATCTAGGAGATGCAATCAACAAGAGAGATAGGTGAGATCTTCATACCCTTGAAGAAATCGCACAGCGAAAATGTTCAACAGAACGTGGTTGATGTAGTCGTACTAGCCGTCTCCTCCTCGCGATCCGATCCGATCCGATCCTACGCCGCAAGTGGCGGAGCCTCCGAGAGATACACACGTACGGTGCCGCGACGTCTCCTCCTTCCTTGGTCCAGCAAGTGGGGTGGAGAAATAGATTGGATCTGCATGACGATGGCGTGGTGCTTATGGTGGAGAATTTCTGCGGCAGGGCTTCGCCTACACGTAGTCTGGAGAGAGAGAGGTGGAGGGGCAGCAGGACGACAGCTAGGGTTGGAGGAGTCGGAGGGGGAGGGTGCGCCCCTGACCACCTTATATAGGGATCTGGCCGGCTCCCTTGGCCCCTCCTCCAAGCCCTAGGGCGGCGGCCCCAAGGGTGGAGTGGGGGGGCAAGTTTCCCCCTTCCTTCTAGAAGGGTTCCCTAGGGTTTCCCCTAGGGTTTGGCCGGCTGGGCCTATGGGGCCTTATGCCCCTGGCCCAAAGTGGCCAGGGCACTCCCCTTTAGGACCACACAGGCCTCCGACAAGTGGGCCCACGTTGGTCCCACTCCGAAACCTTCTAGAACCTTCCAGTACAATACCGATAAACTCCGAAACGATTCTGAAATCCAAAAAATGCTTTCCTTTATATGAATCTTATTCTCCGGACCATTCTGGAACCTCTCATGATGTCCTGGATCTCATCCGAGACTCTGAACAAAAACTCATAAAACAATTATCCATTCTATCCTATCATCGATGCACGTTAAGTGTGTGACCTTACAGGTTCAAGAATATGCAGACATGATCTTCTATCAATAATCAACAGCGGGATCTGGAAGCCCATATTGACTCCCACATATTCATCGATGATCATATCGGATGAACCACGATGTCAGGATTCAATTAATCCCATATGTTTATTCCCTTCGTCACACGATATTTTACTTGTCCGAGATTTGATCATTGGTATCGACATACCTAGTTTGTAACACCCTCACCTGATAAGGCTGAGTTCATGTGTATAGTGCCAATCCCTGGATTGGTTCACTGGCACACACAGTACAGATGAATACCAAAGAATTTAACTGTGCATCATGAATAACGAATTGATCCAGAATTTGCAATTATTACAATAATTCTTAGCTCAAGGCTAGCTCAATATCAAGTAGCATACGGAATCATAAACAATTGATAGGCTCCATCTTCAATTGTGCCACAGGCGAACAACTGTTGAGTGGAGTATCGTAACCTAGTCGATCACTTAGAATCGGAATAATAACATGCAACATAAAACGTAGCAGCCCTGAAGGGTCAATACTTGGAATGTATGGCAAGTAGAGATATTAAAGGAGACAAAAAACCTAACATCTACATGCATATTTGGCAAGTGGGGTTGTGGCTAGCTTGCATTTGCAAATACCTTTGTCCTACTTTCATAAACAGTTTTTGATTTTCTTTGAAAAGATCCCAATTAAGTTAACCCATCAACATTAAAGCAATTAGGAAATTAGGATGAGCGAGAAACATGTCATGAACTCAATATCAAGCAACTCAGATGTCCATAACCGGGGACACAGCTAATCGATTAGTTTATACACCCTGCAAGGATTAGTACACTTTACCCATGTGACTTGGCCAGCCCAACTCGTACCACCACTCTCATATTGGGTGATGATAGGGAGAAGTACAAGAAAGGACCGTTCGGGAAGTAGCTCCCCAAACCCGACACGCACCGATCCAACCTACCAAAATTCTACATCTCTGGATACGTGGGTTTGAGTTACCACAACCTACTGAGTCCAACCAACCGCCCATTCCATTATTGGCACATGGTTGTACACGTAAGCTACAAATAAAGAAGCCAATCATTTTCTCTTGATACCTGGGTGCCTTTCCGCAATGATACCACCAAAAATTATCAATCCCATCACACCCATGAGATTCATTGTTTAAGTTGTTTTAGTTTTCGCAAACCAACACATTTAGAAACAACTTCAGTGATGTAACCCAGCCCTCGTTCATCATAGAATAGCTAAGCACATCTACCAACGGTGGCTCATCTACAGGAAAGCCCTACCACATAATAGGACATAACATAGCGATAGTATTATCCTACACATGCATCTACAAAATACACAACAATGCAATGAAAATAATAGGACCATATTATGAACAAAGTAGCATCTACTTGCCTTGGTTGTAGTTGAAGTCGTTCAAGCACTCGTTGCAATCACACGCGTTGCACTCCTCGCAATCTATCGATCAAACAATTGCATACAACATAAACAATAGCACATAGAGATCAAAAAAATGCAATAAGGGCATGCATGACAATTTAATAAGTCACAATGGTTGTTACTTTAGTTCTCTAAACAATACTGAAGTATATGATGCATGCAAGAGGCCAATTAATGCAATGGAGTACTTGTTATTAATAATTACTTGTCAATATAGGGTTTTTAATAGTTCTGTTGTAATGCCTGTCCTAACTGTCGAATTAAATTTGTTTCTTGGGTTTACTGGATAGAGTATGTTAATACGAACCAGTAGGCGTTGGATTCACCCTAATCGAAGTTATAGATCTTTTTGTATGATTTAAATAGTGTTTAATGAGTTTTAAATGATTCATATAGTTTCTGTTGCCTAAAAATCAAACTAAAATTATATCTGTAATCTCCACGGAATTTTGATTCCAGGGACATATTATTTGTAATTTTCTGAACATTATTTATTTTCTTATGAATTTATTACTCTAAATAAGCCATTAAACCATTTATTTACTTACTGCAAAACCTTACAGTATTTGAATTAACCATTTGCATATTGATTATCTACACACAATTGTGAATCCATAGGTATATTATTTGTGATTTTTGGACCATATTTTACTATAAATTTATTAACCTAAAAGACCATTAAAACTAATTACATTATTAAAGTAAACACGTACTGTAAAAGTTATATCCAACTTGATATTAATAATCTACTCAATTTTATGAATCTATTGATATATTATACGCTATTTTTCGATCTACCAATCTTTTATTATGAATTTTACAAGTTTATACAATTTTCTGCAATTTTAATTCAATTTCAAATTCACAGGGAATATTCCCTGGGAATATTCTTCGCTGACTGGGCGAAGGAGATGACCTGGCGTTGACGTGGCGCTGGCGCGGCAGGCTGAAGAGGACGACACGTGGCGCAAGCTGGTTCGTCGGTACCCCTTCGCGGACAAGATCTAATCGCGACCGTTCATTGCAGATCGGATGGCGGGGATCGATTCCTTCCTCTCCAGTGGAAATCGACGGCGAGAGGCGGTGGTGGCGCTCGGGTGGCGTCGGTGGCGGCGGCTCAGGCGATCACCGGCGACGGTGGGGTAGTGGACGACAACCGGCTGTGCACGACGAGATCGACGGCGTGATCGGCGTAGCGTTTTGTTTCCCGAGGCGGCGTCGACGAACGGATGGAGGCGGCGGTGGAGGTAGTGCTCCCGCGAGCAATTGCGGAGGCAGCAGCGATCTGTGGAGGGGGAAAATGGTCAAGAAGAAGGGGCGCATCAAGGGAGAGACGATGGCAAGGAGAAGAGGGCTCGGGGGAGACGTACTCGTGCTCGTCCTTAAGCTTTCGAGAGCGGCGGCGGCGAGATCAGTTTGAGCTCGGCTAGGGTTTCGAGAAAAATCAAAAGGGAAACGAGAGGCGGGTGCGGGGGTTTATATGGTGGCGTGGCATGCAAGAGGGGCCATGGGGTCGAGCGAAATTGGGGGGAAATCCGTTCGGATTCGATCGGGAGAAGGTTCTTGCGGGGGGTGGTCTCCTGACCGGAGGAGGAAGACGATGGGGCGGCCCACGTCGAGCAGAGAAACAGTATGACGCTTGCCATTGGGCTGCGTGGGCGGCCAAGGTTGCAGCGCTTCTCGCTGAGAGGCCTTGCAGATAGGAGGGTGGGGCAGGTGGGCTCGTGGGCTGGGCCGAGGTGGCTCGGCCGGTGGGGGTAGGTTAGTTTTTTTCTTTTTATTCTTTTCTTTTTTAGTAATTCTATTGTATATTTTTATTTATAACTCCAAATGAAATGATTTTTGTCTTCAATTTTTTCTAAAATCATTTAGATCACATTAGGATCATATTTGCAGTCTTTTTACTATTTTGCAAGTAGTGGATTGATAAATCCTTGTATATTCATTTGTAGGTGCATTTTAGTGATTCAAAATAGGGCTTCAATATAGTGTTTTGCAATTCAAATTTTCATGAATGTAATGCAATGCTTATGAGTGACATGCAAATGCATTTTTTTCTAGTCCCAATTTTCAAAATCTTGGGATGTGACAGACTAAACCCCTTAAGATGAATCTCGTCCCGAGATTCGGAATGGCTAGCAAGGTTATGGGTGTTGTTTTCGAGGCTAACCCCCTTAAGAAAACTGAACCTGGCATCTCCAACATCCAATACTTAATTGTGGAGTCTTGTGCTGGCTATCAATTCTTTCCAGTGGGTTCTCTTCAACAGATCCTCTAAGTAACTTCATATGTAACTATTCTTAACCAGGAATGCCTCAATATGAAATAACATGATGCACCAGTCATCGTTCAAAAAATAGGCCGAATCAGCGATTAATAGGCCGATTAATCGCTACTAGGGACCTGACCATGTCGATTACCACTAATCCTTTGTGTTAATCGTTTAGCCCGATTAATAGGTCTGACACTCTGATTACTAGGTATGTTCCCGATTAACCACTACACTTGGTCAAAAAAGTTGCAAAATTATCAACACATATCGTCCATCCATGCACTATCCCGCCCCAATGAAGTAGGTTTTGCGAAGCTTCCGTTCGATCCCTGCCTCCAGGACCTTGATTTTAGCCATCACCAACTAGTTCCTTGTCGTTGTTGACCAGCTCCTCGTAGTTACCGACCAGACCTCAGATACAAGAGCTCGAGCGCCTTAAGGATCTCACCCGGGAGCTTAAGGATGAGGATTCATACGTGTTTTAGATACTAATTTTTGTAGGCTGCACCGATTAATAGCCAACCGATTAAATAAGTTAATCGTTCGAATTTCGATTAATCGCTACTCCCAAGCCAACCGAGCAGCTAACGATTACCGTTTCCTTAACATTGGCACCAGTATTGAAAACATTACGAGCGTGATGCATAAATTAGCGAGAACTTACTAGTCACACGGCATGGCTTATTGAGTGCTTTTCCCATGCTCACATGGTTCACAGTTGCCTTCGGAGGTGAATCCGGCTTGGCTCCAGCTTCACTCTTCCTCTCCGGGCAGTTATCAGCATAGTGTCCCTTCTAGTTGCACTTGAAGCATATCACTTGGCTAATATCCTTCTTCTGATGGTGGTGGTTATGTCCATTGTTGCCTCCAGAATTGTGTCCATTGCTTCCATGCTTGTGATGTCCAGAATTCCCATTACCATCATGGTTGGTACGCTTATGGTGTGATCCCGAGTTGTGATCGTTGTTCTTCCTCTTGCGTCTTTCCACTTGCTTGTGTTTTCCCTCCAGAATTCTGGCCTTGTCCATCAGTTCTTGGAAAGTGGGACAATAAACCACTAGCAACTGTACAGAAAGCTCATCACTGAGGCCATCCAGGAACCTCTCTCTCCTTTTGGCATCAGTGTCAACATCCTCAGGGGCATAGCGCGACAGGTTGTTGAACTCCTCTATATATTTAGCCACAGTGCGGTTGGTCTGGCGCAAGTTGTGGAACTCCTTCCTCTTCAGACTTAGAACTCCTGAAGATACGTGGTTGGTCCTGAAACCTTCCTCAAACATTGCCCAGGTCATAGTGTCCAGCGGGTGGGTGATCTGAAAAGTGTCCCACCACGAAGCGGCTGGTCCCTCAAGTAGGTGAGCAGCAAATCTCACCTTCTCAGCATCCGTGCACCCAACAATTACCAGATCCTTATTCACTGAATGCAACTAGTCGAGAGCAACCATCGGCTCCGTTGCAGTAGAGAATTTCGCTGGCCTTAGCCTCAGGAACCTTGTAAGTGCATCTCCCTAGGGCTGGTTGTTCCCATTGTTGTTGTTGTTGTTGTTGTTGTTGTTCTGAGCTTCCATGAACTGGGTCATCACCTGGGTTAGCTGTGCTTGAGCTGCCATAAGCTGCTCCATCTCAGTGGGTTGGCGGCGGGGAGGCATCTGTTGGGTCATCATAGATAAGTTATAGATAGAAAGACTAGAGAAGTATTACTACCCATAACTATATGAAACAAACAATTAGCACAAAAGCAAGCAATCATAGCAAACAACACTCAATCCAAAATAGTTTTGTTTATGTTCCAGAAGTTTTGTTTTAGTGGCTTACCATCCACAAAATAGTTTTCCCTTGGCTAATATTCATTTGGGGGTGAACCTACAATCATACAAGCAATGGACAGAATCTGTCCTGAAACTATAGCAGTGTTCACGAATTTTTCTGGGCACCTTAAACTCATCAGGAATTTTAGCCAATTTTTGTACATACAGTATAGTAAGTTTAGTACCAAACCCTATTTTTCAGATTTTTCCCAGTTACCAAAAAAATATGTAAAATCGTACAGTACAGCTGGTTCAGCAGAAAACTGCAGCGAAAATATCACGAATTTCTAATCAAAACCTTCATTAACATATTATGGAATCTCACAAGATATTCTGAAACTTTAAGGTATCAAATAGAACAACCAAACATAATAAATCAACTATCAAACAAGTTCTTACAACAATCGATTGCTATATCTAAACGAGATCATATCAAACTATATGGTGGTCATCATCTAACTATTCTAAATCTAGCACTTTCTTGCACAAGTTTTCATCTACAAGTTCGGACAAGATGAGATTACAAAAGATAGATGAAGGATTACAAGAATCTACTAAGTACAAAATTATGAGTTCCTTGCTAGAGAGAGTCTTCCTTCTATATTTTAAAAGAGAAGAGTATGAGAATTGAAGTGATAAGAAGATACTAGAAAGAAGTGTAAGAAGAGAATAGATAGAATCATATAGTGTTTATAGTTTTCATATGGTATTCCTAATCCATTGCTAGGTCACGATCCTACAGTCAACGCACTGTTCTGATACCATCCTGTAACACCCTCGCCTGATAAGGCCGAGTTCATGTGTATAGTGCCAATCCCTGGATCGGTTCACTGGCACACACAGTACAGATGAATACCAAAGATTTTAACAGTGCATCATGAATAACGAATTGTTCCAGAATTTGCAATTATTACAATAATGCTTAGCTCAAGGCTAGCTCAATATCAAGTAGCATACGGAAGCATAAAAAATTGATAGGCTCCATCTTCAATTGTGCCACAGGCGAACAACTGTTGAGTGGAGTATCGTAACCTAGTCGATCACTCAGAATCGGAATAATAACCTGCAACATAAAACGTAGCAGCACCGAAGGGTTAATACTTAAAATGTATGGCAAGTAGAGCTATTAAAGGAGACAATAAACCTAGCATCTACATGCATATTTGGCAAGTGGGGCTGTGGCTAGCTTGCATTTACAAATACCTTTGTCCTACTTTCATAAACAGTTTTTGATTTTCTTTGAAAAGATCCCAATTAAGTTAACCCATCAACATTAAAGCAATTAGGAAATAGGATGAGCGAGAAACATGTCATGAACTCAATATCAAGCAACTCAGATGTCCATAACCGGGGACACGGCTAATCGATTAGTTTCTACATCCTGCAGGTGTTAGTACACTTTACCCATGTGACTTGGCCAGCCCAGCTCGTACCACCACTCTCATATTGGGTGATGATAGGGAGAAGTCCAAGAAGGGACCGTTCGGGAAGTAGCTCCCCAAACCCGACACGCATCGGTCCAACCTACCAAAATTCTACATCTCTTGATACGTGGGTTCAAGTTACCACAACCTACTGAGTCCAACCAACCGCCCATTCCATTATTGGCACATGGTTGTACACGTAAGCTAAAAAATAAAGAAGCCTATCATTTTCTCTTGATACCTGGGTGCCTTTCCGCAATGATACCACCAAAAATTATCAATCCCATCACACCCATGAGATTCATTGTTTAAGTTGTTTTAGTTTTCGCAAATCAACACATTTAGAAACAACTTCAGTGATGTAACCCAGCCCTCGTTCATCATAGCATGGCTAAGCACATCTACCAACGGTGGCTCATCTACAGGAAAGCCCTACCACATAATAGGACATAGCATATCAATAGTATTATCCTACACATGCATCTACAAAATACACAACAATGCAATGAAAATAATAGGACCATATTATGAAAAAAGTAGAATCTACTTGCCTTCGTTGTAGTTGAAGTCGTTCAAGCACTCGTTGCAATCACACGCGTTGCACTCCTCGCAATCTATCGATCAAACAATTGCATACAACATAAACAATAGCACATAGAGATCAAAAAAATGCAATAAGGGCATGCATGACAATTTAATAAGTCACATTGGTTTTTACTTTAGTTTTCTAAACAATACTGAAGTATATGATGCATGCAAGAGGCCAATTAATGCAATGGAGTACTTGTTATTAATAATTACTTGCCAATATAGGGTTTTTAATAGTTCTGTTGTAATGCATGTTCTAACTGTCGAATTAAATTTGTTTCTTGGGTTTACTGGATAGAGGACATTAATACGAACCAGTAGGCGTTGGATTCACCCTAATCGGAGTTATAGATATTTTTGTATGATTTAAATAGTGTTTAATGGGTTTTAAATGATTCATATAGTCTCTGTTGCCTAAAAATCAAACTAAAATTATATCTGTAATCTCCACGGAATTGTGATTCCAGGGACATACTATTTGTAATTTTCTAAACATTATTTATTTTCTTAAATTTGTTACTCTAAATAAGCAATTAAACCATTTATTTACTTAGTGCAAAACCTTACAGTTTTTGAATTAACCATTTGCATATTGATGATCTACACACAATTGTGAATCCATAGGTATATTATTTGTGATTTTTGGACCAGTAGTTATTTTACTATGAATTTATTAACCTAAAAGACCATTAAAACTAATTACATTATTACAGTAAACACGTACTGTAGAAGTTAGATCCAACTTGATATTAATAATCTACTCAATTTTATGAATCTATTGATATATTATATGCTATTTTTGACCTACCAATCTTTTATTATGAATTTTACAAGTTTATACAATTTTCTGCAATTTTAATTCAATTTCAAATTCACAGGGAATATTCTCTGGGAATATTCTTCGCTGACTGGGCGCAGGAGCTGACCTGGCGTTGACGTGGTATGGCGCAGCTGAGGGCGACATGTGGCGCAAGCTGGTTCGTCGGTACCCCTTCGCGGACAAGATCTAATCGTGACCGTTCATTGCAGATCGGATGGCGGGGATCGATTCCTTCCTCTCCAGCGGCAATCGACAGCGAGCGGCGGTGGTGGCGCTCGGGTGGCATCGGTGGCGGCGGCTCAGGCGATCACCGGCGACGGTGGGGTAGTGGACGACGACCGGCTATGCACGACGAGCTCAATGGCGTGATCGGCGTCGCGTTTTGTTTCCCGAGGCGGCGTCGACGAACGGATGGAGGCGGCGGTGGAGGTAGTGCTCCGACGAGCAATTGCGGAGGCAGCAGCGATCTGCTGAGGGGGAAAATGGTCAGGAAGAAGGGGCGCATCAAGGGAGAGACGATGGCGAGGAGAAGAGGGCTCGGGGGAGACGTACTCGTGCTCGTCCTCGAGCTTCCGAGAGCGACGGCGGCGAGATCGGTTTGAGCTCGGCTAGGGTTTCGAGAAAAATCAAAAGGGAAACGAGAGGCGGGTGCGGGGGTTTATATGGTGGCGTGGCGTGCAAGAGGGGCCACGGGGTCGAGCGAAATCGGGGGGAAATCCATTCGGATTCGATCGGGAGAAGGTTCTTGCGGGGGGTGGTCTCCTGACCGGAGGAGGAAGACGATGGGCGGGGCCCACACGTCAGAGAAACAGGGCGGACGCTTGGTACAGCTGGGCTTCTTTCACCGGCTAAGCCTTGTGACATAGGAGGGTGGGGCAGGTGGGCTCTTGGGCTGGGTCGGGGTTGGCTCGGCCGGTGGGGGTAGGTTAGTTTTTTTTCTTTTTATTCTTTTCTGTTTTAGTAATTCTATTGTATATTTTTATTTATAACTCCAAATGAAATGATTTTTGTCTTCAATTTTTTCTAAAATCATTTAGATCACATTAGGATCATATTTGCAATCTTTTTACTATTTTGCAAGTAGTGGATTTATAAATCCTTGTATATTCATTTGTAGGTGCATTTTAGTGATTCAAAATAGGGCTTCAATATAGTGTTTTGCAATTCAAATTTTCATGAATGTAATGCAATGCTTATGAGTGACATGCAAATGCATTTTTTTTCTAGTCCCAATTTTCAAAATCTTGGGATGTGACATAGTTCAATCTCGTTCACAGCAAGTAATCCGATAATCCGATATCACTTTGTAATTAACTCCTTAACCACGTACTTGCAAGCAGTGTTGATATCGATTACCGAGTGGGCCCGAAGTATATCTCTTCGACTCGGGAGGGACAAATTCCATCTCGATACATACAACCCAACAAGTACTTTCCGATCACCTGAGAGACACCTTTATGATCACCCTCACATAGGATGACGTTTGATGACCTCAAAGCTTTCTTCCGATACCAGGGAGTTGTATTATCTCATGGTCTAAGGAATACAATTCTTGACATAGGAAAAAGCTTCGCAAAGATGAACACGATGACACGATCTAATTGCTCTGCTTAATTTGGGTATGTCCATCATATCATTCTCCTAATGACATGATCTCATTATTAATCGACAACTCATGTCTATGGTTAGGAAACCTTAACCATCATTAATCAATGAGCTAGTCCATAGAGGCGTACTAGGGACACGGTGTTGTTCATAAACCACACAAGTATCAAAGTTTCCGCTTAATACAATTCTAGCATGGAATATAAACTTTATCATGAACAAGAATTATAATAATAACATCTTTATTATTGCCTCGAGGACATAATTCCAACAGTCTCCCACTTGCACTAGAGTCAATAATCTAGTTTACATCTGGCAACAATCTAACACCCATGGAATTAAGGTGCTGATCATGTTTTGCTCGTGGAAGAGGTTTAGTCAACGGATCTGCGACATTCAGATCCGTATGTACTTTGCTAATCTTCAAATCTCCATCTGCTATATAATCTCGAATTATATGAAAACGGCAGTTGATGTGCTTGGTCTTTGGATGATATCTTGGTTCCTTAGCCAGTGCTATGGCACCAGTGTAGTCGCATAATATCTCTAGTGGGTCCAAGGCACTTGGAACCACACCAAGCTCAGTGATGAAGTTCCTGATCCAAACTCCTTCACTTGACGCTTATGAAGCAGCCATGTATTCCGCTTCTATTGTAGATCCCGCGATCACACTTTGCTTGCAGCTTCTCCAGCTCACAGCTCCACCATTCAAAATATAAACGTATCCTGTCTGAGATTTAGAATCATCCGGGTCGGTGTCGAAACTAGCGTCGACGTAAACTTTTATGACGAGCTGCTCATCACCTCCATAGACCAAGAACATTTCTTTAGTCCTATTTAAATACTTTAGGATGTTCTTTACGGCTGTCCAGTGTTCCACTCCTGGATCACTTTGGTATCTGCTCGTCAAACTAAGAGCATTGGACACATCCGGTCTAGTACATAGCATGGCATACATGATAGAACCTATGGCCGAGGCATATGGCACTTTGCTCATAGTATCTTTATCGTTTACTGTAGCTGGACACTTAGCCTTGCTCAATATCTTACCTGACAACATGGGCAATGAACATTTCTTTGCTTTATCCATTCTGAACCTTTTCAGAACTTTGTCTAGATATATACTTTGGCTTAAAGCTATTAGGCGTCTTTGTCTATATCTATAGATTTTGATGCCTAATATATAAGCAGCTTCTCCCAGGTCTTTCATTGAAAAACATTTATTCAAATAACTCTTCACATCGTTAAGCATACCAATGTCATTTCCAATAATCAATATGTCATCCACATATAGTACTAAAAATGTCACCGAGCTCCCACTCACTTTCTTGTAGATACAAGCTTCGTAGCAATTTGGAACAAATCCAAAACTCTTGATCACTTGATCAAAACGAAGGTTCCAACTCTGAGATGTTTGCTTCAGTCCATAAATGGAACGCTGAAGTTTGCACACCTTATTAGCATCCTTAGGATCGAAAAAACCTTCGGGCTGCATCATATACAACTCTTCATCAATGTTGCCATTGAGGAACGCAATCTTGACATCCATCTGCCATATTTTATAATCATGAAATGCAACAATTGCTAATAAAATCCGAATGGACATAAACATCGCTACGGGAGAGAAAGTCTCATAGTAGTCAACACCTTGAACTTGTCGAAACCCTTTTGCGACAAGTCGAGCTTTATAGAAAGTAACATTACCATCCACGTCCGTTTTCTTCTTGAAAATCCATTTGCACTCAACGGCCTTACGGTCGCTAGGAGGGTCCACCAAAGTCCATACTTGGTTTTCGCTCATGGATCCCAATTCGCATTTCATGGCCTCTAGCCATTTCTCAGAGTCTAGGCTCATCATTGCTTCCTCATAGTTTGCAGGTTCACTATTGTCTAACAACAAGACGTTTAAGACAGGGTTGCCGTACCATTCAGGAGTGGTACGTGACCTTGTCGACCTGCGAAGTTCAGTAGTAGCATCGTTCGAAGTTTCATGATCCTCGTCATTAGCTTCCTCTCTTGTTGGTGCAGACGTCACTGGAACAATTTCAGGTGCTGCGCTACTCTCCAACTCGATAGAAGGTTCAATAACCTCGTCTAGCTCTACCTTCCTCCCACTCACTTCTTTCGAGAGAAACTCCTTCTCAAGAAAGGATCCGTTCTTTGCAACAAACACTTTGCCTTCGGATCTGTGGTAGAAGGTATACCCAATCGTTTCCTTAGGGTATCCTATGAAGACGCATTTCTCCGCTTTGGGTTCGAGCTTGTCCGGCATCAACTTCTTGATGTAAGCTTCGCATCCCCAAACTTTAAGAAACGACAACTTAGGTATAGCACCAAACCATAGTTCATACGGTGTCGTCTCAACAGATTTAGATGGTGCCCTATTTAAAGTGAATGCAGCGGTTTCTAATGCATAACCCCAAAATGATAACGGCAAATCTATAAGAGACATCATTGATCGCACCATATCTAATAGAGTTCGATTCCGGCGTTCAGACACACCATTGTGCTGTGGTGTTCCGGGTGGCGTGAGTTGCGAAACGATTCCACTTGCTTTGAGATGCGTGAGAAAATCATAACTCAGATATTCACCTCCACGATCGGATCGTAGAAATTTAATTTTCCTGTTACGATGGTTTTCCACTTCGTTCTGAAATTCTTTGAACTTTTCAAACGTTTCAGATTTATGTTTCATTAAATAGATATACCCATATCTACTTAAGTAATCAGTAAAAGTGAGAAAATAGCGATATCCATCGCGCGTCGAAACACTCATTGGTCCACATACATCGGTATGTATGATTTCCAATAAGTCCGTTGCTCGCTCCATTATTCCGGAGAACGGGGTTTTGATCATCTTGCCCATGAGGCACGGTTCGCACGTGTCAAATGATTCAAAATCAAGAGACTCCAAAAGTCCATCAGAATGGAGTTTCTTCATGCGTTTTACACCAATATGACCTAGACGGCAGTGCCACAAATAAGTTGGATTATCACTATCTACTTTGCGTCTCTTAGCCTCAATGTTATGGATGTGCGTTTTATTGCTTTCTAGATTCAGAAGAAATAAACCATTCACAACAGGTGCATGACCATAAAAGATGTTATTCATATAAATAGAACAACCATTATTCTCCGATTTAAATGAGTAACCGTCTTGCAATAAACACGATTCAGATATAATGTTCATGCTCAACGCAGGCACATAATAACACTTATTAAGGTTTCAAACTAATCCCGAAGGTAAAACTAAGGAGAGCCTGCCGACGGCCATCACATCAACTTTTGATCCATTGCCAAGCGCATCGTCACCTCATCCCTTGCTAGCCGCCGTCTATTCCGTAGCTCTTGTTTCGAGTTACAAATATTAGCAACTGAACCAGTATCAAATACCCAGGCACTACAACGAGCGCTAGTAAGGTAAACATCAATAACATGTATATCAAATATACCTTTAATGGTGCCAGCCTTCTTGTCCGCTAAGTACTTGAACGATTGCGCTTCGGTGACCCTTGTCCTTGCAATAGAAGCACTCAGGTCCGGTTTAGGTCCGGACTTGAGCTTCTTCTCAGCAGGGCAACGCTTACGCTGCCTTTCTTGAAGGATTTCTTTGCACCCTTACCTTTCTTAAAGCTAGGGGTCTTGTTGACCATCAACACATGATTATCTTTCTTGATATCCACCTCCGCAGCTTTCAGCTTAGCGAAGAGCTCAGTGATCGTATCAGTGGAACCAATTTGATTGTGAGTAACTACAAAACCTTTGTAGCTAGGAGGGAGTGATTGCGAACTCACAATCTTGAGCTCTTCTGGAATCTTGTAGTCCAGTTGCTCAAGACGTTGAGTGTAGCCTGACATCTTAATGGCGTGCTCACTAACGGAACTCCCTTCCTCCATCTTGCAGTTAAAGAACTTCTCAGAGATCTCATATCTCTCAGAACGGGCCTGAGTCTGAAACATGGTTTTCAGTTCCTCAAGTATCTCAAAGGGCCCGGCGAACTACTCAAATCGATTTTGAAGGTCCGGTTCCATAGAAAACAACATGGTACTCTTAATCTCTCCATAATCATCTTTGCGCGACTGATAAACAACTTTTTCATCAGCGGTAGCATCGATGTGAGGCGTCACCTAGCGCTTTCTCTAGTACATAGTCCTTTTGTCCGCCAGCGAGAATGATTCTCAGATTGCGGAACCAGTTGGTGAAGTTAGACCCATTGTTCTTAAGCTTTTCTTTCTCAGCAAAAACGTTGAAGTTGAAGTTGGACTTAGCCATTTGATCTACAAAAATTTGCAAATACAATTTAGAATATGTTCATGATAACTAGTTCAACTTAATCAAATTACTAGATGAACTCCCACTAAATTCAACACCCCTCAAGTTGTTTAGTGAACATGATCCAAATTCACCACACCTAATCTGATCTTCACGAGAAGAGATGTGGTTTCAATGGTGGACAACAAAGTGTCGATCATATCATTCATATGACTCATGTTTAAGCTTTTGATTCGTGTGTTCTGAGGCCATGTATGTACATGCTAGGCTCGTCAAGTCAAACCCAAGTATTTCCGCGTGTGCAAAACTGGCTTGCACCCGTTGTATATGAGCATAGATTTTATAGCACCCGATCATCACGAGGTGCTTGAAAACGAAGAACTTTCGCAACGGTGCATACTTGGGGAGAACACAATTTTATCTTGATCTTTAAGTGAGGAATCATCTTACAATGCTACCGTCGCGATCTAAGCATAATAAGATACATAAAAGGATAAACATCACATGCATATAATTTTATGTGACATGGTATAGCCAATCTCCTCAAGAATGATCTCCATCTTGTGCCGCCAAAGATGATCTCCATCACTCCACCATGATTGCCTCCACCACGAGTAGCAACTACAACTATTGCTAACTACTTAGCGATAAAGTAAAGCTATTACATGGCGTATAAGAAGTTGACACGCAGGTCATACACAATTATAAAGACAACCATATGGCTCCTGCCAGTTGTGAACTCATCGACATGCAAGTCGTGAAATATTACAAAACATGATCATTGCATACAACATACACATCATGTCTTGGGCCATACCATATCACAAAACACTCCCTGCAAAAACAAGTTAGACGCCTCTACTTTGTTGTTGCATGTTGTACGTGGCTTATGAGAGTAACAAGCTAAGAACTATTCTTACCTACGGAAAGCCACAACAGTGATATTATGGTTGCTAACATCCGGTGTAAATCCCATAACTACTATAGTGAGAGAAACTGGCATCCACCAGCCGCATGTGTGGAACAAGCCACACGTCAAGTGCGGAGCCGGTCTCATGACGAGGTCACAGTAAGTTGGCCTGGACCGCTTCGATCTCACTATGTCGCGCCATAAGAAATACACAACAAGAGGCTTGCAACAGAAAACATCAACGCCCGCAACAAGCATGTTGCGTTCTACTCGTGAAACACACCTACACATAGATCTAGCTCTGATACCACTGATGGGTTTCACAGCATAGTAAATCAAAAAAATTCTACGGATGCGAACAAGAAAGCCAAGATCTAATCTAGGAGATGCAATCAACGAGATAGATAGATGAGATCTTCATACCCTTGAAGAAATCGCACGGTGGAAACGTTCAACAGAACGTGGTTGATGTAGCCGTACTAGCCGTCTCCTCCTCGCGATCCGATCTGATCCGATCCTATGCCGCAAGTGCCGGCGCCTCCGAGAGATGCACACGTACGGTGCCACGACGTCTCCTCCTTCCTTGGTCCAGCAAGTGGGGTGGAGAGATAGATTGGATCTGCAGCACGACGGCGTGGTGCTTGTGGTGGAGAATTTCTGCGGCAGGGCTTCGTCTACACGCAGTCGGGAGAGAGAGAGGGGTGGAGGAGCAGCAGGACGGCGGCTAGGGTTGGAGGAGTGGGAGGGGGAGGGTGCGCCCCTGCCCACCTTATATAGGGGGCTGGTCGGCCCCCTTGGCCCCTCCTCCAAGCCCTAGGGCGGTGGCCCCAAGGGTGGAGTGGGGGTTTCCCCCCTTCCTTCTAGAAGGGTTCCCTAGGTTTTCCCCTAGGGTTTGGCCGGCTGGGCCTATGGGGCCTTGTGCCCCTGGCCCAAAGCGGCCAGGGCACTCCCCTTTAGGCCCACGCAGGCCTCCGCCAAGTGGGACCACGTTGGTCCCACTCCGGAAGCTTCTAGAACCTTCCGGTACAATACCGATAAACTCCAAAACAATTTCGAAATCCAAAAACTGCTTTCCTTTATATGAATCTTATTCTCCGGACCATTCTGGAACCTCTCGTGATGTCCTGGATCTCATCCGAGACTCCGAACAAAAACTTATAAACCAATTATCCATTCTATCCTAGCATCGATGCACGTTAAGTGTGTGACCCTACGGGTTCGAGAATATGCAGACATGATCTTCTATCAATAATCATCAGCGGAATCTGTAAACCCATATTGACTCCCACATATTCATCGATGATCATATCGGATGTGTTGAAGTGTATAAGTGGATTGCACTAGCCCTTTTCATCAGTTCGGACTTTTGGTTGCGTTGGCTAGTGCATGAAGCTTAAGTTGAAGTGTATAAGTGGATTGCACTAGCCCTTTCCATCAGTTCGGACTTTTGGTTGCGTTGGCTAGTGCATGAAGCTTAACATTATATCAGAGCCTAAGGTCTCGAGTTCGAGTCCAGACTTTTACAATTTATCCTAAAATTGCTGTAGACCCCTATGTGTCCACGTATAGGCCTCTTGAGTCATACGTGAGTTTCGCGCGCCGTCGCTCTCTTCCGGTTGCACGTGCTGAATTATCCCCGTCACACGTGAGAGGGGGTGTTGAAGTGTATAAGTGGATTGCACTAGCCCTTTTCATCAGTTCGTACTTTTGGTTGCGTTGGCTAGTGCATAAAGCTTAACATGGTATCAGAGCCTAAGGTCTCGAGTTCGAGTCCTGGCTTTTGCAATTTATCCTAAAATTGCTGCTGACCCCTCTGTGTCCACGTATAGGCCTCTTGAGTCATACGTGAGTTTCACGCGTCGTCGCTTTCTTCCGGTTGCACGTGCTGACTTCTCCCTGTCACACGTGAGAGGGGGTGTTGAAGTGTATAAGTGGATTGCACTAGCCCTTTCTATCAGTTCGGACTTTTGGGATGTCAGGATTCAATTAATCCCATATGTGTATTCCCTTCGTCACGCGATATTTTACTTGCCCGAGATTCGATCGTTGGTATCGACATACCTAGTTCAATCTCGTTCACAGCAAGTACTTTACTCGTTCCGTAATCCGATATCACTTTGTGATTAAATCCTTAACCACGTTCTTGCAAGCGGTGTTGATATCGATTACCGAGTGGGTCCGAAGTATATCTCTTCGACTCGGGAGGGACAAATTCCATCTCGATACATACAACCCAACAAGTACTTTCCGATCACCTGAGAGACACCTTTATGATCACCCTCACATAGGATGACGTTTGATGACCTCAAAGCTTTCTTCCGATACCAGGGAGTTGTATTTTCTCATGGTCTAAGGAATACAATACTTGACATAGGAAAAAGTTTCGCAAAGATGAACACGATCAAATTGCTCTGCTTAATTTGGGTCTGTCCATCATATCATTCTCCTAATGACATGATCTCATTATTAATCGACAGCTCATGTCTATGGTTAGGAAACCTTAACCATCATTAATCAATGGGCTAGTCTATAGAGGCGTACTAGGGACACGGTGTTGTTCATAAACCACACAAGTATCAAAGTTTCCGCTTAATACAATTCTAGCATGGAATATAAACTTTATCATGAACACGAATTATAATAATAACATTTTATTATTGCCTCTAGGGCATAATTCCAACAAAATGAATCAAACCTTTTATACCACTGTCTTGGAGATTGCTTTAAGCCATAAAGAGACTTCTTTAATTTGCACACAAAATACTCTTTACCAGGCACTAGGTCCATGTATATTTCCTCATCAAGCTCTCCATGCAGAAAAGCAGTCTTGACATCTAACTACTCAAGCTCAAGATCACGCATAGCCACAGTACTAAAGAAAGTGCGAATGGAACTATGCTTCACAACTGGAGAGAACACATCATTGTAATCAATACACATGGGATCTGGCTGAACCCTTTTGCTACTAACCTTGCCTTGTACCTTGAAGGCTCTTTGCGAGACAAACCTTCCTTTTTCTTCAAGATCCACTTGCAGTGGATCGCCTTCTTTTTTTTGGGCAAGCGCACAACATCCCATGTGCCATTTTTCTCAAGCGATTGCATCTCTTCTTGAATAGCAGAAACCCACTTCTCGCGGTCAACGGATGCAATGGCTTCATTATATGCAGCAGGTTCAGAATCGGTCTCCACCTGTTCAGCACAACTGAAAGCATAATGAACAAGATTACACTCTTCAATTAAACAAGGACGAGGACCATAGTTATGCCCCGGTCTATTAGCAGCAATGGACTCATGTGGCTACTGCAAAAAAGTTGGTGAGTGCTGAACAACAATATCATCAATATTTTTCTCATGTGTATCTTCAACGATAGCATCATTGTCAACAATTTTCTGCAGGTTCTCCACCTGCACACTAACTCCCTCCTCTCCAACAACAACAAGAGATGTATCTGATGGCAAGCTATCATGATACATAATGGACTCATTGAAAACAACGTTTCTACTTAGCAAAATCCTTTTAGTTTCAGGATTCCACAGTTTATATGCTTTGACTCCTAAATCATAACCAAGAAATATGCACTTAACAGCTCTAGGCTCTAACTTTCCATTATCAACGTGAGCATAAGTAGTGCAACCAAAAACTCTCAACTGTGAATAATCAGCAGGCGAACCTGACCATACCTTAATAGGAGTTTTCTTCTCAAGTGGAATAGATGGTGACCTGTTAATGAGGTAACACACTGTGTTGGCTACTTCAGCCCAGAAACGCCTATGCATACCTGCATTAGACAACATACAACGAGTCCTCGAGATGATGGTTCTGTTGATGCGCTCTGCCACGCCATTCTGCTGAGGAGTATATGGGATGGTGTGATGCCTGATCATGCCATCGTTACTGCAAAACTCCTCAAACTCATTAGAACAGAATTTCATACAATTGTCAGTACGTAGTACCTTTACCTTCTCAGTTTATTTTTCAATCATAACTTTCCACTTCTTAAAAGCATCAAAAACATCAAATTTATGCTTCAGAAAATAAGGCCACACTTTTCTTAAGTAGTCATCAATAATAGTAAGCATGTAATTAGCACCACCAATAGAAGTCTTACGGGACGGGCCCCATACATCAGCATGCACATAATCTAATATGCCTTTGGTGGTATGAACGGAAACATTGAATTTAACTCTTTTATGCTTACCAAAAATGCAGTGCTCGGAGATCTCAAACTTACTCAAGTTGCAACCATCAATCAGTTCTCTCTTGACCAACTCTGCCATGCCTTGTTTGCTCATATGCCCAAGACGCATATGCCACATATGTGTTTTACCACAATCATTAGAATCATTAGAAGTAACAATAGCAGCAATACCAGGCAAAGTGCTATCTCTACGAACATATAATTTAGCAGAATTCATATCACCTATCATGTGAATAAGAGAACCTTTTGATACCTTCAGAACTCTATGCCCACCGGCATATTTGTATCCATCAACGTCCATGGTACTCAGGGAGATCAAATTTCTGGCCATGCTTGGTATCTGCTTCACCTCACTCAACGTGCGTGTCACGCCATCATGTGTCCTGATCTTAACAGATCCAACACCAACAATATGGCATGGGTTGTCATTCTCCACACGCACAAAGTCTCCAGTCTGCATAGACTCATATGAACTGAACCAATCTTTGTTATAACAAAAATGAAACGAACATGCAGTATCAAGTATCCATTCATCATCACGAGAAGCACAAGCAGCAAAAACAGCTAAGCATTCACCATCAGAACTGTCAGAAACAACAACAGTCTTACCAGAACCTTCAGACTTATCTTTCGGTTGGTAAGTTTCGTTCCTTTTCTCCTTATTCTGCAACTTCCAACAATCATCAATAACATGATTAGTTTTCCTACAATACCTGTAGAATTTTTCCTTTTCCTTTGGACTTTGAACGACCTTTGCCGTCCTTGCTCTTGTCTCTGTTGCCATAGTTGTTATTCCTCTGCTCGGTCCTGCCACGAACCTGCAGAATCTCAGCCTTGGATGACGTCCCATCTGACCCTATCATAGTTTTCATATTTTTCCTCTGTTTGAGGGCGTCATGTACTTCGGCAAGGGTTAGTTCATCACGGCTCAACAATATTGTATCACGAAAATGTGTATAGGAACTAGGCAACGAGCATAAGAGTAGAAGAGCTAAATCCTCATCATCATATTTTACCTCCATAGACTAAAAGTCTGAAACAATCTCTTTAAAAACAGATATGTGATTTATTACCGATCCACCTTCTTGCAGCCTATGCGAGAACAAATTCATCTTCACGTTCATCTTACTGGTTAGATCCTTTGACACACAGATCGTTTCCAATTTTTCCCATAGGGCAGCACCAGATTTCATATCCAGTACTTCCTGCAAAATATTATTGGACAGATGAAGTTGAATCAAAGATAAAGCCTTACGGTCCTTCCGCTTCTCTTCGGCGGACCAGGTCTTAGCATCCTTTTCGCCGAATCCATCCAGCGTTTCATCTAGATCAAAAGTTTGGGCGAGAATCGCCCGCATCTTCACCTGCCACAAGGAGAATCTTGTGGTGTAGTCCAGCTGTGGTAGGTCAAACTTCAATGACGACATGTCACAAACCCTAGATTAGAACCCGGGGCTTTGATACCACTTGTTACAATTGCGACAAGTAAATAACGAAGAACGAAAACGAAATCACAGCAAAGGGACATAGATTTAACGTGAAAAAACCTCTCCAACAAAGAGAGGAAAAAACCACGGACGGCAGCCAGCAAAACTTCACTATATCGGGGAGTGTTTATAAACGCCGGGGATTTCACATATGCAACTAATCCCAACCGGCGGCTTATAAGGAGTTTATATATCAGTGGAAACCTAGGTCTTCAATGATCCGTACACTTGGCCCAAGCCTCCGGCGACGGGTCTTGCTCCACTCGTCAACAAGTTGGCCTATACTTTGTAAAATTTGGATCAACATATAACATAAAAGACCATACGCATCAATTGATGCATAGACCGGGTGTGTCCCCTTTTCAAAAAAAAAAAGTAGGTACTCCCTCCATTACACAATGCTATATAATAAGACGTGAAGGTGCATCAATCATGGGCGACTTGCTCTTCTAAGCTCTTCCGGGTCAAAGGTCTATAGATGCTCCAAACCATCAGTTTATGCAGCTGTCTCGAGGTTTTGAGAAGACGTGAGGAACATGAAGCATGCCTTCTTAGTTCTTAGGCTAGTCATAGTGGGAGTAACTTGAGTAGTAACATAGTCCTACATGTATTGCCAACTAAGCATTTAGATGATATGACATGCATTTAAATGATGAGAGAGGCTTGTGGCATGCAATTAAAAAGTAGGTACTCCCTCCGTTACACAATGCTATATAATAAGCTATGTTACCATAACATCACATATTTTAAGACAAAATAAGTCTACATTGCAATAAATAAGTCTTTGCATGATACCACACATATGCTATTTTCCACTATAAAGGTAGTAACTTAGACTAGTAACATACACCTGTTACTACTCCAAGTTACTCTCCACTATGACCAGCCTTAAGCCCGTCAAAACATGTTGGTGCAAATCAACTTGAGCCTCTCAAGGTTGAACCTATCAGCCGCTGCAAACAAATGCCGAGCCATTTCTGACACTTTGCCGTCATCTATACTAGGCAAACTATCAGTGTAGATGAAGTGGAGCATCATCTTGAATACTCTGGCTTCCATGTCATCGATCTGCATACACGCCGTATCATTCTCCTTCACCGGACCGAACAGTTGTTTCATGAACACCGACGACCGAGCGGCGAGCAAGCGCCTATGCGCGGCGAAAGTCTCGCCGCCGACCAGGAAAGTCACGTCCGCCCCCACACCGGTTTCCATGATACAGCCAAACTGATGAAGCATGTCTGGAGGTGGCACCGTGACGACGAGCTCCATTGCCGGCTGCGTGCGGACCTTCATGGCGACGGTGACATCGCATCTGATACTGAAACAGTCGTCCCTAAGATACGGCGAGCTCTCCAATTCCTCCCTTTTAATGAATCTCGGAAACTCGGTTACGTGCCCTTGCGCTGTCGTGTACTCTGGCACCAGTTCACCCAGCTGATCCAGCAGGCTAAACCTGCATCGTACCTTGACGTTGTTGGTAGCATCGTCGGTGTGATTTAGTAGATAAACAGATATGCAATCGTCAGAGAAAGCATCATGGCCATCAGGGTAGTACACGATTTTCCAGGTATGCCCTCCGACGCTGAATATGCCGGACGGAATGCCCTGGCAAACGCCGAGCCCAACGGTGTCGGAATATCCCCGGACGGTGAGCACGTGCGACCCGGATACGGCTTCTGCGACAATGGTCGTCGCTGATGTGTGCGCCGGCGTGGCAAGGACTGGCTCGGAAGAGCTGAGCGTATCCGGTGGAGTATCGACGTTGGCGACTAGCTCCTCTAGAATACTTGGCTGAGCGGTCTTGAGGTTCTCGAATGCATCACTCCCTATGATCGCCATCAGGTTTTGCAGAGACTCGAGGAACTGGAAGCAAGCCCTCTTAAGCTCGAGACAGCCATGCTGCTCGGCAAATGCCAACGCAGTTACCACAGTGCTGGTGTCGATAATGCAGCTGCACAATATGTTCTCGCAGATCATCTTGAGCTTCTCGAGGTTATACCTCTCTGCGGCGGCAAACAACATCCTTACTGTATCACCATCGCCATCATCTACCTTGGGCAACGAGTCGGTGTAGATGAAGTGCAGCATAGCCTTGAAAACCCTCGGCTCCATGTCGTCGATCGACACACTTGTTGCGGCATTACTCGAAAGAAACTGCTCCATGAACAACGAAGGACATAACAGAGGCTGTAACGCTCGTCGACGTCGCAATGGTGGCGGCAACGGTGGTGGCCATGCCGGTGACACCGCCACCACGCCTTGTCCACCACAGCAGATCGCCCCCACGGCTCCATGGATCGCCGGTCATAACCCCTGGACCGGGGTCGTCCACGCCTACACCATGCTCGTGTTGCGTGCCCCATACCCGGGCACCATGGGGCAGCGCCCGGCCCTGCACCAGGCGCTCTACGCCGTGGCGCCCTAGCCCACCGCCATGTCCGGTTACGCCGTGACCCCTGCTCCTCCCACCTACTACGCCACGCCCCCGAGCACGGCCCAGTGGTACCCCGCCTTGCTGACCGCCCTCCAGTCCGCCTCCACGGCGGGCGCGTATGGCGGTGGCGGGGACTGGTTCATGGACACCGGCGCCTCCGTGCACATGGCTGCCCACCCCGGTAACCTCTCTAATTCCACTCCCGCCTCCACTTCCTCCCGCATAATTGTCGACAACGGTCATGCTCTTCCTATTACTCACACTGGCTCCACCTATTTTCCCTCCATCTCCACCCCTCTTTCTCTCAATAATGTCATTGTTTCTCCTCAGTTAATCCAAAATCTTGTTTATGTTTGTTCTCTTCCTCGCGACAATAATGTTTCTGTGGAATTTGACGCCTCTGGTTTTTCTGTTAAGGATGGTCGTACTCGGATGCTTCTCCACCACAGTGACAGCCCCAACGATTTGTACCCTCTTTGGTCGTCCTCCACCACCGCCAGCAGTCCACTCGCCCTCTTCGCTGGTGTCGACCTATGGCACGCTCGCCTCGGCCATCCTAGCTCCACCGCCCTGCGTCAAATACTACAAGGATTTGATTATACTTGTAATAAAACAGATGCTCATTCCTGTGAAGCATGTCGTCTAGGCAAACATGTCCGTCTTCCATTTCACTCTTCCTCCATAGTCGCGTCTTTTCCTTTCGAGCTTATTCATAGTGATGTTGGACCTCGCCGGTTCCAAGTAATTCTGGTTATACCTATTATCTTGTGATTTTGGATGATTACTCGCATTTTGTATGGACTTTTCCTCTTCGCCGAAAATCCGACGTCCCTGCCACTCTCACCGCCTTTTTCGCATACGTCTCCACTCAATTCGTCCGCCTCATCCATGCCTTACAAACTGATAACGGCAAAGAGTTCGACAACATCACCATCCGCACCCTTCTCGCCTCCCATGGCACCATCTTTCGGCTCATGTGTCCATACACTTCCCAACAAAACGTTCATGATGAACGCATCATTCATACTCTCAACGACTGCGTGCGCACCCTTTTGTTCCATGCCTACATGCCCCCACGGTTCTGGCCGGATGCAGCGGATGCAGCCGGCACGAATTCGAGGGGAGCAGGAGCAGAGGAGGCAGCGGACAGGAGCCAGGGAGGGGGTGAGCCGGCGACGCTCCTTGATGTATTACGGTCTCCATCAAAATCATCAAGAGGCAGCTGCAAAGGTGCATCAGCCCCTCATCCTCTCACCAAACACAACAGCTGAACTATCACTTGCGCCGCTCGTTGCCTTCATATTACAGTCTCCATCAGAATCATCAAGAGGTAGCCGAATTTGGTCGCAGCTCCTCGTAACCATGACTTCAGGTGCTCAAAATCGGAAGTGGATCCTCGTCTACGAACGCCAGGAAGTCACTGTTGAGATATATATATCGGAATTGCTAAGTCACAGCTAGTTGTGACATAGCTTATGTCACAACTAGCTCTTTGACCGTTTGCTTTGCTTGAAGATTGATGCGATTTTTGAGCTATGTCACAACTAGCTCTTTGACCGTTTGCTTTGCTTGAAGATTGATGCGATTTTTGTTGTTTTGTTCCAGATTGAGCTAGTTGGGCCGTTTTCTCGGCCTTGTTTCGCCACGCGGTGGTTTTTGGTTATCGTCTTGATTCGCTTGTTGTCCGGTGGTGATAGACTGCTGGTTGCTCTTTTAATAATGGATCCACGGTTGTTCTTTTTAGCTAGTTGTTCTACTTGTCAATGATGGAAACGTGTGAGTGGATGTGTTTTTTTTACATGAAAATAACTTGTTGCTATTTATATATTTGTCTAAATATAGATTATTCGTTTTGGTTGTTTTGAATAAAAAATATATTATTATCTATCATTCATTTTCTTTGCTTGGTATGAATATATGGTTGTGTCGGATTGCATTGTTTATTTTCTATTATTAGATTGTCTAAGTTAGGACTCTTATTCTCCACTTTTCATTTGCCTAAGTAAAGAACAATAAGTCAACATAAATAAGAAGCCCACGGTACTGTTTATGATATTCATGCTCTTTAGATAAATTACAAGCAGAGGAGATATATTTTATAATATCAAGTTGCGACAACTTTTTTGATAAATTGTTGCAAATTTCTCTACGTATTGTTATGATATTTGCATTATTATTTCTTTTAGTTTTGTTTTGCTTTGATTCAGTGGGAGACTTTTCAAAATATTTTTGTTTTTACTATTCTTCTAGAATATACAAATAATGATAGTGAACCTTGCGTAGTATGCTTACAACCTTCCAACATTTGTCGCCGTTCTAGGCGAAGCGGTCTACAGGATGTCATCACTTTTTCATTGAATGAAGAAGAAAATTTATTTGATATACACGTATATCTCATAATGGTGATGACAAATTTTTTGACCGCATATCCTGGTATGATATTTTTATTTTGTATTTTTGACATATTATTATATTTTAGTATTTTAAATATTGTATTAACATTATTTTTAATAGAATGTCAAGCATTGACCCAAAACCTTGAAATATGTAGTCAAGAAGGCATTTTTTACGGATATAATTGATGTCAGCCAACAAGAAATGAATGGGGTTGTTCAAGGTATACAATAGATTAAGCAATCAGAGAACTATAATGTCGATAGCCCAAAATTCTATGTTCACATGATTGACGGTGATGATCAATACCGTTTTGCTAGTTTTTTATTCATGTGTTTTCAATTTAAACTTTTAATTATAAGAACTTTTTTTATGTTTTTTTTTTCATTTTTTCTATCAGGATATACTCATTGGCGTTCTTGATTTCGAATATGAAGCTACAATCAAAGGCATGGCTATGTACAACCGTGATGATTATATATTGAACGGATCATATACACGATCTCGTGGAGAGTATGCGAGTTTTGATGATAGCTGGGATGAATTTTGTAGTATCAAAAACATAAATGTTGGGGATCTCGTCAACGCAATGACATACCTCAAGAATGAAGATTTTAACGTATGGATGTGATCTGAATGGATTAGCCTTGACTTCTTTGTAGTTGACGTCTAGGATTATTACAAGTAGATAATTCTCTATAATATTTTTATTTTTATTTTCTTGTTGTAATAAGTTGTTTTTATTTTTACTATGCACTGCATTTTTTTTTATTTTTGATTGATGATATTTGCAAATTGATTTGTAAATAAGAAGTTCAATTTTTTTGGTTTTAATATGAGTTGCATGTGGACTTGAAAATTTTTCTTCGGATCCAAACGAGTTACATGCACATAATATTTTTTGTTTTAATATATGAGTTTGATGTACAATTGAAACTAGATTTACTCGGGAAAGAGGAGGGTGGGTGGTAATGTTCCAATTAGGTTTCGAATTGAGAATTTTTTCTTTCCATACAAGTTGCATGTTGACTTTAAACTGGGAAGGGGATAGGGGTGAGAGAGTTTCAATTAGGTTTATGGCTGATAAATTTTAGATTTTATTCTTTCATACGAGTTGGATGTTTTACTAGAAATATTAAAGGTTTGTGACTTCTGATTTTTTTTGCTTTTATTGAGTTGCATGTAGACTTGAAACTGGCTTTGTTTCTTGAGATCCAAAATGAGTTGCATGTGCACTTAAAATTGACTTTTGTCTGGGGAGGGGGATGAGTTGTTTTTTTCTTAGGATTTAAACGAGTTGTATGTGCACTTAAAACTGGATTTTCTATAAGTTGCATGTGGACTTGAAACTAGTGTTTTATCGGGGGAATTATAATATTTTTCTTTTTAATTTGAGTTGCATGTAGACTTGAAACTTTGTTTCTTAAGATCTCAAAACGAGTTGCATGTGCACTTGAAATTGGCTTTTGTCGGGAGAGGGGGGTGAGTTACATGTGCACTTGAAACAGGCTATTTTCTGAGGATTAAAACTAGTTACATGCGCACTTGAAACTGGCTTTTTAATATGAGTTGTATGTGGAATTGAAACTAGCTTTTTTATCAGGGGAAAAGGGAGGGGATGCGAGAGTTATAAGATAGGTTTGTAAATTATGTTTTTTGCTTTTAGTTTTGAGTTGCATATAGACTTAAAACTAACTTTGTTTCTTGAGATCCCAAAACGAGTTGCATGTGCACTTGAAATTGCCTTTTTTCAGGAGGGGTGAGTTGCATGTGCACTTTGAAACCAACTTTTTTCTCAGAATTCAAACGAGTTGCATGGCAGTTGAAACTGGCTTTTCTATGAGTTGCATGTGGACTTAAAACTAGCTTTTTATTAGGGAAATGGGTTGCGTGTATTACTTGAAACTAGTTTTAATCAGTGAAAAGGGAGGGGATACGAGAGTTACAAGATATGTTTGTAACTTATGTTTTTTCGCTTTTAATTTGAGTTGTATGTAGACTTGAAACTGGCTTTGTTTCTTGAGATACCAAAACGAGTTGCATGTGCAATTGAAATTGGCTTTTGTCAGGGGAGGGGGATGAGTTACATGTGCACTTGAAAATGACGTTTTTCTCAAGATTCAAATGAGTTACATGTGCACTTTAAACATGTGTGTTTGTGAGTTCCATGTGGACATGAAACTAGCCTTTTAAGGGGGGGGGGGTGTTGCATGTATACTTGAAACTAGCTTTTATTGGTAGTTTTGTAACTTATATTTTTTTCTTTTAATTTGAGTTGCATGTAGACTTGAAACTGGTTTTGTTTCTTGAGATTCCAAAACAAGTTGCATATGCACTTGAAATTGGATATTGTCAGAGAAGGGGGGATGAGTTGCATGTGTACTTGAAACTAGCTTTTTTTCTTCTTAGAATTCAAACGAGTTGCATGTGCACATGAAACTGTCTTTTCTATGAGTTGCATGTGGACTTAAAACTAGCCTTTTATCGGGGGGAAAAGGGGGTTGCAGGTATACTTGAAACTAGTTTTTATCGGTGTAAAGGGAGTGAGATGCAAAATTTACAAGATAGGTTTGTAACTTATGTTTTTTTGCTTTTATTTTGAGTTGTATATAAACTTGAAACTGTCTTTATTTCTTAAGATCCCCAAACGAGTTGTATGTGCACTTGAAACTAGCTTTTCTATGGGGATAGGGTAGAGGGTGAGAGAGTTGCGAGTAGTTTTATCACTAAGTTTTTTTTTGATTTTTGAATACAAGTTGCATATGCACTTGAAACTGTCTTTTTTTTCTCCGAGGTATGAAACGAGTTGCACGTGCATTTGAAACTAGCTTTTATCGGTGAAAAAGGAGGGGGAATGCAAATATTACAATATAGGTTTGTAACTAAAGATATTTTCTTTTAATTTGAGTTCCATGGAAACTTCAAACTAATGATAGGTTTATAAGTAGGGGTTGCAACTGAGTTGTTTTGTTGTGGTTGCAACTTGAGTTATTTTTTAGTTGCAAATGAGATTGCAACTGTGTTATTTTATTATTTGCACGTGGGAATGCAACTGAGTTATTTTGTCAGTTGCGAGTGGGGTTACAACGGAGTTATTTTTTCAATTGCAAGCGAGGTTGAAATTTAGTTGTCTTTTCAGTTACAAGTATGTCGTAACTGAGTTGTATATTTTAGTTGTACATAAGGTTGCAGTTGGGTTATTTTTTAGTTATAGTTAAAGTTGCAACTAACTTATTACCCCTGTTTCTAAATATATGAGTGTTTGTTGTCTAGCAAAGAGAAACCAAAAAACGGCAAACGGGCGGCCGGGCGCAGGGTGGCCTGCCCGACCAGCGACCACGCATGCAGGACAGCAGCAAGCTACGCACGACTCGACAACGCATGCAGCCTAGCAGTGAGCAGCGCGGCGTTACGTCACTTGACTGTGACCTAAGATAGGTCACAGTCAGGGAGACCCGATATATATTGTATAGATATAGATCTCCGTATATTTTAGGGTTGTACCTGTAATTGTGTCTATATATATGAGAGCAGCCGCCCTATTGGATCTATGCATTGTCCCATATTATTCTACATGGTATCAGAGGTCCCTCCGGTCCTCCTACCCTAGCCGCCGCCTCCTCCCTAGCGCCGCTGGCCCCTCCTCCCCAAACCCTAGCCGCCGCCTCCCCGAGCGCCGCCGGCCTCCTTCCTCTCCTCTCCAGCCGCCGCCTCCCAGTGTGCCGCCGGCTCCTCCTCCCCTCCATCGTTTCCGCCCCTCCCCACCACTACAGCTTCCGCCCCCAACGCCGTCATGGCCGATCTCAACTCCCCGTACTCTGGGAACCCCTTCAGCGATACCGTCTCCGGGAGCAGCAACCCCTTCGCCGGCCCCTCCGTCGCCGTCATCCGCGACGTTCCCATCCTCGAGCGCGTGCCGGTGAAGCTCTCTCATACCGATGCAAACTTCTTCCCGTGGAAGACGTACTTCGGCCTCCTCTTCCGCGAGTATGTGTTAGAGTACGTGTACGTGTACGTGTACGTGTACTTATACAACTAGAGATAGACTAGGACTTTAGAGATCATCTTGTATTTCAAGTTATAGGCTTCTTGCCCTCTAAGTTTGTACGTATATATATACTCCCCATGAGGGTCAAATCAACACATCGAAATATTAGAGATTCAATATTTTCTACATAGTATATCAGAGCGGTTAGCCTCACGGCGCCGATCCTAGGTTTTTTCACCACTTCTGCATCGCGCCGCCCCCAGGGAGATTAATCTTCTCCTCGGGGACGTGGCACCCGGTCTTGATCAAAGATCGGATCGGTTATTTAGACTAGATTAGATCCAATTTCAATTCTTAGACTAGATTAGATCCAATTTCAATTCTTAGTTCATAGATTAGATCAATTTTCGAATTTCTGATTCTATAGATTAGATCCAATTTAGACTTCAAATAAATCCTAGATCCTCTCGACAACATATTCCCGGTAGAACCCGTACGGGTCTGGTATACGGCGGCGACTTCGGCAATAATCGACGGCAACCTCCCGCGCTCGGCTCCAAGTACAGCCCACGACGCAATGACGATGGCCGGACAAGCAAGCATCGTCGTGCGTCTCTGCACGCGTGTTCCGTCCTTGCCGTCCTGGAGCAGGTGTCCAGCACGCGCACCACATCCAGTCATAGGGATACCATGCACAGATGGCACGGAATCCAAGGAATGCTCCATGTACGTCTTCAGTGTCAAGGAGCAGTTGCCGATCAGATCTTCGCCTGAGTTCAACTCCCGAACGGAACTTACTGGACATAAAAAATATATCAATGACCGTATCACCGTCGCCGATCTACACTACACCGACCCTACTACAACGATCCGAACAACTACGACATCAAGTTGTACGACTACGCCATACTACAAGCCAAGATCTTCGACATCATCCATGCGCCAGACCGGTATGGAACACTACTTCGTCGACTTCTCCGACATCAAGGCCTCGACATCATCGCCGCCACAAGAGACGCCTTCGAGCGACGATCATCGCCGACACGCCTACTACTTCATCGCTGACGCCAAGGTCTACATCAACGAGGTCTTCATCAACATCTTCGTCGACAAATCACCGCCGCCGCTATACCCGTCCACATGATGGACATACAACTACGACGTCCTCTGACATTACAACTGCAAGGCACGACGACGGCATTGCCGCGTCCACGACCCCGACGACTGCATCAACAAATCGGCATCACAATTGTGAAGCCCCTACGACCGCGCATACGGTTCTGGCAAAATCGTGTGTGCTTGGTGGCTTCCTCCAGTCCTGGCAAAACTGGTGGTCTCACCTATGACTGCGTCCGCGAGACGCCCCGACGGTACCTTTATAAGGTGCAAAACATCCACAACTGCAGCTTCGTCAATAACAACAAAAAACCGCGCAATTTTTTGCGCCTCCGGCAATGGAGGCCACACAACATACGACTACTACGACATCCACCACACCCACCTTGACCACGGCTACATCACGATCGGCTACCTCAACATCGACATCAAGAACAACGTCTACAACAACTCAAGAACTTCAGTCAACAGCGTCCGCGTCGTCACTTGCGTCCACGCCACTCCCGCTGTGACTGTAGGAGGGAAGAGAGACACTAGAAGGGGACGCAGTCACCGTCCCTAGGCGCCAGCCATGATCATGTCCATGCAGGTGATGATGACAAGGAGGTGAAGATGACGGAAGCGCAAGACTTCAAATCTAGTCGTGAGCACCCGCTTCACTCCCGCTCCGACTGAGGGGGATGTTAGAGTACGTGTATGTACACAATTAGAGATAGACTAGGACTTTAGAGATCATCTTGTATTCCAAGTCATAGGCTTCTTGCTCTCCAAGTTTGTACGTATATATATACTCCCCATGAGGGTCAAATCAACACATCGAAATATTAGGGATTTCAATATTTTCTACGGTATGATCTCCTCGATCATGTCGACGGCACCATCGACCTCCTCGCCATGCTGCATGACCCCGACTGGTTGGCCATCGACGCGACCATCATCCGCTGGTTTTTCCAGACCATCTCCAACGAGATTTTTCGCACCGTCGTCTGCGACGGTGACTCCACGCACACCGTCTGGACCAAGATCACCGGCCTCTTCGCCGACAACAAGATCCAGCGTGTCATGTTCCTCCAACAGGAGTTCTTCGGCACCCACCAGAACGACCTCTCCCTCGACGACTATAGCCTTCGTCTCAAGAGCGTCTCCGACGAGCTTCGCGACTTGGAGTTCCTGATCGATGACAAGATCATGCTCTCCACGCTGTCGGCCGGCCTCGGCGAGGACCTTAGCAACGCCGCCTCCAACCTCACACTCCTCACCATGCCGACATTCGAGCAGGCCGTGTCCTATATTCGTCTCGAGGAGCGCCGGATCAAGAACCTTCGGGCTCGGGTGGCCCACACCGCCTTCGTCGCCAACTACTCCTGGGGTGGACCTGCCCCCACGCCACGCGCCCTGGCCCCTGCCCCACGCGCCCCGGGTCCGCTCCCGGGCTTCTACTCGCCCCCGCCGCTCGCGCCCATACCACCTCCCCACGGTGGTGGCATAAGTGGTGGCAACGGAGGACATAACAGAGGACGTAACGGTTGTCGATGTCGCAACGGTGGCGGCAACGATGGTGGCCATGCCGGTGACACCGCCACCACGCCTCGTCCACCGCAGCAGATCGCCCCCACGCCACCATGGATCGCCGGTCATAACCCCTGGACCGGGGTCGTCCACGCCTACACCATGCCCGTGCCGCGCGCCCCATACTCGGGCACCATGGAGCAGCGCCCGGCCCTGCACCAGGCGCTCTATGCCGTGGCGCCCTAGCCCGCCGCCACGCCCGGTTACGCCGCACCCCTACTCCTCCTGCCTACTACGCCACGCCCCCGAGCACGGCCCAGTGGTACCCCGCCTTGCTGACCGCCCTCCAGTCCGCCTCCACGGCGGGCGCGTATGGCAGTGGCGGGGACTGGTTCATGGACACCGGCGCCTCCGCACACATGGCCGCCCACCCCGGTAACCTCTCTAATTCCACTCCTGCCTCCACTTCCTCCCGCATAATCGTCGGCAACGGTCATGCTCTTCCTATTACTCACACTGGCTCCGCCTATTTTCCCTCCGCCTCCACCCCTCTTTCTCTCAATAATGTCATTGTTTCTCCTCAGTTAATCCAAAATCTTGTTTCTATTCGTTCTCTTGCTCGCGACAATAATGTTTCTGTGGAATTTGACTCCTCTGGTTTTTCTGTTAAGGATGGTCGTACTCGGATGCTTCTCCACCGCAGTGACAGCCCCGACGATTTGTACCCTGTTTGTTCGTCCTCCACCACCACCAGCAGTCCACTCGCCCTCTCTGCTGGTGTCGACCTATGGCACACTCGCCTCGGCCATCCTAGCTCCACCGCCCTGCGTAAAATACTGCAAGGATTTGATTATACTTGTAATAAAACAGATGCTCATTCCTGTGAAGCATGTCGTCTAGGCAAACATGTCCGTCTTCCATTTCACTCTTCCTCCATAGTCGCGTCTTTTCCTTTCGAGCTTATTCATAGTGATGTTTGGACCTCGCCGGTTCCGAGTAATTCTGGTTATACCTATTATCTTGTGATTTTGGATGATTACTCGCATTTTGTGTGGACTTTTCCTCTTCGCCAAAAATCCGACGTCCCTGCCACTCTCATCGCCTTTTTCGCATACGTCTCCACTCAATTCGGCCGCCCCATCCACGCCTTACAAACTAATAACGGCAAAGAGTTCGACAACATCACCATCCGCACCCTTCTCGCCTCCCATGGCGCCATATTTCGGCTCATGTGTCCATACACTTCCCAACAAAACGGTCGTGCTGAACGCATCCTTCATACTCTCAACGACTGTGTGCGCACCCTTTTGTTCCATGCCTACATGCCCCCACGGTTCTGGCCGGATGCCCTCGCCACGGTGACTCTTCTCGTCAACATCCGCCCCTACCGCGTGCGTTGGCAATGCACGCCACACCAGCTCCTCTTCGGTGTGCCGCCCTCCTACGCTGACCTTCGCATGTTCGGCTGCCGCTGCTACCCTAGCACCGCCGCCATCGCCGCGCACAAGCTCGCGCCGCGCTCTCTCCCTTGTGTGTTCCTCGGCTACCCGGCCAACACCTAGGGCTACCGCTGCTACGACCCGGTCTCACATCGTGTCTTTACCACACGGCACATTTACTTTGACGAGTTGGTGTTTCCGTTTCAGCAGGTGCCCTAGACGACGACCCCGGCGCCCGTCGGCCCTCCTGCGGCCGGCCCTCCGCGCCGACGAGTGACCGTGGCGGCCTCTCCTGGCTTCGCCCCGCTTGGTCCCTCGGCGCCCGCGCCCACATCGCCTCATGGCTCGCCGACCTTCGAGGCTCCGCCCTCGCCCGAGCACGCGCCCTCGCCCGTGCCGGTGCCCTCTCCCGCGCCCTCACCAGCGCCCGCGCCGTCGCACCGCCCGCGACGCCTCCGGCTGTGTCACCCCTGACTAGCGCGGCCTCTTCTTCGCCGGCCCCGTCATCGCCCGCTTCGTCGTCCTCTCCTTCCGCTGCTCCCCCTACGGGTGTGCTGACCCGCGCGCGTGCGGGCGTACGTTGGTCGCCCATGCACTACCCCGCCGATCAGTACGTCTGCATGGTGTCTACGTCTGAGCCATCGCCGGTTCCCACCTCTGCCCGGGCCGCCTTGCGCGGCGCAGTGGCACGCCGCCATGCAGGAGGAGTACGACGTGCTGCAGCACAATCAGACCTGGGAGCTGGTCCCTCGTCCTCCTCGCACCAACATCATCACCGGCAAGTGGGTCGTCAAGCACAAGCTCGGCCGGGATGGCAAGCTGGAGCGCTACAAAGCGCGTTGGGTGGTCCGCAGATTTCGCCAACGCGCCGGCGTCGAATTCACGGATACGTATGCCCAGGTTGTCAAGCCGGGCACGATCCGCACCGTTCTGCACCTCGCCGCCTCTCGCGCATGGCCGGTGCACCGGATGGACATCTCCAACGCCTTCCTTCACGGTCATCTCTCCGAGCAGGTGTACTGCCAGCAGCCCATCGGCTTCGTCGACGCCGAGCGCCCGGATCACGTGTGGTTGCTCTCTCGGTCCTTGTATGGACTAAAGCAGGCGCCCCGCACCTGGTACCAGCATATCGTCGCGTTCCTCCATCAGCTCGGCTTCCGCTCCACGTGCTCCGATGCGTCGCTCTTTGTCTATCGACAAGGCACCGACACTGCCTACCTGATATTATATGTCGACGACATCATCCTGACGGCATGCACTAATGGGCTCCTTCGACAGCTCACCGACCGCCTACGTGCTGAGTTTTCCTTGAAGGATCTCGGCCCGCTCCACTACTTCCTCGGCATCGAGGTTGTCCAGCGCGCGGACGGGTTCTTTCTTCATCTGCAGAAGTATGCTCATGAGCTTCTTGAGCGCGCAGGGATGCTTAATTGCCACCCCGCGCCCACTCCTGTTGACACGAAGGCCAAGCTCTCGGCTAGTGATGGATCGCTGGCCTTTGACGCGCCGTTCTACCGCTCCATCGTCGGTGCCCTGCAGTACTTGACGCTGCCACGTCCGGAGCTGCAGTATGCCGTGCAGTAGGTGTGATTGCATATGCATGCTCCCCGGGACGCTCACTGGTCAGTGGTGAATCGGATACTCCGCTATATCCGTGGCACCATGGACTTCGGCCTCTCGTTGCACGCCTCGCCCGCCTCGTCCTCGACCGACATCGTCGCCTACTTGGATGCGGACTGGGTTGGCTGCCCCAACATGCAGCGCTCCACCTCGGGCTACTGCGTCTACCTCGGCTCGTCGCTCGTCTCTTGGTCCTCCAAGAGGCAACCCACTATGTCTCGTTCCAGCGCCGAGGCCGAGTACCGCGACGTGGCTAACGCCGCGGCTGAGTGCACGTGGCTTCGTCAGCTTCTCTCCGAGCTTTCTTGTCCTGTCGACAAGGCCACGGTGGTATTTTGTGATAATGTATCGGCTGTCTACCTCTCCGCCAACCCCGTTCATCATCGATGCACCAAGCACATTGAGCTGGATATCCACTTTGTCCATGAGCAGGTTGCCCTCGGCCACGTTCAAGTTCTTCACGTGCCGACTTCTCAGCAGTTTGCAGACATCATGACGAAGGGATTGCCGTCGACGACTTTTCCTGAGTTTCACCAGTCTATGTGTCAGTGCCGACCCTTCGACTGCGGGGGGTGTTGATGTAGGGGTTCGTAGCATGGAAAACAAAATTTTCTACCGCATGCAAACAAACAAGCCAAGATTTATCTACTAGATTGTAGCAACGAGTCGATAGAGGAACTCACCCTCGAAGATTCCAAAGCAGTTAACGAGAGCAGATTCTCGTGGGTGATGTAGTCGTACTCTTGCTGATCTCAAGATCGTGTAGACGATCCTTCCGGCACTGCGTTCCGGCAGCGCTTCCGCAGTCGGTCACACGTTCGGTACTCGATGAAGACCTTCCTCTCCCTTGTTATAGCAGGCAGCGGAGGTTGTAGTGCTCTCCTCGCGATTCTGGCAGCACGACGGCGTGGTGTCGGAAGTAGAGGGGAGATCCCGCAGGGCTTCGCCTTTAGCCGATGCGAGTATGGTGGAGCAAGAGAGGTGCCTTGGCAATCTAGGGTTTAGAAGCACCAAGGGGAGGGCTTTGCCGGCGGCTAGGGTTTAGGGAAACCCCCAACTCGCCAAGTTGCTGGTGCCCTAGGCGGCGGCTCAAGGAGGTGGTGGCGCCGGCGGCTTGGGGTTAGGGTTTTTGGTGTGAGGGGTAGGGGGCGCCCTACCCCTCCTTATATAGGTGGAGGGTGGACGGTTGGGAGGAGGGAGTCCTCCCCCAACTCGGCCTCCTTGGCCAGCGGGTGGAGGGAGGAGGACTTCCTCCCCAAGTAGGTTTCCTACTCTCTCTCCACCAAGCAAACTTGTCGTTGGACTTTTTCAAATTGGCGTTTGACTTTCAAACTAGGATTTGATTTCTCCCTTTATTTTGCCCAACCAAGTGACCTAGTACATGATGCAACCATTCCATATTGTTATGACATATTCATGTACCCTTCCCCTCCGGAGTGCCAGACCTTCCCGACCCTTCTAGAACATTCCTGGTGAAAACACCGGAATCATTCCCAAACTCCAAAACAGGACTTTCCTTATATGAATCTTATTCTCCGGACCATTCCGGATATCCTCGTGATATCCTGGATCCCATCCAAGACTCCGAACAACATTCGGTCTCTTACTCATCATTTCATAACTACTCAACAACATCGAATCCTTAAGTGTGTCTCCCTACGGTTCGTGAATTATGCGGGCAATGACCGAGACACTTCTCCGATTAATAACCAATAGAGGAATCTGGAAATTCATATGGCTCCCACATATTTCTATGATTACTTTGCAATCGAATGAACCACTTACATATGATACAATTTCCCTTTGTCTCACGATAGTTTACTTATCCGAGGTTTTGATCGTCGGTATCTCTGCATACCTAGTTCAACCTCGTTACTGATAAGTACTCTTTTCTCGTTCCCGTGGTATGTGATCCAGTCACATGCTTGCAAGCCAATTGGATGACATTCCACTGAGAGGGCCCAGAGTATATCTATCTGTCATATGGATGGACAAATCCCACGCTTGATCCATGTGCCTCAACCCATACTTTCTGAACACTCAATGGCACCTTTATAGCCACCCAGTTACGGTGTGGTGTTTGATGTCATCAAAGCATCCTTGTGGTGATGGTGATTAGCATGATCTCATGGTCGAAGGGATTAGGTTACTATGTATCAGAAAGCTTATAGCAATAGAACTATTAAAATGACTTGATCTTTATGCTACGCTTATCTATAGGAGTGTGTCCATCATACCATTCTCCTAATGATATGACCTTGTTATTAACAACATCTAAAATGTTCATGATCAAGAAACCATGATCATCTATTAATCAACAAGCTAGTATTATAAAGAGGCTATACCAGGGACTCTAATCTAGTTTACAAATCACACAAGTATTAATGTTTCTGGTTAATAATGTTATAGCATGAATGTAAACATTTATCATAAACACAAAGATATAATAATAACTACATTTATTAATGCCTCTAGGGCATATCTCCAATAGTCTCCCACTTGCACTAGAGTCAACTAATCTAGATTACATGGTAATATACCGAACATCCATGGCGGTTTGGTGCTGGTCATGTTTTGCCCTCGGGAGAGGTTTAGTCAACGGATCCGCCACATTCAGATCTATGTGTACTTTGCAAATCTTTATGTCACTATCTTGGACCTGCTCTCGAATAGCGTGAAAACGTATCTTGATGTGCTTCAGCTTCTTGTGTGACCTTGGTTCTTGCGCATTGGCTATGGCGCCCATGTTATCACAGTAGATAGACATTGGGTCCAGCGCACTTGGAACCACACCGAGCTCTGTAATGAACTCCTTCATCCATATCGCTTCTTGTGAAGCCTCCAAACCAGCTATGTATTCCGATTCAGTTGAAGATCTCGCCACAACGCTTTGCTTTGCACTCCTCCAGTTAACTGCTGCACCATTTAAAGTAAATACGCATCCAGATTGAGATTTAGAATCATCCGGATCGCGGTTCCAACTAGCATCGGTGTAACCATTAACAACGAGCTGTTCATCACCTTCATAAGAAAGAACCATACCCTTAGTTCTTCTCAAGTACTTAAGGATGTTTTTGACCGCTGTCCAATGATCCACTCCTAGATCACTTTGATATCTGCTAGTCAAACTAACATGGCATACATTAGAGATCCTATGGCTGAGGCATAGGGAGTCTTACTCATCCTTTCTCTATCTTCTGCCGTTTTTGGACTTTGAGTTTTACTCAAGGTCGTATTGGGCAACATGGGCAAGAACCCTTTCTTGCTATCTTCCATTCCAAACATCTTTAGAACTTTGTCCAAATATGTACTTTGTGACAATGATATTAGGCGTCTCGATCTATCTCTATAAATCTTTATGCCTAATATGTAAGCTGCTTCGCCAAGATCTTTCATTGAAAAACTATTATTCAAATATTCTTTGACACTATTAAGAAGGTCTACATCATTCCCAATCAACAATATGTCATCTACATATAGTATTAAGAATTCTACAGAGCTCCCACTCACTTTCTTGTAAATACAAGCTTCTCCATAAGTTTGTATAAAACCAAAGTTTTGATTACCTTATCAAAACGTTGATTCCAGCTTCGGTATGCTTGCTTCAATCCATATATGGACCGTTGAAGTTTGCATACCTTGTTAGCATCTTTAGGATCGACAAAACCTTTGGGTTGCATCATATACAACTCTTCATCAATGTCTCCATTGAGGAACGCCGTTTTGACATCCATCTGCCATATCTCATAATCATAATATGCAGCGATTGCTAACAAAATCCTCACAGACTTTAGCTTCGCTACCGGTGAGAAAGTCTCATCGTAGTCAACTCCTTGAATTTGTCGAAACCCTTTTGCGACAAGTCGAGCTTTATAGATAGTAACATTACCATCAGCATCTATTTTCTTCTTGAAAATCCATTTGTTCTCGACAGCCTTTCGGCCATCCAGTAAGTCCACCAAAGTCCATACTTGGTTTTCGTACATGGATCCAATCTCGGATTTCATGGCATCTTGCCATTTATTGGAATCTAGGCTCATCATCGCTTCCTCATATGTCACAGGGTCATCGGTGTTGTCCACCAACATGACACTCATAACGGGATCATACCAATCAGGAGTGGTACAAGTTCTCGTTGACCTGCGAGGTTCTGTAGCAACTTCAACCAAAGTTTCATGATCATCATCATTAGCTTCCTCTCTTATTGGTGTAGGCACCACAGGAACTACTTCCGGTGTTGCGCTACTCGCAAGTTCGAGAGAAGGTTCAACAACCTCGTCGAGTTCTACTTTCCTTCTAGTCACTTATTTCGAGAGAAATTCCTTCTCTAGAAAGGATCCATTCTTAGCAATGAAGATTTTGCCTTCGGATCTATGATAGAAGGTATACCCAATAGTTTCCTTCGGGTATCCTATGAAGACGCATTTTTCCGCTTTGGGTTCAAGCTTGTCCGGCTATAACTTCTTTACATAAGCTTCGCAACCCCAAACTTAAGGAACGACAATTTAGGTTTCTTCCCAAACCATAATTCATACGGTGTCGTTTCAACGGATTTAGATGGTGCCCTATTTAAAGTGAATGCGGCTGTTTCTAATGCATAACCCAAAATGATAGCGGTAAATCTATAAGTGACATTATAGAATGAACCATATCTAAGAGAGTTCGATTACGACGTTCGGACACCCCATTACGCTGTGGTGTTCCCGGCGGTGTCAATTGTGAAAGTATTCCGCATTTCTTTAAATGCTCGCTAAACTCGTAACTTAGATATTCACCTCCATGATCAGAACGTAGAAATTTAATCTTCTTGTTACGTTGATTCTCTACCTCACTTTGAAATTCCTTAAACTTCTCGAAAGTTTCGGACTTATGTTTCATGAAATAGATATACCCATATCTACTCAAGTCATTCGTGAAGGTAAGAACATAACGATAACCACCGCGCGATGCTACACTCATTGGGCCACACACATCGGTATGTATGATTTCCAATAAGTCTGTATCTCGCTCCATCATCCCAGAAAATGGAGTCTTAGTCATTTTACCCATCAGACATGCTTCGCATCTTTCAAGTGATTCAAGAAGTCCATCGGAATGGAGTTTCTTCATACGCTTCACTCCAATATGACCAAGACGACAGTGCCACATATAGGTCGTGTTATCGCTCAATTTCAAACGTTTAGCTTCAATGTTATTAATATGTGTATTTCCACGATCGAGATTCAATAAGAATAGACCATCTTTCAAAGGTGAATGTGCATAAAACATATTACTCATATAAATCGAACAACCATTATTCTCGGACTTAAGCAAGTAACCGTCTCGCAACAAACATGATCCAGATATAATGTTCATGCTTAACACAGGCACCAAATAACAATTATTTAAGTATAAAACTAATCCCGATGGTAGATGAAGAGGTAGCATGCCGACCGCGATCACATCAACCTTTGATCCATTTCCAACGCGCATCGTGACCTCGTTCTTCGCTAGCTTCCGTTTATTCTGCAGCACCTGTTTCGAGTTACAAATATGAGCAACCGAACCAGTATCAAATACCCAGGCACTACTACGAGTACTAGTGAGATACACATCAATAACATGTATATCGGATATACCTTTCTTCTTGATGTTGCCGTTCTTCAAATCCGCCAAGTACTTTTGGCCAATTCCGCTTCCAGTGACCTTCTCCCTTGCAGTAAAAGCACTCAGTATGAGGCTTAGGCCCAGCCTTGGTCTTCTTCGTCGATGCGGCAACTTTCTTACCACCCTTCTTGAAGTTTCCCTTTTGCTTAGACTTGCCTTTCTTGAATTTGGTGGTCTTATTTACCAACAACACTTGATGCTCTTTCTTGATCTCCACTTCTACAGATTTCAACATGGAGAAGAGTTCTGGCAACGTCTTTTTCATGTTTTGCATATTGTAGTTCATCACAAAGTTCTTGTAACTTGGTGGTAGTGATTGGAGGACGCGATAAATCCCCAAAGCATTAGGAATCACTATACCCAAACTTTGGAGTTTGTTTGTGTGCCCAGACATCTTAAGCACATGCTCACTGACGGAGCCGCCCTCTTCCATCTTGTAGTTAAAGAACTTTTCAGAAGCCTCATAACTCTCAACTGCCGTGTGAGCCTCAAATATCATTTTGAGTTCACGGACAATATCATGTGGGTCTTGGTTCTCAAACCTTTTTTGAAGCTCCGATTCCAAACCATACAAGATAGCACACTGAACTATGGAGTACTAATTCTTCCGAGTGAGGTAAACATTCTTTACTTCATCGGTAGCAGTAGCTGCAGGTGGTTCACCCAGCGGTGCATCCAGCACATAGGTCAAATTACTAGCATTGAGGACAATCCTCAAATTGCGGAACCAATCCGCGAAGTTGCTTCCATTGTTTTTCAACTTTTCTTTCTCTAGGAACGCATTAAAATTGATGGTAGGGGCCGCCATTGATCTACAACATATTTGCAATAGTTTAGACTAAGTTTATGACAAATTGAGTTCTAATTAATAGTTAAATTAATCTAGGTGAACTCCCACTCAAAACAATATCCCTCACATTGTTTTAGTGATCACACGAACCAAATCCACCACATCAAAACCGATCATCACGAGAGTTGATGTAGCTTCAATGGCGAACAATCAACATGTTCATCATATCTACTATATGACTCATGCTTTACCTTTCGGTGACCGTGTTCCGAGACCATGCCTATACATGCTAGGCTCGTCAAAATCAAACCTTAGCTTCCGCATGAGAAAATATGGCTTGCTCATGTTGTATACACCCGCAGAATCTAACACACCCGATCATCACGTGGTGCTTCGAAACAACGAGCTTTAGCAACGGTGCTTACTAAGGATGAACACTTTATAACTTGAAATTTTGTGAGAGGGATCATCTTATAATGCTACCGTCGTTAACTAAGCAATACAAGATGCATAAAGGATTAACATCACATGCAATTCATAATATGTGATATGATATGGCCTTTCTTCTTGTGCTTCCGATCTCCATCTTCAAGCACGAACATGATCTCCATCATCACCGGTATAGCGTCAAGGTCAATGGCGCCGTTTCATGGTTGTCGTCCACCAGCTTCAACTATTACAACTACTTTGAATAGACACGCGGGTCTTAACGGAATTTAAAGACAACCATATGGCTCCTGCTGGTTGCCAACTTACAATATGGGACATTGCATACATCAAATATAATCACAATCATGGCCATATCACATCACAGAACACCCCTGCAAAACAAAGTTAGACGCCTCTAATTTTCTTTGCATATTTTACGTGGTTTGGGGCTTTCAATAAGTGTCGATCTAACTTACGAAATAGAACCACAACGTTGATGTTTGAACTATCAAGTGCCCGTTGTAAATTGGATATATACTATAATGGGAGAGACAGACACCCGCAAAGCCACTTATGCAATACAAGTTGCATGTTGAGCGTGGAGCAAGTCTCATGAACGATGTCATGTAAGGTTAGCCCGGGCCGCTTCATCCCATCATACCGCAAGGTGCAAAGTACACAAAAAGCAATTGATAATAAAAGCACCACCGCCCATAATGACCATTGTGTTCTACTCGTGCAACAGATCTACATATAGACACGGCTCTGATACCACTGTAGGGGTTCGTAGCATGGAAAACAAAATTTTCTACCGCATGCAAACAAACAAGCCAAGATCTATCTACTGGATTGTAGCAACGAGTCGATAGAGGAACTCACCCTCGAAGATTCCAAAGCGGTTAACGAGCGCAGATTCTCGTGGGTGATGTAGTCGTACTCTTGCCGATCTCAAGATCGTGTAGACGATCCTTCCGGGGCTGCGTTCCGGCAGCGCTTCCGCAGTCGGTCACACGTTCGGTACTCGATGAAGACCTTCCTCTCCCTTCTTCCAGCAGGCAGCGGAGGTTGTAGTGCTCTCCTCGTGATTCCGGCAGCACGACGGAGTGGTGTCGGAAGTAGAGGGGAGATCCCGCAGGGCTTCGCCTTAAGCCGGTGCGAGTATGGTGGAGCAAGAGAGGTGCTTTGGAAATCTAGGGTTTATAAGCACCAAGGGGAGGGCTTGGCCGGCGGCTAGGGTTTAGGGAAACCCCCAACTCGCCGAGTTGGTGGTGCCCTAGGCGGCGGCTCAAGGAGGTGGTGGCGCCGGCGGCTTGGGGTTAGGGTTTTTGGTGTGAGGGGTAGGGGGCGCTCTACCCCTCCTTATATAGGTGGAGGGTGGCCGGTTGGGAGGAGAGAGTCCTCCCCCAACTCGGCCTCCTTGGCCGGCGGGTGGAGGGAGAAGGACTTCCTCCCCAAGTAGGTTTCCTACTCTCCCTCCACCAAGCAAACTTGCCGTTTGACTTTTTCAAATTGGCGTTTGACTTTCAAACTAGGATTTGATTTCTCCCTTTATTTTGCCCAGCCAAGTGACATAGTACATGATGCAACCATTCCATATGGTTATGACACATTCATGTACCCTTCCCCTCTGGAGTGCCGGACCTTCCGGACCCTTCTAGGACATTCCTGGTGAAAACACCGGAATCATTCCCAAACTCCGAAACAGGACTTTCCTTATATGAATCTTATTTTCCGGACCATTCTGGATCTCCTCGTGATATCCCGGATCCCATCCGAGACTCCGAACAACATTCGGTCTCTTACTCATCATTTTATAACTACTCAACAACATCGAATCCTTAAGTGTGTCTCCCTACGGTTCGTGAATTATGCGGACATGACCAACACACTTCTGCGATCAATAACCAATAGAGGAATCTGGAAATTCATATGGCTCCCACATATTTCTACGATTACTTTGCGATCGAATGAACCACTTACATACGATACCAATTTCCCTTTGTCTCACGATAGTTTACTTATCTGAGGTTTTGATCGTCGGTATCTCTGCATACCTAGTTCAACCTCGTTACTGATTAGTACTCTTTTCTCATTCCCGTGGTATGTGATCCCTTGTGATCCAGTCACATGCTTGCAAGCCAATTGTATGACATTCCACCGAGAGGGCCTAGAGTATATCTATCCGTCATATGGATGGACAAATCCCACTCTTGATCCATGTGCATCAACCCATACTTTCCGAACACTCAATGCCACCTTTATAGCCACCCAGTTACGGTGTGGTGTTTGATGTCATCAAAGCATCCTTCCGGTGATGGTGATTAGCATGATCTCATGGTCGAAGGAATTAGGTTACTATGTATCAGAAAGCTTATAGCAATTGAACTATTAAAATGACTTGATCTTTATGCTACGCTTATCTATAGGAGTATGTCCATCATACCATTCTACTAATGATATGACCTTGTTATTAACAACATCTCAAATGTTCATGATCAAGAAACCATGATCATCTATTAATCCACAAGCTAGTATTATAAAGAGGCTTTACCAGGGACTCTAATCTAGTTTACAAATCACACAAGTATTAATGTTTCTGGTTAATACTTTTATAGCATGAATGTAAACATTTATCATAAACACAAAGATATAATAATAACTACATTTATTAATGCCTCTAGGGCATATCTCCAACAGTTGAGATACATATTGTATAGATATAGGTCCCCGTGTATTTTAGGGTTGTACCTGTAATTGTGTCTATATATACTAGAGCAGCCGGCCCTATTGGGTCTGTGCATTGTCCCATATTATTCTACAGTCATAATCGAGGGTTGATCCTCGTTCCCGGGCCCCCATCTTCTCCATCCCATCGGTAGTCGTCGCCTCTATATGCCTCTGCCGTGCTGCCGGGACCGGGCAGACCCTCCCACGAGGGTGCGTCTGGGGGCGGCCAAGGGCGGGGCAAGCTCTGGATCGGGGCGGTGGCGGATCTCGGAGGACGATGGTGGGGAGCCGCGCTCGGAGGAGGGCTCACGCAGGGAGGGAGAGGGCGACGTTGATACGTTGGAAACGTATCTATAATTTTTGATGCTCCATGCTTGTTTAGTATCTATTTTGCTTTACTTGTCTACACTTTGAGGTGTTTTTACGTGTTTTCTGGTACTAACCTATTAACAAGTTGCAACAGTGCCAGATGCATGTTTTCTGCTGTTTTGGGTTTCAGAAAAGTTAGTAATGAAATATTCTCGGAATTGGACAGGACGAAGGACAAAGTCAATAACTTTCCGTAGGGAACAAGAAGTCCAGAGGAGAGACGAGGAGGCGTGCCAGGGCGGCTAAACCCCCTAGGCGCAGGTGGTATCTACCCCGCGCCTAGGTAGGGTTTGCCCCCTCTGGCCGCCGCGTCGGTCTCCCCCTTCGCCTATAAGAAGCACCCGATGCAGAAACTCTCAGTACCCGATCAATATTCTACGAAATCGTATGTAGCCGCCGCCGCCACCATCGTCCCTAGATCGGGGGGATCTGAAGCTCTTCCCGGCACCCTGTCGGAGGGGAGATCATCCTGGAGGCCTTCTCTCCGGTATGATTTGTGAGTAGTTCCACCTTGGACTATGGGTCCATGTAGTAGCTAGATGGTTATATCTCCTCCTTTGTGCTTTCATGTATAGATCTTGTGAGCTCCGTTCATGATCAAGATCTAATCTATTTGTAATCATGCATGTTGTGTTTGCGGGGATCCGATGGATATTGAGATTATTATGTTGGTTTGATTAATGGTTCTATCTTTATGATTCTATCATGTATGTGTTGTTTGTGATCTTGCATTCTCTCTGTTGCTAGTGGTTATCTTGGTCAAGTAGTTGCTAGTGACTCCAAGAGGGAGTATTTATGCTCGATAGTGGGTTCATGCCTCTAGTTTCCAAGGGAAGTGATAGAAATCTCTTCGGTTGTAGATGTGATATTGCTACTAGGGAGAAAACAACGGTCTCTTATTCATGGAACATGTGGACTGTTTACCTTACACACTTTGCTTAATGCGGTGACCCAGCATACCACTGCATGATGTAGTACACTATAGTCGTTAACATAACACCAATGAAACACCATTCACTAGTATTACATCCCTTAGAGTAGTACAACAGAAACATAGCAGGTCCAAGACATGACTATAGGTTACAACTCAACTCTTTACACAAGATCTAGAGAACACTCTAGGTTAAAGAGAGAGAAAGAAACTTCTTACGAAGAAGAATCAAGAATAAATAACTCATAGCTACCATACTTATAAAACTAATAGCTAAACTACTAGCTTGCATTGCTGCTATTGCAATACTCTACAGAAGTAGGTTCTATGGTTAGAAATTCTACTCTTATCTAATCAACAACTTCGTCTTCACTTGAGTTGATGTATATGTTGACTTTCTTGACTTCCTTAAAGAGCGTTAGCTTTGATGATGATTCCTGGAGCATAACTTGATGTATACATCGTATGTACTGGCTTTAGAACCTAGCAAGGGTTAAGAAGATACTTTGAGTACGAGCGTACTCAGCAAGTCCACTAGAAAAGGAGTGTTTGATGCACTATATCTACAGCCACAGACCATAGGTCGTAGGCAATGCAAGTTTTCATAAACATTTCTTCAAAGATTGCTTTTATTCTGAAAAGCTATGTTCGTCAGCCTTCACGGATTTACTAGAACCTTCATGGGGTTCCTTCCGGCCGCATTCGCATCTCCTTCCCGGAACAGGGAGTAACAAGTTACAGTTCTTACACTCTGCAGAGGTGCGTCACTTTACCCATGAGAGATCTTAGCTTTGTTGCACATCCGGGCCGCGAACCCGTTCACACTTCCTTGGTGTGAGGCCTAGACTAAGACCCAAGCCAATCACTGCCTTCTCCGCGACCCCGCATGTCTCCTTGGTGTACGCCAGCCCACCTATTGAATTACGGCAATGGCAGTACAAACCGTTCAGATGTCGGAACTATCGTGGGACGTTGAGGGCTCCCACCCATATGATGCATATCCTCTACGAGTTACCATAAATAATATGCACGCTATGAGTGATAACAGCCACGACCTGCACATCCAGCTCCATGCGAGAGGGAAAAGATACAAGTGACTTCTTCATCCTCATGGTCAACACGTAATATACGGCGCAAGAATCACTGGCGACATTGGTTGTTAAGTCCTAGATAATATGTTCCTTTACCACCGGAACTCTTATAGTAGGTTATTACCTCATGGTAATAAACCTATAATCACATTATTATGAAAATAGTGTTTTCTGTCCTTTTTCAAATGCAGGTGATGACAACACTGGATTTGTAAATTACTTTATAGAAAATAATCAAAGGACATGAGCAAGTGTGAACTTGCCTTTTGTGATTGCAAGATTATGCACTCATGGTCTTTAAGACAATATAAGTTCAATAGCGGAAATCTGCATCATTGGTCCGGTAAGGACTAATGTTTAAAGAAGCAAGATGCTTTTATGCATAAGTAATGTAATGCAAGTTGATAAACGCGAATCCCGAGAATAACGGTGATCTAGGGTTTGGATACTGGAAAGGGTTTCTTTGGAATGTGTTGTCCTTTTAGATTAAGTTTCATACATGTGCTTCTTATTAAGGCTTGTGAGTGTGTGGAATACAACATGTATTTATACAACAATAAAATACATAGTATGGAATGCTACTCAAGGTTGCTTACCTCTGAATTGTTTATCTTCAAGTTTTACTTTACAAGTAAGGTTACTTATAAAGAATTTAAGTATTAACAATCTTATTATACAAGTAAAGTATAAAGTAAGATGTTGATTATTAATTGTCATATGTTGATTGAAGTGGCAAAATGAATAATTTTTGAAGAAAATCTTACTCAATTAAGCAGAAGCATTTAAGCTTTTAAGTTAACCTTATGAGATGTTCTTTCTAGTTATAGTCTTTAAGTTAGAAAGAATTGCCTTAACTGGAATAATGAAATTAGTAATATTTGAGACTTATCTATCTTGGTTTTAAATTGGGTTAGTTTGGTATTAAGATGCTTTATAATTTAATTATAACAGACCAAAGTTAACTATAAAACATATAATAAAGTCTTTAGTATTATATTTAAAGTTTGGTAGACTAAAGTTAACTTTAAAACATAGATGGAATTTAGGTGTAAGGCTTGCTATACTTATGTCTTGTTCATCTTATAATGTTTCTTTAAAGTTACTTAAGAATGGTATTATTTTGATTTGGTAGTGGTTTCTTTACATTATAAATATATGAAGGGGTTTATTTCCTTATAAGGTATGGCTTAAGGTTTATGAATAAGTAAACAATATTGTTTACTATTTATGAACTCACTATAGTGTTTTGATTTGTTTATAAAGTTGTGTTAATATAAAGAATGGGTTTTATCTTATTATAGTTATTCTTGGAGATTTTATGTTAGATAAGGATTCTTTTATAAAATAATTTATACTTATGGTTGAAAGATAACTTAATAAAATTATATTTAAAATGTGTTAAACCATTTTGACTTCATAAATTAGTACTTAATATTAATACTATTTATTATATTTAATTGGTTAATTTAAGAAATATTAACACATTTTATTTGTCATCTAGTGAATTATTAACTAAAGAAATAGTTTTCACTTTAAGTTATGAAATTGTTTAACTTTTTATTTAACTCAAAAGTGTAATATTACATTCTAAACATGTAGATATTATTTTTGTGATCATTTTGGTATATTACATTTATTTTTGTGATTTACAATTAATAAGATATGATTTTAATAAGGTTTATTACTTTAAAAATACTTAACAAATAATAATAATTTAATTAAGAGAAATAATAATGCATGATTATAGTTTTGAACTCTAATTCTTATTTTTCTAAGATTTTTAGTATTTTATTTATATTTTTAACATTTACCATTATTAAAATATTAATTATCAAAGTATTAAAACTTTATAAAGTATTTATTAAATAATATTTATTTAAATAATTATCATAATAATATTTAGTAATAGATTTAAGTTGTAGATTTTATTTTTCTGAACATTTTCATATATTATATGTATTTTTTCTGATTTATAAAACAAAAGATATCAATTTTACAAGATTTAATCATTTTATGCATTTCTTAATTAAATAACTAAATGTGTTTATTAGGTAATGCTGATGTCAGCATAGACTAAAAGTTTTACCCACCATAACCTAACTTACCCCCAGTCACTGACTGGTGGGGCCTATTGCCATGTCATTTCTATATGTTTTTATTTATTTTCTAAACCGACATGAAACTTTTTACACTCAGAGGGATCTACCCACGGTCACAGACAGGTGGGGATTAGGCCACGCTGGTGCGCCACGCTGGCGTGGACCAGTCAACGGACTCGGTTAAATAACATGACGTGGCCAAGGTGACATCATAACGACGTCACCTCGCCGGTGACACGTCAGACGACGGCGAGGTTGACCGTAGAGGGTGAACTATGGTGCGTGCGGTGGCTTGCTCGAATCAGCGCGTCAGGGCGAACAAGAAACTAGCGGTGCCGCCCAGGATTGGTCATCGGCACCGGAGTGGCGACGACGACGAGCGGCGGAGCTCGCTGCTACACGACGGCCGATCGATCTAGGAAGTGAATAAAGATTTGGAGAGCCTCGGGAGGATCAGGAACTCACCACGATGCTCGCAGTGGGGTCAGTTGGGTCGAGGAGGAACGAAATCGATGATGATTGATGATGGCCGGTGATGGTGGTCATCGGGATTGAGTTGATGCGGTTGATTAAGAGCCCGCCTACTCGATTCCTTCTTGCCAGAGCAGCTACACCCCATGATGGAGCTCGTGGTACGCTCGACTAGTCCTGGGACGATCTCTAGCGACGGCGACAAGCGTCGCCGACGAGTTAGGGTTCGGTCACTGAGAGGAGACAGGGAAGAAGAGGAAGAAATGGAGATAAGGACGAGGCAGTGTGGCATCGGCGTGTCCTTCTTATCCCCTCCCGATGTCGGTAGCCTCGGCACGAATCACGGCGACCACGATGGACGACGGAGGCATTGCCAGCCAGCTGCTTCACCGACGATGCATTCTGTCCAGAGGAAGAAGAAAGGAAAATAAAGTCGAAGGGGTATGCGGGCCGATCATGGGCTACCTTGGACCAGATGGGCTGCAGTGTGGTGCGTGTGAGCAGCAGATAGGGAAGAGGGAAGATGGGCCGTAGGCCAGATGCTGGTTTCTTATTTTTCTTTCTGTTTTGATTTTCTATTTTTTGTTTCATTTTTAGATTTGAATTTTGCACAATTGGCTAAAGGTTTCTTTATAGAAATTTCTTGCTAAATGTTTGCAGCAGTAATGTGGTGTATTTAGAATCATATAATGATCTTTTATTATATAAGGTTATAATTTTTATTTTCTTGTAATAGATCCTTTTTCTCTTATTATTCGTGAGATCCTTTAATATGAATTTAATTGGGCATAAATTCATAAATTTATTATAGAATGTATTACTACTGACTAATGAGTTAAAGTTTGAATTGAAAATGCTTTACCATAAGTTCTTAGAAGATTTAATATTCATAAGTTTATTTTATTGATATGTGTAAAGATTAATGGTTAATCACATTTTCTTTATGTTTGTGATCTTTAATAACATCACCATTCAAAGTAAAATAGTGGAATTGTTTTCTAGGATAACTTATGAGAAAGAATTGATGAAGATGGTTCCTAAGCACCTATGGTAATGATGGTTTGAAAATGATAAAGATGTGCCCAGGTGATTTGATATAAGAAAATATTCCTCTGAAGCATTGTGGAAACAGAATGATAGATCAATTAGATGAAATGGATAATAGGTTTGGTTATAGAATTAGGTTTAGTGTTTTATCAGAATTCCTATCTTCTATAATTCATAATCCTGGACTTCTAATTAAGGAATTCCTTTCCTAGATATATTACTTCTCTATGTCCATCATCATGTGCTAACATGATGAACTTTGCTCTACAGAACATTCTTATCCATCTTTTGTTCTTCTAAATCCACTTGTAAATGCGCTTAGCACTAAAGCTTTCATAATATTCCCATATTTATACTTGGCTATAACAACTATTCTTCTATTAATAATCTCTAACCCAACAAGTGGTTACCTCTAACTCCATTCATACCCTTCTTAAATCATCCATCACAAATACTACTCTAGTAGAGGTTTATATCAAGTTCTACTCTCCTCTAGTGTTTAGTATTTCCCCAAGAGGAAAATACTACATCTTTAATTCACTGTTGCTCTAACATCATTTTAATCATACTATCTTGTCTCTACTTGACTCCAATATCTAACATTCCAACCTCACATTATATTAATGTGACTTGTAATGACTAATCTAGGATAATAAACCTATACTATGGTTCAATCATGTGTTATCCACCAATGTCACTTATACTTGGTATAAGCACTCAATATTGGTGAGTAAGGCATGATCATTATGATCCTTTGATCCTTTATGGTTCAAGTTTCCAGTTGACTAAACAAGGCTTCATCAACACAACATTACAGTTGTATTGAAATTATCTTCTAACTAGCGCTATTGGATGAAGAGATATAATTCATTGACTATACCTACTTGATCCAATAGGACTACTCCTGGTAACTATCTTCAGACTTCATCCTTGTAAACTTCTTTGCTATCATAATGATTTGCTTTCCCCCAATAACTCCCATCCTATAGATGTCATCTAAAACTAGCATCACTATTTACCTCTTCTGGCTTCTTTCTTTATAAGTCTTAAGTCAATGCTATAATAAGGACAAGAGTTGATAGATTAAGAATTGGTGAATCAATAGTTGATTACTCAGCATTGATGAACAATAGATATTGAGATAGGATTCAATAGAGATGATAAAGATTGATATGGAAAGAAGGATATATGGTGAATGATCTTAACTTTGGTTTCTTTCCTACTTAATCTTACTAGAGAGTTAAAGTTAGGTATTTCCATGATACTCATCGTATAAGTAGATGAGATTAAGATAGATCAAGATGTAGTTGTTACATTCTTATTATTTGTGTTATATACTTAACTTGGTACTCATGAGTGATTACAATGAATACTATGATATGATCCCCTAAGGATCAAGTATAGATCATTAAGTAATGTATTAGGGTTTAGTTTTATTCCATTTGATCTACCCTTAGATCAAATCATGTTTACCCAAAATAAGGTTTTAGCAAAGGTCATATTGAAACTTATCGCAGTCAACTTGATGATCTACTTCAATTCCATCAAGTTAAGAGAAGCTTCAATCACTTTGACAAGTTTTTATCTAAAAGCGCGAAAATTATTCAGATTTTCTATGCATGAATGCAATGCACACATCTGTGTTCAGCTTATTTCTAAGCTCTAATGCTGGGATGTTACACTTAAAGCAGTTGTCTGTTGCTTGCAACTTAATACTGGAGGGGGTTCAGATGATAACCTGAAGGTGGACTTCTAGTCATAGATGCAGTTGGATTACGGTCTATGTATATTGTTGTATTGCCCAATCAACCTCATAGGATCTTTCTGGCTAGTAATTGCATTGTTATGCCTTGCTTCCTTCCAATTGCCATTGGGCTGTAATTTGTTTACCCTTCATGCCATGTTGTTTATCTAAGGAGAGCACCTCTAGTGAACTATGGACCCCAGTCCAATCTTTACCATTGATACATATTCCACTGTTACTTTTTTACTTACTGCAAACCAGTACCTTTCACACCATACGTTTAATCCTTTGTTACAACAAACCGATGATCTTGACAACCTCACTGATTCGTTGGGATAGAGTCTTGAGTTTGTGTTGTGCAGGTCTCCACGTTGCTTCTAACACATGTGTGACGTTTCCTTCCTCCTTTTGGTTCGATAACCTCGGTTTGTACTGAGGGAAATCTTGCTACTGTACTCTTCATACCTTGCTCTTAGGGTTTCCAATGAAGCACTCTTCCTCCTTGTTGAGTGTAGCATCAATTAATTTCTGGCGCTATTGCCGGGGAGGCTAAGGACTTATTCATTAGGGGAGTCCTTCACTTCCTTTCTCTTTACTTTGTTATTAGTTTGCTTTGTTTCTTTTTTTTGGTTTTGTTTGCCTCTTTTCAAAAAACCCAAAAAAATTAGTCTAGCTTGGTTTGCTTTCTTTATTCAAAAAAATTAGTTCATGCTCTAGCTGCTGCTGCTGTTTTTGGCTTGCCCACCTTTGCCAAAATGAACTCTGCCGAGAACGCCAAGTTGTGTGACTTCACTAGCACCAACAACAATGATTTCCTAAGAACACCTATTGATCCACCTGCTCCTGATGCTATCTTTTATGAAATTAAGCCTGCTTTGTTGAATCTTGTGATGAGAGAGCAATTTTCTGGTGTTGGTTCTGACGATCCCGTTGCCCATCTTAATAGCTTTGTTGAACTTTGTGAGATGAAAAAGTATAAGGATGTAGATGGATATATTATTAAGCTCAGGCTTTTTCCTTTCTCCTAGAGGGGAAAAGCTAAAGAATGGTTGCTATCTTTGCCTAAAAATAGTATTGATTCTTGGACTAAGTGCAAAGATGCTTTTATTGGAATGTACTATCCTCCTGCTAAGATTATTGCTATGAGAAGTGACTGTAGGGTTCGCAGCATAGAAAACAAAAAAATTCCTACGATGTGAACTATATACCAAGATCTATCTACTAGATACAAACAACGGGCGGATGTATATCCGTAGAGAACATACCCTTGAAGACCGACAAAGCTTAACGAGTTCAACTCGTGGTTGATGTAGACGATCTCTTGCCGATCTCAAGATCGAGAGGAAGTCCTAGCGCCGCAAATCAGTAGCGCATCCGTGCTCGCACACACGTTCGAGGCACCGAGCAACCTCCGCCTCCTCGCTCCAGCGATGCAGCGGAAGCACAACTCTTTCTTGCTGATTAGCCACGTTGAAAATGTTTCTCGGTTGTCCGAGACCTTGGGGTATATATTCTAGAGGGGGAGAGAGATCCTTCACGTGGTGGTGTGAGAGACAATTGAGGAGGGGGGCTCCTTTTATAGGAGGAGGGGGGCACCCAAGGGGTGGCACGCCATGGGGGCTTCCTCCTCCTTCATTCATGTGGGTGGACACTCCACTCACAAAATGCCCTTTAAAATCCCTCCACTCAAAAGTCCACTCAAATTCCCATTAAATTTCCACCAAATTTAATGCAAACTCTCATTAAATAAAACTCTTTTATTTTATTCAGAATTTTGTCAATTACTTTAATGACAAACATTCACAAATAACCCCTTGCTAGAATTCTATTTCACATGCATAACCACTTTATGCAATTTCACCCGAAAACCTGTTTCGGTATCTAGTGAAATAAATTCCTGCGCTTGTTCATTCTTTCGGCATGAAACATTTGCTCCAATTGGATGTCGGTGTCTCTTAAGTGTGTCACCCTACGGTTCGTGAATAATGCGGACATGATCGAGACCCCTCTCGGATCAATAATCAGAAGCGGGATCTGGAGACCCATACTGACTCCCACACATTCAACGATGACTTTCTTGTGATCGTCGGAACCTTTTACGCTAGTATCTTAATCCCTTTGTTTCACGATATATTACATGTCCGAGATTCGATCATCGGTATCTCCATACCTAGTTTGATCTCGTTACCGACATGCACTCTTTTCTCGTTCCTGTGATATAACATTCTAGTGATCAAATCACTTGCTTGCAAGCTAATCAATGTGATATCACCGAGAGGGCCCAGAGTATATCTATCCGTCATCGGGATGAACAAATTCCACTCTCGATCCATGAGCCTCAACATAACACTTTATTAGTTCTGAATCCATCTTTATAATCACCCTGTTACGGTGTGACGTTTGATGTTATCAAGAAACTCTTCCGGTGTTAGTGATTGACATGATCTCATGGTCTAAGGATTAGGATCACTTCGTAAGTTGTTATAGCAATATAAACTCAATGAATTTGATCGTAATGCTATACTTCGGATGAATGTTCATCACACCATTACACTAATGTTGTGATCCCGTTATTAACAACATCCAATGTCCATGATCAGGAAACCTTGATCATCTTGTTAATCAACGAGCTAGTTTATGAGAGAGGCATAACTAGGAACTTTCTATTTGTTTATTAAACACACATGTATTAACGTTTCCGTATTAATACAATTATAGCATGCAAAATAAACATCTATCATATACTTGGAATACACATAATAAACACTTTATTATTGCCTCTCAGGGCATATTCCCTTCAGTGACATTATGAAATTTAAACAGCTTGATAGTGAACATGTTGCTCCTGCTTGGGAAAGAATGAAATCTTTGGTTAAAAATTTCCCTACTCATGGACTCACTGCTTGGATGATTATCCAAACTTTTTATGAAGGTTTGAACTTCTCCACAAGAAACCTGTTGGATTCTGCTGCTGGAGGTACTTTTATGGGACTCACCTTGCGTGCTGCAACAAGGCTCCTTGATAATATGATGGTTAACTACTCTGAATGGCATGTTGAGAGAGCTCCACATGGTAAGAAGGTAAATTCTGTTGAGGAAACTTCCTCTTTGAGTGAAAAGATTGATGTTATTATGGCTATGCTTGTTAATGGGAAAGCTCCTCTAGATCCTAATAGTGTTCCCTTAGCCTCTTTGGTTGCTCAAGAAGAGCAATTTGATGTTAACTTCATTAGAAACAACAATTTTAACAACAATGCCTATAGGAATAATTTTGGTAGCAACAAAAATTATAGGCCTTATCCTCCTAATAATGGCAATTCCTATGGAAGCTCCTACAATAATGCTAGAAGTGCCCCTTCTAAACTTGAAGTCATGCTCAAGGACTTTATTAGTAAGAAAACCACTTTCAATAAGACTATAGAGGAAAAGCTTTTAACTGTTGAGAAAAATATATCTTCTTTGTCTGAAGCTCAAACTTCCTTGGTTAATAAAATGGCTGCTAAACCTGAAACTATGGAAAACACCTTTGCTACTGCTCATGCCATACAAGTTACTATTGATGAAAATGTTAGGCTGTTAGCTCAACTTCATGCTAGGTGGGAAAGGGAAGCTGAAATTGATAGAAACAATAGTGTGTGCACTATCACCACTAAACCACAAGTAGCCCCTATTCCTCCTCCTCCTACTATGCCTGAGTCTATTGATCCTACTACTAGTGATGCTAAGTTTGATTTTGATATTGATGGTTGCAATATTTCTGAAGTGATTATGTTCCTACAAAAGCTTGCTAGAAGTCCTGATGCTAGTGATATGCATGTTGCCTTTACCAAACACATTACAGATGCTCTTGTTAAGATTAAGGAAGAGAAGCTAAAACACAAAGCTTCTATTCCTAGGAAGATTTATGAAATATTTTGTGATCTTAGTCCTAGGAAGAGAAGCTAAAACACAAAGCTTCTATTCCTAGGAAGCTAAAACACAAAGCTTCTATTCCATATGCTCTTGTGATCTTGGTTCTAGTATCTCTATTATGCCTAGGAAGATTTATGAAATGCTTGATTTACCATCATTAGAAGATTGTTATTTGAATGTCCCACTCAATGATAATGCTAAGAAGAAACTCATGGGGAGTATTAATGATGTTCTCATTATGGTTAACAATGCTTATGTCCCTGTGGATTTCTATGTTTTGGATATTGAATAAAATGCTTCTTGTCCTATTACTTTGGGAAGACCTTTTCTTAGAATAGTTGGTGCCATCATTGATATGAAAGAAGGCACTATCAAATATCAATTTCCATTCAAGAAAGGTATTGAACACTTCCCTATGAGGAGAGATAAGTTGCTTTTTTTCTCCTCGTTTGAAAGCAAAATTTGATGTTAATGCTTCTTCATTTGAAAATACTTGATTATTCTTGCTTCTTGTGCCTAACTTAAAGGCGTTAAAGAAAAGTACTTGTTGGGAGATAACCCAAGAGTTTCCTTGAGTATTGGAAGTTATTACTTCTGTAATGACCTTTCCTTATCCTTTTTGTTTGCTTTGTGTGCCAAGAATGACCTCTAATGAGAGGGAAGTAAGATTTGGGGAGTTGCTGTCCCAAAACAGATTTCTGTCCTCCACCAAAAACATACGTGAGGAGGCTCTGTAACTCGGACTGAGCTCACAATTTAAGATTAAATCCCCCATTATGTTGGCTAACTTTCGTTAGTTCAACACTTTTTGAGTTGAGCAACATAAGATGTTCGAAAAAATTCGTTTCTACCTGCTGGTCTATTTTGACGGATTTCTGCCATTATTTGCATTTGCTTCTTATTGATTCCTTTTTACCTCTCTTCAAGTAAATTGAGTTTCTTTGAGGGAGTTACTTCAGTAGCTTGTGTTTTTAGTGAAAAGTCTTCCTGTTCCAAAGCTTTTCTAGCGGTCTAATATCTTTTGAATAAGCTAATGTTGCTAATGAAGATTGTGTGAAGTTTTGTATGAAGGAAAAAATTTAGGTGTAGAGAGATAATGATGCAATGAGATGAAGAATGGACAAAAGCTCAAGCTTGGGGATGCCACCATGGTGTCACCCCAAGAAATATCAAAGAGGTACAAGCATCAAAGCTTGGGGATGCCCAAGGCATCCTATTCTTCGTCAATAAAAATCTCAGGTCTTTCTAGACACTTCACTTTTATTGTTTCATGCACAGTTGTGTTGTTCTTGGAGCGTCTTAGTTTTATTTGTTTTTCTTAGTTTGTTTAGTTTGCTTGAATAAAGAAGTTTGGACTCCCGTTCTCATTGTGTTGTTTTGCAAATAAGTTTGCTTGGTGTTTAGAAAGGAGTAGTAAGTTCTTGCTTGAAGTGCAAGAGAAGCTTGCATTGACTGTGACTTAGACTTTAGCATGACATGCTAGGTGTTGTTTTAGCATTATGCTTAGTGATTATTGTTGTAGCATGTCTTGTTCCAAACAATTGGGATTGCTTAGTGTGCCTTGAAGAAATTATGCATTGTTTTAGCATGCAAAAGCATAGTATTGTGGTATTCTCCTTTGATGTTTTTCTTGGGTTGACTTGGCACATGCTTATACCATGTTATGACTATGACAAGTCACCATTAGCCTCTATGATCATTTAGTCCTTGACTTGTAGTACCACTCTTTGCTTTGATTATTTTGCTTTGTTGCATTGCATAATTTTGGCCATTATTGCTCTCTTAGTTGGTTGCTCCCAGTCTTTTGCTAGCCTCCACTTGTATGAGTAAGTTCTACTCATGCTTCCAACTCCCAAGAAACCAAGTTATTCCAAAGTGTCCACTATAAACTCCTATGCATGGTGTGTTACACCATTCCAAGTATATTCTTGTTTTCATCTATCTTCCAATTAAAAAACTATTTTGTTATTTGAAAACTTAGTGATTAAATCCCTCACGAACTTGATGGCACATTTTATTCTTTGCCCCTAATAAACTTGAACCATTGAGGCAACTTTTTTGTATATGCTTGCACTTATAAGTTGGGATTAGCAGAACCGTGTTGTCACGGGGAACGTTTTCAACATTGCACTTGTACTTTTTGTACTCCATTGATATCATGCTCTTTTATCTATGGATGTTACCGGTGTGAAATGAAGTGGGAACTTGTAAGTCCATGGAGTTTGTATTCTATGTTAGAGAAACGCCTGGGTTTCTAGCCTAAGCCATGCCTAATCATGGTGGAAACTTGCAACATCACCATAGTGACATCTATGAAGCATTCTTCTTATAAAAAAAGAGAGACACGTTGAGAAAAGAGGAAAGAGAGAAAAAAGCACCATATTCCCATGTTACATAAGAAGAATTGCTGAGATGCTCATTGTCTACTTGCCTTGTCATTTTGGTTATGGGAAAGCTCCTGTACCATGTGCAAGGGGTACCCCGTTGGCGGTTCTCAATGATATGCAAATACTTACAGTGACAAGAACTTTCCTGGGCCCTAAGTTGAGTATCCATGAGGTGTAGCCCTCATAGTCAAGGGACTTGAGATTTCCAACTTATACTTTGTCAAGCATATACTCCAGCTTTGCCACTTTAACCTTAACCACTTCAAGATGCTTATGATAGGGGCAATGAGGGCTGAAAGCTAATAAGTACCATAATTTTTGGAAGCTCTTTTTGAAACTTCTAATCCCTGCTTCCTTTATAAAAAGGTCTTTCTTCCATCATTATTGAGTCTCCACCTTCTACCTTTAGGCACCATTAAAAGAGCATAGTTGTCATTCTGCGTGCAGTGTTCCAAAGCTTATTAATTGATGCATATTGTGTTATTACTTGTTCTTGTGCTGCTTGTTTCTAGTCACCCTTGTGAATTTTGAAGGTGTACTATGCATCTATATTGCTACTCTATGAGGGACAAGCTGATTGCCACTATGCTATGTTTTCTGCATGTGAAACAAAAAACGTTTTTCAATGCATGTTATTCATGATCTTTGTTTGTAGCTTGCCATGTTGCATGCATAGTTACTATGTCCTATTGTTAGAACTCCATCTTTCATGCACATGTTTAGAGTTCTTTGATCCAAGCTTTAAATGTTTGCAAATGGTTGGATCTTTATTGTGAGGGTGCATGTCACCTTAAAAATTATTTTTTTATCATTTACCTACTCGAGGACGAGCAGGAGTTAAGATTGGGGATGGTGATACGTTGGAAACGTATCTATAATTTTTGATGCTTCATGCTTGTTTAGTATCTACTTTTCTTTACTTGTCTACACTTTGAGGTGCTTTTTACATGTTTTCTGGTACTAACCTATTAACAAGTTGCAGCGATTGCGGATACTGTTTTCTGCTGTTTTTGGTTTCAGAAAAGTTAGTAAAGAAATATTTTCGGAATTGGACAGGACGAAGGACAAAGTCAATAACTTTCTGTGGGGAACAAGAAGTCCAGAGGAGAGACGAGGAGGCATGCCAGGGCGGCTAAACCCCCGCTAGGTGCGGGTGGGCCCTACCCCGTGCCTGGGTAGGGTTTACCCCCTATGGTCGCCGCCTCGGTCTCCCCCTTCGCCTATAAGAAGCCCCCGATGCAGAAACTCTCAGTACCCGATCAATATTCTACGAAACCGTCTGTAGCCGCCGCCACCATCGTCCCTAGATCGAGGGGGATCTGAAGCTCTTCCCGGCACCCTGCCGGAGGGGAGATCATCCTGGAGGCCTTCTCTCCGGTATGATTTGTGAGTAGTTCCACCTTGGACTATGGGTCCATGTAGTAGCTAGATGGTTATATCTCCTCCTTTGTGCTTTCATGTATAGATCTTGTGAGCTCCGTTCATGATCAAGATCTAATCTATTTGTAATCATGCATGTTGTGTTTGCGGGGATCCAATGGATATTGAGATTATTATATTGGTTTGATTAATGGTTCTATCTTTTTGATTCTATCATGTCTGTGTTGTTTGTGATCTTGCATGCTCTCCGTTGCTAGTGGTTATCTTGGTCAAGTAGTTGCTAGTGACTCCAAGAGGGAGTATTTATGCTCGATAGTGGGTTCATGCCTCTAGTTTTTAAGGGAAGTGATAGAAATCTCTTCGGTTGTAGATGTGTTGTTGCTAATAGGGAGAAAACAACGGTCTCTTATTCATGGAACATGTGGACTGTTTACCTTACACATTTTGCTTAAAGCAGTTGTCTGTTGCTTGCAACTTAATACTGGAGGGGGTTCGGATGATAACCTGAAGGTGGACTTCTAGTCATAGATGCAGTTGGATTACGGTCTATGTATATTGTTGTATTGCCCAATCAACCTCATAGTATCTTTCTGGCTAGTAATTGCATTGTTATGCCTTGCTCAATTCCTGTCAATTGCCTGGCTGTAATTTGTTTACCCTTCATGCCATGTTGTTTATCTAAGGAGAGCACCTCTAGTGAACTATGGACCCCGGTCCAATCTTTACCATTGATATATCTTCCACTGTTACTTGTTTACTTTCTGCAAACCAGTACCTTTCACACTATATGTTTAATCCTTTATTACAGCAAACCGGTGAGCTTGACAACCTCACTGATTCGTTGGGACAGAGTCTTGAGTTTGTGTTGTGCAGGTCTCCACATTGCTTCCAACACCTGTGTGACGTTTCCTTCCTCCTACTGGTTCGATAACCTCGGTTTCTACTGAGGAAAATCTTGCTGTTGTACTCTTCATACCTTGCTCTTGGGGTTTCCAACGAAGCACTCTTCCTCCTTGTTGAGTGTAGCATCAGACGTCCACGGCGGCCGGAGGAGACCGAGGCGGGGGTACACGGTCGGAACAGGGGGCGGCGACGGACGTGGGGGAGGAGGAAGCGGTGGAGCTCGTCTGTGGCGGGGCCAGCGCATGGCGGCGGGTTTGACGTGGCTGGGCGAGGAGAAGGTGGCGGCTGGTTCCGTGGTGGCGGCGCTGCCCAGAGGACGGGGTGGAGACGGGTAAATATCGCGTCGTTTTTTTACACACCGAACGGGGTTTCACTTGGCGGTGGCACGCCATGTAATACTATCGAATAGTCAGGGGCAGAATCGTCCATAAAATGTCGGACGGAAATTTTCTAAGGACGAACCTACCTCAACGTAAATTAGTAGATAGATTGTGAAACCTTTTTTGCACGGGCCTAATTATAGTGATGCGTCATGATGTGCCCATTACCTTCTTTTCCATACAAATTATCAATGGGATGGGATGATCTTTCCACAAAATTGATAGTTAGCTTTCATTTAAAGATATCTCTTGTCTTAGTAATAATTTCTCACTTTCATGTCCTCGGTAGGTCAAGTGTTCTGGGTGACCATAACTGTTGGTGATAGTTGGCAAATGCATTTCTTTATAGGATTTATTACGACCGTATCCCTAGTCTCACCAAAATTATGACCGTGCTACTATAATTTGACCAGTTGGAAAAATGCTAGAGCTTTAGGGAACTCGTTATGTCTATACCCCTGGATCCTTTTAACATCGGTTGTCGTTTCCTCAAACTAACTTGACATTTGTTTGACTCATTTTCTTACATGTGAGTCCCATCTAGATCACTCGTCGGTATGACCGTTATTCTGACGAGCAGGTTCCACCACCTCAACAATAAATGGCGCACATCTTAGTTTCGAGGATTATACCCCCACTATTATGCAATTTATCATATTTTGTTGCTCCCCCGCTCCACTCCACTACTTGCTCCTCCCGCCGCCACATAGTTCCGTCGTTCACCACCCCCTCCCGTTGGGCCTCTGTTCATCGCCAATCGCCATACTCATCCTCATCGTTGTCCCCTTCCTAACCTCTCTCCTAGCTATTGTGCCCTGCCCTGGCTTGCTCAGGCATCTAGAAGAGAAAACTGTAAGTCGTCCTTTGGATGCACACCTATGATAGATCCGACAAAAAGATGGATCCTACAAGGTCGGAGAGCACGAAGATGGATCTTGCAAGGCTAGAGAGCATAGAGATGGATCATGTGAGATTGTAGAGCACGTGCGAGAGTGACGCAGGGATAGGATGTGGAGAGCAGAGCAGAGCATTGCAGCTTTACAGCCCGGTGAACATGTCGTTCATCCTCCCTAAAGGGTACAAACTGGAATTCCTTCTCTATCTTTTCCAGTTAGCGATACGAGTCTCGAGTAATCGCGAGGATATGTGTTAATAACCATAGGACATTTGTTGCTTCTAGATTTCTATTGAAGATTCAGCACGGGTGTGGAATTGAAACCATGGCCGACAATAGAATTACAGTTAGCACCGGTTTCGATTGTAGATTAATAGTAGATGCCACTGACTTAACTCTATATGATTTGTACGTGGAATTTGGCAAAATCCCCATTGGACGGCATGAGGAATTTTTCCCAGGTATTATGACATTAATATTAACAATTTTTGCGACATTAGAACTGAGGAGGCATTGACCATAATATGGGATAAACACCTAGGCACGAGAACTGTGTTGATGTCTATTCAAATTATGTACAAAAAGATTGGGAAAGAGAAGTCATCAATGATTTTTGGCCATCAGCTACGCAGACAACTCAACTAACCATAACAGAGCAGTCTCTAGTTGCTCAACTGAGTGTAACCACCCAATTTGTTCTTGAGCATGAAGCATTGTCAACCGAGCGAGAAAGTTCGAAATGGGGGGGGGGTAGAGGATAATTTTGTTTTCAGAGATGATGAAAAAACATATCTAGATGTGGCTGTTGATCTTGAAAGGATGGAATATAGAAAATATTTGGTTGATTCGAGCTTTAATCATGACTATTGGACTGACGAGGATGAGTGAAAGGACATAGATGCCGCCTAGAGAAGGGTGGATAGGCGGTTTAAACTTTTACGATAAATACTTGATAAGTGCAGAATAAAAGTAGCGTTAAAGTTGACAAACACAAAACCAATAAACACTAGGATTCACCAATGTACACCAAAAACTTATGCTAAGCACGACAAGAAACTAGGGGTAGCAAGATATATATAACTTCAAGTGTGAATGCTATCACAAGGTAAAGTGTACAAGTAAAAATCTCGGGTATATAAATAACCGAGTTACGCGGTAACGAAGGTTTATCCCAAATTTCCTTCCTTTTAAGGGGAAGTACGTTTTCGTTGGAGGGGTGGAGGTACAAAGACCACAAATGCCAGAAAGGTCTCACCCTATTCTTCGAGCAGCTGCTTCACGACTAGCACCCGATCCACTATGGGACAATTGAGGATGGTCACCAAACCCATAAAAGTTTGAGGCAATCTCCACAACTTAAATGGAGGCTCCCAAAAAATCACCACTAATGTCTCTATCTTGAGGAAGCTCCACAACTTAATTGGAGGGCCCAAGGAATCACCACCAAGGCCACTAAACTTTCTACGGTTCGCCCTTCGCTCTCAAATTCCACCAAATCTACATAAGTTATTGGGGAATAAGAGTTGAACACAAATGACTTTAAGATCTAGATCACAAGGTGTTCCCTCACTTAGAGGAGATTTTGATTGGTGGCGTTATAGATCTATATCTCCCCTCTATTTTCTCTCAAATATATGCAATAATCATGGGAGGGAGAGGGAATAAGAAAGATCAACAGGGTCAACAATGGGGGGCAAAAGTAGCTCAAAGTCATTGGAAACCATTGGAGAAGAAGGGCCTTAAATAGGTCCCGAATGAAGGAGATATGCCCTATAGGCAAATAATAAATAGGTTTATTATCATATCTAAAATTAGTTCATAATAGTTTCATATTGTGCTATAATTGTATCAAGTGGAAACATTGATACATATGTGGTATGTAAACAAACCAAGTCCCTAGTAATCTATATACAACTAGTTCATTGGGCAACCGATAATCAAGGTTTCCTGATCATGAAGCATTTATGCCAGTTACAATAAAGTCATATCATTATAAAATGATGTGGTGGACATTACACATATAAGTATTGCGACGTAATCAAGTCACATGGTTTATTGTTGCAATAGTTAGAAACTGAGTGACCTTATCCTCAGACCATGAGATCATACTTAATCACTGTCACTCGTGGCTGTTTTGACTGTATCAACCATCACACCATAATAGGGTGATCATAAAGGTGCATGTTGGGTATTCCAGAGGAACACGTTGAGGCGTATGCATCAAGATCAGGATTTATTCACCTGCGTGACAGGAAGATAAACTAGGCCCACTTGGTGATATTGTATCCAATAAGCTGTAGCGAATAACTAGGTCATACGGATACAATATCACGATAACGAGTTAAGTACACTTGTTAGAAACAAGATTGTTATGTTGATACTAAAGATCAAATCTCGAACAAGTCATGTATCGAAGTGACAAAGGAATTGGACACAGAGTTTATGGTTTAAACGACAGAGCATCGTGGAATGCATGGGGGTCATTATGGGCATCTCAGTCCCGCTATTGATCATTGATATGAGAGAGATATCAATCATATCTATGACATTTATGAACCGTATGGTAACACACTTAAAGGTCTTACGACGTTATGATATCATTATGGAATCATTGGGATCACAGTTGAGAAAGAGAAGAGAATCCCGGAATCGTTTTGAAGGAGTACCACAATAGTTGTAGGGGAATCCGAAGATGTTCTGAATGAACAAAAAGGTGTTTCGGATCAAAAAGAAATTTAATAATATGTATTTCATATAAATTAACATAATTAATAATAAATAAATATTTAAAAATAAATTGAAGAGGCAACTTCCACTAATGGTCCAAATCCCCGAGGAAAAGGTCCCAAAAAGGGAAGCCACCCAAAAGAGGTAGTCGTTACTACCGCCTAGATCCCCACCGGCCGGGCCCCTAGGGCTGCCGCATGAGAGAGCGGGCGGCCAAGCCAGCAGGCAAGGCCCACCCAGCTGACCGTTGCCGCATGCGCGTAGGCAGGTGGGGCCCACTGTAACACCCTCGCCTGATAAGGCTGAGTTCATGTCTATAGTGCCAATCCCTAGATCGGTTCACTGGCACACACAGTACAAAATGATACCAAATATAACTGTGCATCATAATACAACGAATAAGATCTAGAATTTACATTATTTATTCAAGTACACAGCGGAAAACGAATACAAGGTAGATCTCCATCCTTCAAATGTGCCACATGCGAACAATTGTTGAGTGGAGTCTCGCGACCTATGAACGATCACTCAGATACGATATAACCTGCAACATGAAACGTTGCAGCCACAAATGGTCAATACATTGAGTATATGGCAAGTAGGCTAAAGTGGTTAACAACAGATCTATCAACTACATGCTTATTTGGCCAAGTGGAGTTCAGGCTCATTTGCATAAAGCAACAGTTTTATCCTAACATTTGTAACAAAGTAGTTTTCTAATACGATAAATAGGACACTCTGGTTCACTCCCAGGTGCTCCTACCCAATTATGTTCACCCCACAAGTTTTAAGCAATTAAGAAATAAGGATGGGTGAGAAATATCATAGCATCAAGACAGTCGCTCAAATTGTCCATAACCGGGGACACGGCTAATCGATTAGTTTATACACCTGCAGGTTAGTACACTTTACCCATGTGACTTGGCCAGCCCAGCTCGTACCACCACTCTCATATTGGGTGATGATAGGGAGAAGTCCAAGAAGGAACCGTTCGGGAAGTAGCTCCCCAATCCCGACGCGCACCGGTCCAACCTACACTATCTACATCTCTGGATACGCGGGTTCGAGTTACCACAACCTACTGAGTTCAACCAACCGCCCATTTCATTATTGGCACGTGGTTGCACACGAAAGCTTCCAAACAAAGAAACCAATCATTTCTCAGTGTCCTGGGTTCCTTTCCGCAATGATACCACCAAAAATTATCAATCCCATCACACCCAGGAGATTCATTGATTAAGTTGTTTTAGGTTTCGCAAACCAACACATTTAGAATCAACATCAGTGATGTAACCTAGCCCTCGTTCATCATAGCATGGCTAAGCACATCTACCAACGGTGGTTCATGAACAAGGAATGCTAGGGAATAATATGGGACATAGCATAGCATATACACATCAATTCCTACATATGCAATTCTACAAAAACATCTATAATGCATAGGAAAACAATAGGACATTTATGACCAAGATAGCACCACTTGCCTTTGTGGTAGATGTAGTCGATTAGATAATCCTCACAATTCTCATAGATATAATGGTTGCTCTCGTCATAACCACAATACTTGCAATCATAGTAGTTGCAATCACACATGTTGCACTCCTAGCAATCTATCGATCAAACAATTGCATACAACATAAACAATAGCACATAGAGATCAAACAAATACAACAAATGCATGCATGACAATTTAATAAGTCACAATGGTTGTTACTTTAGTTCTGAACATAGTTAGATTACATGATGCATGTGGAAAGTCTTTTAATGCACTAAAGCTTTTATTACTAAAGTTGTATCGATTTAATATGATTTATACCACTTTAATTGAACTAAATATGTTTATATCGTATTAAATTGTGAACTAGATGCTACTGGATAGAGGTAATGCAATTTAGAGACAGTAGCAATTTGAATCACCTAAAAAGGAGCTATAGATATTTTCTTATGATTAAAACACTATTTCAATGGGTTTAAATATTTCTGTATGAATTTCTATTTTAACAGTACCAAATAATTTGTCATGCAATTTCTCTGTATAGATATTGTCAATACAAAACCTTAGCACTTGGATTCACCCTAATCGGAGTTATAGATCTTTTTGTATGATTTAAATAGTGTTTAACGGCTTTTATATGATTCATATAGTTTCTGTTGTCTAAAAATCAAACTAATATTATATCTGTAATTTCCACGAAATTGTGATTTCAGGGACATATTATTTGTAATTTTCTGAATAGTATTTATTTTCTTATGAATTTATTACTCTAAATAAGCCATTAAACCATTTAAATCTTCATGGAAAAACCTTACAGTCAAAGGCTGAACTAATTGTATATTGATTATCTACATAGAACCAGCTTTCCATCGGTATATGATTTATATTTTTGTGACAAGCAATTAATTTACTATGAATTTAATGATTTATAAAGCCATTAAAACTAATTAAATTGCTACAGGTTAAATAGTCGGCAAAGGCTAGATCAACCAGATATTATTAATGTACATTACAGTTGCTTCAATTTGGTATATTGTTCATATTTTTCGGAGTTACAGATAATTTTCTATGAATTTATTAACCTAAAAGACCATTAAAACTAATTAAATTACTGCAGTAACCACGTACAGTAAAAGTTGGATCTATTCTGATAAGATGATTCTACGTGAAATTATCTTCAATTTGATATATTATACGCAATTTTTGGACATGGTATGAATTTCTAATAAATTTTACAAGTTAGACCTATAATATGCAATTTTAAATTCGAACGGAATATTCTAGAGAATATTCCGCTGACTGGACAGGTTGACTTTTCATGCTGACTGGAACTAGATGTTGACCTGACGTTGACGTGGCGTTGATGAGGAAGCTGACCGGGATGACGACATGGCACGCACCGGTTTGATTGGATCTCGACCGTCTGGATAGGATCCGGTGGCTAAAAGAAGAGATTGACCCGATTTTGGCTCAGAATAGACAAGAAACAGATCTGTGTTAGAGAGACAAATCCGTAGGTCAAATTGAAAAACTTAGAACATGAAAGTTATGGGGAATCATTATGCCTACCTTCTCATCAAAGGAATTTGGATTTGAAGAAACGAGCGCGAGTACATCTTGGATTTACACCGTAAGATCTGAAATATTGCGATGCGAAATTCTCCGGCTGTGGTGGATGAAAAGAGGTGAGGTTTGTCGGGATTGAAAGATTTCGACGATTCCTACAACTTTCGTTTTTTGACCGAAGGCAAACGACGAAGTCTAGATGGGTTAAAAAGCGAAATAAGATTCAGGCATATGTAGATTCGGGATTTCGAGGAGAGAAACTCGTACAGCTGTGGCTCCACGAGTTTATTTGGAGATTTAGGATATTGTAGAGATAGGTATTGAAGTAGAGAACAAGTAGAAACAAAAAGAAATCGATTCGGAGTTGTAGATAAAAAGTTATAGCAGTTTGAGTAGACATAGGTTTGTTAAAAACTGATTCGCACGTATTTTAAAGCAACCATGGGATGGATCCTTGTGTACGTGCGTGCTGGTGCTGCGGTCGGTCCGGGTGGGCCGGCCCATTTAAGTTTTTTTTTCTTTTTCTTTTTCTATTTACTTGTTTTTTCATATCTTTTGCATCTGACTCGAATGACATGATTCTTGTTTCTAAATTTTTCTAAAATCAAATAGATCATTATAGGATCAAATTTGTAATCTTTTTACTAGTTTGGAAGTAGTGGATTTATAAATCCTTATATATTCCATTTTATTTATATCTTTATTTGTTTGTATTTATTCCATAACTTTTTCATACTAGCTCCAAATGAGCTCAATTTTGTTTCTAAAATTTTGTAGTATTAATTTGATATATTTAGGATATAATTATCAATAATTTATGCCTTAGCAACAGTGGGTTTTAATAAGTCAATTTAATTACCCTTAGGAACATTTGGGCGAATCAACTACAGGATTTAGATACCAGGATTTGGATTCAGTTTGTGAGAACTTTGCATGGATGTAATGAAATGCTTACGAATGCTTCGTGATTTTCATTTTGAAATCTTGCACACCAATTCTACAATCCATAATCAATCCATGCCCTTTTGCCTATATGGCTACTTAGGTCATATCAAAAGAATATAAGATTTTGGATTCAAGGTTGAGAGGATTTTCTATTCAAAAAGTTTCTTCTCTTTGAGAATTTTCAACATAGTCAAACAATCAATCAAACTTATTTATTTATTTCACATTCCAAAATTAGGAGAATTTTGGGATGTGACAGACTACCACCCTTAAAAGAAATCTCGTCCCGAGATTTGGGAAGGCTAGAAAGAAAGAAAGGTTCGGGATCCATTAGTGTGCTACCACCCTTAAAAGAATTCTGACTAGGTCACTTCTCAAGGATTCACTTGGCTCAATTGGTTTTCATTGCACATTCTAAACATCATGATTGATAGTTTCCGAGAAGGCACTTCTTAAACTAGCAAAACTCTCATGGTGGGCAAATAGGGAATGTTTACTTCACGATACCCATTAATCATGGTTGAGATTCATTCTTACCGTATATTCCTACGCTTAGCAATGGATGCTTTTAGAAGGGTGTAACAATATACCATTCTAGGGTTTAGGCTCAACATCGACTCTTTGCTGAGGTTGAAAAGGGTACTCAATATTACAAAGCCAATAGTACAAGAGCGAATAATAAGAGTAGTAGGAATGGTGATCAATCCATCCTGCACCCAAATCATTACCCTGTATGAGGATAGGTGAATCACGTTTTTCTATCACTCGGGCATTCTCACTTGCCTTGAAGAATGTTTCCATGGGCACGAACTAATGCTCTATGTATACTCCCATGTATTCAATCAACAAAGCTATTACTAAAACTAAACTATCGATACTTCAACTTTCGGGTTAATCTACTACATAACATCATTTCAACACTTCATACTCCCACATCTCTCTTTTTCATTAGACAAAGCATTCTCCTTCCTAAATGCATTGTGTTTTCAAAACTTCCACTTAAAACATCATTATATCTCCAAGGGTTCAATATAGGGAAGAATAGATTCTATAGGAAAGGAACGACTAAGAAAATAATCCTACCCATAACTATATGAAGCATTCAACGTCACAAACAAGCAAACAATCATAAGGAATCAACACACAAGCAAACACTTGTATAATAACATTACAGGTGTTTAAACTTAGTAGTATATAACCACAAAATAGTTTGAAAGCATTGGGAACAATACTAGAGTAAAATATAGCAACAAATAGCAATAAACAAAATCTGTCAAAACGGTACAGCAGACTTCACGAATTTTTCTGACAGACCTAAGCTCGTCAGGAATTTTAGCCAATTTATGTGCATGTACTACAGATAATTACGCTCCAGATCCTATTTTTTCAGATTTTTCTGATTTGCCAATAAAATATGAAAAATCGCGCAGTACAACAGGTCAGGCAGAAAACTACAGCAGTAATCCCACAAATTTAAATCAAATTACACCATTAAAATAATTTTTAAACCCCACGAAAACTCCAGCAACTTTAGAGTTTCAAAATAACAGATCCTAAACAAGGCATCACACAATATGGTTCAGTACAAACAAGCAAGCAACCTATATTGTCATACCACATAAGTTGGTAAGAACAATACGCTAACACGATAGCGATGATCTCCTAAAGAGATAAAATATGGTAGTCTAGACCTACCCAAATTTGGTGAGATATTCATTTATGTCATGTTATTTGTTCTTTACTTATAGGCCAACTCTCATATAGTGATTTGCTTTATAGAAAACTACTAATAACATTTTCCAATTCTTGTAGTTTTTATGGTAGATCACTTCTTCTACTAATCAAATGAATGGACATCTACGAGTTTAAACAAGGAGAGGTGTTGGAAAATGGTAGACAAGGAATATAAGAACTCTAATAAGTATAAAATATGATAGTTCTCCTAATATAGGTCTTCTATTGCTAATCCATTTCTAAGGTCACGATCCTACAGTCAACACACAGCTCTGATACCATCTTGTAACACCCTCGCCTGATAAGGCTGAGTTCATGTCTATAGTGCCAATCCCTGGATCGGTTCACTGGTACACATAGTACAAAATGATACCAAATATAACTGTGCATCATAATACAACGAATAAGATCCAGAATTTACATTATTTATTCAAGTACACAGCGGAAAACGAATACAAGGTAGATCTCCATCCTTCAAATGTGCCACAGGCGAACAATTGTTGAGTGGAGTCTCGCGACCTATGAACGATCACTCAGATACGATATAACCTGCAACATGAAAAGTTGCAGCCATGAATAGTCAATACATTGAATGTATGGCAAGTAGGCTAAAGTGGTTAACAACAGACCTATCAACTACATGCTTATTTGGCCAAGTGGAGTTCAGGCTCATTTGCATAAAGCAACAGTTTTATCCTAACATTTGTAACAAAGTAGTTTTCCAATATGATAAATAGGACACTATGGTTCACTCCCAGGTGCTCCTACCCAATTATGTTCACCCCACAAGTTTTAAGCAATTAAGAAATAAGGATGAGTGAGAAATATCATAGCATCAGTATCAGGTCGCTCAAATTGTCCATAACCGGGGACACGGCTAATCGATTAGTTTATACACCCTGCACGGGTTAGTACACTTTACCCATGTGACTTGGCCAGCCCAGCTCGTACCACCACTCTCATATTGGGTGATGATAGGGAGAAGTCCAAGAAGGAACCGTTCGGGAAGTAGCTCCCCAATCCCGACGCGCACCGGTCCAACCTACACTATCTACATCTCTGGATACACGGGTTCGAGTTACCACAACCTACTGAGTTCAACCGATCGCCCATTTCATTATTGGCACATGGTTGCACACGAAAGCTTCCAAACAAAGAAACTAATCATTTCTCAGTGTCCTGGGTTCCTTTCCGCAATGATACCACCAAAAATTATCAATCCCATCACACCCAGGAGATTCATTGATTAAGTTGTTTTAGTTTTCGCAAACCAACACATTTAGAATCAACATCAGTGATGTAACCTAGCCCTCGTTCATCATAGCATGGCTAAGCACATCTACCAACGGTGGTTCATCTACAGGAAAACCCTACCACATAATAGGACATAGCATAGCATATACATATCAATTCCTACAGTTGCAATTCTACAAAAGCATCTACAATGCATAGGAAAACAATAGGACATTTATGACCAAGATAGCACCCCTTGCCTTTGTTGTAGATGTAGTCGATTAGATAATCCTCACAATTCTCATAGATATAATGGTTGCTCTTGTCATAACCACAATACTTGCAATCATAGTAGTTGCAATCACAGTAGTTGCACTCCTCGCAATCTAACGTTTGAAGCAAACACAACAAACACCATTCAAAACATCGCAAACATACAACAGTGCAACATTACAAGAAAACAATGATGAACAGATGCATGCATGACGATTTAATGAGTCCCAATGGTTGCATTTAGTGTTCTGAACATAGTTAGATTACATGATGCATGTGGAAAGTCATTTAATGCACTAAAGCTTTTATTACTAAAGTTGTATCGATTTAATATGGTGTATACCACTTTAATTGAACTAAATATGTTTATGTTGTATTAAATTGTGAACTAGATGTTACTGGATAGAGGTAATGCAATTTAGAGACAGTGGCAATTTGAATCACCTAAAAAGGAGTTATAGATATTTTCTTATGATTAAAACACTATTTCAATGGGTTTAAATATTTCTGTATGAATTTCTGTTTTAACAGTACCAAATAATTTGTCATGCAATTTCTCTGTATAGATATTGTCAATACAAAACCTTAGCACTTGGATTCACCCTAATCGGAGTTATAGATCTTTTTGTATGATTTAAATAGTGTTTAACGGGTTTTATATGATTCATATAGTTTCTGTTGTCTAAAAATCAAACTAAAATTATATCTGCAATCTCCACGGATTTGTGATTTCAGGGACATATTGTTTGTAATTTTCTGAATAGTATTTATTTTCTTATGAATTTATTACTCTAAATAAGCCATTAAACCATTTAAATTTTCACGGCAAAACCTTACAGTCAAAGGCTGAACTAATTGCATATTGATGATCTACATGGAACCAGCTTTCCATCAGTATATCATGTATATTTTTGTGACAAGCAATTAATTTACTATGTATTTAATGATTTATAAAGCCATTAAAACTAATTAAATTGCTACGGGTTAAATAGTTGGCAAAGGCTAGATCAACCAGATATTATTAATGTACATTACAGTAGCTTCAATTTGGTATATTGTTCATATTTTTCGGAGTTACAGATAATTTTCTATGAATTTATTAACCTAAAAGACCATTAAAACTAATTAAATTACTGCAGCAACCACGTACAATAAAAGTTGGATCTATTCTGATAAGATGATTCTACATGAAATTATCTTCAATTTGATATATTATACGCAATTTTTGGACGTGGTATGAATTTCTAATAAATTTTACAAGTTAGACCTATAATATGCAATTTTAAATTCGAACGGAATATTCTCTGGAATATTCCGCTGACTGGACAGGTTGACTTTGCATGCTGACTGGGACTAGATGTTGACCTGACGTTGACGTGGCGTTGATGAGGAAGCTGACCGGGATGACGACATGGCACGTACCGGTTTGATTGGATCTCGACCGTCTGGATAGGATCCGGTGGCTAAAATAAAAGATTGACCCGGTTTTGGCTCAGAATAGACAAGAAACAGATCTGTGTTAGAGAGACAAATCCGTAGGTCAAATTAAAAAACTTAGAACATGAAAGTTATGGGGAATCATTATTCCTACCTTCTCATCAAAGGAATTTGGATTTGAAGAAACGAGCGCGAGTACATCTTGGATTTACACCGTAAGATCTGAAATATTGCGATGTGAAATTCTCCGGCTGTGGTGGATGAAAAGAGGTGAGGGTTGTCGGGATTGAAAGATTTCGACGATTCCTACAACTTTCGTTTTTTGACCGAAGGCAAACGACGAAGTCTAGATGGGTTAAAAAGCGAAATAAGATTCAGGCATATGTAGATTCGGGATTTCGAGGAGAGAAACTCGTACAGCTGTGGCTCCACGAATTTATTTGGAGATTTAGGATATTGTAGAGATAGGTATTGAAGTAGAGAACAAGTAGAAACAAACGGAAATCGATTCGAAGTTGTAGATAAAAAGTTATAGCAGTTTGAGTAGAGATAGGTTTGTTAAAAACTGATTCGCACGTATTTTAAAGCAACCATGGGATGGATCCTTGTGTACGTGCGTGCTGGTGCTGCGGTCGGTCCGGGTGGGCCGGCCCATTTAAGTTTTTTTTTCTTTTTCTTTTTCTATTTACTTGTTTCTTTCATATCTTTTGCATACGAACTCCAAATGACATGATTCTTGTTTCTAAATTTTTCTAAAATCAAATAGATCATTATAGGATCAAATTTGTAATCTTTTTACTAGTTTGGAAGTAGTGGATTTATAAATCCTTGTATATTCCATTTTATTTATATCTTTATTTGTTTGTATTTATTCCATAACTTTTTCATACTAGCTCCAAATGAGCTCAATTTTGTTTCTAAAATTTTGTAGTATTAATTTGATATATTTAGGATATAATTATCAATAATTTATGCCTTAGCAACAGTGGGTTTTAATAAGTCAATTTAATTACCCTTAGGAACATTTGGGCGAATCAACTATAGGATTTAGATATCAGGATTTGGATTCAGTTTGTGAGAACTTTGCATGGATGTAATGAAATGCTTACGAATGCTTCATGATTTTCATTTTGAAATCTTGCACACCAATTCTACAATCCATAATCAATCCATGCCCTTTTGCCTATATGGCTACTTAGGTCATATCAAAAGAATATAAGATTTTGGATTCAAGGTTCAGAGGATTTTCTATTCAAAAGTTTCTTCTCTTTGAGAATTTTCAACATAGTCAAACAATCAATCAAACTTATTTATTTATTTCACATTCCAAAATTAGGAGAATTTTGGGATGTGATGACTACCACTTAAAAGAAATCTCGTCTAGAGATTTGGGAAGGCTAGAAAGAAAGAAAGGTTCGATCCATTAGGTGCTACCACCCTTAAAGAATTGACTAGGTCACTTCTCAAGGATTCACTTGGCTCAATTGGTTTTCATTGCACATTCTAAACATCATGATTGATAGTTTCCAGAAGGCACTTCTTAAACTAGCAAAACTCTCATAATTGGGCAAATAGGGAATGTTTACTTCACGATACCCATTAATCATGGTTGAGATTCATTCTTACCGTATATTCCTACGCTTAGCAATGGATGCTTTTAGAAGGGTGTAACAATATACCATTCTAGGGTTTAGGCTCAACATCGACTCTTTGCTGAGGTTGAAAAGGGTACTCAATATTCGCAAAGCCAATAGTACAAGAGCGAATAATAAGAGTAGTAGGAATGGTGATCAATCCATCCTGCACCCAAATCATTACCCTGTATGAGGATAGGTGAATCACGTTTTTCTATCACTCGGGCATTCTCACTTGCCTTGAAGAATGTTTCCATGGGCACGAACTAATGCTCTATGTATACTCCCATGTATTCAATCAACAAAGCTATTACTAAAACTAAACTATCGATACTTCAACTTTCAGGTTGCGTAATCTACTACATAACATCATTTCAACACTTCATACTCCCACATCTCTCTTTTTCATTAGACAAAGCATTCTCCTTCCTAAATGCATTGTGTTTTCAAAACTTCCACTTAAAACATCATTATATCTCCAAGGGTTCAATATAGGGAAGAATAGATTCTATAGGAAAGGAACGACTAAGAAAATAATCCTACCCATAACTATATGAAGCATTCAACGTCACAAACAAGCAAACAATCATAAGGAATCAACACACAAGCAAACACTTGTATAATAACATTACAGGTGTTTAAACTTAGTAGTATATAACCACAAAATAGTTTGAAAGCATTGGGAACAATACTAGAGTAAAATATAGCAACAAATAGCAATAAACAAAATCTGTCAAAACGGTACAGCAGACTTCACGAATTTTTCTGACAGACCTAAGCTCGTCAGGAATTTTAGCCAATTTATGTGCATGTACTACAGATAATTACGCTCCAGATCCTATTTTTTCAGATTTTTCTGATTTGCCAATAAAATATGAAAAATCGCGCAGTACAACAGGTCAGGCAGAAAACTACAGCAGTAATCCCACAAATTTAAATCAAATTACACCATTAAAATAATTTTTAAACCCCACGAAAACTCCAGCAACTTTAGAGTTTCAAAATAACAGATCCTAAACAAGGCATCACACAATATGGTTCAGTACAAACAAGCAAGCAACCTATATTGTCATACCACATAAGTTGGTAAGAACAATACGCTAACACGATAGCGATGATCTCCTAAAGAGATAAAATATGGTAGTCTAGACCTACCCAAATTTGGTGAGATATTCATTTATGTCATGTTATTTGTTCTTTACTTATAGGCCAACTCTCATATAGTGATTTGCTTTATAGAAAACTACTAATAACATTTTCCAATTCTTGTAGTTTTTATGGTAGATCACTTCTTCTACTAATCAAATGAATGGACATCTACGAGTTTAAACAAGGAGAGGTGTTGGAAAATGGTAGACAAGGAATATAAGAACTCTAATAAGTATAAAATATGATAGTTCTCCTAATATAGGTCTTCTATTGCTAATCCATTTCTAAGGTCACGATCCTACAATCGACACACGACTCGATACCATCTTGTAACACCCTCGCCTGATAAGGCTGAGTTCATGTCTATAGTGCCAATCCCTGGATCGGTTCACTGGTACACATAGTACAAAATGATACCAAATATAACTGTGCATCATAATACAACGAATAAGATCCAGAATTTACATTATTTATTCAAGTACACAGCGGAAAACGAATACAAGGTAGATCTCCATCCTTCAAATGTGCCACGAGTAACAATTGTTGAGTGGAGTCTCGCGACCTATGAACGATCACTCGATCGATATAACCTGCAACATGAAAAGTTGCAGCCATGAATAGTCAATACATTGAATGTATGGCAAGTAGGCTAAAGTGGTTAACAACAGACCTATCAACTACATGCTTATTTGGCCAAGTGGAGTTCAGGCTCATTTGCATAAAGCAACAGTTTTATCCTAACATTTGTAACAAAGTAGTTTTCCAATATGATAAATAGGACACTATGGTTCACTCCCAGGTGCTCCTACCCAATTATGTTCACCCCACAAGTTTTAAGCAATTAAGAAATAAGGATGAGTGAGAAATATCATAGCATCAGTATCAGGTCGCTCAAATTGTCCATAACCGGGGACACGGCTAATCGATTAGTTTATACACCCTGCACGGGTTAGTACACTTTACCCATGTGACTTGGCCAGCCCAGCTCGTACCACCACTCTCATATTGGGTGATGATAGGGAGAAGTCCAAGAAGGAACCGTTCGGGAAGTAGCTCCCCAATCCCGACGCCAGACCGGTCCAACCTACACTATCTACATCTCTGGATACACGGGTTCGAGTTACCACAACCTACTGAGTTCAACCGATCGCCCATTTCATTATTGGCACATGGTTGCACACGAAAGCTTCCAAACAAAGAAACTAATCATTTCTCAGTGTCCTGGGTTCCTTTCCGCAATGATACCACCAAAAATTATCAATCCCATCACACCCAGGAGATTCATTGATTAAGTTGTTTTAGTTTTCGCAAACCAACACATTTAGAATCAACATCAGTGATGTAACCTAGCCCTCGTTCATCATAGCATGGCTAAGCACATCTACCAACGGTGGTTCATCTACAGGAAAACCCTACCACATAATAGGACATAGCATAGCATATACATATCAATTCCTACAGTTGCAATTCTACAAAAGCATCTACAATGCATAGGAAAACAATAGGACATTTATGACCAAGATAGCACCCCTTGCCTTTGTTGTAGATGTAGTCGATTAGATAATCCTCACAATTCTCATAGATATAATGGTTGCTCTTGTCATAACCACAATACTTGCAATCATAGTAGTTGCAATCACAGTAGTTGCACTCCTCGCAATCTAACGTTTGAAGCAAACACAACAAACACCATTCAAAACATCGCAAACATACAACAGTGCAACATTACAAGAAAACAATGATGAACAGATGCATGCATGACGATTTAATGAGTCCCAATGGTTGCATTTAGTGTTCTGAACATAGTTAGATTACATGATGCATGTGGAAAGTCATTTAATGCACTAAAGCTTTTATTACTAAAGTTGTATCGATTTAATATGGTGTATACCACTTTAATTGAACTAAATATGTTTATGTTGTATTAAATTGTGAACTAGATGTTACTGGATAGAGGTAATGCAATTTAGAGACAGTGGCAATTTGAATCACCTAAAAAGGAGTTATAGATATTTTCTTATGATTAAAACACTATTTCAATGGGTTTAAATATTTCTGTATGAATTTCTGTTTTAACAGTACCAAATAATTTGTCATGCAATTTCTCTGTATAGATATTGTCAATACAAAACCTTAGCACTTGGATTCACCCTAATCGGAGTTATAGATCTTTTTGTATGATTTAAATAGTTTTTAACGGGTTTTATATGATTCATATAGTTTCTGTTGTCTAAAAATCAAACTAAAATTATATCTGCAATCTCCACGGATTTGTGATTTCAGGGACATATTGTTTGTAATTTTCTAAATAGTATTTATTTTCTTATGAATTTATTACTCTAAATAAGCCATTAAACCATTTAAATTTTCACGGCAAAACCTTATAGTCAAAGGCTGAACTAATTGCATATTGATGATCTACATGGAACCAGCTTTCCATCAGTATATCATGTATATTTTTGTGACAAGCAATTAATTTACTATGTATTTAATGATTTATAAAGCCATTAAAACTAATTAAATTGCTACGGGTTAAATAGTTGGCAAAGGCTAGATCAACCAGATATTATTAATGTACATTACAGTAGCTTCAATTTGGTATATTGTTCATATTTTTCGGAGTTACAGATAATTTTCTATGAATTTATTAACCTAAAAGACCATTAAAACTAATTAAATTACTGCAGCAACCACGTACAATAAAAGTTGGATCTATTCTGATAAGATGATTCTACATGAAATTATCTTCAATTTGATATATTATACGCAATTTTTGGACGTGGTATGAATTTCTAATAAATTTTACAAGTTAGACCTATAATATGCAATTTTAAATTCGAACGGAATATTCTCTGGAATATTCCGCTGACTGGACAGGTTGACTTTGCATGCTGACTGGGACTAGATGTTGACCTGACGTTGACGTGGCGTTGATGAGGAAGCTGACCGGGATGACGACATGGCACGTACCGGTTTGATTGGATCTCGGCAAATGCAGATAGGATCCGGTGGCTAAAATAAAAGATTGACCCGGTTTTGGCTCAGAATAGACAAGAAACAGATCTGTGTTAGAGAGACAAATCCGTAGGTCAAATTAAAAAACTTAGAACATGAAAGTTATGGGGAATCATTATTCCTACCTTCTCATCAAAGGAATTTGGATTTGAAGAAACGAGCGCGAGTACATCTTGGATTTACACCGTAAGATCTGAAATATTGCGATGTGAAATTCTCCGGCTGTGGTGGATGAAAAGAGGTGAGGGTTGTCGGGATTGAAAGATTTCGACGATTCCTACAACTTTCGTTTTTTGACCGAAGGCAAACGACGAAGTCTAGATGGGTTAAAAAGCGAAATAAGATTCAGGCATATGTAGATTCGGGATTTCGAGGAGAGAAACTCGTACAGCTGTGGCTCCACGAATTTATTTGGAGATTTAGGATATTGTAGAGATAGGTATTGAAGTAGAGAACAAGTAGAAACAAACGGAAATCGATTCAAGTTGTAGATAAAAGTTATAGCAGTTTGAGTAGAGATAGGTTTGTTAAAAACTGATTCGCACGTATTTTAAAGCAACCATGGGATGGATCCTTGTACGTGCGTGCTGGTGCTGCGGTCCGGGTGGGCCCATTTAAGTTTTTCCTTTTTCTTTTTCTATTTACTTGTTTCTTTCATATCTTTTGCATACGAACTCCAAATGACATGATTCTTGTTTCTAAATTTTTCTAAAATCAAATAGATCATTATAGGATCAAATTTGTAATCTTTTTACTAGTTTGGAAGTAGTGGATTTATAAATCCTTGTATATTCCATTTTATTTATATCTTTATTTGTTTGTATTTATTCCATAACTTTTTCATACTAGCTCCAAATGAGCTCAATTTTGTTTCTAAAATTTTGTAGTATTAATTTGATATATTTAGGATATAATTATCAATAATTTATGCCTTAGCAACAGTGGGTTTTAATAAGTCAATTTAATTACCCTTAGGAACATTTGGGCGAATCAACTATAGGATTTAGATATCAGGATTTGGATTCAGTTTGTGAGAACTTTGCATGGATGTAATGAAATGCTTACGAATGCTTCATGATTTTCATTTTGAAATCTTGCACACCAATTCTACAATCCATAATCAATCCATGCCCTTTTGCCTATATGGCTACTTAGGTCATATCAAAAGAATATAAGATTTTGGATTCAAGGTTCAGAGGATTTTCTATTCAAAAAGTTTCTTCTCTTTGAGAATTTTCAACATAGTCAAACAATCAATCAAACTTATTTATTTATTTCACATTCCAAAATTAGGAGAATTTTGGGATGTGATGATTACCACTTTAAAAGAAATCTTCCGAGATTTGGGAAGGCTAGAAAGAAAGAAAGGTTCGGGATCCATTAGGGTGCTACCACCCTTAAAAGAATTCTGACTAGGTCACTTCTCAAGGATTCACTTGGCTCAATTGGTTTTCATTGCACATTCTAAACATCATGATTGATAGTTTCCGAGAAGGCACTTCTTAAACTAGCAAAACTCTCATGGTGGGCAAATAGGGAATGTTTACTTCACGATACCCATTAATCATGGTTGAGATTCATTCTTACCGTATATTCCTACGCTTAGCAATGGATGCTTTTAGAAGGGTGTAACAATATACCATTCTAGGGTTTAGGCTCAACATCGACTCTTTGCTGAGGTTGAAAAGGGTACTCAATATTCGCAAAGCCAATAGTACAAGAGCGAATAATAAGAGTAGTAGGAATGGTGATCAATCCATCCTGCACCCAAATCATTACCCTGTATGAGGATAGGTGAATCACGTTTTTCTATCACTCGGGCATTCTCACTTGCCTTGAAGAATGTTTCCATGGGCACGAACTAATGCTCTATGTATACTCCCATGTATTCAATCAACAAAGCTATTACTAAAACTAAACTATCGATACTTCAACTTTCAGGTTGCGTAATCTACTACATAACATCATTTCAACACTTCATACTCCCACATCTCTCTTTTTCATTAGACAAAGCATTCTCCTTCCTAAATGCATTGTGTTTTCAAAACTTCCACTTAAAACATCATTATATCTCCAAGGGTTCAATATAGGGAAGAATAGATTCTATAGGAAAGGAACGACTAAGAAAATAATCCTACCCATAACTATATGAAGCATTCAACGTCACAAACAAGCAAACAATCATAAGGAATCAACACACAAGCAAACACTTGTATAATAACATTACAGGTGTTTAAACTTAGTAGTATATAACCACAAAATAGTTTGAAAGCATTGGGAACAATACTAGAGTAAAATATAGCAACAAATAGCAATAAACAAAATCTGTCAAAACGGTATAGCAGACTTCACGAATTTTTCTGACAGACCTAAGCTCGTCAGGAATTTTAGCCAATTTATGTGCATGTACTACAGATAATTACGCTCCAGATCCTATTTTTTCAGATTTTTCTGATTTGCCAATAAAATATGAAAAATCGCGCAGTACAACAGGTCAGGCAGAAAACTACAGCAGTAATCCCACGAATTTAAATCAAATTACACCATTAAAATAATTTTTAAACCCCACGAAAACTCCAGCAACTTTAGAGTTTCAAAATAACAGATCCTAAACAAGGCATCACACAATATGGTTCAGTACAAACAAGCAAGCAACCTATATTGTCATACCACATAAGTTGGTAAGAACAATACGCTAACACGATAGCGATGATCTCCTAAAGAGATAAAATATGGTAGTCCAGACCTACCCAAATTTGGTGAGATATTCATTTATGTCATGTTATTTGTTCTTTACTTATAGGCCAACTCTCATATAGTGATTTGCTTTATAGAAAACTACTAATAACATTTTCCAATTCTTGTAGTTTTTATGGTAGATCACTTCTTCTACTAATCAAATGAATGGACATCTACGAGTTTAAACAAGGAGAGGTGTTGGAAAATGGTAGACAAGGAATATAAGAACTCTAATAAGTATAAAATATGATAGTTCTCCTAATATAGGTCTTCTATTGCTAATCCATTTCTAAGGTCACGATCCTACAGTCAACACACAGCTCTGATACCATCTTGTAACACCCTCGCCTGATAAGGCTGAGTTCATGTCTATAGTGCCAATCCCTGGATCGGTTCACTGGCACACATAGTACAAAATGATACCAAATATAACTGTGCATCATAATACAACGAATAAGATCCAGAATTTACATTATTTATTCAAGTACACAGCGGAAAACGAATACAAGGTAGATCTCCATCCTTCAAATGTGCCACAGGCGAACAATTGTTGAGTGGAGTCTCGCGACCTATGAACGATCACTCGATATCGATATAACCTGCAACATGAAACGTTGCAGCCATGAATGGTCAATACATTGAATGTATGGCAAGTAGGCTAAAGTGGTTAACAACAGATCTATCAACTACATGCTTATTTGGCCAAGTGGAGTTCAGGCTCATTTGCATAAAGCAACAGTTTTATCCTAACATTTGTAACAAAGTAGTTTTCCAATATGATAAATAGGACACTATGGTTCACTCCCAGGTGCTCCTACCCAATTATGTTCACCCCACAAGTTTTAAGCAATTAAGAAATAAGGATGAGTGAGAAATATCATAGCATCGATCGTGTCGCTCAAATTGTCCATAACCGGGGACACGGCTAATTGATTAGTTTATACACCCTGCACGGGTTAGTACACTTTACCCATGTGACTTGGCCAGCCCAGCTCGTACCACCACTCTCATATTGGGTGATGATAGGGAGAAGTCCAAGAAGGAACCGTTCGGGAAGTAGCTCCCCAATCCCGACGCGCACCGGTCCAACCTACACTATCTACATCTCTGGATACGCGGGTTCGAGTTACCACAACCTACTGAGTTCAACCAATCGCCCATTTCATTATTGACACATGGTTGCACACGAAAGCTTCCAAACAAAAAAACAATCATTTCTCAGTGTCCTGGGTGCCTTTCCGCAATGATACCACCAAAAATTATCAATCCCATCATACCCAGGAGATTCATTGATTAAGTTGTTTTAGTTTTCGCAAACCAACACATTTAGAAACAACTTCAGTGATGTAACCCAGCCCTCGTTCATCATAGCATGGCTAAGCACATCTACCAACGGTGGCTCATGAACAAGGAATGCTAGGGAATAATATGGGACATAGCATAGCATATACACATCAATTCCTACATATGCAATTCTACAAAAACATCTATAATGCATAGGAAAACAATAGGACATTTATGACCAAGATAGCACCACTTGCCTTTGTGGTAGATGTAGTCGATTAGATAATCCTCACAATTCTCATAGATATAATTGTTGCTCTCGTCATAACCACAATACTTGCAATCATAGTAGTTGCAATCACACATGTTGCACTCCTCGCAATCTATCGATCAAACAATTGCATACAACATAAACAATAGCACATAGAGATCAAACAAATACAACAAATGCATGCATGACAATTTAATAAGTCACAATGGTTGTTACTTTAGTTCTGAACATAGTTAGATTACATGATGCATGTGGAAAGTCTTTTAATGCACTAAAGCTTTTATTACTAAAGTTGTATCGATTTAATATGGTTTATACCACTTTAATTGAACTAAATATGTTTATGTCATATTAAATTGTGAACTAGATGCTACTGGATAGAGGTAATGCAATTTAGAGACAGTAGCAATTTGAATCACCTAAAAAGGAGCTATAGATATTTTCTTATGATTAAAACACTATTTCAATGGGTTTAAATATTTCTGTATGAATTTCTGTTTTAACAGTACCAAATAATTTGTCATGCAATTTCTCTGTATAGATATTGTCAATACAAAACCTTAGCACTTGGATTCACCCTAATCGGAGTTATAGATCTTTTTGTATGATTTAAATAGTGTTTAACGGGTTTTATATGATTCATATAATTTCTGTTGTCTAAAAATCAAACCAATATTATATCTGTAATTTACACGGAATTGTGATTTCAGGGACATATTATTTGTAATTTTCTGAATAGTATTTATTTTCTTATGAATTTATTACTCTAAATAAGCCATTAAACCATTTAAATCTTCACGGCAAAACCTTACAGTCAAAGGCTAAACTAATTGTATATTGATTATCTACATAGAACCAGCTTTCCATCGGTATATCATTTATATTTTTGTGACAAGCAATTAATTTACTATGAATTTAATGATTTATAAAGCCATTAAAACTAATTAAATTGCTACGGGTTAAATAGTCGGCAAAGGCTAGATCAACCAGATATTATTAATGTACATTACAGTAGCTTCAATTTGGTATATTGTTCATATTTTTCGGAGTTATAGATAATTTTCTATGAATTTATTAACCTAAAAGACCATTAAAACTAATTAAATTACTGCAGCAACCATGTACAGTAAAAGTTGGATCTATTCTGATAAGATGATTCTACGTGAAATTATCTTCAATTTGATATATTATATGCAATTTTTGGACGTGGTATGAATTTCTAATAAATTTTACAAGTTAGACCTATAATATGCAATTTTAAATTCGAACGGAATATTCCAGAGAATATTCCGCTGACTGGACAGGTTGATTTTACATGCTAACTGGGACTAGATGTTGACCTGACGTTGACGTGGCGTTGATGAGGAAGCTGACCGGGATGACGACATGGCACGCACCGGTTTGATTGGATCTCGACCGTCTGGATAGGATCCGGTGGCTAAAAGAAGAGATTGACCCGATTTTGGCTCAGAATAGACAAGAAACAGATCTATGTTAGAGAGACAAATCTGTAGGTCAAATTGAAAAACTTAGAACATGAAAGTTATGGGGAATCATTATTCCTACCTTCTCATCAAAGGAATTTGGATTTGAAGAAACGAGCGCGAGTACATCTTGGATTTACACCGTAAGATCTGAAATATTACGATGCGAAATTCTCCGGCTGTGGTGGATGAAAAGAGGTGAGGGTTGTCGGGATTGAAAGATTTCGACGATTTCTACAACTTTCGTTTTTTGACCGAAGGCAAACGACGAAGTCTAGATGGGTTAAAAAGCGAAATAAGATTCAGGCATATGTAGATTCGGGATTTCGAGGAGAGAAACTCGTACAGCTGTGGCTCCACAGTTTATTTGGAGATTTAGGATATTGTAAAGATAGGTATTGAAGTAGAGAACAAGTAGAAACAAACGGAAATCGATTCGGAGTTGTAGATAAAAAGTTATAGCAGTTTGAGTAGAGATAGGTTTGTTAAAAACTGATTCGCACGTATTTTAAAGCAACCATGGGATGGATCCTTGTGTACGTGCGTGCTGGTGCTGCGGTCGGTCCGGGTGGGCCGGCCCATTGAAGTTTTTTTTCCTTTTTCTTTTTCTATTTACTTGTTTCTTTCATATTTTTTGCATACGAACTCCAAATGACATGATTCTTGTTTCTAAATTTTTCTAAAATCAAATAGATCATTATAGGATCAAATTTGTAATCTTTTTACTAGTTTGGAAGTAGTGGATTTATAAATCCTTGTATATTCCATTTTATTTATATCTTTATTTGTTTGTATTTATTCCATAACTTTTTCATACTAGCTCCAAATGAGCTCAATTTTGTTTCTAAAATTTTGTAGTATTAATTTGATATATTTAGGATATAATTATCAATAATTTATGCCTTAGCAACAGTGGGTTTTAATAAGTCAATTTAATTACCCTTAGGAACATTTGGGCGAATCAACTATAGGATTTAGATATCAGGATTTGGATTCAGTTTGTGAGAACTTTGCATGGATGTAATGAAATGCTTACGAATGCTTTATGATTTTCATTTTGAAATCTTGCACACCAATTCTACAATCCATAATCAATCCATGCCCTTTTGCCTATATGGCTACTTAGGTCATATCAAAAGAATATAAGATTTTGGATTCAAGGTTGAGAGGATTTTCTATTCAAAAAGTTTCTTCTCTTTGAGAATTTTCAACATAGTCAAACAATCAATCAAACTTATTTATTTATTTCACATTCCAAAATTAGGAGAATTTTGGGATGTGACAGACTACCACCCTTAAAAGAAATCTCGTCCCGAGATTTGGGAAGGCTAGAAAGAAAGAAAGGTTCGGGATCCATTAGGCCTTGTTTGGTACTAGAGTTTTAGTGGGGATTAGTGGGATAATCCCCTAGAGTATTGGGTGAATCCCCTGCCTTCACCCATTCCCCACAAAACCCCACTCACAATCCACTAGGTAAGGGTAGAGTATTGGGGATTGAAAAATACACTAATATTTGGGGAAAAGTGGGGATTAGCGGGGATTAAACTCTCTCAATACTCTAGTACCAAACATACTTTTAAAGTTAAGTGGGGATTCGGGGTTTGATGGGGATTATCCCCACTAATCCCCACAAAAACTCTAGTACCAAACAAGGCCTTAGGGTGCTACCACCCTTAAAAGAATTCTGACTAGGTCACTTCTCAAGGATTCACTTGGCTCAATTGGTTTTCATTGCACATTCTAAACATCATGATTGATAGTTTCCGAGAAGGCACTTCTTAAACTAGCAAAACTCTCATGGTGGGCAAATAGGGAATGTTTACTTCACGATACCCATTAATCATGGTTGAGATTCATTCTTACCGTATATTCCTACGCTTAGCAATGGATGCTTTTAGAAGGGTGTAACAATATACCATTCTAGGGTTTAGGCTCAACATCGACTCTCTGCTGAGGTTGAAAAGGGTACTCAAGATTCGCAAAGCCAATAGTACAAGAGCGAATAATAAGAGTAGTAGGAATGGTGATCAATCCATCCTGCACCCAAATCATTACCCTGTATGAGGATAGGTGAATCACGTTTTTCTATCACTCGGGCATTCTCACTTGCCTTGAAGAATGTTTCCATGGGCACGAACTAATGCTCTATGTATACTCCCATGTATTCAATCAACAAAGCTACTACTAAAACTAAACTATCGATACTTCAACTTTCAGGTTGCGTAATCTACTACATAACATCATTTCAACACTTCATACTCCCACATCTCTTTTTTTTCATTAGACAAAGCATTCTCCTTCCCAAATGCATTGTGTTTTCAAAACTTCCACTTAACACATCATTATATCTCCAAGGGTTCAATATAGGGAAGAATAGATTCTATAGGAAAGGAACGACTAAGAAAATAATCCTACCCATAACTATATGAAGCATTCAACGTCACAAACAAGCAAACAATCATAAGGAATCAACACACAAGCAAACACTTGTATAATAACATTACATGTGTTTAAACTTAGTAGTATATAACCACAAAATAGTTTGAAAGCATTGGGAACAATACTAGAGTAAAATATAGCAACATATAAGCAATAAACAAAATCTTTCAAAACGGTATAGCAGACTTCACGAATTTTTCTGACAGACCTAAGCTCGCCAGAAATTTTAGCCAATTTATGTGCATGTACTACAGATAATTACGCTCCAGATCCAATTTTTTTCAGATTTTTCTGATTTGCCAATAAAATATGAAAAATCGCGCAGTACAACAGGTCAGGCAGAAAACTACAGCAGTAATCCCACGAATTTAAATCAAATTACACCATTAAAATAATTTTTAAACCCCACGAAAACTCCAGCAACTTTAGAGTTTCAAAATAACAGATCCTAAACAAGGCATCACACAATATGGTTCAGTACAAACAAGCAAGCAACCTATATTGTCATAGCACATAAGTTGGTAAGAACAATACGCTAACACGATAGCGATGATCTCCTAAAGAGATAAAATATGGTAGTCCAGACCTACCCAAATTTGGTGAGATGTTCATTTATGTCATGTTATTTGTTCTTTACTTATAGGCCAACTCTCATATAGTGATTTGCTTTATAGAAAACTACTAATAACATTTTCCAATTCTTGTAGTTTTTATGGTAGATCACTTCTTCTACTAATCAAATGAATGGACATCTACAAGTTTAAACAAGGAGAGGTGTTGGAAAATGGTAGACAAGGAATATAAGAACTCTAATAAGTATAAAATATGATAGTTCTCCTAATATAGGTCTTCTATTGCTAATCCATTTCTAAGGTCACGATCCTACAGTCAACACACAGCTCTGATACCATCTTGTAACACCCTCGCCTGATAAGGCTGAGTTCATGTCTATAGTGCCAATCTCTGGATCGGTTCACTGGCACACACAGTACAAAATGATACCAAATATAACTGTGCATCATAATACAACGAATAAGATCCAGAATTTACATTATTTATTCAAGTACACAGCGGAAAACGAATACAAGGTAGATCTCCATCCTTCAAATGTGCCACAGGCGAACAATTGTTGAGTGGAGTCTCGCGACCTATGAACGATCACTCAGATACGATATAACCTGCAACATGAAACGTTGCAGCCATGAATGGTCAATACATTGAATGTATGGCAAGTAGGCTAAAGTGGTTAACAACGGATCTATCAACTACATGCTTATTTGGCCAAGTGGAGTTCAGGCTCATTTGCATAAAGCAACAGTTTTATCCTAACATTTGTAACAAAGTAGTTTTCCAATACGATAAATAGGACACTCTGGTTCACTCCCAGGTGCTCCTACCCAATTATGTTCACCCCACAAGTTTTAAGCAATTAAGAAATAAGGATGGGTGAGAAATATCATAGCATCAAGATGTCGTCGCTCAAATTGTCCATAACCGGGGACACGGCTAATCGATTAGTTTATACACCCTACACGGGTTAGTACACTTTACCCATGTGAATTGGCCAGCCCAGCTCGTACCACCACTCTCATATTGGGTGATGATAGGGAGAAGTCCAAGAAGGAACCGTTCGGGAAGTAGCTCCCTAATCCCGACGCGCACTGGTCCAACCTACACTATCTACATCTCTGGATACGCGGGTTCGAGTTACCACAACCTACTGAGTTCAACCAACCGCCCATTTCATTATTGGCACATGGTTGCACACGAAAGCTTCCAAACAAAGAAACCAATCATTTCTCAGTGTCCTGGGTTCCTTTCCGCAATGATACCACCAAAAATTATCAATCCCATCACACCCAGGAGATTCATTGATTAAGTTGTTTTAGTTTTCGCAAACCAACACATTTAGAATCAACATCAGTGATGTAACCTAGCCCTCGTTCATCATAGCATGGCTAAGCACATCTACCAACGGTGGTTCATCTACAGGAAAACCCTACCACATAATAGGACATAGCATAGCATATACATATCAATTCCTATAGTTGAAATTCTACAAAAGCATCTACAATGCATAGGAAAACAATAGGACATTTATGACCAAGATAGCACCACTTGCCTTTGTTGTAGATGTAGTCGATTAGATAATCCTCACAATTCTCATAGATATAATGGTTGCTCTTGTCATAGCCACAATACTTGCAATCATAGTAGTTGCAATCACAGTAGTTGCACTCCTCGCAATCTAACGTTTGAAGCAAACACAACAAACACCATTCAAAACATTGCAAACATACAACAGTGCAACATTACAAGAAAACATGGATGAACAGATGCATGCATGACGATTTAATGAGTCACAATGGTTGCATTTAGTGTTCTGAACATAGTTAGATTACATGATGCATGTGGAAAGTCATTTAATGCACTAAAGCTTTTATTACTAAAGTTGTATCGATTTAATATGGTGTATACCACTTTAATTGAACTAAATATGTTTATGTCGTATTAAATTGTGAACTATATGTTACTGGATAGAGGTAATGCAATTTAGAGACAGTAGCAATTTGTATCACTTAAAAAGGAGTTATAGATATTTTCTTATGATTAAAACACTATTTCAATGGGTTTAAATATTTCTGTATGAATTTCTGTTTTAACAGTACCAAATAATTTGTCATGCAATTTATCTGTATAGATATTGTCAATACAAAACCTTAGCACTTGGATTCACCCTAATCGGAGTTATAGATCTTTTTGTATGATTTAAATAGTGTTTAACGGGTTTTATATGATTCATATAGTTTCTGTTGTCTAAAAATCAAACTAAAAATATATCTGTAATCTCCACGGAATTGTGATCTCAGGGACATGTTATTTGTAATTTTCTGAATAGTATTTATTTTCTTATGAATTTATTACTCTAAATAAGCCATTAAACCATTTAAATTTTCACGGCAAAACCTTACTGCCAAAGGCTGAACTAATTGCATATTGATGATCTACATGGAACCAGCTTTCCATCGGTATATCATTTATATTTTTGTGACAAGCAATTAATTTACTATGAATTTAATGATTTATAAAGCCATTAAAACTAATTAAATTGCTACGGGTTAAATAGTCGGCAAAGGCTAGATCAACCAGATATTATTAATGTACATTACAGTAGCTTCAATTTGGTATATTGTTCATATTTTTCGGAGTTACAGATAATTTTCTATGAATTTATTAACCTAAAAGACCATTAAAACTAATTAAATTACTGCAGTAACCACGTACAGTAAAAGTTGGATATATTCTAATAAGATGATTCTACGTGAAATTATCTTCAATTTGATATATTATACGCAATTTTTGGACGTGGTATGAATTTCTAATAAATTTTACAAGTTAGACCTATAATATGCAATTTTAAATTCGAACGGAATATTTCAGAGAATATTCCGCTGACTGGACAGGTTGACTTTGCATGCTGACTGGGACTAGATGTTGACCTGACGTTGACGTGACGTTGATGAGGAAGCTGACCGGGATGACGACATGGCACGCACCGGTTTGATTGGATCTCGACCGTCTGGATAGGATCCGGTGGCTAAAAGAAAAGATTGACCCGATTTTAGCTCAGAATAGACAAGAAACAGATCTGTGTTAGAGAGACAAATCCATAGGTCAAATTGAAAAACTTAGAACATGAAAGTTATGCGGAATCATTATTCCTACCTTCTCATCAAAGGAATTTGGATTTGAAGAAACGAGTGCGAGTACATCTTGGATTTACACCGTAAGATCTGAAATATTACGATGCGAAATTCTCCGGCTGTGGTGGATGAAAAGAGGTGAGGTTTGTCGGGATTGAAAGATTTCGCGATTCCTACAACTTTCGTTTTTTGACCGAAGGCAAACGACGAAGTCTAGATGGGTTAAAAAGCGAAATAAGATTCAGGCATATGTAGATTCGGGATTTCGAGGAGAGAAACTCGTACAGCTGTGGGTCCACGAGTTTATTTGGAGATTTAGGATATTGTAGAGATAGGTATTGAAGTAGAGAACAAGTAGAAACAAACGGAAATCGATTCGGAGTTGTAGATAAAAAGTTATAGCAGTTTGAGTAGAGATAGGTTTGTTAAAAACTGATTCGCACGTATTTTAAAGCAACCATGGGATGGATCCTTGTGTACGTGTGTGCTGGTGCTGCGGTTGGTCCGGGTGGGCCGGCCCATTTAAGTTATTTTTTTCTTTTTCTTTTTCTATTTACTTGTTTCTTTCATATCTTTTGCATACGAACTCCAAATGACATGATTCTTGTTTCTAAATTTTTCTAAAATCAAATAGATCATTATAGGATCAAATTTGTAATCTTTTTACTAGTTTGGAAGTAGTGGATTTATAAATCCTTGTATATTCCATTTTATTTATATCTTTATTTGTTTGTATTTATTCCATAACTTTTTCATACTAGCTCCAAATAAGCTCAATTTTGTTTCTAAAATTTTGTAGTATTAATTTGATATATTTAGGATATAATTATAAATAATTTATGCCTTAGCAACAGTGGGTTTTAATAAGTCAATTTAATTACCCTTAGGAACATTTGGGCGAATCAACTACAGTATTTAGATACCAGGATTTGGATTCAGTTTGTGAGAACTTTGCATGGATGTAATGAAATGCTTACGAATGCTTCATGATTTTCATTTTGAAATCTTGCACACCAATTCTACAATCCATAATCAATCCATGCCCTTTTGCCTATATGGCTACTTAGGTCATATCAAAAGAATATAAGATTTTGGATTCAAGGTTGAGAGGATTTTCTATTCAAAAAGTTTCTTCTCTTTGAGAATTTTCAACATAGTCAAACAATCAATCAAACTTATTTATTTATTTCACATTCCAAAATTAGGAGAATTTTGGGATGTGACAGACTACCACCCTTAAAAGAAATCTCGTCCCGAGATTTGGGAAGGCTAGAAAGAAAGAAAGGTTCGGGATCCATTAGGGTGCTACCACCCTTAAAAGAATTCTGACTAGGTCACTTCTCAAGGATTCACTTGGCTCAATTGGTTTTCATTGCACATTCTAAACATCATGATTGATAGTTTCCGAGAAGGCACTTCTTAAACTAGCAAAACTCTCATGGTGGGCAAATAGGGAATGTTTACTTCATGATACCCATTAATCATGGTTGAGATTCATTCTTACCGTATATTCCTACGCTTAGCAATGGATGCTTTTAGAAGGGTGTAACAATATACCATTCTAGGGTTTAGGCTCAACATCGACTCTTTGCTGAGGTTGAAAAGGGTACTCAAGATTCGCAAAGCCAATAGTACAAGAGCGAATAATAAGAGTAGTAGGAATGGTGATCAATCCATCCTGCACCCAAATCATTACCCTGTATGAGGATAGGTGAATCACGTTTTTCTATCACTCGGGCATTCTCACTTGCCTTGAAGAATGTTTCCATGGGCACGAACTAATGCTCTATTATACTCCCATGTATTCAATCAACAAAGCTACTACTAAAACTAAACTATCGATACTTCAACTTTCAGGTTGCGTAATCTACTACATAACATCATTTCAACACTTCATACTCCCACATCTCTTTTTTTCATTAGACAAAGCATTCTCCTTCCTAAATGCATTGTGTTTTCAAACCTTCCACTTAACACATCATTATATCTCCAAGGGTTCAATATAGGGAAGAATAGATTCTATAGGAAAGGAACGACTAAGAAAATAATCCTACCCATAACTATATGAAGCATTCAACATCACAAACAAGCAAACAATCATAAGGAATCAACACACAAGCAAACACTTGTATAATAACATTACAGGTGTTTAAACTTAGTAGTATATAACCACAAAATAGTTTGAAAGCATTGGGAACAATACTAGAGTAAAATATAGCAACATATAAGCAATAAACAAAATCTGTCAAAACGGTACAGCAGACTTCACGAATTTTTCTGACAGACCTAAGCTCGTCAGGAATTCTAGCCAATTTATGTGCATGTACTACAGATAATTACGCTCCAGATCCTATTTTTTCAGATTTTTCTGATTTGCCAATAAAATATGAAAAATCGCGCGGTACAACAGGTCAGGCAGAAAACTACAACAGTAATCCCACGAATTTAAATCAAATTACACCATTAAAATAATTTTTAAACCCCACGAAAACTCCAGCAACTTTAGAGTTTCAAAATAACAGATCCTAAACAAGGCATCACACAATATGGTTCAGTACAAACAAGCAAGCAACCTATATTGTCATACCACATAAGTTGGTAAGAACAATACGCTAACACGATAGCGATGATCTCCTAAAGAGATAAAATATGGTAGTCCAGACCTACCCAAATTTGGTGAGATGTTCATTTATGTCATGTTATTTGTTCTTTACTTATAGGCCAACTCTCATATAGTGATTTGCTTTATAGAAAACTACTAATAACATTTTCCAATTCTTGTAGTTTTTATGGTAGATCACTTCTTCTACTAATCAAATGAATGGACATCTACAAGTTTAAACAAGGAGAGGTGTTGGAAAATGGTAGACAAGGAATATAAGAACTCTAATAAGTATAAAATATGATAGTTCTCCTAATATAGGTCTTCTATTGCTAATCCATTTCTAAGGTCACGATCCTACAAACACACACAGCTCGATACCATCTTGTAACACCTCACCGATAAGGCTGAGTTCATGTCTATAGTGCCAATCCTCGGATCGGTTCATCGGCACACACAGTACAAAATAATACCAAATATAACTGTGCATCATAATACAACGAATAAGATCCAGAATTTACATTATTTATTCAAGTACACAGCGGAAAACGAATACAAGGTAGATCTCCATCCTTCAAATGTGCCACAGGCGAACAATTGTTGAGTGGAGTCTCGCGACCTATGAACGATCACTCAGATACGATATAACCTGCAACATGAAACGTTGCAGCCATGAATGGTCAATACATTGAATGTATGGCAAGTAGGCTAAAGTGGTTAACAACAGATCTATCAACTACATGCTTATTTGGCCAAGTGGAGTTCAGGCTCATTTGCATAAAGTAACAGTTTTATCCTAACATTTGTAACAAAGTAGTTTTCCAATACGATAAATAGGACACTCTGGTTCACTCCCAGGTGCTCCTACCCAATTATGTTCACCCCACAAGTTTTAAGCAATTAAGAAATAAGGATGGGTGAGAAATATCATAGCATCAGTATCAGGTCGCTCAAATTGTCCATAACCGGGGACACGGCTAATCGATTAGCTTATACACCCTGCACGGGTTAGTACACTTTACCCATGTGACTTGGCCAGTCCAGCTCGTACCACCACTCTCATATTGGGTGATGATAGGGAGAAGTCCAAGAAGGAACCGTTCGGGAAGTAGCTCCCCAATCCCGACGCGCACCGGTCCAACCTACACTATCTACATCTCTGGATACGCGGGTTCGAGTTACCACAACCTACTGAGTTCAACCAATCGCCCATTTCATTATTGGCACATGGTTGCACACGAAAGCTTCCAAACAAAGAAACTAATCATTTCTCAGTGTCCTGGGTTCCTTTCCGCAATGATACCACCAAAAATTATCAATCCCATCACACCCAGGAGATTCATTGATTAAGTTGTTTTAGTTTTCGCAAACCAACACATTTAGAATCAACATCAGTGATGTAACCTAGCCCTCGTTCATCATAGCATGGCTAAGCACATCTACCAACGGTGGTTCATCTACAGGAAAACCCTACCACATAATAGGACATAGCATAGCATATACATATCAATTCCTACAGTTGCAATTCTACAAAAGCATCTACAATGCATAGGAAAACAATAGGACATTTATGACCAAGATAGCACCCCTTGCCTTTGTTGTAGATGTAGTCGATTAGATAATCCTCACAATTCTCATAGATATAATGGTTGCTCTTGTCATAACCACAATACTTGCAATCATAGTAGTTGCAATCACAGTAGTTGCACTCCTCGCAATCTAACGTTTGAAGCAAACACAACAAACACCATTCAAAACATCGCAAACATACAACAGTGCAACATTACAAGAAAACAATGATGAACAGATGCATGCATGACGATTTAATGAGTCCCAATGGTTGCATTTAGTGTTCTGAACATAGTTAGATTACATGATGCATGTGGAAAGTCATTTAATGCACTAAAGCTTTTATTACTAAAGTTGTATCGATTTAATATGGTGTATACCACTTTAATTGAACTAAATATGTTTATGTTGTATTAAATTGTGAACTAGATGTTACTGGATAGAGGTAATGCAATTTAGAGACAGTGGCAATTTGAATCACCTAAAAAGGAGTTATAGATATTTTCTTATGATTAAAACACTATTTCAATGGGTTTAAATATTTCTGTATGAATTTCTGTTTTAACAGTACCAAATAATTTGTCATGCAATTTATCTGTATAGATATTGTCAATACAAAACCTTAGCACTTGGATTCACCCTAATCGGAGTTATAGATCTTTTTGTATGATTTAAATAGTGTTTAACGGGTTTTATATGATTCATATAGTTTCTGTTGTCTAAAAATCAAACTAAAATTATATCTGCAATCTCCACGGATTTGTGATTTCAGGGACATATTGTTTGTAATTTTCTGAATAGTATTTATTTTCTTATGAATTTATTACTCTAAATAAGCCATTAAACCATTTAAATTTTCACGGCAAAACCTTACAGTCAAAGGCTGAACTAATTGCATATTGATGATCTACATGGAACCAGCTTTCCATCAGTATATCATGTATATTTTTGTGACAAGCAATTAATTTACTATGTATTTAATGATTTATAAAGCCATTAAAACTAATTAAATTGCTACGGGTTAAATAGTTGGCAAAGGCTAGATCAACCAGATATTATTAATGTACATTACAGTAGCTTCAATTTGGTATATTGTTCATATTTTTCGGAGTTACAGATAATTTTCTATGAATTTATTAACCTAAAAGACCATTAAAACTAATTAAATTACTGCAGCAACCACGTACAATAAAAGTTGGATCTATTCTAATAAGATGATTCTACATGAAATTATCTTCAATTTGATATATTATACGCAATTTTTGGACGTGGTATGAATTTCTAATAAATTTTACAAGTTAGACCTATAATATGCAATTTTAAATTCGAACGGAATATTCTCTGGAATATTCCGCTGACTGGACAGGTTGACTTTGCATGCTGACTGGGACTAGATGTTGACCTGACGTTGACGTGGCGTTGATGAGGAAGCTGACCGATGACGACATGGCACGCATCGGTTTGATTGGATCTCGAATCCCTGGATAGGATCCGGTGGCTAAAATAAAAGATTGACCCGGTTTTGGCTCAGAATAGACAAGAAACAGATCTGTGTTAGAGAGACAAATCCGTAGGTCAAATTAAAAAACTTAGAACATGAAAGTTATGGGGAATCATTATTCCTACCTTCTCATCAAAGGAATTTGGATTTGAAGAAACGAGCGCGAGTACATCTTGGATTTACACCGTAAGATCTGAAATATTGCGATGTGAAATTCTCCGGCTGTGGTGGATGAAAAGAGGTGAGGGTTGTCGGGATTGAAAGATTTCGACGATTCCTACAACTTTCGTTTTTTGACCGAAGGCAAACGACGAAGTCTAGATGGGTTAAAAAGCGAAATAAGATTCAGGCATATGTAGATTCGGGATTTCGAGGAGAGAAACTCGTACAGCTGTGGCTCCACGAATTTATTTGGAGATTTAGGATATTGTAGAGATAGGTATTAAAGTAGAGAACAAGTAGAAATAAACGGAAATCGATTCGAAGTTGTAGATAAAAAGTTATAGCAGTTTGAGTAGAGATAGGTTTGTTAAAAACTGATTCGCACGTATTTTAAAGCAACCATGGGATGGATCCTTGTGTACGTGCGTGCTGGTGCTGCGGTCGGTCCGGGTGGGCCGGCCCATTTAAGTTTTTTTTTCTTTTTCTTTTTCTATTTACTTGTTTCTTTCATATCTTTTGCATACGAACTCCAAATGACATGATTCTTGTTTCTAAATTTTTCTAAAATCAAATAGATCATTATAGGATCAAATTTGTAATCTTTTTACTAGTTTGGAAGTAGTGGATTTATAAATCCTTGTATATTCCATTTTATTTATATCTTTATTTGTTTGTATTTATTCCATAATTTTTTCATACTAGCTCCAAATGAGCTCAATTTTGTTTCTAAAATTTTGTAGTATTAATTTGATATATTTAGGATATAATTATCAATAATTTATGCCTTAGCAACAGTGGGTTTTAATAAGTCAATTTAATTACCCTTAGGAACATTTGGGCGAATCAACTATAGGATTTAGATATCAGGATTTGGATTCAGTTTGTGAGAACTTTGCATGGATGTAATGAAATGCTTACGAATGCTTCATGATTTTCATTTTGAAATCTTGCACACCAATTCTACAATCCATAATCAATCCATGCCCTTTTGCCTATATGGCTACTTAGGTCATATCAAAAGAATATAAGATTTTGGATTCAAGGTTGAGAGGATTTTCTATTCAAAAAGTTTCTTCTCTTTGAGAATTTTCAACATAGTCAAACAATCAATCAAACTTATTTATTTATTTCACATTCCAAAATTAGGAGAATTTTGGGATGTGATGACTACCACTTAAAAGAAATCTCGTCCGAGATTTGGGAAGGCTAGAAAGAAAGAAAGGTTCGATCCATTAGGGTGCTACCACCCTTAAAAGAATTCTGACTAGGTCACTTCTAAAGGATTCACTTGGCTCAATTGGTTTTCATTGCACATTCTAAACATCATGATTGATAGTTTCCGAGAAGGCACTTCTTAAACTAGCAAAACTCTCATGGTGGGCAAATAGGGAATGTTTACTTCACGATACCCATTAATCATGGTTGAGATTCATTCTTACCGTATATTCCTATGCTTAGCAATGGATGCTTTTAGAAGGGTGTAACAATATACCATTCTAGGGTTTAGGCTCAACATCGACTCTTTGCTGAGGTTGAAAAGGGTACTCAAGATTCGCAAAGCCAATAGTACAAGAGCGAATAATAAGAGTAGTAGGAATGGTGATCAATCCATCCTGCACCCAAATCATTACCCTGTATGAGGATAGGTGAATCACGTTTTTCTATCACTCGGGCATTCTCACTTGCCTTGAAGAATGTTTCCATGGGCACGAACTAATGCTCTATGTATACTCCCATGTATTCAATCAACAAAGCTATTACTAAAACTAAACTATCGATACTTCAACTTTCAGGTTGCGTAATCTACTACATAACATCATTTCAACACTTCATACTCCCACATCTCTTTTTTTCATTAGACAAAGCATTCTCCTTCCTAAATGCATTGTGTTTTCAAAACTTCCACTTAAAACATCATTATATCTCCAAGGGTTCAATATAGGGAAGAATAGATTCTATAGGAAAGGAACGACTAAGAAAATAATCCTACCCATAACTATATGAAGCATTCAACGTCACAAACAAGCAAACAATCATAAGGAATCAACACACAAGCAAACACTTGTATAATAACATTACAGGTGTTTAAACTTAGTAGTATATAACCACAAAATAGTTTGAAAGCATTGGGAACAATACTAGAGTAAAATATAGCAACATATAAGCAATAAACAAAATCTGTCAAAACGGTACAGCAGACTTCACGAATTTTTCTGACAGACCTAAGCTCGTCAGGAATTCTAGCCAATTTATGTGCATGTACTACAGATAATTACGCTCCAGATCCTATTTTTTCAGATTTTTCTGATTTGCCAATAAAATATGAAAAATCGCGCGGTACAACAGGTCAGGCAGAAAACTACAACAGTAATCCCACGAATTTAAATCAAATTACACCATTAAAATAATTTTTAAACCCCACGAAAACTCCAGCAACTTTAGAGTTTCAAAATAACAGATCCTAAACAAGGCATCACACAATATGGTTCAGTACAAACAAGCAAGCAACCTATATTGTCATACCACATAAGTTGGTAAGAACAATACGCTAACACGATAGCGATGATCTCCTAAAGAGATAAAATATGGTAGTCCAGACCTACCCAAATTTGGTGAGATGTTCATTTATGTCATGTTATTTGTTCTTTACTTATAGGCCAACTCTCATATAGTGATTTGCTTTATAGAAAACTACTAATAACATTTTCCAATTCTTGTAGTTTTTATGGTAGATCACTTCTTCTACTAATCAAATGAATGGACATCTACAAGTTTAAACAAGGAGAGGTGTTGGAAAATGGTAGACAAGGAATATAAGAACTCTAATAAGTATAAAATATGATAGTTCTCCTAATATAGGTCTTCTATTGCTAATCCATTTCTAAGGTCACGATCCTACCAACACAAACCGATACCATCTTGTAACACCCTCGCCTGATAAGGCTGAGTTCATGTCTATAGTGCCAATCCCTGGATCGGTTCACTGGCACACACAGTACAAAATAATACCAAATATAACTGTGCATCATAATACAACGAATAAGATCCAGAATTTACATTATTTATTCAAGTACACAGCGGAAAACGAATACAAGGTAGATCTCCATCCTTCAAATGTGCCAAAGTAACAATTGTTGAGTGGAGTCTCGACCTATGAACGATCACTCAGATATTTATATAACCTGCAACATGAAAAGTTGCAGCCATGAATAGTCAATACATTGAATGTATGGCAAGTAGGCTAAAGTGGTTAACAACAGACCTATCAACTACATGCTTATTTGGCCAAGTGGAGTTCAGGCTCATTTGCATAAAGCAACAGTTTTATCCTAACATTTGTAACAAAGTAGTTTTCCAATACGATAAATAGGACACTCTGGTTCACTCCCAGGTGCTCCTACCCAATTATGTTCACCCCACAAGTTTTAAGCAATTAAGAAATAAGGATGGGTGAGAAATATCATAGCATCAGTATCAGGTCGCTCAAATTGTCCATAACCGGGGACACGGCTAATCGATTAGTTTATACACCCTGCACGGGTTAGTACACTTTACCCATGTGAATTGGCCAGCCCAGCTCGTACCACCACTCTCATATTGGGTGATGATAGGGAGAAGTCCAAGAAGGAACCGTTCGGGAAGTAGCTCCCCAATACCGACGCGCACCGGTCCAACCTACACTATCTACATCTCTGGATACGCGGGTTCGAGTTACCACAACCTACTGAGTTCAACCAATCGCCCATTTCATTATTGGCACATGGTTGCACACGAAAGCTTCCAAACAAAAAAACAATCATTTCTCAGTGTCCTGGGTGCCTTTCCGCAATGATACCACCAAAAATTATCAATCCCATCATACCCAGGAGATTCATTGATTAAGTTGTTTTAGTTTTCGCAAACCAACACATTTAGAAACAACTTCAGTGATGTAACCCAGCCCGCGTTCATCATAGCATGGCTAAGCACATCTACCAACGGTGGCTCATGAACAAGGAATGCTAGGGAATAATATGGGACATAGCATATCATATACACATCAATTCCTACATATGCAATTCTACAAAAATATCTATAATGCATAGGAAAGCAATAGGACATTTATGACCAAGATAGCACCACTTGCCTTTGTGGTAGATGTAGTCGATTAGATAATCCTCACAATTCTCATAGATATAATTGTTGCTCTCGTTATAACCACAATACTTGCAATCATAGTAGTTGCAATCACACATGTTGCACTCCTCGCAATCTATCGATCAAACAATTGCATACAACATAAACAATAGCACATAGAGATCAAACAAATACAACAAATGCATGCATGACAATTTAATAAGTCACAATGGTTGTTACTTTAGTTCTGAACATAGTTAGATTACATGATGCATGTGGAAAGTCTTTTAATGCACTAAAGCTTTTATTACTAAAGTTGTATCGATTTAATATGGTTTATACCACTTTAATTGAACTAAATATGTTTATGTCGTATTAAATTGTGAACTAGATGCTACTGGATAGAGGTAATGCAATTTAGAGACAGTAGCAATTTGAATCACCTAAAAAGGAGCTATAGATATTTTCTTATGATTAAAACACTATTTCAATGGGTTTAAATATTTCTGTATGAATTTCTGTTTTAACTGTACCAAATAATTTGTCATGCAATTTCTCTGTATAGATATTGTCAATACAAAACCTTAGCACTTGGATTCACCCTAATCGGAGTTATAGATCTTTTTGTATGATTTAAATAGTGTTTAACGGGTTTTATATGATTCATATAGTTTCTGTTGTCTAAAAATCAAACTAATATTATATCTGTAATTTACACGGAATTGTGATTTCAGGGACATATTATTTGTAATTTTCTGAATAGTATTTATTTTCTTATGAATTTATTACTCTAAATAAGCCATTAAACCATTTAAATCTTCACGGCAAAACCTTACAGTCAAAGGCTGAACTAATTGTATATTGATTATCTACATAGAACCAGCTTTCCATCGGTATATCATTTATATTTTTGTGACAAGCAATTAATTTACTATGAATTTAATGATTTATAAAGCCATTAAAACTAATTAAATTGCTACGGGTTAAATAGTCGGCAAAGGCTAGATCAACCAGATATTATTAATGTACATTACAGTAGCTTCAATTTGGTATATTGTTCATATTTTTCGGAGTTACAGATAATTTTCTATGAATTTATTAACCTAAAAGACCATTAAAACTAATTAAATTACTGCAGCAACCACGTACAGTAAAAGTTGGATCTATTCTGATAAGATGATTCTACGTGAAATTATCTTCAATTTGATATATTATACGCAATTTTTGGACGTGGTATGAATTTCTAATAAATTTTACAAGTTAGACCTATAATATGCAATTTTAAATTCGAACGGAATATTCCAGAGAATATTCCGCTGACTGGACAGGTTGACTTTGCATGCTGACTGGGACTAGATGTTGACCTGACGTTGACGTGGCATTGATGAGGAAGCTGACCGGGATGACGACATGGCACGCATCGGTTTGATTGGATCTCGACCGTCTGGATAGGATCCGATGGCTAGAAGAAGAGATTGACCCGATTTTGGCTCAGAATAGACAAGAAACAGATCTGTATTAGAGAGACAAATTCGTAGGTCAAATTGAAAAACTTAGAACATGAAAGTTGTGGGGAATCATTATTCCTACCTTCTCATCAAAGGAATTTGGATTTGAAGAAACGAGCGCGAGTACATCTTGGATTTACACCGTAAGATCTGAAATATTGCGATGCGAAATTCTTCGGCTGTGGTGGATGAAAAGAGGTAAGGTTTGTCGGGATTGAAAGATTTCGACGATTCCTACAACTTTTTTTTTACCGAAGGCAAACGACGTTTAGATGGATTAAAAAGCGAAATAAAATTCGGGCATATGTAGATTCGGGATTTCGAGGAGAGAAACTCGTACAACTGTGGCTCCACGAGTTTATATGGATATTTAGGATGTTGTAGAGATAGGTATTGAAGTAGAGAACAAGTAGAAATAAACGGAAGTCGATTCGGAGTTGTAGATAAAAAGTTATAGCAGTTTGATTAGAGATAGGTTTGTTAAAAACTGATTCGCACGCATTTTAAAGCAACCATGGGATCGATCCTCGTGCTGGTGCTGCGGTCGGTCCGGGTGGGCCGGCCCATTTAAGTTTTTTTTCTTTTTCTTTTTATATTTACTTGTTTCTCTCATATCTTTTGCATACGAACTCCAAATGACATGATTCTTGTTTCTAAATTTTTCTAAAATCGAATAGATCATTATAGGATCAAATTTGTAATATTTTTACTAGTTTGGAAGTAGTGGATTTATAAATCCTTGTATATTCCATTTTATTTATATCTTTATTTGTTTGTATTTATTCCATAACTTTTTCATACTAGCTCCAAATGAGCTCAATTTTGTTTCTAAAATTTTATAGTATTAATTGGATATATTTAGGATATAATTATCAATAATTTATGCCTTAGCAACAGTGGGTTTTAATAAGTCAATTTAATTAACCTTAGAAACTTTTGGGCGAATCAACTACAGGATTTAGATACCAGGATTTGGATTCAGTTTGTGAGAACTTTGCATGGATGTAATGAAATGCTTACGAATGCTTTATGATTTTTATTTTAAAATATTGCACACCAATTCTACAATCCATAATCAATACATGCCCTTTTGCCTATATGGCTACTTAGGTCATATCAGAAGAATATAAGATTTTGGATTCAAGGTTGAGAGGATTTTCTATTCAAAAAGTTTCTTCTCTTTGAGAATTTTCAACATAGTAAAACAATCAATCAAACTTATTTATTTATTTCATATTCCAAAATTAGGAGAATTTTGGGATGTGACACCCACCCGGGTCAGCCACCCCCGCCTTCCTTGGCCGGTGTGCCTCCTTCCTCCTCCTCCTCTCCTTTAGTCCCACCCCGGGACTTTGGGGAGAAGGGGTCCTACTCTTTCCCCTATATAAGAAGGTCTTTATTGGTGGAAAATAGACAACAATTAATTGGGAATTTTTCTAAGGCATTTTTCTTAGAGAATTTTTTCTATATTTCTCTCTTTGTTGAATCTCATAAGTGCGGTTCCAAGAAGGACTGCGCACGTGGGAGACGACACCACCCCGGTACGTTGTCGCCCTGCTGGATCCCAGTTTCAGAAGGTGTACTTCCGCATCTCTTCTAGATCAGGGAGAATGAGAGTCGTCGTCGAACACCATACGTGTGCGAAACTACAGAGCCACTGCCCCTTGTGGCATCGGAGCTGTCGTGCAAGGACCAGGAGGTGACGTGCGAGGAGCATGCAACCTTGAGGTCGGCTACGAGTAAGACTACATAACCAACGTTCCCACAGAACATAACGCTTTTGGTCTACAAGGGTATGTCCCTAAAACCATCATCATGTTACTACATTAACTCATAGATAGATATTAGCAGTGGTGTTGCGCTAGCTAGGAATATTTTTGTTTTCTGATGTGAATCCTTCACCCACAGAATCCAGCCATTATGCATAAGCTACAGAAAACGCAGACATTTCGGCCTCGGCAGGACCATTCCGGGCAAGGTCCAATCACTATATAGCAAGCAACAACCCGAACACTGTAAAAAAACTAGGACTCAGGGCCGAACCACTCCGTCCGGACGATCCTAGGGTCGGACCACTCTAGCCGGACGGTCCTAGGGCCGGACCACTCTGGACAAGCAGAAGAAAGAAACTAAAAACCTTGTATCTTTTGTATACGAACTCCGAATCTGATGAACTTGGGATTGTTGGGATACCAACTACCAGCTCTATAACCAAATAGTGAAAGGTATTAAGTCCACCGAGAGATCGTGAACCTAGGTACATCGTTGTGTTGATTCCGTTCTTAGATACTCCATGCATCTTGCCTAACTCTATTTTTTTAGCAATCTTGCCTAACTCTATTGATCTCTATTGCCATCTCCCATGGTAATATCGAGAAAATCCCACGACAGTCGTCGCAACTGGCTGCAGCAGTGAAGGCATCGGTGAGCCTAGAGCGAGCTAGCGGCGAGAAATACACTTAAGGGTGAGATGGTGCGGGTGCGGCCGGTGCCAAAGCCAAACATGTGGAAATGGACCTTCGAGGGAAAGCTATCAAAGTTTTGACCAGTTCTGACAAAGGGATAAATGGAATTTTTATTACTAAATTAAGTAGATGAACAGGAAAAAATGATATATAAAAAATATATGATGTCAAAATAAGAGAGATTCTATTCAACATGCAATTGGTAAGTTGACACTACCAATGCAATTTAGAGAATAAATGAGGTGTAAGGGGTATTAAAATGTATTGTTCGGTTCAGGGTAATGGTGAAACGGGGCTGGAGGAGCTTCGGGGAGGGCGAGACATTGTAGGCTGAGATATTAGTATAGACTATATAAGACTAGCTGAATGCCGTGTGTTACTATGGAAGAATAAACTTAGAAATAGATATTAATAAAAGCAACACTATAATTTACAACGGATACATTACATCCGTCTCACGAGTTGTGTTGCACTCAGTATCGCCTTATATTTGCTCAGAGTTTTAATGCTCAGTATAGACTTCTGAATAGGACAGTTAAAGGTCTAAGTATAGAATAATGTTATGCAATATAAAATCTTATCCAAGATAACAGTTTTAGATTACTGGTTCTATCAAGAATAGAGAACATAAATCAAAACTTGCCGCCAGTGGTTTGTACTCGATAGAGTTGATAAGCTAACAAAGATACTGTATGCTAAATTAACATAATGCACCGCTATTTTTGTTGTCTGGATCCCACCTCAGCTATCATGGAGCCCATTCCCTGGAAACCTTCTTAATGAAAAACACGAGTCCAAGTTTCAAAGCTAAACAAACCACCAGACCCTTTGTAAGACCCATCATAATAAGATCATTTTAGTTGGGGCATAATATTCTGAGTTACTTTTATACATGCCTAATTATATATCTTCAGAATACAGACAATATAACCAAGCTATATATCTAATCAAAAGCTTTCCACTAATCAATACAAGGAACCGCAAACTCAATATTGCAACTTGGCACAATAAATAAAGGTACTAGGTTGTAATGTGTGTATCATACTCATGTGCAAGTCTCCCCTTGCCTAGCTTCCTATAGAGATAATAATCAACTACAGAAGCACCGAGCTATATGCCATTGTATACAATCAGAAGACCAGATCGAAGCTAGGAACTACTGTAGCCGGCGTTTACCTGCGGGCGTCTTCGTCCAAGGCGAGGATGGAGGAGCAGGAAAGCAGAGAAATCAAGCTCGCCGATCTGCTCATCTTCCCGAGCACATTGAATTAAAGTGAATCGAGACGGGGTGGTATTGAATTGCTCGTTTGCCTGAAGAGGAACGACATCCGACGAGGATGGCCTGTGCACCCAAGGTCGTCGGCCGAATCGCCACAGGTTTTGTCCCCATAGACAGGGAAAATAAGCAAACCGGTGAGGCTGTCCCTGCCTCCTCTGCCCTTCCCCTCCCTCGTGGTTGCACATCCCCTGCCAATTCACCTTCCTTGACGTGCGACCGCTGTCGAGGTCCTACCACAGATACGAGATGGGCTCCCTCGAGTTCTCCCATGGCGGCGAGGTGCTCCGGAACAGGGCGGAAGCGGCCATGGTGGTAGTTTGGCGGCGCTGGTAGTCCCGAGGAGAGGAGGCCAGGGGGAGGTGCTGCTTCTGTCTGGGCTGCTGGGACCAGTGGTGGGTGGCGAGGTGGAGCCGCAGCCGGCGGCGCACGCTCATGGTGGTGGGGATTAATCGGGGGTTGGTGGACTGGCGGTGGGGTGGAGAGGATAAGGAGATAAGGAACTGCGGGTTAATTACTGTATTTATTAAGGGTTTTTATGTAAAACTGCAGCGACGGACGAAACAAAAACCACTCTAGCCTTTTTATATAGTAGAGATAAGAAGATAGATACGCTCCCTCTGCCTACAAATAATTGTACTCTTAGTTTTTGTCCTAAGTCAAACTATTTAAAATTTGACCAACTTTATACAAGATTAACAACACATATGACATCAAATTGCTATACTATGAAATTACATTTAAATAAAGACCGATCTAGTTATACTAATTTAATACTGTACTTAGACGTTAAAGTTTTTTAGATTGGTGAGACGTGAGTTTCCGGGACACGTACGATGGCTCCCCAAATGAAAACTTCTGATTATTTCTCTTTTCAAGGTCTCAAAAAGAAAAGGGGGATACTGTAGTGCTGATCATTTTTACAAGTGCAATCACCACACACTAGACGTCTTGAGGCATGGGCCACCAAATAGCTGCTGGCTAGGGCGCTGCCTGAATGTGCGCATACTTGATCACCTTGGAGACGGCCTCCAGGACTTCCACGGGGGTCACGTTCCCGACCACGGTCACCGTCTTGATCGCCAGCTCTATCTTAACGGACACAACTCCTGCACAAACAGTTCATTCCGGTTATCTTGATCCATTCCGGTTATTAGGGAGATCTCATAGTTTGTCGATCACCACAAACGATGAGGAGATACGGGCAGCGCAGAGCTAGCTATATATATTTCACTTCATCACACCTACCTTCCAGCTTGGAAATCTGCTTCTGGACCTTCCTCGCGCAGCCATGGCAGTGCATCGATACCTTCAGGACCACGGTCGTCTGCGCCGCCATGACAATGCAAGCATAGCACGCCTGCGAATTCACCTTCGGCTCCGCCTTGGGCTGCTCGTCGACATCCGTGACCGGCACGACGCGATTCTGGTCCCGGTGGCTCCTCAGCAGCCCGCTCCATTCGTTGCTGTCTTCGTCCTCCTCCGGGCCGGAGCCTGCTGAGGAACGGGGCAACCACCGCAGAGCTTTCTTCAGAACCATCGTTGCAGCGATGCACTGGATGTCCGGGCGCAGTTAACAAGAGCCACCAGGCCAAAAGCAACTCGCATATACTATATAGTTGCGAGGTCTTTTTTTTCCTTTTCGTGGGGAGATTGGTGCAAGATCAACCACCCAGAAGCAACAAAGATTCTTACGAGAAGTCGCTGGTGGATAATCTACCCGTAGTTCAGCTACTGGTCCAAATGATCAGACCACCCTCTGTGCTAGCTACTGTGAGGAGTTAGATGGCGTTGGGTGACCCGTAGGCGGTAGAACAATCATGTTTTCTACATGCCGATATTCACTTTCGTTCGCGGGTGCAAATGCACACACTGTGAAAAAACATATTTCAAAATATTAAAAAATTTAAAAACAATTTCACATATACATTAGAACATTTTATATGTTGGTTCACAAGTTTTCAGGATGAAAGAACATTTCATGTGTTGTATATAAAAAGACAAAAAATGTCATGTGAATAGTCGTATTTCTGTGACACATTTTGTCTTTTTATACACGACACATAAAATATTCTTTCATCCCAAAAACTTGTGTACCAACATAAAATGTTTGAATGTTTATGTAATCTTTTTTTCGAATTTTTTAACGTTTGAAAATATGTTTTCTCACAATGGGTGCATTTGCACCTATGATCCGAATTGCCGCCTCCACCATACATGCTGCTACTTTACTCTATAAATTAGGTCAATATTTAATAACTTCGACTTAGGAAAATCCTAGAAGTACACTTATTCGCGGACGGAGGGAGTAGTCGGTATTGCCTAAAAAAAAGTTCGATATAGTCGATGGAGTCGTGTCGGTTGGATGAAAGTATATCGAATTGCCGCCCCCTAAGCTACACAACGGCAACAATGAAAGTAGATTTGCCAATCTAAAAAAATTACCCCAATCCAGAATTATGATTTCGTAGTTCTTTTCTAAATTTATATGTATCTAAACATGTTTTAGTTTAAGATAATATTAATCTAGACAGATTTACATTATCTAATTCGGGATGGAGAAAGTAGATTTTCTTTTCCGTAAAAAAAAAAGAAAAAAGTTCTATAAGACCGCGGGGAACTTAACTTGCGCTACGAGCGACAAATAGGAGGCCCCGTCGATCTGGCCGCCTTCGGAAACGATCCAACCTCCGCTAGCTGGTAGCCCAGGGCTTTTTATTCGTCCTGAGTCCGGCAAAGAGTTGTATCAGTGGAGGTATTGAAATCATGTAAACTAGGACCTGGCTTTCCGTGGCTTGTCATCAAACTATTAGTGAACGAAGCGGATTGCCCTACAAAAAAAAGTAAACTAAGCGGATGCTGATCAGTTTCCAAGTCCCAATCGGTGTATGTATGTACTCCTATAAACAGACCAGAGAAGATGCAAATCACATAGCTTTTCGTACGTGTACCAGTCCCTCGCCCGAAGCTCCCAGCAATCTATTCCAATCCAACGATTCGATCCATCCCACCAGACGGCCGGATATGCTTGGCTCATCGGAGCCTGTCCCTGACGCCGTCGCCACGCCGACGCCGGCGCACACAGCCTCCACCATCGTCGCCGAAGGTGTGTCCGGGTCGCACGTCCTCACGGTCCAGGGATACTCCCACACCATTGGCAACGGCGTCTGCGGCCCTATACCGTCCAGCCTATTCAGCCTCGGAGGGCATACCTGGAGAGTCCAGTACTACCCTGATGGCGTCAGCTCAGAGCACGACGACTGGATATCCGTCTCTCTGTCCCTCCATCACACCGACGCTACGAAGACCCAGGTCAAGGTAAGATGCCGGTTCAGCCTGCTGGACCAGGCCGGCGAGCCGGTGCCGGAATACACCACGCCGTACCAGGCACGGAGATGCCACGCCGACGGGCACGGCGTCACGTCACACAGGTTCATCAGAAGGGAGGACCTGGAGAGCTCGGCGTACCTCAAAGACGACCGTTTCAGCATCAGGTGCGATGCCAGCGTCGCCATGGGGATCCGCACGCAGCCCGGCACGACGACGACAACGCCGTTCGCCGTCACGCCGCCGCCTTCTTCCGACATGGCCCATCAGCTGGGCCGTATCCTGGAGACCGGCGAGGGGGCCGACGTGACGTTCGAGGTCGGCGGCGAGACGTTCGCGGCGCACCGTGCCGTGCTCGCCGCCCGGTCGTCGGTGTTTGCGGCGGAGCTCTTCGGGCCGATGAAGGGGGACGACGACGCAGCGTGTAGTATACGGATCGATGACATGGAACCCAAGGTGTTCAGGATGATGCTCGGCTTCGTGTACACCGACGCGTTGCCTAGCATAGATGACGGCGAGGTCGCGGAGATGGCTCAGCATCTGTTCGTGGCGGCGGATAGGTACAACCTCGAGAGGCTGAAGTTGGTTTGCCAGAACACGCTGTGCCGCTACATGGACGCGAGAATGGTGGCGACTACGTTGGCCCTTGCTGAGCAGCATGGCTGTGACGAGCTTAAGGAGGCATGCCACAGGTTCCTCGCCTCGATCCAGAACCTAAAGGCGGCCATGGCGACTGATGGTTTCGAGCATCTCAAGACTATTCGCCCTAATATTCTACAGGAGCTACTCCAGCTTCAGACCGCTGATGCCGAGCTTGATGATGACTAGCTCGTCACCCATTCTCTCGCGACGCACGCACACAGGACAAGGCGTTATTGGAGATCATTGGAGGCCTTGCTTGCACCGTTGGTTCTTAGTGTTGTCAGTCCATTACTACTGTGTCCTCTTGACAATGTTTGTTCTTAATTTTAGTGAATTGCAGCCATTCAAGCTAGCACGCCTCAGTGCAACCGCAAAATTGTAGGGAGCAACAATTCATGGAAGTGTAACATCATTTGATGAAGTTTATGCATATTTTCAGCCAAAATTATGATCATGTCGTCTGTGTAGTTTTTTTACACCATCATGTCTCTTCCAAAAAAAAAGAAAGAAAAAGAAATATACCAAAGGGCCATTATTGCCACAAAGGACACTATTCATATTTCAGGAAATCTCTTGCTACTTGTAACAATCCTCATATATGATGCAACAGCTAAACCTGTGGCCTCCCTCCAGCATAGTTTACACCACCTCCATGTAGTTCGACTGAACATTTAATCGATTACAACCAACAGTTGAAGCAGTGTACTCACGTTATCAGCGGTAATATTCCAACTTCTAGGATCTTGGTTACTCCCCTGACTAGAAACAACGGAAGATGCAGAGACTGGGGCAATCTCCTTTTCGAAAGAAAAAAAAAGCAAATTACCTGGAAATGAAGCCAGGAAAGCAAGCATTTGACAGTAAACACAAAATCAACGCAGCTCCTCGGCCAAAAGACTACATGGAACTCAGAGCTTGCTCCCTCGACATGTGGAGCTTCTAGTTTTAAATGATTTTTGTTCAGTTAATTCTTTCGCAAATCCACTATAGAATTACATACAAGAGCCAACACACTGAATATAACTTCTAACAAAACTATGACTTCGGGTGTTTCTCTGCTCCTCAAATTTTAAGAAATATTGTGATGAGATTTTTTCTCATTACAATGTTCCTCGATGAGAGGTAATACATACTACAGAAGTATTTCATTCTGAATTCTCAGTACATCCAGTAGTACCTTGATGGAGCATGCTACAGGTGGTCTAAATGACCGAATATTCGACAAACTAGCTCACAACGCTGAATGCTCTTCCTTGCTTACACCGTATTCTTCGACAAGCTTCGTCACAAGTACCATAAGATCGACAAACGCGCTGAATGATGCTCGCAGAAATCGGGCCTCTACAGCTTCAAAACGCCTGAATTCACAAATATGAGGGATTAAATCAACTAGACCCAATGCAGTAACGGGAAGGCGGTCCTCAGAAAATATGGTGTAGATTTACTCACACGACAAGCTTGCCACCAGAAACAGTCATCTCCCTCCTGACCTTATCTGGCTGCAACTGCAACACAAAACACACCAATTAATTTATTAATTTTGACATATATCCCATGAACAAAGAGGAAAGGGGAGTACTTCATGGAAGGAGGATACATGCTTAAAATTAGGATATGAACTTCTTACCTCTTTGTCAACAACTAACATCTTGTAGACAATGGAAGCATGTTCTTCGGATCCATAATCGACGTCAAAGTTGCTGCCAAACAAAAAGGTTGTTTTACTGCAGTGCACTCCAGAATTCTCGAGGAACCATTAACATGAGTGCATGAAATGTAATATTTGCATCAAATCATTGTGGGATCTATTTATCAAACAATACTGTATGGAAATAGCATCTCAAAACGATCAATACACCATCACACGTTGCTAAGAAACGGTAGATACCGCAGTTCTTTTAGAACAGCAGATTGATTCATCATCACACCTACTTATAGTCTCGATGCTCGAGAAAAAACAATCACCAAGATCGCTAGTTTTATATCAGTGTGATCAGACCAGACTATCAGATGCCCCTGCTATTATTACTTACCATTCAAACGCTCAATAAAGTCGATGAAAAGCACTTAATCTAATATATAACACTAGGATCACATGATCAGGATGAATTTCCCACGCGGCCTTGCCTTTTTTTTCTAAAACTACCGCCAGCTTCTTCAAGGCAATCCGTCGAACAAGAAGCGTGCAAGTGAAAATAACGCGAGGTGGTAATAACACAGCAGCCAGCCAGCACCTACTCCTAGCAATGGGAAATCTACACGGGTTTGCTGAACAGAAAGGCTACAAGGCAGAAGAGCAAACCACGACGGATAAGCTGTGATGACACGCGCAATCTCAGACATCAGGCGGAGGGAGAGGAGCGAGAGGGGGATCACCAGGTGAAGTCCCAGCCAGAGGAGGAAGAGAAGGAGGCTGGGACCGTCGCAGCAGCCATCGCGGCCACAGGTGTGCCGGGTTATCTGGCCTGGTGAGAGCTTCGTAGAATAGGCCACCTGGGACGCGAGAGCCGTTGAGGGGACGGCGGCGCTCAGTGTGTCTTGCGAGCGCGGCGGGAGGAGGGGCAGACCCAAACCTGGCCAACGGGCCGGCCAGGCACAGCACGCTCTAAACGGGCCTGGCCCGGCACGGGACATGGCGGCGCGTGTAGCTCAAGTGTTGGGCCGTGCCGGCATGGGGGCCTCGATCTCAGGCCCGGGCACAGCACAGATGTTAAACGGACCGGCCCGTGACACGTTAGACATATGGATCTGTTAGTTTTATCGGCTGGCCCGTTTAACAAACATATAAAAATCATCGCGTCACGTTTATTTCAACTAGCTTTCCGTGGTCTGGTGGTAGGGGCGGTGCGGCAAGGTGAGGTCGCGGGTTTGATCCCTAATGCCAGCTTGATAGGTCGTGTTGGGCTGGCACGGGCCTGACACGCCACGAGCCGGTGTCGGGCTATTTTAGCGGGCTCACGTGCTGGCCCGTTTAATAGCTGCCCGTTGGCTAGGTTTGGGCAGACCAATGCGGGACGGCGGACGAAGATCTATTTTTTCGTCAGAAGCGAGGCGTAGGCTAGCAAAAGAAAACAAGAGTATTTTCAAAAAATAATAATACTCCCCTTTCACAAATATAGGATCTTTTAGAAATTATTTCATCGGTTTCAAAATATAAGATGTGTTAGGTTTGTGAAAAAAATATATTTATACTTTTTTAGTGCGTAGATTTATTCCAAACCCGAGTGAACCTGCATACCAAAAAAAGTCTAAATACATTGCTTCACAAAGCTAAAACATCTTATATTTTAAAACGGATGGAGTATAAAATATAGTAGATACACTCTAAAACGAGTGAACATACACACTAATACATATCAACATATATTAATTTAAAAACTACAATATCTTAATATTTTCTTGCACAAAAGCACGAGATTAACAAATGATTAAATGTAGTCTTTATTTATCTAAATGCACTAGTAAGAAGTTGCCTTTTAGGCGGCCATTGCACAAGAACATCCTTTTACCATGTTGGTAAAAAATAATTGTTGATGGCTACCATCTACAGGTCCGCCAACCGCCCGCGCCACAAGAACATCGCAAACGGTGTAAAATTCGTATATGAAAAGTTTCATAAGAACTCGTGTACATATTTTTTCTTTTAGGTTAAAGATTATTTATTTTGGGATGTACCGGTGGAGATGCTTTTATAGACAGCTCACGTCATCCTAGTGATTGTTTATAAGAGCTCTTATAAAAGCTATTTTGGGATATACTAGTTCAGGTGAAGGAGGAGTTCAAGTCGCCAGCCAGGTGCAACCCGTCGCGGGGGATCGTCACCGGCGAGCCGCGCCAGCTGGAGCAGCCCAGGAATAGTCAACGCCCACATCGTCCCAAGCCGGTGCCGAAGGACACCGCAGCGAGTCCGCTCTAGCCGCCCTCCTCTGCCAGTAGCGGCTCCTAGCGAGCGCCGATAACCCTGAGGAAATGTCCGGCTTCGGCTTGGCGTGGCTTTACGCAGTGAACGCTCACAATGCCTAGGAGGAGACGGTCGACCAGGTGATCAAGCAGTCCATCCACGAAGCCAGCTGGGAGCTCGTCGACTTACGCACAAGGACGATGAAGTTGGTCCCAGCGATGGCATCAAGGACAAGCCACGGACAACGCATGGTCAAGCGGCTTTTTCAAAGGCGAACCGTTGGACTTCAGCGTCTTCGACCAGTACGGTGGCGATCCCTATCCCGGCGACAGCCGCCGTCACCATTAGTTTAGTGTTTTGTTAAATTTTGTTTGTTTTAGTTGAATTTGGCTCAAATCTTGTAAAATATAATGAAATTTAAATAAAATTTTAAGTTTTCGTCATACCCTAAACGCGACACAAAGCTACGGCGTCCCCCAAGCTCTTGATGCAGCGCTTTCGCCTGACATCGTATGAGAAAGTCGACTGACGATGGTTTAATGACTTACCATAGAGCTAATTTTTTTTAAAATAATACGAAATATTTAATCAATATCATGAATAATACACAAAATCAGAAATTTTCAAAGGTGGCACGGCCTCGGTGTTTGAACTAGTACTAGTCGATGGTTCAACTACCGAGACCGTGTTACTTTTGAAAATTTATAATTTTATGTATTATTTATGATATTGATTAAATATTTCATATTATTTTTTTAGAAAAATAGCTACCATGGAAGCCGGTAAGAAATTTCAGGCAGAACTTACATGTAGTACAGTATGCAAGAGGGCGACCCGGCCCTCACCGGTGAAGTCGCCATCGATCCACCATCCATCCGTACTGCTGCTTGTCGCCATGCCCGCATGGGAACGCTCGCTCCCCGTGGCCGTGGGTCAGGCGGCGCACCGGCGACTTCGTACCATGCGCTAGTCCTCTCTTGGGAGTATGCACAGCTCGTCCTGCGCGCGCGCACATGGTTGTCGTATTCAGTGCTACGCGCTGACATCTTTGAATGTCTTCGTTTTACAGTGACATTTTTGAACGAGTTAAATACACTACCGGTTCATGTACTGGTTAGGCTGACTCGATTTAGTCCTCGTACTCGGAATTTGCTGAATTTTATCCGTGTACTTGTGAATTGGGCTTGATTTAGTCCTAATTAATATTTTGTGTTGAAATTGCGCTTACTCGAATGCCATACGGAGGTGTGTCCCACTTGCAGGAGTTAATATGGACTGGAAGTTTGCAGTTAGCCCCTCCCGTGTTACCCTGATACCATTAGTTAATCTCTCGTTGTAAATATGTCGCTCCACCTTCTGGTCCAACGACCGCCGCCTCTGTCACTGCCCGTCGAGACCTTCCTTTTGTCCTTCCTCGAATAGAACTGTCTCGTCTGAAAAGATTTGCGATGGCGTGGGGCGCTCTACATAACGGAGCTGATGTGGAAGGGGTATGTTCAAATATGTGGCAGTGAAAAAACATTCTAGATGCGAGAGGGTGTTCCTGCAAGATTCCGGTCCACGTGGCGTTCGAACCGGCGCAATTTCGATACCAAACATGGATTAGGACTAAATCAGGGCAAAATTTAGTAAATTCCGAGTATAAGGACTAAATCGAGTCAGCTAGACAAGTACAAGGACTGTTAGTGTATTTAACTCTTTTTGAATGTCCTTTTCTATTCTGTGGTGACGCGTAAGGGCATCTTCGTTTGGGTCGTTCGTCCGTGGTTCGGCTTGTCCGGACGGCTGCGCACAGCAACGCGATTTAAAACGGACAAAAACGGACTAACCAGGCCAAGAGAAGAAGGCTCATCTACATTTGGATCAGCCAGTGGCCATGTCTGTCCGTTCAGACCTATCTGTCACTCAGATCTAGGTCACCGATGGGTCGGTCCGCCCGAATTAAGCCGAATGCGTCGCACCGCTGGGCGCCGTGCACGCCCCGCGCATCCGCTGACGCTGACCGAATGGGTCGGCCCGATAAAGATGCCCTAATAGATTCAGCTGGCGCACCTCCAAGTAGGACGGGTGGCCGTGCTCTTTTATATTGGCCACTAGGGCACCACGGCGTAGCCCCATTATGTGTACTCTAGTTCGTTACAACATATTTAGGGACCAATTTAAACTAGCACTGGTTAGAACTGCTAAGCAATATAGTATGTGTATATCCATCTTAACATTGCCAAATTCAACGGCTTGGATATTTCTACTCGGTTTAATATGCATACCGGTGTTGTAGTGCCTTCTCTGATGTGTTCATGAGAGGTTGTGGTTGATGTGGACTGATGAGCAACGGATAAATCTACCAACTTGCAGTTTTGTCTAGTATGTATATATATGACGATCCTTATCATCACCAAACCTATTTGGAAGCAAGTTGCCAATTTAAGTTGCCGATCCTTTGTATGAGTGGTATGAATGATATCATGTATGACTTTGATAAGAGCTCCACTAATATTAATCTGTTGCGTTTGTATGTATTCCGTTCTATTGTGAAAAGTTGTGGCCTATTTTAACTTGGATACAGTGGGCCGTCTTACACCTGCAATAATTGTCGTTTCTCTTTTAAACCTCTCTTTCAAAGGTTGGATAGGTGCTTAGTAAACCATGAGTGGTGTTAATTACCATGTTTCTAATGTCTACAACATGCCCCTCTTACACTATTTAGTGACCACGCTCCTATCATCCTTTCTACAACGGGCAATGTTAATAAGCCAAAAAGCAGAATGAGAATGTCGATCTAGGGGTAAAAAATCTATGCCCATCCTCCTTAGCCGGTTCTTGGGGCGTCTCATCGGAGTCTACCCAGAGAAATTTTATTTTTCGGCTTGGCTTTGGATGTGACCCAACATTGTTGTAGTTCTAAACTTTTTAAAGCGGTGTTATTGTTTTCCTAATGCAAGTATTGCATATAGAGTTCTATTGAACAGAATCATTCATGTGACTGTTGCATCAGCAGAATAAAACTTTTCTAAATTAAACATATTGAAGTCCTATACATCGTACTACACTACGATGACACAATAAAGACTCAATGATTTGGTTACAATATCATTTGAGAATAAAGTGCTAGAGAAGATTGGTTATGAGGATATTATTGAAGATTTCGTTTCAAAGAACACTAAAAGAATGATGTTGTTCAAATAAATATTATACAACCGCAAGTTCAATAGGTACTTTCCTTCATATATCCAATTGCTATGTAAGATACTCTAGCATATACATTGTTGAATAGTTAAAAAAATTCTAATGCATAGAGTCCCATTTTAGATTTCCGCACGGTGCCCTAGATTTTGCCGGCTCGGCCTTGCAGGAGAGGACAACGCGGCCTATTTGCTCAATGCAGGTCAACCTAAACGGATCAAACAGACACACTCGATCTTCGAAATGGGTCAGCCCGCTTGAGATAACCTTAGACGCCTCCATTATCTTCCAAATACGTGCAAAGAAGTGTGATATATGCGACTACTGCCCATCTTTCATATACTCCTGTGAAGCACTCCCTCCACCGGGAAACAAGTGACTCGGATTTATCTAGATTCTTCACGCTAAAGCATGTATAGATACTTGCAAATCTAGACAATTTTCGAATCACTTATTCCGGATGGAGAGAGTATGACCAAACGAGTTTCGTTTCTATGGTATATCTATGGTTGTAAACGGATAGGATAATTTTCGCATTGAATCCTATTTAAGGTATCCATATTCGATTTTAAACTATCCGGCGAATAAGGGTATCAAATTTTGAAATACAGTACGACAAATAATCCGAGTTGTTTCAACAAAGTGGATAATCTGATTTTTAAGTCAAAAGTCAAGTTTAGTCTAACAATTTAGTAATTATTTAGTTACGGAGTTTATTTTGACGAACATGTCTATTTTCTAAATTTTATTACTTCCTCCGACCATATTAGTTGCCTTGGATTTGTCAAAATTTAGATGAACTTGTATACTAAACAGTGTCTAGATTCATCCAAATTTTAATAAAATTGAATCAACTAATATGGATCGAAAAGGAGTACCATATCTCTCTAGTTTATTAACTGCTCCTGCGAGGCTAAAAAGGCCAAATTGCTCTTGAAGTTTTGCTAGGAATATACTTATCAACCATGATATATAGTATTTATCCGACTATATCTACTTCCGGTCTATGTTCACACTGTTTCCGATTCGAATCCGCAGTTTGAAATGTCGAACCGACCTTTATCCGCTTTTCTCTAAATAAATCCGAGAAAATAATATGATAGTAGTGGATATGGCACGAGCAAAATCCAATCCGATATGTGCCGTGTATATCTGCTCCGCTGCTTGTTTCTTCGAGTCTCGGCTACAGGAAAACCGCAATACCGTTGTCCCAGGTCCCACACATCATAGGCCGCGACAGGGGGAGGGCCCTCCGGCGAAGTGGAAAGTGGAAGTGGACGTGGGGTTACCGGATGCGGCTCACCCGGGGGAGCGGCCGGTAGTCGTTGTTGCTTCCGCGTTGCCTCCCCCTCCCCCCACCCCCACGAGGGCTCTAGTCTAGCGGGAAACAAACGTTTTCCCAACGATTCTTTAACCAACTTGGCCCACTTTCGCGCTCCTCCTCTTTTCCTTCAGGTCGCAACCGCCAAACCAAGAAAGAGATAGTAGTACTACTCGTACATCGGGGGAGGAGACTCGATCGAACGAACGACCACGAGCGCGGCAAGACGAGCAGGAAAAGTCAAAGCCTCGTGCTGCTCCCGAGATCCTTCTCGCCGTCTTCTCCTTCTCCTTCTCCGCCCGCCTCCTCCTCCTCCTCCCCCTCCCCCATCCCCTCTTAACTGCGCCCGCCACCGCCGCCTCTCCCTTACCTCGTCCCCACCCACTGTTCGCTGGCTGGAGTGTTGCTCTCTTGCTCACGGCCGGCTGCTATCGATCGGGTTAGCTACGCTCTCCTCGGCGCTCTCTACCTTATCTGCAAGGTGATTCTTACGCCCTCTCTCTCTCTCTCTCTCTCTCTCTCTCTCTCTCTCTCTCTCTCTCTGTTTGTTCTGTTTCTCCGTCTCCGATTCAGCTTTTGTGTTTGGGTGAGGCGGTGGGTTTGCTTCCATGGATTGGTTGGTTGCCCCTGCCGGACCGACCTTCGCTGCTGTGGTTCTTCTACCTCAGATCTTCTGGGGGAGAAAAGTTCCCCCTTGCTGCCCTTTCCGGTGCTCGATTCTATCTCGTCCCTTTCATTTCCCATCAGTTTCGGTAGCAGCTTCGAATCAATATAGCCTCGCCAGGATTTCGGGTGCAATTTAATCTCTCTTTTCTGCGAGCATAACACAATCAATTACTAATTGCCTTTTTGCTCTGCGTCGAAATCCAACTTTAATCCCGTATATTGGATTGGATAATATATTTCTGGTCTTCAACGGCGGCTCCTGTACTGTGGTTGCCTGTGTTCCTTTCAGACACAGATAGGGCTGCCTTTACTTGATTTGTCACAATCAATGTTTCATTCCTTGCAAAAAATGATGAGCAAATGGCTTCTCTGCTCAAGCCTTGGGAGTAGTTTCACATTTTGATACCGTCTTCCTGCCCGTTACCTTACTGGATCGAATCATAACTTGGTGAGCCAGGATATTAGTATATATGGCTACATAGTTACACAAAGGGGAGGTTCAGCTTCAGCTTGCTGCATAAATTTGGATTCCAATAATAATTAAAGAAACACAAACCAGTGTTGTTTAGTAGTCCAATTTGTCTTTCTTTTTTTGTTTGTGCCTAGCTGTTCACACGATAATTGACATTGGAGTCAGCAAACAAATTTGTTAATGGTCACTAATAGACCTCTCTTTTGGATCCATCTATATTTAGGCATTCGGAGTAGTAGTATATATAGTAGTTCTCTTCTGACAGCCTACTACATATATTTGTTTCAGAGATTCCTTCCAGTTCGTGCTGTCAACATGGATTGCTGCTTTCCGTTGTCGCGAGGGCGACATGCTGCTAAAGGCGATGATGGTGAGCATCTTCTGCATATATGTCTTAGATTATATATGCTGAAACAGTAATCCGTTCTTATTATCATCTCTTCTGTCGTTTCTTCGCCTCAGGTGTGCATAGAGTGAAGGTCTTTTCTTGCAACGAGTTGAGAAAGGCAACTCAAAATTTTAGCGAGGCAAATAAGATTGGAGAGGGTGGTTTTGGTTCCGTATACAGGGTAAATATGCATGACTTGCTGGATCAGTGTCTAAATGTCAGCATTATCTAGCGCCTTCTGCTTAAACGTTTCATTATTTTGCTTCATCAGGGAATGCTCAAAGACGGCACATTTGTTGCAGCCAAGGTGTTGTCAGCGACTTCAAGGCAAGGCATCGGAGAGTTCTTAACTGAACTTACGGCGATTTCTGACATTAAGCATGAAAACCTGGTCACGCTTATCGGTTGCTGTGCTGAAGGGAACCATAGGATCCTCGTTTACAATTATCTTGAGAATAACAGTCTTCAGCAGACATTGCTAGGTAACAACACTTTGTTATACCCAACATGTCTGCAGTTACTCAGTTCCTTCCCCTCATAGGTTATCATACTTACAGATTTTCTGGATGTGCTATTGCAGGATCTAGGTACAGCAGCATTCAGTTCAACTGGGAGGCTCGCGTGAAAATTGCCATTGGCGTTGCCCGCGGACTTGCATTTCTTCATGAGGAAATCCGTCCTCACATTATCCACAGGGATATCAAAGCGAGCAACATTCTTCTCGACAAGGACCTCACCCCTAAAATTTCTGATTTTGGATTGGCGAGGCTCCTCCCTCCCAATGCAACTCATGTGAGCACCCGAGTGGCTGGCACATTGTAAGCATAACCCCCAACCCTTGATTTTCCAGCCTTCTTTTCACAGACTGAACTTGCTGTTCTGACTTGTAATTTCACTTATGCTCAGAGGATATTTGGCTCCTGAATATGCTATCCGGGGTCAAGTGACGAAGAAGTCCGACATCTATGGTTATGGAGTTCTTCTGTTGGAAATTGTTTGTGGCAGGTGCAACACAAACACCAGATTGCCTAGAGAAGACCAATTTCTCCTTGAGAAGGTCAGCTCTACTTCTTGCAGATAATATCGAGAACCTGTAATAATTACAAAATAGCGTCAATTTCATATCAATGCTACTAAACCATTAGCTCAGAGACCAAGCTTCCTAGGAGTGCTGCTGAATTTGACAAAATCTGTTGCATTTGCTTTTTTTTGCAGACATGGGCACTCTATGAGGAAGGACACCTAGAAGAGGTCATAGATGCCGACATAGACGACGACCTGGACGTCGAGGAGGCGTGCAAGTTCTTGAAGATTGGCCTGCTATGCACGCAGGACGCGATGGCACGCCGTCCCCACATGAGCACCGTCTTTAGAATGCTCACGGGACATAAGAACGTTTCCATGGAGAAGATCACTAAGCCCGCCATGATCACCGATTTTGCGGATCTCAAGATCAGCAGCAAACCACCGGGACCGAACGAGACGACGCGCTCCAGCACGTCGAGATCCTTCACCACCACAGAGATGACGGAGCCCTTCTCGTCGTCGGATACGCCCACGCAGTCGTCTATGTGAAGGAAAAATTGGGTAGAGTTAGCGCTGTTTGGTTTTGCACACTGTCGTACGTGTGATAAATACCATGTATACATTTTTTTGCGAAAATTTCTTTGGTTTTTTTTTTGTACCGAGGAGAGGTCGGATGATCGGCAGCCTGTGGCTTGCCTTCTCTGTACGGTGTAATTATTTGGAAAGGGAGGTGATCAAGAATTAGCTTTTGCAATGATTCACATCCATCTCTGAAACTGTCTCGCCATGCTGTGATTTCAGTGTTCAGTGTGTCACATGGGTCGGCCAGCCTGACGGCCTAGATGAATCAATCCTTCAGGCGCCATCTCTAGTCTCATCCAGAGAGGAGCTGCAGCCTGAGCTACGGCTGACCTTTGGAGCACGCCATGCCGATGTCGGCACAGAAGAGAGAGAGAGAGAGAGAGAGAGAGAGAGAGAGAGAGAGAGAGAGAGAGAGAGAGAGAGAGCTGTGCATATCACGCGCCGTTACAGGGACACGGTCAGGCGGCGGCATGCATCCGCCGATGGTGACCGGCGTGCCGTCATCGAGAAGAGGAGAATAAGGGATCAAAACCCTCAGAAATCCTAGCAGATACCTCTCGAGCTGGACGCGAAACCGTCTGGCATGAACATGTCAGACCATACGGCGATATCAGTATGGGCGATATACCTGTTGAATAGCTGCATAGTCAACGCGTCGAGGTGAGAGCGACCAATGCAGAAGTCTGTGATGGTAGGATCACGCTATTTCCCATGCCTGTGGCTGTCAGGTGAGCCTGATCGACAGCAACCCAGGAGAAACGTTCTTTCTGCCGCGACCTGGCGAGGGCAGAACCAGCAGATCCATTTTTTTAGAAAAAGAGGGCCCCTTCCTGGTTCCCATTACTGGAACCTCACAGAGTTTGTTACATCACACAACACACGGGCTGAAGCAAAGCGCAACAGCCAGCTAAATTCCTGCTACAAGGCTACAACCTCCAAAACACCACACACGTCAACAGCCAAAAGTTTCAGATAACAGACACACTACCACCATACAGCCACTGACCCTAGCACACAACTCTGAGACTGCTGCGGCATCACCATGTAGCCCTCACCATTTCCCCAGGGCCATCACCATGTAGCCCTCACCATTTCCCCAGGGCCGGCCCTGGGTTGGTGGGGGGGGGGGGGGGGGTCTGGAGGGCGGCCCCCCCGGGCCCAAAAAAATTGAAGGCCCTCCGCAGATGTGCTCTTCATATATGGTATAACATAGATTGCAGGAAAAAACAGTATAACTCAACGTTTTCTGTCGGGACATGTTTCCAATAATCCCATTAGAGCAGACTGGGCCGTTTGGTTTCCTAAACTAGACTAACGTTTCTGACTACACGAGTCGACTAGTCCAACATCCGGGACTAGCGAGCTGATCGCATTGATCCTTCTTAAAAAAAAGTCCGATCGCATCTGTCCTTCCCAAAAAAAAGGCAGATCGCATTGATCTGCTACTCACGAGCCGCGACTCCTGTACGGCGTCGGTAACTATTCTTCTCAACTCTCGTCTGTCGATCAATCGTAGGCACGCCGTCGCTCACCCGTCGTCAGTCGCCCATTGGCCATTGCCTATGCCAGACGGTCATTGAATCAAGAGATCACGTCTGATCCGATCCCAGCCTACACGGAAGTCAGAAGGTATTAGACATTTGTTTCCAATCAAACTTGGGTCGATTAGTTTATGCCCTAAATCCCTAATTCTAGTTTTGATTAGTAGTTCTTCTTTTTTCTATGTGGTTATTTGGTTGTGGCGCCTGATTCCGGTGCTAAGAAAAGAAAAAAGAGGAAGCAAGAACAATAGAGTTTCAGAGAGGATCGCTTCATAAACTTTCGAAGAGTAATATGAGTACTTCGAGGAATCCAGGTAAGTTGGCACTAGTTCTTGTGAGGGAACAAAAAAATGTTGATCTAGAGGATGATATCGATATAGACGAAGCGATCCTATGGTTCATCTGATGTTGAGTTAAATGATCTTATTTATGAGTTAAGTGTTATGAAATTTACTTTGCAGATACACCAATGACTGCTATGGAATGTTCGAGCTTGTCCTAAAAGCAGATTGTTATCCTAATATTTTTATCTCTTATCGGATCTTATTTACTATGCCTATGATTGTTGCATCAGCTGAAAAAAGCTTAATAAAGTTGAAACTATTGAAGAACTATTTAAGATCTACAATGTCTGAAGAGAGGTTAAATGGTTTGGCAACTCTATGCATCGAAAAGAAGTTATTGGACGACATTGATATTAATTCCATTTTCCCCTAACTTTGCATCTATGAATTCGCGGAGAACCTTTTAAGGTAATAAGTAAACATTGTTATTTTTATATGAACATTGCGATCGAATATTCTTGAAGTATTTACTTTTCATCAAATTATACATGTCTTTCGATAAAAAAATTGTAAAGGCCCCAAATTTTAGTTTTGCCCCGGTCCCCTGAAATCTCAGGACCGGCCCTGCATTTCCCACCAGCTCCAAGTCATTTGCATCTAGGGTTCTCGCCAGATCTTCGGCAGTGATCCAATCTTCCTCACCCACATGAGTGAGATTCTTGAGTTCGACCATCGACTGTGTCATCCTCCTCTTCTCCACCGTCACCCAGGCTCCAGCCACAACAGAAGCGGAGGGGCACGCGCCATCGATTTTAGGCTGCCCACTAATGTGTTCAGCTTTCCTTTTTCTCCTTCCCCAAGTAGGATTCCCCACTGTGCAAGATTGTAGGCACATTTTCTCCATAGCTCCTGCATTCCAGGCCAAACGGCACGTTTGAAGCATAAATCATTTCGTATAAGCCAAACGGACCATATAATTGCAGCATATATGACATTTTCAACTTTAAGCAGTTTATTGTTTTCCCATCTATCAGCTACCATCTCCATTTTCACTGGAATATCACCAGTGATCCTACCAACTTCCTTCCAGGCAGATGTAGTAACAACACATTCAAAGAATATAGGTGATTACAAGTCTCTAATTCATTGCAAAATAGATAGGTGAGATCATTCACATTTTGTCTCTTAACAAGGTTGTCTCTAGTGAGCATCCTGTTGTGAAACACAAGCCATAAAAATAAATGGATTTTTGGTGGAACTTTAACATCCCACACTGCTTGAACATGTACAGGCATAACACCTTCAAAGTTGAGGACAACATATAGTGACTTGACACTATATTGACCACTAGACTCAAGTTTCCACATAAGGTAATCCTCATAAGCACTAAGGTGCAAGGACTGAGCAATCTGGACAACTTCATACCATTGAAATAACAAATTCTGATCAAAGCATCTCCTAAGAGTAAATTTGAGGGTTTCCCCATCCCACACATTAGCAATGCATGAGTTTTGTTCATTCAAAATCACATATATATCCCAATATTGGGTAGCTAAAATACATGAGCTAAACCAATGATCCTCCCAGAATTTTACCTTTTTACCATTCCCCACTTTCCATTGATAACCCATGTGAGCTGCCCTAGCAGCCCACATCACACCTTTCCAAAAAGGTGAAGCACCAACCTCACGACAACAAAACAAATTGGGGTGATTGATATCATATTTATGATCAACAATTTGTCTCCACAACTTGTTCTCATCCAAAAAATATCATCTAATCCAAGATGCTAATAAACATCTATTCACAGAAAAAACAGTTAGTTAAAGCAATGGGCCTAAACTTCTGAATAGTTACAGCATTGGCTTCCTTAGGGATCAGTGTTAACAGGGAAAATTTCAATCTGTAAATATCAAGATCACCCATATTCCAATCATTAGCAAGGGCTAGAAGATCACTCTTAACCACATCCCAAAATTGTTGAAAAAATAGAAAGGATAGTCCATCAGGCCCAGGGGCTCCTTCAGCATAAGAGCTGAAAACAACATCCCTAATTTCCTGTTTTGTAAAATCAGCATCCAGAGATGCATTTTGTTCAGGAGTAACTTTATCACAATCATCCCAAAAATCCTCAGCTAAATTAATATTTGGCTTACTCTCATAACCAAACAGCTCCTTGTAATAAGAAACTGCTATATCTATCATACCTTTGGTATCAGCCACTTCTCCATGTGGTCCCTCCAGCATGTCAATCTGCTTCTTCCTTCTTCTCTGGTTAGTTACAGGGTGAAAATAAGCAGTATTACGATCACCTTCTAAAATATTCCTCTCTCTAGACCTTTGTCTAGCTTTAATTTCCTCTTTCTTCCAAATATCAGTCAGTTCGGATGAAATAGATTTCATTCTTTCTTTAGAATGAGGATAAAGATGTTGAGTTTCAGATAAAACATCTAGTAAATCATATTCAACAACTAATTTTTGCTTAGTTTTGTTTTGGTTGGATTCTAAATTAGCATTCCAACCTTTAAGACTTTTCCTAACATTCCTAGATTTGAACTGCCATCTGTCAATAGCTTTAATACACACACAGGGGACAACCCAAAGCTTAGAAACCATCTGGGAGAAACCATCTACTTGCAATCACCACTTCTCAAACCTAAATTGTTTAATTTTAGGCACCACCAGAGCCCCAGTTTCTACAATAAGAGGGGTGTGGTCAGTGCCCACTCTAGCTTTAGCTATGACATTACTAGCTGGGAATAACGCATCCCAACAAGTAGAAACAAATAATCTATCAAGCAAAGCCATGACTAAATACTCTTGGTCATTAGCCCAAGTAAATTTCCTACCATCATTTTTAATCTCTGTCAGACTATATTTATTAATCCAGTCATTAAAGAGATCAGCCCAATGTTGATTAATATTTTCAGTATTTTTCTCACAACTTTCCCTAATAAGATTAAAATCACCACCTACTAAAGTAGGCCCAACCCAGGAGAACACATTATGCAGTTCATTAATGAACTCCAGCTTGTGTTCCACATAGGAAGATCCATAAACTGAAATGAATATCCAGACAACTGCATCATTTTTATTTTTAACCAAAACAGATACAGTGTAAGAGTGGATACTCCAAGACAATACATCAAACAAATCAACACTAACACCCACTAATATACCACCAGCAGTATCTTTAGCAAGCAACCAATTCTAGACATATTTATCAAAAGGATCTAGTTGCTTGAGCTGAAAAGGAGTAAAATCCATTTTCTTTGACTCAGAGAAACTAATAATATCAGAACATGTCTCTCTAATGAGATCATGCACTCTAGTAAGCTTATCAGGTCTGTTTAGACCTCTAGGATTCCATATTAGAGCAACTACCATTATCAAAATGGAGTTTTTTCCTACTCTTTTTCCTAAAAGAGACCTCAATCCAAGGTTCCTCCTCTACCTGAGTCTCACTAGTGTGATCCATCAGTGAGGTAAATGAGGCTAACAAAGCGAACTATTTAACTTTAACTAACAAGAAAAGAACTTGGTCCCGACATGCAGCTGGCTTGTCGCAAGTATGCAGTACGCGGACAAGCTGGAAGTAATCTAGATAGGAAGTAATCAGCTCAGGAAGTAATCTAGATATGACACAATTGGTAGCCGGTAGCAGTTTTGGAGCTCCCTCGAATATGTCCTTCGGGCATACCTCCGGGAAAACGCGACTTGGTTGTCCGCAAGCTCTTTTCTCGCATGAGGAGAGAAACAACACACACGGTGTTTGGTTGGCTGTATTTCTCCATTTTAGCCAAGAAAAATGCAAGTGTTAAGTGAGGCGATGGGATGGAAAACCCTAGCCGCCAGCCGCTGCCCCTTCCCACCTCTCCCCCTCCTCCTCCCGCCGCCCTAGGGCGCAGCCGGGCAAAGTCTGGCCGTCGTCGGCAGAAGGGAAGGCCTTCCTATCCCCTTGCACCAAAGATCGGCGTGGTCTGTGTTCTACGATTCAGGGCGTGGTGTGGTCGGGCAGAACAACGAAACAACATGGTGGTCTGCACTATGGAGGACGGCAACTTCGATCCAATCCTTGTGCGACAAGGAGATGGATGACATGGGCTACGGGATCGCTAGTCGCTTCGGTTGTGGGGATGTTTGCGTGTGCATCAAGATCCAATCATTAGTGTATGGATTTTTCTAGTTGTCGGTGAAAGCCGAGATTGACGATGCCGACATCTCTTGATGTCGTTTTCCTTGTTTAGGGCATCGTTTTTGCAGTCCCCATTTCCTTACTCAGGTGGTCTAGGGGAAAACCTAGATCTGGGTCTCCCGAATCGGACACTGGCGACAATAAGGTGTTGTTATTCCTACTGGTGGCATCGTATTTGGAGAACTATATAACGGGAGAGGTTTAGAGGTGGAGCGGTTGCTCCTATCACATCAATGAAGACAAGTTTCAGTGACATGGCGTGATAGGGTCTCGTCGTCGAACGCGTGATGGTGGACACGACAAAAGCATGGAGGTGTTGTTGTCTGACATCATGGCGGTGACACTGCTAGATCTTGCAAAGTCATTGCCTTGATCCTTGTTTTAGAGAAAGGTTTCGGTATCAACTTCTAGAGCATGTGCGATGGTGTGCTGAGGGTCAGTCAGGCCGGTTTGTGCTTCCGGCTCGCCATTGAGAGGTTGGGTGAGGCCTCCAGTTTTATGATGATGCGCGTAGGTGTGAGGTAAGTGCAATGGCCCCAACATGGCCACCCCCTTCATCAATGTTGTAGGTGTTGTGACATATGTTGTTAGTGTTGTGGCTTTAGATTGATCTTTGTAAGTTTTTGGAAGGTTATGTTGAATAATAATAAAAAGTTGTGTGCATCATTTTCATGCAGAGGTCAGGGGTATCACCTCCATTTCAAAAAAAAGATGCAAGTATTGAGAAGTTGAGAGTATGGTTGCAAGAAGCAATCTTATGTGGTAATCTCTTCCATTGGAGTGGTGAGGTTATTTACCACTCATCACTCAATACTAAAATTTATAGTAAGGAGTTATAATCAATTTATCAAAAGGGGTAGTAGTAGCAGCATCGCTCGAACCAACAGTTACCTTTAGGGGTGATACACCTCATACTTGGGCATAATGATGATGTTCATATGAGGATGGTTCACTATGGGCGTCTGCATCAACTCAAGGACCTTCGGGCAGGTCTAAGATTGGGAAGAAAGTGTGTTAGTGTAGATCAATGCATCATTACGAATAAGCGGAACAAAAACATTTCCATGCTATCTTACCACGAGGTTCTACCTCATTTTCTCCTCATCATTGATCATAAAAGTCATGTTGTTCGGACACCATCCGACGCCCTCTTTCTCTCTAAGCTTCCTGTCAAGTTCTACTTCATTCTCCATTTCATGAGGTGGTTGTATAGTAGAAGAGTGGTCACTGTGACCCTAGTGATGAAGAACATATATATTGAGGTCTTGTGGGTAAATTCTCCCTTTGAAGGTAGATGACACACAAATAGAAGATCCAATTTAGAGTTTTAATCTTATCATCTATGTCTAGGGCTTACACTAGATGGTGGGGCATATATATAGGTAGCCACAAAAACATGGGTACTTTGGATAACTAAAGGAAGTTTTAAGGGGTTACATGGGTTGAGGCCTAGCTGTTGTGCGCACGTGCACTAATGGGTATGGTACCTTCAGTCTGGTAGTATCAGACGGGTGGTAGCGTCCATAGTCAAAGCGGTAGTGCCGGTTTCGCGTTGGCTGCGGCCTCTAGGTCCGGCAGTACCAAGATCTTGGTACGGTAATACCAGGGTCGCTATAGCATGATGTGGTAGTACCATGCAACAAATCCATGGAAGAGTATCGCAATATTTTAGGATTGTGTTCTAGATTTTGTTAGATTACAAATTTTATGAAAAACTGAGTAAATGTCAATTTGCATCAACACATCTTGAGAATCTGGGCCATATTATTTCTGATAAAGGAGTTGCCACTTACAAGTCTAAGACTGGGGCTATGTTGTTCTGACATGTGCCCACAAATTTACAAATTTAAGTGAACTTAGGAGATTTCTATGACTGACAAGCTATTCGAGGAAATTAGTTAAAAACTATGGTTTTTTGGATAAACCATTAATATGAAATTGCCTATACCATGGAAATCATGATGGCAGTAGATAAGTGGAGGAGATTCTTGCATATAGGCACATTCAGTCATTAAGACTGATCATAAAATTCTATGTTGTATGGATGATCAAGTTCTAGATACATAACTACATACAAAAGCTATGGGAAAACTTATTTGTCTTATATAAGTTACAATATAACAAAGGTGTGGATAATAAACATGCATATTCTTTGTCTATAGTTGGACATGAATTTGAATTATAGGCAATATTAGTCATTCAACCTAACTGGATACAAGAAGTATTAAATTCTTATGTGGTGGACCCTCAAGCTCAATGGTTGCTACATGAACTATCCATTGTGGGCTCTAATGCTCAAGCTTTTTCTACGATAAATGAGGTATTACAGAAGGATGGAATACTGTGGACTCGTGCTATTGTGGGACTACAAAATAAAATCATTACATCAAACTGAAATTCGGGTTTATTAAGCCATTTGACCAACCGGATCTTGTAAATAATGGCCCATCGAAAGAATTTGGCCTGATTGGTCCATGCTAACTTTGTGGTTGAACAATCTGGCCCATACTTATATTTTGTTCATGCTTCGCCACTGGCCGTATGTATCAATGGATTTCATTGAAGGTTTAACTAAATCTAGCGGATATGATGTCATGCTAGTGATAGTTGATGGGTACAAAAAGTATGCCCATTTTCTTCCCCCAAAACATAAGTGATTTTGATAAAAAAAGGAGACATAAGTGGAAATGCGCTTCCTAATGATGAATACAGTGGAATAGGAAAGTGAACGCTGACCTACGTGTCATTGTGTCATAACTGATATCAGCTGTGTTTGGTGAGGCGATAAAAGCACTCGGAATTCGTGGACCTGGTAGAAAGAAACTTGTATTGTCTATTTCATAGTCTAATTCATCTCTTACTCCCGAAAACATCTCTATCCAAATTCGGTTATCCTTAAGATTTGGTGAAGCAATTCATATACCTTAGTGCATAACACGTTATCCATTGGTTATGTTCCATTGTCTTAGCTGCAAGTTTGGTTGTTCTTGTTATTCCTTTTTACACTAGTATATGTATAATCTGCTTTGTAAGAGAATTATTTATCATTTTATATTGGACCGAGGAAGGTACTTCATCGGCGTTATTGACCACTTGTGAACGGGAAACGCCGGCTATTAGAAACTAGGCCCCCGGCCATTGAAAGAATCCGCTCTGACAGACAAAGCCTTCACTACATTCCATGTGTAATTTGCTTTGTCATACTTATATACTTCTTATTACACCACGTTCGTTGACTGGTGAGCCGCCTAGAGCTGGTTAATTACAACAGCGATGAGAGGAGGCGACTGAGAGGCTCCATATCCTTGTGCCAAGATCGTATTCCTCCTCTCCACAAGTCAGAGAAACCCTCTCACTCGATCAAACCAGGCTCGCCTCGGCGCTATCTATCTTATCTGCAAGGTGATTCCTGCGCCCTCGCTCTGTACTCAGTTTCCCCAGCTCTGATTCACCTCCCCGTGCGTTTGTTTGTTTCGGGCTGGGTTTGCTTCCATGGACTTGGCCCTGTCGGATAGAGTTTCGTGGGCGTGGTTCTTCCTGGGATCTTTTGGGGAGAAAGGGGGAAAGTTTCCCTTGCCGCCCTTTGCGATGTTTCTCCCCTCTCTCTAGTTTCAGTTTCTCTAGCTTCAAATCCAAATTGGTTCGCGGGGATTTCGGGTGCAATTAGCTGGCCTTTTCTTTGGGTGCGAACATACGACAATTAATTTGAGCGATTTCCTTTCGCTCTGCGTCCAGAACCAACTTCAATTTCAGGTTGGATGCCTTATTTAGGAATTTTATGATCTTCAACAGGGATGGCTGGTCCAGTTGCGTTAGGTGCCTGTTCCTTTCAGGAGACATAGGGCCGCGTTCACTTGTGGCAATCCGTGCTTCTTGGTACTTTCGCATTTCGATATCTTCTTTGTCCCCGACCTTTACTGGATTTAATCATAGACTGGTGAGCTAGGATAGTATGGCTGGATTGTTAAACATAAGGGTTCTTCAGGTTCAGCTTTCTGTTATAAAATTGGACTACAATAACGAAAGAAACACAGACGAATCTTTGTTCGGTAGTGCCTGTCATTTATTCTCTTGTCTTCTAGTCCAATTTGTGTTTTTAATTTTTTGTCTAGCTGTTCACAGAATAATTGAAATTTGAGTCAGCAAACCATTAAGTTAATGGGTTACTAATCGACCTCTGTTTTGGATTCATCTGCTGTTGCAATGGAAGTAGTAGTACATAATTTTCTTTTCTGACAGCCTAGTAAATATATTTCTTGCAGAAGTTCCTTCCAGTTTGCTGTTAACATGGATTGCTGCTTTATGTTTCGAAGGAGATCTCAACATGCTGTTGAAGGTGATGATGGTGAGCGTCTTCTGCGTACCTTAGCATGTAGCACTCCATGTTGAAACAACTCTCCCTTCTCATACGATTTCTTCTGTTGTTTCTTTACCTCAGGTGCACACAGTGTGAAGGTCTTCTCTTACAATGAGTTGAGAAAGGCAACTCAAGATTTTAGTGGAGCAAATAAGATTGGAGAGGGTGGTTTCGGTTCCGTATTCAGGGTAAATATGCACCCAGTTGCTGGCCACTCTATCAGTGTCTAAGCGTCAACATTGTCAAACACCTTTTGCTAAACATTTCATTCTGCTTGATCAGGGAATGCTCAAAGATGGCACATTGGTTGCAGTGAAGGTGCTGTCAGCGACTTCAAGGCAAGGTGTCCGAGAGTTCTTGACTGAACTTACAGCAATTTCTGACATCAAGCATGACAACCTAGTCACGCTTATCGGTTGCTGTGCTGAAGGATCACATAGGATCCTTGTTTACATTTACCTTGAGAACAACAGCCTTTCACAGACACTGCTAGGTATAACACTTTGATATACCGAAAATGTTGGCCGTTCATCTATCGATCGCTTCAATGGTTATCATACTTACAGATGTTTCGGATGTGCTATTGCAGGGTCTAGCTACAGCAGCATTCAGTTCAACTGGAAAGCTCGCGTCAAGATTGCCGTGGGTGTTGCGCGTGGACTCGCATTTCTTCATGAGGAAATCCGTCCTCACATTATCCACAGGGACATAAAAGCAAGCAACATTCTTCTCGACAAGGACCTTACCCCGAAAATTTCTGATTTTGGTTTGGCGAGGCTCCTCCCTCCCAATGCAACTCATGTGAGCACCCGAGTCGCAGGCACATTGTAAGCATAATACTAACCCCCAAGCCATGATTTCAGAGACTTCTCTCACGGACTGGAATTCCTGTTCTGACTTTTAATTTCACTTATTTGTAGGGGATACTTGGCTCCTGAATATGCTATCCGAGGTCAAGTGACGAAGAAGTCCGACATCTATAGCTTTGGAGTTCTTCTGTTGGAAATCGTTTGCGGCAGGTGCAACACAAACACAAGATTGCCTAGTGAAGACCAATTTCTCCTTGAGAAGGTAAGATCTATTTTCTGCAGATAACATCAACTACCCGTAAAGGCAATTTGAAATTTAATATCTCAGCAACTAAACGTTATAATCGCAGACCAATCGTTCAATGAATAATACTGAATCTGAGAAAATCTGCTGCATTTGTTTTGCGCAGACATGGGCACTCTATGAGCAAGGACATCTAGAAGAGATCATAGACGCGGATATAGAGGGTGAGCTGGATGTCGAGGAGGCATGCCTGTTCTTGAAGGTTGGGCTGCTATGCACGCAAGACGCGATGGCACGCCGCCCCCAGATGACCGCTGTTGTCCGGATGCTCACAGGAAGCAAGAACGTCTCCATGGAGAAGATCACTCGGCCCGCCATGATCACCGACTTCACGGAACTCAAGGTCAGCGGCAAACCACCGGAAGGAGCGAACGAGACACACTCCAACACGTCGAGATCCTTCACCACCACCGAGGCGACGGAGCCATTGTTCTCGTCGTCGGAGACACCAACACAATTGTCGATTTGAAAAATTCCCCGGCAGAATTAGAGTCTGTACATTGTCGTGTGATAGATACGTGCAAATTTTTTAGGATATTATTTTCTTGGTTTTACAGTTACAGGGAGAGGCTGGATGATAGGCAGCCTATCGATTGCTTGCTTGCTTTGTACGTTGTATATATATATCTGGAAATGATGATTATCAGCACAAGCCTTTGCAGCGATTCATACCTCTGAACAACTACTACTGTCTTGCAACTCTGTTAGACTTCAGTCTTCAGTGCGTGTGCGTGCATGCGTGTGTGACAGGGTCGGCCTGGTGGCCTGGATGGATCAGTCCTCCAGGTCATCCATGGTATTTTTCTGAATAATTTGGATGACATATGCTGACCAGATTCATTCCTAACCTGACCAGATTCATCCAGACACGAGTAGCAGTCGTGTGCCACACCTGACGAAACAATCACGCCATGCCGATGTGAGCACAAAGAACTCCGTCCGTATCACACGCCGTAACAGGCACACGGTCAAGCAGCGCCATGTCTCGGCAGACGGCGACCAGCGTGCCGTCGGGAGGAATTGAAGAACGGGTAAAAAGTTCCAGAGATCTCCAGCAGGAAAGTCTCAAGATTTCTCCCGCCGTACGCGTCACCCTCCTCGATGTGGGAAACCGTCCGGCATGAAAATGTCAAACCTTACCTGTTGAGGAGCAGCTGCGTTGTCAACTCGTTAAGAGTGAGAGCGACCAATGCAGAATTCAGTGATCACACCGTTCCCATTACTGTGGCTGGCTGGGAGGTGGGCCCTGTCGCCGGCTAGGCAGGAGAAACGTTCTGCATCTGTGGCTGCAGGGACTTGGGCAGAGCAAAACCGTCGGTGAGGTAAACGAGGTTGACACACCTGAGCTGAAGAATCAAGCAAAGCGAGGCAGACAAACCGAAGAAATTCACCACCACTGGTCAAACTATTTTTCATGGACCAAAAAAACTAGGTATATGTCGTGCAACCGGCTTATCGAAACTTCGGAAGAAGATGAAAGTTTGTACAAGCAATCACGATTAACGTCTATCACCACTACTAGCTCCGTCCGAAATAAATGATTTCGATTTGTCTAGATTCACATGTATGAAAACCTTGACGAATCAAAGTCACCTTTTTTGCAATAAAAAATATATTAATAACGTGAAGCCTCCGACTTACGAGATGACTGAAGACATCCAGGATGTATATAGCCGAAAAAAAAAAGAGAAAAATATACCTGACACTTGATCAATCACTCCAGCAGCAGCCTCCTCTAACCATCACTAAGACGACATTCGGACTACAAAATAAGTTCTCCAAAAGCAACGCCTTCAATAAAGGAATAATGCACATGCGTTGTCGCCACCTGATAGAATATCATATAGAGGCTTCGACAAGGGGTTTTATTCATTCTTTGAACAAAAAGATAAAGATCGGTTAGATTCGAACTGCATTTGCAAAGGTAATAACTACTATGCCAACCAACATCACGATCTTCGGCAACTTGGATTTGGTTCTCTCACAAAAATCGTCAGTTGAAGAGATGAAAACCATGGTTCAAAAAAGAAAAAAAGAGATGAAAACCATGAAAAGCAAGATCCCGAATAAGAAACTAGAAACCGAGAAAACTACAAGAGTTAAGACCTGTAGATTTTCACCAAGAAAGCCCGAATTCCTAAAACAATTTCATAAACAAGATCATTGTCAAGTACAACTAATAAAGGCGAGATCTTAGATTTTCACCTTGACAATCTTGTCTCGATAATAGAGAAGCACCATAAAAAATGCAGTTATCTAATGAAGCCGCCCCCGCTGCTACAAGTCACCAAACACCTGAACATGATCTTGATTGCATCCAATATACCATATACTAGTCTGCCGTAACTTCAAGACCCCCAATCGCGGATGCCATGACTTTCTCCACCATTGTCACTACCATGGGAATCTAGATTTAGACATGTCGCATGGCATTCACAAGAAAGCGAACCTTCATGTTGCACTCTGTTGAAGCAGCAGTACTAGCTAATATGGGCACACACGACCAAATCCTTTTCGATCAAGATATCCATGGACACCATGCGCCAAACCGCGAAGACCTTCGTAATGGGAAGACTGGAACTTGTCGACGACCAGATCGGGAGGCCGACATGAAGCAGATAGGCGACTTGGCAGAAGAACACTAGAGCCAACCACCATTACTCCCAAGCGAGCAGTCCCCACGCCGCCAGCAGTCTCCCTTCGGTACTGGCTATCACAATCCCCACCACTAGCAGCATGAAGGCCATGTCGGCAACGAAGAAGATGACCCACGCCGCCCAAAGCTTGTGCTAGATGGTCGCACGGCTTCAAGCCCACTAATGCAAGGCCACCACCATGCCGCCAATGTGGGGTCACGCATCCACGCCACCGTCGTGGGGCCGCACCACCACACCCCTTGCCTAGTGTTGCGTCCCCGCCGCCATCCACCATGGGAGGACCATCGCCAGCTCCCGGGGTCGCTGCCTCGGCTCCCGATCTTCGCCACCTACAACACATCATCAGGGGCAATGAACCGCATGGACCGAAGTGCTTCCTAGGGAGAGAAGGCACCGCGCGAGGAGACAACCCCGTCACCGCTGTCAACCAAGCTGGATTTGCCCACTAGTATCCTCTCGCAGCAGCATGGAGGATAAGTGATGGGGTGTTGGGACGGCAGTGGCTAGGGTTTCCACCTAGGCCACCCTGGTGGAGACCTACGCGGGGGAACCGGTCAAGCGGTCACTTGATAGTAGTACTGCGTCCCACCCATATTAATTGACTTAGGTTCATGTAAATACAAATATATCTAGTCAAGTTTTAGTGCTAGATACATTCGTATCTACACAAATTTGAGTTGACTAATGACAAATTTGAATCGACTAATGTGGGTCCGAGGGAGTATCTTATTTCCGGACGCGGACGTAGGGAGTATGAAATTTCTGAGGAAAATTGCAGCGAACAGCTTTTGCCGCCACAAAGAAACTTGGTATGCACCGAACAGCTTTTGCCGCCACATGTAACTGTCTATCAGTACTACTGTATGAAATTTCTGAGGAAAATGGCAGTACGGTACAAGAAAAGGTAGCAGGGCAAGGACGGCAGAGCAGAACAGTACAAACATCTGGCGATTACAATTATTTGGTCCCTCTGAGCGTCGTACCACCGACACTTTTGCACGCTAGAGACATGGACCAGCAAAGTGTAGAGCGTGACTGAACTCTACAAAATGGTTAAATACACACACTCTTCAACAGCAGAACTAGATTCACTGATCTATACAACGCATGGGACAGCAGACACATCAGATGGAGCTGCAAGAACAGCAGCTCTTCAGCAAGGATGATTGAATAAAGAATACTGTAGAAGATTTCATACTAGACAAGAACAACGAATTTCCAAGAGTGTTAATAGAAATAAAATGAAGTTCCAGATAAACTGAACTGAATGCTCTCTATGCTCTTGACGAGACATTTAATCGACAGCTCCACGAAAAGGGGGTGTCATCTCTGAATTACAAGTCATTATAAATGGTAGCTAAATGGGCAGCAAGGAATTTGGTGCTAAACAAGCAGCATATACTGAAGCGGCGAAGGTAATTTCATCAGCACCCCATTATTGCACAGTTGTGAACAAACACACCGGCACGCTCCTTCACCGACAGAACCTCCCAGTCAGCGGCGCCGCCATTCCCATCTTCGGGGCACCAAGAATGCAGCAGTATTACTTCACCACGAGGTCCTCTATGGCCACCAATGACCAGCAATCTATCACCACATGCCCTGAAAGCTAGGCCCCAGCCATTGGAAGAGTCTGCTCTGACAGGCAAAGCCTTCACTACATTCCATGTGTTATTTGTTTTGTCGTACTTCTTAACGACGTTTGTTGACTGGTCAGCCGCATAGAGCTGGTTATTTACAACAGCGATAAGAGGAGGCGACTGAGAGGCACTGGTTCCTCCAGGGTACATATCATGTATCCTTCTCCATGTCCTTGTGCCAAGATCGTATTCCTCTCCACAAGTCAGAGAAACCCTCTCACTTGTCACACCCCCAATGACATAAAACTTCCCATCCATGAAGAAACCCGATGAGAGTCTCCTCGGCAAGTTCATCTCTGGTAAAGTCTCCCAGTGGCCAGCCTCTGAGTTGTACAGCTCGGCAGATCTCAGCACCTGGCCGTTCCTGTCACACCCACCAGCAACGATGGCAATCTCACCAGAGCTTCCCGAGCCAAAGAGACAGCGTGGAAAATTCATCGGAGTGCAACCAGACCAACGACGTGTCACTAAATTGAACATCCAAATAGCAAGACCTGCATATTCTCGGCCAAAGACAAGCAGCTGTGTCCCAACGGCAAGTGATTCCTTGTCTGCACAGGAGAAGCACTCATCACATGGCAGTCTAGGGAGCTTCATCCATCGTTTGCGTGATGGATCGAATGCTTGCCAGGGCATCAAGCTACATGCCAGATATACCCAATGCTCAACAATGCCGTATTGCCTCCGCAGTTTGTACAGATAGCCACTGTTAATCAACATATTAAATTTCTTGTTCAGACCAGAGAGTGAAGGGTAGTCTGATCTGCTTGTCCAAGCAAGGCAGTCTTGCGCCAGGTCATCATGAAGGCCCGGAAGGAGACAATCATTTGATCCATTGGAACTAGAACCACCCCCTGATTGGGTCTTAACAACAGCATTCTGCTCCTTCAGTTCCACTTCTTTACTGCCCAAAACTGAACTATCACAGCAGAGAACCTGTTGCACATTCCCAGATGAATGTTTCCTCGGCTCCCTCGAGAAGTACTCATTCCTGACCAAAAGAAAGTAAGCTAAGGCATACTTGTGCCAGGAGTTATCCTGCTGACCCAACAGCCTAAACAGGTGCAGAACCAGAGAGCCAGGAACAGCAACAAGGCTTTTGGAGTTGCAATCTTGTAAATCTTCCATTGTTTTCTCTTATCTGGTCAGGCAAACCCGAGGACAGAAAAGTTTGCAGGTTCAGAGGTTACCCCTGGAAAAGATATCGAGAAACAAATATCAAAACATGCAGAATTTACTTTAGATGACACACACAGAGACCCCTGGTCAAAACAGAGTAAACACTAAACAAGGTATATAGTTACCCATAGTGACCAAGTACAAAGTTAAACATTATATTAATGCGGTATCGCCGACTTCTTGCTAAAAATATGTAAATAGTCTATTTCAATGGAGGTCATTTCCATCTTCGACGTCCAGAATCAAGCAAGGAACTAAACATCATAAGCACCAAAAAGGTGCAAGATCACAACCGAAACAGGACAATGGCTGCATTATATATATTCTTGATGAACTTGGACATCAAAACGACCAAACAAACCTAATGGAGCTCCACCACAAAAGGTCAATGAGTAATTACTACTTATGAACTAGCTTCAGTGAGAGCATTTGCTTAGAAATAATAAATACCCAAAACATCCTAAGATCCTTGAACGCATATAAGCCAAAACAAAATCAAATCTCAACAGGTTGCACGAGGTAATCATCATAGTACACCACTTACTAGCAGACTGAAATACATGTGAAGCTGTAGTAGATCTCATCAAAGACTTGAAGAAACTGTCAACAGGTCCGATTTATAACAGATTCGCACGCAACAGAGAAACTAGCGCCTAGCCTCGCTAAAAAAAGAAGATGAAGAAACTGGAAAACCATCTCAGATTTACAGAACACCAGGCTAAACAGACATCCGGTGGGCTCTAAAAGTCACACACACACACACACACACATTCTACCGTCCCGGAACCATCTCGCATCACCATCAGAAAAGATGATAAAGACATTTCACGCAACCAATTCACCAACCAACTGTCTCCGTCGACAAAACGGAACTAAGTTTGTTGGGTAAACTGTCACTGTGGGTGGAGTCTCCAGAAAAGGAGATGCACGACGCAAAAAGGATCACTCCCATTCGCATCGACGCAAACACAGGTACAGGGTGTGGAGAGAGGAGAACAGGGGGTCAAGTCCTCACCTGACGCAGACGCCCCGACGGCGAGATCCAGGCCACCGGCGCGCGCCGACCGCCTCCATCCCGGCGCCAGGCACGAGCGGCTCCCAGAAACCTGCGAGCACGGACCAGATGCGTGAGCGGTTACGACACGGAGGCCAGCGAACGAGCTTGCGGAGCTTGTCGCGACCCTGGAGGCCGGGACGAGGGGGGGAGACCGTGGAGGAGGGGAGAGAGGGGCGGGCTCACCGGATACGGCCGGTTCTGTAAGCCGGAGCCGTGGGGGGTGAGGGGGCGGGGCGGGTCTCCGACGAGCGTGGCCGGCCGGGGAGGGAGGTGAGGTCGGGTGGTAGGGACCACCGTCAGTGGGACGGGGAGGGCATGGGAGAGCGAGATTTGGAAGCGGGGGTGCTCGGGGGAAAGGCGGTATATATACTCCCATGTGCCGGAGGAGGAGGAGTGCCCGAAGTGCCAATGGGATTTAATTGCGAGGTGCTCTTGTTTTTTCGGTGGCCATCTGTCACGCAATTCGTTTTAACTTTTACCCCCCGCCTAGATTTCCCCGCCTTAATCCTACTGTTATCTCGAGATTTACCCCACCACGGGTTAAAAAATCCCTCTTCCTACTGGACGCATTCAGATGCCGGCAGGCTGTCGCGCGTCCTACTAGATAGTAAAAATAACTTCGTGTGCCATGCTTAGACACTTTTTTCATCTCATCTTCCTTCGTGAGTAGAAGTAACCGGAGACGATAATAATGAGGGAAAATGTGGAGGGGAATAAGTATGTGGTGGACGCGGGCACGCAGCAGGGCAGGGGGTGCACACGCACGTACGCATGGGTGAGCGAGCTGCACAGCAAGTACTCTGACTGGTGGCGGCCTGATCTGATCTGATCCGCCCGCCCGCCCTCGCTCGCTCGCGCTCCCATCTCTCTTCCTTCTTTTCTGCCCCAACTTTCCTTTTTCTATTATGGAATGTTTTTCGCACAGTGTACTTGCCTCTCTTGGGTTCAGAGCGAGGTGGTGGCGGAACGGATGTGGATGGATAGATGGAACGTATGGACGGAGGCTCGAAAGAAAAGAATCTCCCTCGGCTACGAGACCGAAAGAAAGCTACTCCGACCCAGCCCCCACCCCTCTCAGGGAGGTAGGCCATGCAGGCACGACCCCTTAGACTAGTCACAATAGAAAGTATCATATAGTAGTATAAATACGTAATCTGGGTATATAATCCATCTTCACAACGTAGATCGTATAGTAGTATCATAGTCTTGGTGTATTTATTATTTTGTAGAATTTCAATGTAAAATTGTGGACAAGATCTGTTTCAGATTAATTTTCTAGTTTTATGTCTTTGTAATCTATGATACCAACACAATCTTTTTCATTATTAATTGCTATGACACATAAGCATTTTGCATGCATGTGGTGCATGATACCACCTATGAGCTAGTCTTAGGTTTTCACGCACGTTGGGGAGCGCGCGGAGCCACAGGGTGAAAAGGACGGTGCAGCATTATCCTTTACTACTTATTTACCCCCATCAGTCAGGCCACTATAGAAAAGAGAGAGAGACGGAATAATATTTACTGTTAGTTTGGACGGCGCGGTGATAGGGACCCCGGAAATGGGTCTGCCAAATAATGTACGTACGTACTAAAAAAAAGTTTGACCTACGTACTAGATTTATTTCTTTGCAATTGTTGCTGGCTCGAAAAAAATACAAGTTGTCTGGACTGGAGTGCATTTTGGTTTGTAGCGTTGTGTGAATCATAATGGGGAGTAGGAGTACTATTATTTTAGTAGCGAGCGAGAGGAGAAGCCGTCCTACTTTACTCCATGGCACTCGTTTCTTTAATCGGGCGCCAGGCTGTGTGTCCAGGCAGGCGTGGATAAGGATGGCTGTCCTCTCGCCAACACCAATCAGGGGAAGGAGGCGGGTAAAATTATGTCCCTTTTTGTGCGTTTTAGTTGGCATGCGGTTGTTGTTGATCATGGTCCGGTCTATTCGACCAATCATCCTGACTGGTTTAATCTATCTTTTCGTTTTTTTTTACTGTTATTGTTTGACACTCTCGGCGATGAAACGTTAATGATAATGCGATGTCGCCTATCAGCATCTGGAGCTTTCTATGCAGCCGGCGTTTCCCGCCATCGAAGCTTTTGGTTTCCCCCGCGCGCCTCGCCTCCTGCTACCAGAAAACTTCTCGCGTCTCCACGGCCGTTTCCCGCCTTCGCCGCGGTCTATAAAAGACGGTCACCGACGCGGCGGAGACAACAAGCCTAAGCAAAAGCAAACCAGCAGCCAAAAAAACGCCATCCAGCAGCAGCCATGCCTCGCCGTAAGATCGCTAACTGAAACAAGATCTGGGTGATGTGCCGCACCCGCTATGCGGAGGTAGAGATCAACGTCGTGCACCTCGAGGCCATGTTGTTGGCCAAGCGCATGACTGAGGCGTAGGTGTTGGCCTTCGAGAAGGAAGGTCGTGTGGCCGAGGCGGCGCTGGAGCGGGTGGTGGAGGCGGCCTCAAGGGCGGCCGCCCAATGGGCGGTGCGCAAGATACACCACGTCGCCGCCAAGGAGGCGGTGGCCATGGAGGAGGTAGAGGTGGCCAACGAGGCTGCCAAGGTTGCCATGCCGCCGCCACGTGCAGTGAGGTGGAAGCGGTGTAGCGCGAGCACGTCGATGACATGTCGGCGGAGGAGGAGCGCATGGCTACGGCCGCTGAGTGGCGGACGCGTGGGCTCTGGTCGACGACGATGAGGCGGAGGTGGAGAAGGACGACGAGGATAGGGAGGCGATCGCCGTCCCCCTGCAGATCATGCAGGCGCTGGGCTTCAGCCCCAACAGGGCTCCGGCTCTGGTGTGGGTGACCCCGACTGAGCCAGAAGTCGCGCGTCGTGCGGAGGCTTAGCACCGACGACAGCGACGGAGCTCACCGACCAGGAGGCAAGGGACCACTGGACCGTGGAGATGGAGAAGGCCCTGGCGAACCGGGCGGCAAAGGACCGCAGGAAGACGACGGGCAAGTCGGTGGTTTGCGGTCAGGCGCGCGAATGCCTCTAGCAGCGGTCCATCTGGTCCGCTAGGGCGGCGATCAACGGGGCCAGCGGCAACTGCAACGGTTGCCGCGGCTATGGCGGCCGCGACAACGGTGGCGAGTAGCTGTAGCGACGGCCTCCTCCAGCAGCAATAGTAGTTCACTTTTATTTTGTTTAAATGTAAATGAAAAGCTACTAATATTTCACTTACATATGGCCTCGAGTGGGGACTAACGGATACCCGCGCGGTCTAAGCCGTGTCCAAGTCGATGATTTGATACACGAATGGATCGGGACGGACACGCTGGAGCACCGCGTATGTTCTGCTCTTCCGCGCTCAGACGGATTGAGTCGACCATGTGGAGTTGACCTTAGGGAATCTCCACCAGGCCGACCCATTTGGTCGCTCCAAACGGTTTGTTTTTGTCTGTTTAGGTTGGGTTGTGGTCGATTTAGGGATGGGGTCCGGCCTGTCCGGCCAGCTGCGCCTAGCGACGCGACCCATTTGTTCGCGCAGGCGGGCGTTGGGGCCATCGCTGGACAAGGGATGTAAATCAGTTAAAAATGTCAAATTGACAAGCCAAAGACACACAGATTAACTTCCAAATAACATGGCAGACGTGCGTCATCGCCCTTTGGCCATCGCCAACAAGTGGCCACCGGTTCTGAAATTTACAAAAGGGGTCATTTTCATAATAAATGTTTCTAAAATGGCAACTTCTCTGCCCAAAAAGATGCATCTGGCGTTGCCATTGCCCTTCAGACATCGCGAGCCCTGATGGTCTGCTGCCTCTTTGCAGCCCACGCCCTGCCATCGGGGTCGGCGATGCTATCCAGGTCGGTGAGCATGATGGTGTTCTCCTCAGCCATGATCTTGGCTCCGGCCTCCAGTACCCTAGACCCGACCTCGGCCTCCTTGGCCTTGGCTTCGGCCTCCGCCGACTTCGCCTTGGCCTCGATCTCCATTAGCCTGGCCTTGGCATTGGCCTCCTCCACCTCGATGGACCTCGTCTGCGGCTCGATAAAGGTCTTGGTGGCGGCCTCTTTCTCTTTACGCCGCCTCTCCTCATCTCGGTGATGGCCTCTTCCTTCTTCTCTAGGATCTTCGCCTCATGGAAGTGCCATTGTTCCCAAACAATGCCTTGTTCGCAATGTTGCAAGCATCTTGCTGGGTCTCTTGTTGCGTCTCCGGCTCAGCCTCACCTTCGTCGACATAGCTGTGGCCACCCTCGTTGATCATGTCGTGCATGACGTCCTCGCCGTCGTTTCCCGAATTGGCCATCACAAAGCGGCGGGAGCAGTGCACTGGCAATGGCGAAAAAATGTGGCAATCATATCGTGTCGTCCGCGGCAGGCGGCTCGGCCTGCATTTCGCTGAACAGGTTGACTCGCATCGGCATGTTCACGGCAGAGATGGACCGCCTCTTCGTCGATGCCTCCGGGGTTGTGTCCGTGTTGGATGGAGTGCGGTTCAAGTCGATGGCGGGCTCTCCCGCCTCCGACGACGCCGTGCGGGATGGTTGAACCGGGACAACTGGTGGTCTCCAAGCGAGGGCATGTGCGGCCCTGTCGTCCTGGGATGACCTGGTGGCCGGCCGCTAGGCGTGGAAGTGATGGAACTGGTAGAGGACGTGCCGGACGTGGCCATGCCGGGAAGAGAGACCGCTCCGCCGAAAGCGGCGGTCATCGCCTCCTACTTGATAATGTTGACGGGGCACCTGGCGGCACTCACTGCCAGCTCGTTGGCGTCGACCCTGTTCTGGGTGGTGAGGAGGCGCTCTTTCTCCTCCCGACGCTCCGTCTCGAGCCTAGCAGCAACGCGTTGATTTCTCGCCGGCCAGCGCACTTGTCCGACTTGACTTTCCACTCCTCCGGCATCTGGTCCTTTGCGGGTTTCTTCGGGCGGCCGCGCTTCTTGGCGGCGAGAACGACGGAGGGCGCAACATCAACCATGGCGACGGGATCCATCACCTTCCCTCCCGCTCCCGTTAGTGGAAATTTGGGAGAGATTTTTTTGGAGGAAGAAGTGGTGTGGTTTTCTGCCATTGGCGGGAGGGACCCCCAAAGATAAAGGGAGGACGTGCTCACACAAACGCGGTGTCTGGGTCGATGCAATCGAGGCCAAATTAGGTGCATGGATGGTCAAATCGGACGTATTTGTGTGAATAGGTTAGGCCGCAGGGTCAGCACGTACGTTCCAACGCGTCCGCACAAACGAGTTCGGATACACTCGGACGGATGGGTCCGGCCGGTAGCCGGTAGCCGTTGGAGATGCCGTTACCTCATGGCCGCACACCGGTAAACGGGAAAGTTACCCAGCATTCACTAGTCAAACAGTGCCGGCACTTCCTCCGCCGCTCGGCAGCTAGCAGGATAGACGTAGTTGTAATTTTCTAGTTAAGGCATCGGATTTGACCGCTAGGCAAAAAACTTACTGCAGTTGCAGCTGCGTTTGACCTGAGCTGGGGAGACCGCTCCCGCCTTTCCGAAAGTTTGGTATGCCCCGGTGCGCCACTGCGGTTCCGATGACGTCACGAGCATCTTTACCAGAAATGGGTGTGGAAAGAGACAGATGGGGAGAAAATTCATGTCCGTCTAGCAGGAAAATGGCGCACAATTGGTAGCAGTAGCAGCATTTCGAGCAGAGATCGTCAGACCGTCTCGCATCTGACGGCGAGATCCGTGTAGTAGGTGTAATAACCACGGAACCAACCAAAGTAGCTAGCCCCGGAAACATGGCGTGGACACCTCAGCGGCTCAGCGCCGGAGTCCTTTGTTTCTCCTCCCGGATCCGGGACAGCGCAGGCGAGGCAGGCACGGCGGGAGAGATGGCCCGCGACCTACAGCCGCCGCCTGTGCAAGGACTGTTGCGGAGAAGTGTGCACGCAGATCTGGCGCACCCACCGCGGCCCGGGCGGCCGGCTTGCTCGCTCGTGGATCGCGGTCGCCGTCGGCCCCAGGTCCGGCCAGCCCCCGAACGTGCAGGTTGCTCCTGTTGGCCGCAACAGTCGCCAGCTTTTGCCTCGTCCCTACTACTATAGCTCCATCATGGCACAGTGTAGCCGGGGACATCCCATCCCATGGAAGCGAGGCAGCGCCGTGCCGATAATACGTACGCGCGCTGGCCATATCCGTTCCGCGTAGTAGTAGTAGATGGAGGGAGCGAGGCGAGGAGAGGAGAATCCTTCGGAAGGCATGCAGGTGCCACAGGCACTGTGGCATGTGACGCGCCATAATGAATGGTTTAAAGGCTACTGCGCTCCATGCGTACTGCATATAGCTCACTGTAACCACGGGACTTGCAGTAGTAGTAAGTAGTACTGATTATATTTTTCCAGGGGCTGCTACGAGCAGAACACGCCTACCTACTCTGCCGGATAAACTGGGAGCGTATGATTAATTTTTGTGGACATGTTTGGCTGTCGACTTCCCTCGGCCGGGAGAAATGTTTGTGAGTTATGTCTACTAGGATGGTATAATGTCGTGGAGGGAGACGGTAACTGCAGCTAAAAGGTGCAAGTAAACTGTACTCCAAGTGAGCTGCCAATCTTTGTTTGTGTAGTAGACAGGATGGATGGTGTGTTCCAAGTAAAACCCCCCACGTCCCAGGCTCCGCTTTGCAGGACAAAGAAAGGGCTACGTGTGTGATTGATTAGTGGGTGGCTTTACCAGTAGTAGTAGTACACTAGTAGTACAAGGCAGGCGGTGGCGGCACTGTGCCGTAAACCTACCGCAAGTGGAAAAGGGGGCGTCCAGACGGAATGCCGCTCACATGATCGATCCTCACATGCACGCGCTAACCAACACCCCCTCTCTACAGTACTACTACCTCTCTCTCTTGGCACTGAGATGAGAGGAGTAGAGTGGCTTGTGTTGATGGGTGGGCGGTGCCAGCGGTGGTGGCGGGGCCCACCGCGTCCTTCTGTTTCGTGATAGGCGAATAGATCCACCAACCGCAACCCAGCTGCCCTGCCCTGCCCTGCCCCTCTTTTCTTCCGTTGGCGCGGCTGGGGCCACCACCCATCCCATCTTTTGGCCCGGTGTGGTAGTACCTTCCTTCTTTCCTTCCTTGTGTATCCCTCGTTTTTCCTCAGGGCCAAAGGGAGAAAGAGAGGTCCCTGCTTCGGTACACTGCCAATGGCATACCAGTAGACTACTGGAAAGGAAAGAGCCCCCCCCCCCCCCCCCCTCGCGTACCGCAAAGAAAATAAACGGAGACTACATATATTATTTTGTTATGTATTCGAGGGGGCTTCTGTATTTGTGGTGTAAACCCCACTCGGTTTAAGCATCTGGTAGTAGTACTGCATACTGGTACGTGATGTCCCGTATAAATTAGCATTGAAGCAACGACGTCCGGTACAAAACACGAACAAACAGTGCACGGCGAGCCGGCAACATGGTGGAACAGTGACTGCCCGCGCGTGAAGCCGTTGTTGGATCATACTAGGAGAGAGAGAGAAGAACGAGCGAAGGCGTTGTTGGCACGACGCGGAGAGGACAAAGAAGAAGAAGAAGAAAAAAAAAGGGGGTGGAGATGCGGAGGCGTAGAGGACAAAGAAAAAAAGCGGGTGGTGGTGAATTGAATTGAAGCGGTGCAGTGCAGTGCCGGAGGAGGCAAATCAAGGGCGAAACGGGCGGGTGGCGTGGCCTTAACTCGGACCGCAGGTGCGGGTGGTGCGTGGTGGTGGTGGTGGTGGTTCCGTGTTAATCTCATCCCCCCCATGTGACCCTTGCCAGTGGCAGGTCGCGCGTAATTATGCACGGCCCCATCACGGAGACACGGACCCCTCTTCCCTCTTCCGGCGTCCCCTCCTCGGGGGGTTTGCGATCCCGCGGCCACATCGAGCCCCAGCACGCCGCGACGCTGCCCCCCCGGCCTCCAATAAATCTTGCCACAGTCGACACGCTAGGAGGTTGCTGCCGCTACGTATCCTAGTACTATCTGCGACGTGCAGGTGGTGGTGCGAAACCGTTAGCACGCCATTTTCTTCTCTTTTCCTCCCTACCTCTCTGTCTCCAGAGCTCGCTTTATAAAATTGAGGGGTCTTCCAGCAGCTTTTTAGGTTAGGTCCCGTTGTTGCGTGGACGGATAGATGGATTAGATAGATAGATAGATCTGCGCGCGATAGATTTCCAACGACCACGGCCAGAGATATTATAATGCTTGTTGCAACCATGCACCTACGTGGAGTGAAAGAAAACTGGATCTGAGGCCACTGGTTTAGCAGCACGCACGCACCGAAGATTCGGCCGGCGTTTGGTCAGGGCCATTATTTAGCCAACCGATCTAGGCCAGACACTGTTTGTTTGTTTGATTTAGGGGAGAGTTTTCCGCGACGTGGGTGTGCAAGCTGTTCCGCTGGCACCGTGCCACCAGTAACTGCCGCGCGGTGCGGGATCATCAGTTCAGAGCGGCCGTTGCTTGGTCTGAGCTACTCGTACAGAAAGATACTAGTACTGCTGCCAGATAGCACGAAATTATCGTGAGCGGTGTTGTCGCCTTCCTTGCTTTTTTCTGGAGGGGGCATGGCGTGGCGAGGGTGCCTCGGTAATGGAAGCGTTGCCCAGCGCCAAAATGCCAAACGTCGGAAACCCGTGCCAAAATGCACAGATCTACTCCCTCGTCTCAAAACATAAGACATTTTATAAATAAAAATTAAACATATGTATCTAAACGCTTTAGTGTACAGATTCACTTATTTTTTTCTTCAAACATACACACTAAGATATGTTTAGATACATGTGTTCTAGAAAATAGTAAAATGTCTTATACTTTAAAAAGGAGAAAGTATTATTCAATCTCATACCGTCTGCTTACTAAGAGCATCTCCAGTCGTTCCCTATGTCATCCATCATTGGCGTCAAATGGATCTTGTGGGTGTTCCTTTTTTTTTGAACGGTACAGGGGTCAAGAAAGACCCCGATGCTGCATTAAACCGTCGGTGGAGTACAAGTTATAGAAAAGGCCACAAAGAATAAAGAAAATACATCCAAGCCTGAAGAATTTGCATCGAAGCCCCTAAATAGAAAACTTGAAACGCAATCGGGTCAAGGGCATCTTGTTGCTCCAACTCCACATCGCCGACGAAGCAGCCAAGAACGGTAAGCAGGCGCCATCGTCGGGACTCACGCCACTGGGTGGAGCCACGAGCTCATAGCCTTGGAGCCCAAAAACCTCCATATCGGGGTGTTCCTATTAGGGCGTCTGATCCTAGTCGCCTCCCATATGAGTCGCTCACATATGGTTTTTGACTAATTTTGACATTTTCAAACTTGCAAAAACATAGAAATTTAGACCTAAATACAATACATCGACCACCAAAACATCGTAAAATTCAATGTCTCGGTGAACAAAAACGCCGCCATGTCTGGCTACATACTGAAACGCTACATTCTTAAAATGGAAGGTGTGGGATCATCCACCGCCGGGTAGACGCCGTATCCGGTGTAATCGATGTTGCCGGTTGCACTCGCAATTTCTACAGGATGATGTCATGTTTTTTCATATTCCACTCCTTCATCTTATCATCCATTGTCAACGAGTCGACCATTAAGAAAATGTAGTCCTCCTTCCTCTTCTTAGATGCAACTTTTGTCTTCTAAAGCACGATCTTGGTATCTTGCTCCTCCAACATGACCTCTCACCTTGCACCATACTTATGGTCTCTCAAGATGGTGTAGATATGGCATCGGTGATGCACTTCTCAACAGATGCTTGCAAGTTGTAACCTCTCTCACGATGGTCTTGCACGCCTTGCCAATTTTGCCTTCTTGTTCCCTATGGGACACCCTGCCAAGGCAGCTAGTGTCACTGCTTTAAGGTCGAAGGGAACGTCTTCAGTGAGAGTTACCCGAGTCTCGGCCCACTTGTCACATGTCTTGATCGTTTTCAAGACACATGGGAATTTGAATTTGACGTTGTTGTTGTTGTTGTTGTTGTTGTTGTTGTTGTTGTTGTTGTTATTGTTGTTGTTGTATTAGTAGGTTTGAAACATGCCAACCAACTTTAACAAGTCGACCAAGTTGTAGCATGCAAATCGGTGAAAAAGGTTGAACAAAGTCAAATACCTTATTAGATTGGCAATGTTCTGTTGAAAATATAAGCAAACTACCATATGCTTTAATCCAAACAAATTAATGATAAATCATGATCATATGAACATTAATTAAACTAATCATACAGGCAAACAAAGTAGATGAACATATTGTATCTAAACATGATAAAAACAATAACATAAACTCCAAACTCTAGAATAAGAAACCCTACATAATCTGAAAGAGAAAGTTGAAGGTCATGTATGGTGGAGCCTAAGCAGCTGCAGAAGCAGCAGCGTTTACATCGATGTTGTTCCCCATGATGAGGTTGTCGGAGAGGTTGTTGACATGTGGGAAGAATTCGTCGTTGGGCAAGTTGTTGTAAGACAATGTCGTGTTGCGACTAGTCGCACTAGAGTGCTTCCCAAATACCTGATCACTCCTTATCCATATAGGTTTGCGAGAATTTTAGCCTTTTCTTGTCCCATTTATCAAATGAATTTATGGTTTTATCCTTTATAAGAACTTAGTTTAGTACATGACACACGGTCATTATCGTCACACCCACCATTCCTTTAAAATACACGATGTATCCAGCATGGCATTAACGAAGCCTTTGATTTTGATTTTTGGCTTCTGTTTATAGGTTTTTAAGTAATTTAAAGCTCCATCTTTCGATTTTAGAAGATAAAAATATCAAGTCATCAATCAACATCATAAAGTATCTTTTATCACCTTGTTAAAACATCATTTATCTCACAAATATCTGAATGTATAAGCTCTAATGGTGCGGATGAGTGTATTTTTGCAGCATGTTTATCTTATGTTTTTGCATTAGTAGTGACATGATGTTGGCATTTTACCACGCTCGCACACACCTTTTATACTTGTTTTACTAGGATCCCATAATTAAAGGAGTTTGCAGACAAAACAATTGAAGCATTCATTTTTGGGCATGAATATGACAATTGGAGGCACTAAAGACCTTTCAAACATTGACGCACACACACGGGAGGAAGAGCCAACCCATGGGAGGTAGTCAAACGCTTTAACATCACTAGTACGGGCAGAGCCCACCGGTACCGCGCACCCATACCACGTGTCATCGAAACTGCCTGGTCAAATACTTCCATCCGTGTAGATGGATCTGAGATCGGATATTGAGAGACACCACAGTTCGCAGAAACCTCACCTCCGAAAGGGATCTAGAGGGAGAACCTACATAAGGGCTTCGATCCTCACCGCTACGAAGATCCTTGGAGACTTAGGCATCATCTTCATAATCCTGATCATCAACCACTTCCACTCAATCATCATCACCAATCTCTTCATCTCTATTATGTTTATCTTGTTGTATTCCCTAAAAATTATTGTGGATTCACATGAGTATTCATCAATCTATCTGTACTCCATGCATATTGATACAATGATGTTGGCTGCCTCCATGTGTGAGTAATTTAACTTGTTCTTGGGGATATGGAGAAAGCCTAGCAACGTTATGAATTGAAACAAAGATGATTTATAACTTTGTTCATGAATATGTATTAGTTTGCTTTCTTGATGTTATATGAATATCGACCACATAACATTTACCTTCGGGACAAGGGAGGAAACTACTCTTGGGTATGTGATGGTGTGAAGGTGATAAGTGACATATCGCATTGGATCATTATTCATGTATTCAAGAGGGATAAGAGAGGGCTGACAAGTCCTAGCCCATGACCATGTGGTTAACCCGTAATTATTGGGATCAGGGTGGCTGGCCTATGATCATAACCGTGGTTAAATATAAGATGGTCGGTCTTTAATCATCTAACCTGGAGCTTCTCACATACATATGCATAAATAAAGATATAGATATATCCTAATCATGATCAACTCGATTGCGAGTGGTGGATCCAACACTCCCTCAGAACGTTTTAGCCCTATGTCATTTCCAATTAATTTACACCACGAACCTCTCTGTGTGTTTACTTACATTAATATTGATTTGTTCACACACACAAAACACTTTCAGACACCTCTGCTCGAAATCAAAGACAACTTCCAAGTACTCCTTGGTGAATAATGGCGAGGGCATTAAGACCTTTACCAATAGACCTTTGTGGTTTGATACTCTTATTTCGAATCAAGCTATAAACAATCTGTGCACTTGCAGTCATTAGGTGCCACGTCTCTTACCTCTATCGTTTTATGAGACTTGTGTGGTTGCTTAGCTTACATACACACTTCACACTTGGAGTTCTTTACATTAGTAAATTTTGGAATTAAATTCATATTTGCTTGGCGCTTGCTGCATCGTGCAACCAAAGTTAATAAGACAAAGTCGTGGATGCCAAATATTTGATTTATTATCATTGGAAACATGATTAATATCTTTAGTGCATAAGTCTGACAAATATTGAGGGAATAGGCCCCCACATACATAACCTTTTCAAAAAATTGCTCATACTTTGATATTACAACTTTATTGGATTCAAAAAATAGCTTAAAATCATCTCGACATAAAAACGATCCAATGATGACATAAATTCATATGGTATATGGGATGGGGAAGACTTGACAGCGCAAGATTCTAGAAGTAGGTAGTCACATATAGTGCCTACCAACTAGGCTCCGTGTTTGGGTTTATATAGTGCAGGTCAAGTAGGAAGTGGAGCGTAGCCCACGTCAGAGTCAGCGCAGCCCACCAATTCAGAGTTAGTGTAAATAGTTGAGATAACACATCCATTAATAACTCGTAGTTAATCATAATTAGTTTCCCGAACAACCAAAATGTAAACAAGATGCATGGATATGAGCTCGGCCCAACTCATTGTCGCAACCTATGCATGCATGAACCACTCTAACTCTCCCCAAACTAGAAATGTGGTACTAAACTATAGTCCCACCCTTTCCATGCATGAACGGGTCATATGAGAATTTCAGAATTTGTATTGGCTATGGGGCTAAAGCCCAACAACAAATTCCAACACGTTCTTTCCACTTTCCTTCCTATTGCCCACTTGCTCCATCACTCCATGGAATTTGTTGCAAGCATGTTGGTGGATCATGTTGAAGTCGGGATCCACAAGTTTGCTCTCATAAAATGTGCACTTCACCCTCACCCAATAGGTGTAGGAAATTTGATTCACACAGGTAACATGATCTATACTTACTACCTTCCAAGCTTCGGCGAGGCACTCATCCTCCTTGCACTTCCATTTAGGACTTCGGGTTCCTCCAACAAGGCATGGGATGGACTTCTTCTTGCCGGTGTCGGTGTCGATTGTGGGCGTTGTCGTGGAAATACCTCGGCGGGTACCATTGGAAGATAGACCGTTGATGTGGAGCGCAACACATAAGGTGAATCTGGGACAAGATTGGTACGCTCAAGTTACCCAGGTCGAGGTCCTCAACTATGGAGGATTCTTACTCCTGCTATAAATCACTATAAGAATATAGATCTTTTATAAGGTTTCGTCGACTAGCTTTGTGGTTAGCTGTCGGATTCTGGATCTTGAGTATGTCTACATCTACTCTTGCAAACTCTATGTAATATCTAATCTCTCCCCAAGGGGCGCCCTAGCCGACCTTATATATGCAACCAACTTAGGGTTTTCAAGGTTTTTGAATTAATACCAGTACAGGAGTCCTAATAGGTACCAATTACTATGTACTTGTCTTGGGTGATGTCTTGTATAAGCCCAGGCATTATGGGATCGCCCAGTGTCATTCCGCCAAACATGCTAAGGACGTCCTGACTGGCACCTCCATGCCGGTACACGTCAACTCTTTGACTATCCGCAGCCTGGCCGAACATTAGTGGCCCGCACCACATGGTCGGCGATGCAGTGTTGAGGTGGTTGAGGTCAGCGATGAATCCTGCTCGAGCGCGTTCAACGCCGATGCTCAACAAGAAGTTGGGGTCGAAGGTGTGATGTGGCTCGTTGTCGATGTAGGCAAGGGAGAAACTTGACAATGGTGTGATGTTGGCGCACCATGGAACATTGCCAGAGGATGATCAGAGGGTCATCGGTGAGAAAGTGCTCCCTTGGCTCTCATAGACGCCGGGGCAATATTTAGGACCCGTCGGATGAAAATTTGGTATGGGGGACGTCTGGGCAGGATTTTCATGTGCAAAGCCCCCATAGCCGGCTTGGGGAATATCGGGGGACGGCTAGAGATGCTCGAACCTTCTACTTTAAGCTTGGCTTTGATCAGCACCAAAGTTTGTCAACCCTTACGCGTTACAATTAAAAGCTGTCCGAAATTGAAGTGCCACTGGTCATGGTACTCCAGTCTAAACACAATCAATATGGCATGAAAACAGCCCACCCACAGTACCAGTAGATCTCTCTGGAATTGGTACATCGTGCATGGGCAGGCAAGTGCCGCTTATTACAGAAAAATCACTACCACATCACCTGTGTCAGTCAGACTGAAACCCTAAGCCCACAGCTTACCAAGGATGCAAATCTTCAGGTTCTTACATTTCGGCAACATTTCAGGACGCTCCATGTGGCGCTGTGTATCTGCTGGCTCTGTCGTCCGTTGTGTCGGTGACCCTCGAAGTCTGATGCAGAGAAGCAGATTCGCTAGAAAGCTACCGCTGGTTCCTACGATCCTACTGTACTACTCAGAGTCAAGTCCACTGCAGCTTCAGTTCTTCGCCTTCTTTGGAGGCATGCTTCCAGCCTGGGCTGGCGCTTCCTTTGATGCGCTCCACCTGACAAAAGAATATAAGTCAGTAGTAGCACGGATATATGGCAAAAATTATATGTACGCCTCGTACAGCAAAGTAAACACAGAACTGAACAGAACAGCGAAGAATACCACAGCCAGCCTTTTTGTCCCAGGGCATGGGCGTCGGTCAGACTCCCCAGGATGCGATGCTGTCTCTAGACGCTAGCAAAGCCACTAGCTATTTAACATGGAAGAACTTGATCAGCCACCTCTAAGACAGAAAGAGACTAAGCGAACATTGCGAACGTTAGTTAGCTGTTTTAATTGAAGGGGAAGGGCTGATTAATCTCAGGTAAGAACTTGATCAGGGCAGACCTTGAACTTCTTTTGTTAGCAAACAGCAGATCAGGAACTTAGCCTGTGTTTAGTTGGTTCTTGTTGAGTTTACCTAAGAAAGAGCTCATTAAAATAATCACCAACGGTCATAAAAATAATCACCAAGGAGGCTCTCAATGATGGAAATTGGCCCGATATACGACGCCGTTCGTCGAGTACTTTCCGACAACAGACGACGCGATAGCGGCAAGATCACTCGATCAACTCCGGCGAAACACGCAGAATTAGAACAATCGACGAGACGCTCACGTACAAAAGCTAAGCAGACAACCACACAACGTGTTGATCAATCTAAGCTAGCTAGCTGAACTCACGAACGGGATCGATTATTGCCACATGAGCATATCGCTCCTGCCTTGTCCATTTTATTTCTTCCGTCTCTCGGTGTGTCTACAAGCCAGAGACTACACGCATATAGGGTGTAGAATAGTTATTGGGTGCAAAATAACTATTCTGCACCCTGGGTGCTGAATAGGGTTTATATATATATATATAGGGTGGCGTTATTTGACACCCAGGGTGTAGAATAACTATTCTAGACCCACCCTCTATCTTTAAAACCGTATATTATTTTTACGTCACGTAAATTTTGTATTAATTCGTAAGTCGAGAAGAACATAATAAAATTTAGAAATGACATAATTTTTTTGTTTACATGCCATAAAAAATTCGACATAAAAGACATATTTTTGGTGTTTTTACACTATAATGACTCATAAACTTTAGTTTTGAGTCAAATTTTTTGGTTATGGTGAATATATGAACATAATTATTTATATACAAAACATAATTTTTTTAATCTAACAACGTAAAAATATGTTGGGTGCAAAATAAATATTCTGCACCCTGGGTGCTAAATAGGGTTTCTATTTGACACCTAGGGTGTAGAATAGTTATCTTGCATCCAACATATTTTTAAGCTGTTAGACTAAAAAATTATGTTTTGTATACGAATAATTATGTTCATATAATCACCACAACCAAAAAAATTGACACAAAAATAATTTTTTTGAGTCATTATAGTGTAAAAAACACCAAAAATATGTCTTTTACGTCGATTTTTTTTACGGCATGTAAACAAAAAAAATTATGTCATTTTTATATTTTATTATGTTCTTCTCAACTTACGAGGTAATACAAAATTTACGTGACGTAAAAATAATATACGGTTCTAAAGATAGAGGGTGGGTGTAGAATAACTATTCTACATCCTGGGTGTCAAATAGCGCCACCCTATATATATATATATCGACTCGTGACTGACTCCTAGTTCTACTCGTATACATGCAAGCATACTATCAGACTGTACTACTAGGAGACATGCACTTATACTACTCGTATACGCCGGGTCGCGTGGAGCCGTGCCGGAGACGTAGGAGTGTTTATTTCTAACGATCACCCCCTAAACACGACATGTGCTTCACCTCGACCTGGGTCCCAAATGCGCCAGCTGCTCCTCGCGGGCATCATCCATGACGTTACTTTCGCCACTTCAGCCAGCATCTTCGACATTGCTTTCGTCGCCTCTTGTGGCACCCATGTCGCCGTCTTTGCTCTTGTCGGCTTCTCCATGGCTTCACGCCGACAGTCCTTTTTGTCCACGCCCTTCTTCATGTCTTCACGCCGACCGTCCTTTTTGTCCGCGCCTTGAGACATTATACTTGGTTCGATGAAGTACTTTATCATCGATGCCTCGCATATTTGATCTACTGCTTGCCGGTGCTCTTGGATGCAATAGAACAAATATGTAGGAGGTAGCTCAAATTGGTTTTCTTCTAGCTTCTCTATACCACGTGAAAAGCATCTTGATGGATCTGCACCCCTTATTGTTGGTTCTCCTTTATCTGTCTGGTCACCAGTCCACACTCTTGGACCATCGCCTTCTGGCCTTGCTGGCCTGTTTGCTGGGCTCGCTTCAGCTCCCCCTCCTTTTCTTATAATTGCTGGGCAAACAAGTGCAGGTATCGCTACGCATGCATCTGTACCCTTTCAGTTCCGTATCTTCTGGCCATAAACTAGCCTTTTATTCAAACTCTTTGTCTTCTGGGAGAATCCCTAGTGCTTCTGGCCTGGTGTCCACGCTTGGAGCTGCCCCTAGGCCTTCAACATCTTCTGGGCCCGAACTTGCCGACAAGGATAAGCTCGATTGATCCATATTTTCTTCATACTCAAGATCCCACGTGACGTGAAAATTTGAATATTCCGGTTCGTTGTAGCCCCAATTTCATGACTTGCCTTCCTCAAAGATTACGTCTCCCTTGAAAACCACCTTATTGGTATAAGGATTGCACAAGAGGTATGTCTTTGAGCCTTCATAGCCTGTCATGATCATTGGAATACGTTGCTCCGCCAATTCCGCCTTTACATGCGCCACACATCCAAAAGTACGAAGATGATCAACCGAGGGCTTCCATCCGTACCATGCTTCGTACGGTGTTATACCAACTGCACTCTTAGTAGATTCCATGTTTAGCAAATACACAGCCGTATTGACTGCCTCACCCCAGAATTTTCCTGGCAAGCCTTTACTCTTCATCATGCTCCGTGCCATGGTCAACATGGTTTGATGCAGCTCACCCCCCTCATCAATGCGTAGGGCTCTTATCTTTGCCTCCACCTTGAACTCTTAGGCTTCCTTGATCTTCTCGAATGCTTGGTGAGATTGATCCTTACTTTTCAGCAACACAATCCACATGTATTTACTATGATCATCCATCACAAGCATGAAGAAATTATTGCCAGACGGAGTTGCAGGTGAAATTCCAATGCATAGATCGCCATGATCAGATTCCGAGGTTTTACTTGCCTCAAACCTGGCTTCACATGGAAACGGGGCACTCTGTTCCTCATGATGTACACACGGTAAATCGTGATCCACTTGCGCCACAATCTCCATAGCCGGTTGAAAGAACATGTTGGGCCCCCATGTGTGGTTTTGGTAATTAATGACAATCTTTATGGACTAATGTGTGTATTAAGTTATACTTGTAGGATTTGTCCATTGGCATCGCTTGGAGCATGTGTTGGCTTCAAGGTTGATGAAATGCAAAGAAGATATGTTGGGCAAGCTCAATATGCGAGGTCGATGATCAGGAATTAAGAAAGGCGTTCCATCTTGAGAAGGTCAAGATCGTCTACATCGAGCTCAAGTGGAATGCTCAAGGCAAAGGTATAATCTTGATAGGTTTTCCTTTTGCCGGTCTCACGTTGTGTGTGTGAGACCGGGTTTAGGATAGATAACCGTACTATCAAGAGGGGGCTCTCGTAAGAGTAATTGTAACACCCTCGGAATCAGCCCTATGCAAGTTTCAGCGCTTCCCGCCAAACCCGCATAGAAACGATTCAAAGGTGCCCACCAGGCACTTGCGTGCGGGTGGAAAACGAAGTAATATCATTACACAATAGTCCTCGATGGAACCTACAAAACATATATATACAACAGCGACTCAAAGAGTCAAGAATACAGATTTACAATACAAAGATCCAAATCACCTTGAAAACAATACAGCGTCCGAGTACGAATAAGATGCAAATTGAGCTAAGAGCCCTGAAGAATAACCAATGGCGTCCATAACCCTGCCTAGGCCAAGCCGGAAGGGTAACCCTGCTAACGACGCCGATCTCAAAACCTGTTAAAACCAAAAGGGGTGCCGACAAAGGGCAAAGGAAAAAGAGAGCGGTCGATCGAGGCCGATTACAGCCGAGACTAGAATTCGGCGGTCCTCGCCTACATAGGTATGGTGGACTGAAGCGGCAGCGCAGCATGCACTAAACAACCTATAGAGACTCGATACAACTGTCGGCTATCAGAGAGGGATAAGAAAGACCTATTCGAAACCATTCTGATACTACCACCAAACATACCCATCCTGGTATTTCCCCCTCGAGACCAAACAAGGAAGTCAACCGAGGAACTCACACCGTTGACAGTTTTATTTATCCAGTTATCGTTGCAGCAATTACTAGTCAGGTATAGATAGTCATCCTGATATAATAAGCAGTGGGCACTTTTAGTTAACCATTCCGTTGTAGTTGCAACACTTACTAGTCAGATACAATTAGCATGAGATATCCCAAACCCAGTAGTTGTTGGTACTTTTATTTATCCATTCCGTTATAGTGAAGCTGATTACTAGTCATATCGGATACAAGTCAAATTATAACAGTAAACTTTAGTTATAGTTGTCTATGATCGAGAACTGTGCTCCAAGTCGTCCATAACCGCGGACACGGCTTCTCGAAAATATTTAACTGCGGTGCACCAAAGTTCCCACGCACCTACACCCTTGTTGTCGGATCGGTAGGTACAAGATCATAAATCATACACCCAGCGGTATGTCGACGGGGTTTTCGGACACGACGCTTCCCGGACCCAAAGCAAGCACGAGGCCACCCCACTAAGCTACCCGTAACGAAGTCGGCGGTCTCGAGACGGACCCGGGGTTTGCGTCAATGGTCAGAACGATTGGGAACCCGAAAGTGTGGTGGCTTGTCGATACCGAAAACACCCGCTTACCTAAAGCGATCTGGCCCACGCCAAGAATCGTAAATAAAGCAGTAAAGCATGGCATAAGTACATGATAGTAATAAAGCCCCAAACTACTTTGTGGCCCTCGGTACAGTACTTTGAAATCAGGTACTAATCTATGGGTGTGCCCACACACCCCACCTGTGGTTAGCGCGTTCGATCTCGGAACAGGTGTCAAGAACTCGGGGTCTCAGGACACCGGAGCTGATTAAAACCAAATATTGTCTATTACCCACCGGTGCCTCTGCATTTACCTACTTCAATTTTAGTTATTAAACGATAATTAAAGCCATGATCATCTCCAACATAAAGCATATGGCAGCCTTCCAACAGTTGTGGTACTGGACGACACGCAACAGCACTTGAGCAAGCGACTACGACGCGCAAGTCCAACTATCTACCAAACAACATGTAATAGGATGTGTCCAAGGCAATATAAGGCTACAAGGGATATTGCGGGCACGAAAACTAGAGTATCGCAACATAGATAGCAATAGATCAACAAGAGGGAATAAATACTATAAAAATAAGATAGGTAGAAAGGGGGAGATTGCTCGCCTGAAAACATTGCCGAAGGTTCATCCAAAGATCGGGCCGACTCTCGCATCAACTCATCGGCCTAATCCATGAAGAAGCAAAGCACTAGAAGAAACACCGGATGCACTATTTAGTACTACGGCAGAAGATCGGGCATGATGCATGCATTATGTATGACATGGCAAAGGTGCGATGCAATTAGGTCATATTAAGCGGAACCGAGGCCCCGACAATTAATTAATAGGTTCATGTTGTTTAGATACCCCGCAATCTAAATGTTGTATTAACATGGCAAAATATGATATCGGTTCGATGCACAAATTTAAATGGAGCCAATATTAGACGAGATTCGCCCGCATATGGCCTCTATATTTAATTTAGGTGAATTATCTAGATACCTCCAAACGCCCATAATATGTATGCAAACATGTTCATTTAATATGCAACAAGATCAATATCATATATTATAAAAATATGAGGGGTCTCGGATAGGGGTCACACTTAGGGGCTCGACGATCTTGGGGTTCATCGAGGGTTCGACGGTTTTGGGCTTTGAACACCGGGATCGGTCTTCGGAGCAACGGCCTTGGGGTTCCGTGAAGGAGGTCATGGCGTACGGGAACGCGATCTAGGCATGTCGAGGGTTCGGTCTTCGAGTTCCAGGAGAGAGAGTTCGTCGCTCCTTGTTGATCCGGGTTCAGGGTTCCACATCGACAGTCTTGGCTCGGGTGGAGGATGAGCATAACATATACATCACCTCAGGGATCTGTAAATGCCCGAACCAACATACCAACATGACCACCACTACCTTAACAGGACTACATCAAACATCAGGAGCACACGCGAGGAATACCACTAGGACAGAGCCTAGTCAAGGAACCAGCCGACGATGAACTTGGACAAAAGGTGTAGCAGAGGCAGACCAACGCGCTCGTGGAGCACTGGCCGGAGACAGTGGCGTACTGCGGTGAGGACGGACGGGATGACGACGGGCCTGACTTGGTCAAGGCGGAGCGGGACGGTGATGGGCGCACGGAGGAGACGCAGGGGCAGCCACGGCGCTGCGCACGGAAGGAGGTTGCAGGGAGGGGCGCTCGCGGAGGGGCCCGCTGGCGACGGCGGTGTCAGTTGTTGTCGGGGACGTCGACACGCCACAGGAGACGGCGACCGGAGACCGAGAGGCGAGGTGGGCTCAGGAGGCGGGGTTCTGGCAGCGGGGGATCCTCCTGGCGACGGCGGCAGCCCGAGCGGAGGTGCGACGAAGCTTCGAAATCGGGGTAAACGGGGCAGTGGCTTCGCTCGAGACGGACGGCGGCGAAGCGAACGGAGATGGGATCGAGCGGTGCTCTGAGAAGGTGGGGACGCGGCAGAGAGGCGCTGCCGAGATGGGCGTCATCGTGGTGGGAAAGGGGATTGAGGGAGCGATGGCATCGGGCAGGAGCGAATCGAGGGAAGAAGGCGGCGGGGTTTGCGGGAGAGGAAGAGAGGAACACGAGGCAGGGAGGGGCACACGTGAGAGGCGCGCGTGAGGAGGTGGGGACGGGGTGGGCCCTAGCGAGCGGGAGCGTGCATGGCGTGTGTGGGTGGCGGCGGCTGGAGGGATGGGGATAGGAGCAAGTTAGATTAGGGTTTGAGAATTAGGGTTTGGTTAGAGGGGTGGTAGGTGGCTATGGGCTGGGCTTTTGGGCCTAGCCCGCCACTGCCTCCCCCGAACAAAATATTTATGTTTAATATTTTTTCTGTTTTATTTATGAGGCCTTTTGTAAATAATTTTAGACAAAACAAAATATTCGGAAAAGACCGAGATTTCAATTTGAAATAGAAAAGGGGATCATTAGAAAACAATATAGGCTTTTGGGGAATAGGTTTAGTCAAACACATGCATGATGATGTCATGATGATGCGCAACATACAAACAACCGCGATTTTCTAGTACTGGTTTTACCCGGAGTGCTTTCAGTCACATCGTTTGGAGAGAGCTCAAACCTTTGCATACTTGCATCATCGTGTTTGGTTGTTATTTGGTCTTATCCATGAGAGGATATAGAGCTTGTGGTAATCTCCATAACAAGCTCTTGTTCATCAAAATCGGATCTTCCATTTGTATCTTGTTGCGATTTTGATTTATGCGGCTTTTCGGTTTCTCACCAAGTGAGGTATATCACATTATTCTACTTGATACTTTCTCACTTGGTGATAATCAATATTTGCACTTTTTATTGGGAAGCCCTTGTCGTCCTCTATCCAACGCAATTGGAATCGGGTCAATCGGAGCATCCAGTCAAAAGTTATTGCCTACCGCTTTTGCTACGGATCACGCAGAAGGTTTTGACTAATCAAAAAGCCTCTCTGCCGGCTAGGTACTAAAAAAGCGGTAAGGACAAGAACTTTGACCACTTGTCAAAAGCTCCTGCCTGTTCCGGTACTAAAATGCGTACCGCATTTTAGTACCGCACAGGGCAGAGACTTTTGAACGTTGGCAAAAAGCTTCTGTCTGCCTAGGTAGTAAAAGCTGATCCGGATTCTCTCATCGTGTGCCTTGAATCTTCCGACGAGATCCTCAACCGTCAATGTATTTAGGTCAAGACATTGTTCGATCGATGTAACGATCTGCATGTAGCGCGCCGGCGCCGCACGCAGGAACCTTCTGACATTCTTGATCTCATCCAATTTCTCGCCATATCCCCTGATTGCGTTGACAAGGGTAACGGAACGGGCGGCAAACTGATCAACCGTCTCGCTCTCCTCCATCTTCAGATCTTCATAGTTTTTTGTCAAAGTTTGAAGATGCGCTTCCTTCACGCGGGCATGACCTTGGTGCAAGATCTTGATCGTCTCCCATGCATCCTTCGCCGATTTCTTTCCGACGAGGTGCTGCATCACGTCCTTCGGCACAACGGAATAGAGCGCCGTTAACGCTTTACGATCCTTCCAGTACTTCGCGCCTCCCTTGACGTACTCGTCGCCTCTTGGATCGACGGCCTCCCAAACCTCCCGAGCCTCCATGGCCACCTCCATGTTGAGTGCCCATAGCCCGTAGTCCTTGCGATCGAGGCGCGAATACAAAGCCGTCCCCACCGTCTCTGTCACCGGTGCCGATGCCGAGCTCTCGCCAAACTTCACCATCGCCATGACCTCCTAGTACTTTCAGCAGATCACGAACGGCGACCTTGGCTCTGATACCAATTGATGGAAATTGGCCCGATATACGACGCCGTTCGTCGAGTACTTTCTGACAACAGACGACGCGATAGCGGCAAGATCACTCGATCAACTCCGGCGAGACACGTAGAACTAGAACAATCGACGAGACGCTCACGTACAAGAGCTAAACAGGCAGCCACACAACGTGTTGATCAATCTAAGCTAGCTAGCTGAACTCACGTACGGGATCGATTATTGCCACAGGAGCATAACCCTCCTGCCTTGTCCTTTTTATTTCTTCCGTCTCTCGGTGTGTCTACAAGCCAGAGACTACACGCATATATATATACTAGGATCAGCTGACCGACTCAAACTAGCTAGCCTACTCGGTGACTGACTCCTAGTTCTACTCGTGTACATGCAAGCATACTATCAGACACATGTACCGTGTACTACTAGAAGACATGCACCTATACTACTCGTATACGCCTGATCGCGTGGAGCCGTGCCGGAGACGTCGGAGTGTTTATTTCTAACACTCAAGGCCATCAAATCTTTTACCTAAGAAGGAGCTCATTAAATCCTAATCTAAATCAACCAAAACTTACCCAATGGTATGGATTGGCACAATGGTATATACCCTTGATTCACAGCCAGCACTAATAATGACCAAACGTATAAACTAATTAACTGTGCTCGTGATTTAACCACACCAAAGGGAAATTTAATTGGTAAAAGCAACTACGAGTGGCATAGCCTGTCCACTATAATTAAGAAAGCATAGTAGCATCAAGACTCAAGAGAACCAAAAAAAAATATGAACTATGCAAGTTAGAAATATGTTGTGAACATACCCTGATTTTGCATTGCCACTGGAAGCAAGGTATGCCGTGTGGCCACAAGCTTGAGCCTTTCTAATATTTTCCACAGATATTGAAGGCGTGTGCATTTGCATTCACCTAGTGTACAAATCAACCTGCCATCTTGTACTTGTGCCGTTTTTACAGCTTCATTTTACCTGGCCCTTTGCAATGGAATTTGTGTAGAAGGTTCAGGAATGCCTCCTTTTTAAATGGCACCCGAGGGAAAAGACACGAATTATGATAAATATCATTCTTTGTGGTATATGTACTTCGAGAAGTTAAAAAAATACAGTTAAAAGGATCAAATGATCATGTGTTATCATACCGACGAAAAAGATGGTATCTAATAATATCTACACATCTAGAGGTATGCTTCTCTTTCCAGCATCAGCCTTTTGCCGTTCCTTCCTACCAGTCTATCACAGTCCTCTACAATCATTCCTGGACCCGAAATCAGCTGCTCTCCATCTTCAAGTGCATCTAGATCTAGCTTTTCTTTCTTCCTATGGGATTTCTTTTTCTTTGGTTTCTTAACCGGAAGCATGTCGTCAGGGGTATAGTAATCTGATGTCATGTTTGTTGCCGTAAGGTCTTATGTCTTTTTATGAACATAACCGCCTTCAACCCGTTTTCAAAGCTGTGAACACAGAACTGCCAATTAGACGTTCTCAAGCCCGTGAAGAATCTTCACTCATGATAAGCGGTATGTTTATCTTTTTCTTTTGAAAACATGGGGAGAAACAAGAGCGAAAACATGTTACTCTGACTTATATTGACAGAATACGATGACTGAAATAACTCACTACGGTGCAAATATGTTAGTGGTTGACATTACAAAACTTGTTAGTCAAAGGACACATACATGACCACCTCCGACTTGATTACTACCACACAATTATCTTCATCACCCTTTTCTGCTAACATACTATCCTGAAGTGTTAACACATGAAAGTTCGTAAACAACATGTATTACGCTTGACAATATATCCAAAACCAATCGTTAAATCATCACCTGTTCGTCAAATACTCGCGAAAGATGTTACACCTTCTCTTTTTCAGCTTGTGTTTTTCATCAAACTTACATCTCTTGTCTACCCATAATAATATCTCTGAACCATCATCTTTAGCATCCAGTACTCCTAATTCCTTTATTATCCTTGGAGATGTGGGAATCGTGCTCAGCCTCCCCTTGGAGATCAACTCCCTTCTTCTGGTCTCTCGTCCCATCAGAGAAAGAGCCTTGCTTCGGTGTCACCTCCTGGAAGAAATTCAGTGCTAGCGGTCGGCTTCATACTCCGGGTGGACACCGGGTGGAGATAGAGACCCCTACTAGCTATCTATACTAGTTATACGATAGACGGGATCCTAATTGATTGTTGGCGTGATATGCGCTCAGCACGCTTCAATATTGCCACACGCCCAAATAAGACCGCGATGATAGGACATATGGTCTTTTTAAGATAGACGTACGGTTGTTTAGTTTTAAATCTAAATTTAAAAATGGTAAAAATTAAAAAATATATATTTGTTAGTAAGAACTAAATACTAGCATGTACCACAATTTTGAGGTAATTTCGAAAAGGTTTAGAAAATCAAGTTGTTTAAAAAGCTATTCCCTTTAACTCATATTAGTTGACTCAAATTTGTCTAGATACGGGTATATCTAACACTAAAACTTGATAGATTCATTCATATTTAGTCGAATCTAAGTCAACTAATATGGGTCCAAGGAACCAAAAGGTGTGTTTGTAATTCTTTATTTTTTTCAAACTGAGCAAAACCACCTAAAATTTAGTGCACATGCTAACATACATAGATAAAACCACCTTACGCTGTAAAAGTGACCACCTGAGTGTCGGGATTCCACGAAAATTTGCATCTGATCCTAGTATATATCCATAACTGTGGTGCATTGTCTGTAGATGGAATGAGTACCTCCCGGGTGTGACGGCGAAAGTTCGCCCAACCGCGTTCCCATGATGTCGAATAGAACCGGATTTGACCCGGCTTTCATCCGGCGTTCTCAGGCCGAACCCGGGGCACTGGGAACCGCCAGGGAACGCCGGATGCAGCGAAATCGGTGAAAACAAAACCCGCCCATGGCCCTGTCCTGTCAGCGTGTGAAGCCGAGTCGTCATCATCTCGTCGCCCCGGACCCGCGACGGACCGCTGGTCAATGACCGCCTATCGCGTCGGCCACGCGTTGTCGTAATCCCCACCCATAAGCTCGAGCACATCACCGCTGGCGACCGCCGTAAACTGGGCTACCCCCTCGCTCGCCACCGTCGGCCGCCCGACGCCGTGCGCCGGCCAATTGGCTGCCGAGGAGGATGGCCTCCTCTCCTCCTCTTTGTTGGTGCCGGCGTCGCGCTTGTCCGGCTCGGCGCTGGCATAGTCACCTCGCGCCCGCACACTCGCCACGCCTCTGCTCCGGCCGGTGAAGCGTGAGGTCTAGTCGCCGGTCCAGTCGCCGCCGAGGACGCGCTCACGCGGCGTCATCATCAATGAGGGCCGCGTGCCGCCGCCGCCGACCGGCCGACTTAACCTGCGCACGCCGAAGACCGAGCTGGCGGACTAGGCCGTTCCTCGTCGAGGAGGAGGCGTTCGTCATGAAGATGGCGATGGTGCGGTCCCTAAACGATGTTTCGTCGATGTCGGCGTCGGATGCCTGCGCCGGGTCCAGGGACAACTAGGAGAGGGAGGAGGCGAACCGCATTCGGCGTCATCAGAAGCAGGCCGAGTGCGAGGCTACTTGCTTCGCTCGCTAGGAGCACGCCTACTAGGGCATGCCGCTCATCGTCCTCGACGACGACGCCGATCTCTCATCACAGCCGTGGCGCTACGACGACGCCGACAAGGGCAGCTTGCGTCTCCCGCAACCACCGAGCGACAACGACGACACCGTCTTCTACCGCAACTTCGGCATGTGAGCGGCGCCCGACAGCATCGGCATCGGAGTAGTATTTTCTAAGAGGTTTTTTATTTTTTTCTTTAGCATAATGTAGTTAAAATTCCGGTATTTGTCCAAATTTAACGTAATTTGTATGAACTCACCCAAATATTAATGAAATCGTCTATATCGTCCATATTTCGTCGAGTTTGCCTAAAATTCGACCAAAACCGGAAAATCGGCCGGAAAGAGCGAGTGAAAAACTGAGCGTTCTCAGATCGAATATTATATCCGTAAAATGGAGTCTGAAAACGCTGAAAATGCTCTTATAAAACAGATATAAGAAAATATTTTAAACAAAAGAAGGGCAAGAAGATCCAGCTAAACCGATCCATTGCTTCCTACTTACGCCACTATGTCTATGTCCAGCGATGGCGGCCGACGTAATCTTCCGAACCGAGAGCCGCCTCTACGTCTATCCGGGCACATACGATCAGTTACCATCCCGCCCGTATCCCGCTGTAAAATGTTTTAAGTTTGTGAAGAAAATGTATCTGGCTGTTATCCCTGTCTCTGTCCATGTATCTCTCCCTATCCATATTTCTATGCTCACCTATACCTATCCCTCCTCCCACTGCCATGGTGATCCTTATCCTCCCTCACGTGCCTCTCATTCCTCTCTGTGCCACGGTGCCTCACGCAAATGAACACCCATCTCTTCTGCCGCATCGTCCCTAGCATCATCAGCCTCCCCCATGACCGCAGTCCAAAATTGCACAATCCTGGTCGACCGGAGGCTCAAATCATGTGAAGGCATACACTCTTGGTACCTAATCGATGAATGTTTGGTTCACCGTTATCATCTTCTCATTGAAAATAGCACATTCACCTGAACCTTGGAAGACGAAATTGCATATCTAAATCAGGAGGAAAAAAACTACTCCCTCTGACCCATATTAGTTGATTTGAATTTGTCTAGATTCGGATGTATCTAAACATATTTTAGTACTAGATACATCTGAATCTAGAAAAATTTGAGTCAACTAATACGGGTCGGAGGGAGTACTAGAAAAAAAAATCCTATCACGAGCTGAAATGCTTACTGTTTTCTTCCTCTACTATGTCAATAAGATGAAACTGAATTGAACGAAATAAACACTGATTTGCATGCGCGGATGCACCCGAACCAGATTCACCTGTTCACGGCAACACAGACAACACCTGAGCAAAAAGAAGATCAACACTGCCAAGCTAGGGCTTTCTTACCAACAAAATGGATTGTGTTCAGACCTCGCTCCAGTCCAGTAGCTGGAGGATTAAGCTCACGACAGATCGGAGATCCAAAGCTTCGAGATGTACAGCGCTCTTCGTTGGGAGGAGGGGAACGGGGAGGGAGAACTTGACGCCGAGAAGGGAAACGCCGGCAGCCGCATCCCAGAACGGGCAGCATGGCAGGGCCCGAGGGGGGCGAGGAGGGAATCGCGAACACGGAGCGGCCGCATGAGCTTTTTGTCAGAACGGACTAGACTCCGGGGGTGAACGACTCGCTAACGCGCGCGCGAGATCGCGGATTTTAACGTTGGGCTGGGCCCATTAACGCATCCTTCTGCCTTCCTTCGATAACCAACACGAGCGGGAGCAGTTCCTTTTTTTTTCTCTCGCTAGCGCTTGGTCCATTCCTTACGCACGGAACTCAGCAGCAGTGTCTATGTTTCTGTTTTACTCTTTGGTCTCCGTTTTCACGCTTTTTTTTATTCTTTTTATTTTTTCTTCTAATTTTTAAAACCATGTTTTATAATTTCCAATTTTGTACTTTTTTGTTCTATGCACTAATATTTTCTCATATAAACTTCTAGATTTGCTCCATCGGTGCCTAAGTTTTTTTGTTTTAAATTTTAAATTTTAGTTTGCCCGGTAGTCCTAATTTCTTTCTCACATGTTCAAAATTTATTATGCATGATTTAATTTTTCCATCGGCGCTAAAGTTTTGTTCCAAATGGTGTAAATGTTTGTTCTAACGGCAGTCATGATTTGTTCCTCATGTGTTCACATTTTTCTCATGATTCATTTTATGTTTCTCTAGCTCTGGTGTTTTGTTTCATGCGTTTTCAATTTTTGTTCCACTTTGTACATATTTTTGTTCGGCTCGTAGTTATGATTCGTCCCAAGGATGCCAAAATTTCAATATATTTTTGGATAATTCTTTTGCACTCATCATTTGTTCTATGTTCACCTTTTGTTTCCTGTATTTTTAAGTTTTGTTCCGTGTGTAGATTTGATTTGTGTTGTGTATTCTATTTTTTGGATGCTATATTTTTGTTTCCTATGTAGACAAAATTTGTTCGTTGGCCGCTGCATTTTTGTTCCTTGTATACTACAATTGTTCCACGGATGCTACGATTTGTTCCATGTGTAGACTAGTTTTGTTCATGGATCCTACATTTTTGTTCCTTGTATTGACAAATTTTGTTTCTCAGACGTTTCGAGATTTGTTTCTATGTAGGCGATGTTTATTTCTTGGACGCTATATTTTTGTTCCTTGTGAAGACTACATTTGTTTCTCGGACGCTACATTTTTGTTCCTTATGCAGACTAGATGTGTTCTTTATATGCTACATTTTTATTTCACCTGCATTTAGTGAGATATGTTCCACGACTGATATCTTTACGTCCTTGGACACTAAAATAGTTTTGCTGGAATTTTTGCTTGACTACCATCAATTTTTCCATAAAACCATGCCTTGGTGCAAGTCGGCGTGTTGCTTCGCATAAATCTAGGTCGTTATATAAATACTCAGTTGTGATATTCTTCCTCATGTGTCAAATCTTTCTGTTTGGCACTTTCAATTTGTTCCAAATAATGGAGATATGTCCTAGAGGCAATAATAAAAGTAGTTATTATTATATCTTTGTGTTTATGATAAATATTTACATTCATGCTATAATTGTATTAACCAAAAACATTAATACTTGTGTGATTTGTAAACTTGTTAGAGTCCCTAGTATAGCCTCTTTATAATACTAGCTTGTTGGTTGATAGATGATCATGGTTTTATGATCATAAACATTGAGATATTATTAACAATAAGATCATATCATTAGGAGAATGGTGTGATGGACATACTCCTATAGATAAGCGTAGCATAGAGATCAAGTTATTTCAATAGTTCTTTTGCTATAAGCTTTCTGATACATAATAACCTCATTTCTTCGACCATGAGATCATGCTAATCACCATCATCGGATGGATGCTTTGATGACACCAAACACCACTTCATAACTGGGTGGCTATAAAGGTGACATTTGTTCGAAAAGTATGTGTTGAGGCACATGGATCAAGAGTGGGATTTGTCCATCCATATGACGGATAGATATACTCTGGACCCTCTCGATGGAATATCATCCAATTATCTTGCAAGCATGTGACTGGCTCATAAGGGATCACATTTCACATGAACGAGTAAAGAGTACTTATCGGTAATAAGGTTGAACTAGGTATGCAGAGAATACCGACGATCGGACCTTGGATAAGTAAAATATCACGAGACAAAGGGAAATACCGAATCTTAAAAGATATGGGAGATGTTCGCTAAACAAACCAACTAAACCGGGGAAGCTGAAGCGGAAATGCAATTCTCGGGTGAGGTATCGTATGTAAATGGTTCATTCAATCGCAAAGTAATCGTAGAAATATGTGGGAACCATATTCCTCTATTGGTTATTAATCGGAGAAGAGTCTCGGTCATGTCTGCATAATTCACGAACCGTAGGGAGACACACTTAAGGATTCGATGTTGTTTAGTAGATATGGAATGTAAGTAGGAAGACCGAATGTTGTTTGGAGTCTCGGATGGGATCCGGATATCATGAGGAGATCCGGAATGGTCCGCAAAATAAGATTCATATAAGGAAAGTTCAATTCCGGAGTTCGGGGATGATTTTAGTGTTTTCATCGGAATGATCTAGAAGGGTCTAGAAGGTTCACCAGACTGGAAGGGGAAGGGTACATGAATGTGTCATGAGTAAGTGGAATGATTGCATCATGTCCTAGGTCACTTGGCTGGGCGTTTGAAAGAAAGAAATTAAACTCCAAAATTGAAAGTCAAAAGACAAGTTTGAAAAGTTAAACTAGGACAATGTTTTCTGGTGGAGGGAGGAGAGAAAACCTCCTCTCCCTCCACCATGCGCCTAGTAGGAGAGGGAGTTGGGGGAGGATTCTAACTTTCCTCCCTAGCTGCCCCTCCCTCTCATAAATAGAGGGGAGGTGGTGCCCCCCAAGACCACCACAAACCCAACCCCACCAAGCTGCCGTCGCTGCGCCGCCGCCGACCACCTCCTCCTCTTCGGCTTCTAAACCCTAGATGCCAGGGAATCCTACTACTCCACCATAACCTGCTCCGTCTTAGGGCGAAGCCCTGCGGGATTTCCCCTCTAACTCCGACACCACGCTGTCGTGCTGCCGGAATCACGAGGAAAGAACTACAACCTCCGCTGCCTGCTGGAACAAGGGAGAGGAAGGTCTTCATCGAATACTGAATGTGTGACCGACTACGGGAACGCTACCGGAACGCAGCGCCAGAAGGATCGTCTACGCGATTTTGAGATCGGCAAGTGAACGACTACATCACCCACGAGAATCTGCTCTCGTTAACTGTTTTGGAATTTTCGAGGGTGAGTACTCTAATCGACTCATTACTACAATCTAGTAGATAGATCTTGGCTTTTGTGTGTTTAGGCGGTAGAATTTTTTGTTTTCTATGCTACGAACCCCTACACCAAATTTTATTATTTTTTTATAAATGTATGACCGTGTCTCCAATGCACTTTTTTAGTATTATTGGAGGCACGGTTTAGAAGCTAAGAGATTTTTAGGTTATAATGCTCGGATAAAAGAAAATGTTCACAATACTTTTTTGAAGAAAAAATGTTGACGGTACTTTGCATCTCAACTGGGCAAGCAACGTCGGTAATAGAGATTTCATGTGGCCAGCGACCAATCCGTTCCAGAGACGATCAATAATAGAAGACCAGGCAAAGCCAGTAATGCACTTATCAACTCACGTGCATATGCTCCTGCCACCAAAAAAACATTTTGAAATTTCAAAAAAAATTCCAAACGAATTTTTTTCATGTGCATTTCGACATTCTATGTGTGCATGACAAGTTTCGTGAAAAACCAACATTTTTTGTATCATATGTAAAATAAGTAAAATAAAAGTCTCATGAAGAGCTTTTTGTAGCACTGAATTTTGTCTTTTTTTACCCAAGACATAAAACATATAGTTTTTTTGTGAAACGACTTTATGTACACAAAGAACATCGACGATGCATGCGTGACATTTTTTTATCAGAATTTTCAAGCATGTTAAAATACATTTAAAATTCAATTTAAAAAACATGAGCATATGCTCATGGGTGCAAAAAAGCCTCGTCGCAAAAACTTTAACAACACTAAAATTGTGACTAGAGATTAGATAAGTCTCGGGAATTTATTCATTAAGGAAGTATCACCAATCCACACATCCTCCTAGCTAGAATCTTGTTCTTCTACCATTACCCACTTTTTCTTGCAAAAACTATAAAAGACATGTTTTACTTTCATCAAACCTTGCCAACTTGCCAGGTTTAGCTTGACACACAGCAAATCATTCTTAACATTCTTACCTCTTAACACTCTCTGCCAAAGACCATCACTATTTTTCTAGTTTCCATAACCATTTACTCAAGAGACATTTGTTCAGAACATTTTTTTTTGGAAAGGAGCATATATTAATATCAGATGATACCAATTACATCCAGCCTCTGCAACAACGCATTGCCCTAGCGGCCACACGAATGCACACAGCCAAAAAAAAGAAGAATTACAAATAAAAAAGTCTCGCTACAGTGACTCATTCATTGAAACAGCAGTACTACCACCACCAAGACAACACCAGAAGTCCAGCTTCTCCAAAAACAACGCCTCCAAAAAGGGAACATGCACAAACACCGTCATCGTCCGATCAAAGATCTAGGTTTTCACCCAGAAGAAAATCCGCGCTCTCAAAACAATACCTTCAACAAGGCCATTGTCAGGCACAACCAATTAAGGCCAGACACTGGGTTTTCACCCTGAGAGGTAGGACCATGAACCTCTCATGTGCAGTCGCCTCCACTTGCATGCCACTGCTCCAATTCACAAATCACCTAGCCAATTCCTCATCACCATCCAGACTCGAATCACCATTGCCTGTCCTTAGATCTCGGTCTCCATGACTTTCTTCGTCAGCACCATGGAACAAGAACATGTCCCATGATAATAACAACCAACAAAGCTTCGAAGCACACCCTCTGAAACCAAAACGTTCACGGTAAAACATGGGTGCGTACGACCGAATTCAATCCTTTCAGCAAACTCACGGCATGATAGCACTTATGAAGTTCGCCGGCGGAGCCTTCCGGAACACGACACATAAACCAGATCAATGGAGACCAACATCCGGCAGATCATCGTCTTGGCTTGAGAGGGATCCAGGACCACCTCCTTTATTAAAACCGAGCCAGTAGCCCCCACGCCACCCGCCGGAAACTAGCAGGATCCGCCGCAAGACGGCAAGACCACCCGGCCGACCATTCCGACGAAGAAGGAGGCCACCACCACCATGCCGGGGGCAGATGCCCCAAGCGCCCTAGTGTCACGGACAAGGCCCGGGTCGCCTGGGCGCCGGCGTCGAGGCCAACGTACGGGACAGATCGCAGCTAGGCCCAGATCCCCGTCGCCGCCTGCCGCCATCTGGGCCGAGGATCACCGGCCGCCGCTCGCCGCAACACCACCGCCAAACCAGCCGAGACGGACGCCGCCTTCCCGCCAGATCGCGATCAGGGACACCGCCGCCGCCACGCCTCCAGGTCTTTGCCTGGCAACGATCCAGGCGACGGCGACGGGAGGAGAGACCACGGGAGGGAGGAGGGATCATGGGGGAGGAAGGCCGTCCGCACGGCAGCTGGCACGCAAGTGAGAGGAGGAGGGGGATTTGTTCATAACATCTAAATCCACTACACCGAGACCATCCTGCTCTGTAGGCATACAAATCTTATCGCAGCTAACTAAATGGTATTTCTTCTGCTTCTTGCCAAAACAATCTCTTCATCAGAAAAATAAACTTTTTACTAGGACCTTTAGGGAGTTCAAACATAGATAACATGTAATAAGGAATATTACTAGGACTACTCCTAAGAAGCACTAATCTACCACCATAGGATTTATGTCTTCCTTTCCAGGCATGAGTTTTATTCTCCATTGTGCTTATGCCACTGGCGCACATCAATCTTTCAGTAAAGAAAACCCACTAAACTGGAATACGATTCGATGCTAATTTATGGATGTGACCTGGCCAATCTAAAGCTAGCCGTGAATCTTAGAAAAGCCGTCTATAAATAGGGAGTGTCTAGATCTTAGACGTCCGAGAATTAGTTATGTCTAAGTCGCTGATGCTATCTTAATATTTGTGCTAATTTTCAGTTGCAACCTACTTGCAACTCATAAGGTTTGTACTAGTTCTCAGTTACAACCTAGTTGCAACTCATTAAATTCTTAGTTACACCCAAGTTGCAACTCATGTATAGCACGAATCGTGAAGTAAATCAAACAGTGAAAGAAGCTACTGAGACTTAAGAAGTTCTCATACGCCTAAGAACTAGCAAATCCGCTATAAATAAGCGCACGCTTCTGGACTTGTAACTTGTAGGGAGGGTTAATCACTAAGTAGCTTAGTGACAGAGAGCAGCTATGGAGGCCACCGCACTGAGCTTGGCCAAGCTGACCCTCGACACGGTGCTTCCCGTGGCCAAGAGCGCACTCGCCGACGAGGCCATGCTCCTGCTCGGCGTCCACGATGATGTGTCCTTCATCACCAACGAGCTGGAGATGATGCAGGCCTTCCTGCGGGCCGCCGGCGCCGGTGCTCGCAACGAGATCGTCGGGATATGGGTAAAGCAAGTCCGCGACCTAGCGTACGACGTCGAGGACTGCCTCCTGGAGTACCTCGCGCTCGACCCCCTCGTGGGGTGCAACTGCAGCTCGCCCCCGTTCGTTGGCGGGTGGCTCATGGCGTGCGCGTTCCCGGCCGCCACCGCCGCCCATCTCAGAGGGCAGCACCAGATCGCCGTGCGGATACGGCAGGTGAAACGCATGGTCGAGGAGGTTAGCGAGAGGAACCGTCGGTACAACATCGTCCTCCTGCCGGGCCCCGCGCCGAACCCGGCTACCTCCGTCGAGGACAATGCGATCCTCTCCCGGGACTTCGCCGCCGACGTCGCCACCGAGGAGTCGCAGCTTGTCGGCCTTGACAGCGAGCGAGGGGATCTGGTCGGCCGTTTGGTGGGATCGCAGGGCAGCGCGGCGTTCCAGGTGCTCGCCGTGTACGGAATGAGCGGCATGGGCAAGACGGTGCTCGCCCGGGCCGTGCTGTGGAGCCCGGAACTTGCGCATGTGTTCCAGGTCCGAGCCTGGGTGACCGTGCCGCATCCGCTGGGCATGGCCATGGCCGACTTCATCCGGAGCCTCGCGAGGCAGCTGGACGTCGTGGTGCGCGGCGGCGCAAGCCTCCACGAGGCGGTGGTGCGCCAACTAAGGGAGAGGAGGTACGCCGTCGTCGTCGACGACGTGTCGAGCGTCGCCGAATGGGTATCAGATCAGGAAGGTGCTGCCGGACGGGAAGAGAGGGAGCTGGATCATCGCGACAACGAGGGACAAGGATGTCGCCAGGTTCTGCTCCACACAGCCCGGCCATGTGTACGAGCTGGGATCTCTCGGAGACGAGGACTCTCTCCGGCTTCTCTGCAAGAAAGTACAGCTAAGCGACGGGCTGTCCATGACCATGACGGAGCTGAAGGAGAAAGCCGGCTCCATTCTCGAGAGATGCTGCGGCCTGCCTCTGGCGGTAGCTGCCGTCGGCAAGCTGTTGGCCACAAACATGAACAGTCCGGTGGAGTGGAAGAAGCTGCACGACCATCTCGGGACTGAGCTGAAGAACAACCCGGGTTTTGAATCAATCAAGGACGTCCTCACGTCCAGCTACGACGCGCTGCCTTACCACCTCAAGTCCTGCTTCCTGTACCTCAGCGTCTTCCTCAAGTATCGCGAGCTCCGGCAGACTCGGGTTTCATGGCGATGGATGGCCGAGGGGCTGGTGGGTGAGAGCCCGGACATGGACCCGGAGGACGTCGGGGAGGGCTACTTCAACCAGCTCATCAGCAGGTGCATGATACAGCCGGCGACCACCTGGGTCAACCTGGACGACCGGATTAACACCGGCCAGGTGCATGACATGATGCGCGAGATCATTCTGGCCAAGTCCGCCGAGGAGAACCAGCTGTTCGTCCTCAACAACCGCCCGTTCCCGGCGGTGCAGCGCCCGAGGGAGAAGGTACGACACTTGGTGGTCAGTAGCGGCGCTGAGTGCCGGTGGCGGCCAGGGAACAACATCCTGGAGAGCATGAGTTATGTCTCGCACGTGCGGTCGCTGACGGTCGACGGCGAGTGCCCGCCGCGCCTCATCATCCCCTCCAAGATGATGATGATGAGAGTTCTCGATCTGGAGGACTGCTCCAACGTGACGGACGGCCACATCGCCGACGTAGGCGAGCTTCGGCATCTCAAGTACCTGGGCCTCAGAAGGACCGGCATCACTAGACTCCCCGAGTCGCTGGGGAGGCTCAAGTTCCTTCAGTCCATAGACGTTCGAGGCACCAAGGTCAGCGCCACCCCACAGGGCGTCACCAAGCTGGAGAAACTGCGGCACATCATCGCCGGACACGGCATGCGCCACGACGACAATAATAAGTCCCGCAGCGGCGTAAGGCTCCCGGACGGCTTCGGAAGGCTCATGAGTCTGCACAATCTCGGTAGGGTAGTCATCGGGAAAGACGGCCAGCGCATTCTCAAGGAGATAAGCAAGTTGGTCGGGCTCAGCAACCTGGAAATCACAGAGCTCACCGACAAAGACGGGCTGGATTTCGGGAACACGATCCGTGAGCTTGTCGGCCTCAGAGACCTCGAGGTGCGTGCAAAGGGCGCCGGCATCGTCCGGCATGCTTCGTTACGTTGCCTAGAATCGATGGCATCGCCGCCGCCGCACCTCGTCACCCTCCAGCTGTTCGGGTACCTCGGCAGATTGCCCCGCTGGGTCGAGTCACTCCAGGGCGTCACCAAGATCAAGCCGCTCACCACCGAGCTCCAACAGGACGCCGTTGAGGTGCTGGGCCAACTCCCGAGCCTCACAGGTCTGCATCTCTGGAGGCAGTCCTACGTGGGGCAGCGGCTGCACCTGCGCGCGGCGGGCAAGTTCCCAAAACTGAAGCTCCTCAACATCGACCGCCTCGACGACCTGGTGTCCCTGGTTTTCGAGGAACACTCCGTGCCGAGCCTGCAGTGGCTCTGGTTCAAAGGGTGCCGCGCCTTGAGCAACGGCGACGACGGGGTTGTTGGTTTGACCTTCTTGCCGCGGCTCAAGGAGGTACGAGTTAAGTTGAACAACGGCGATAAACCTAGGCTACACGAAGCCTTACGAACGCAGCTATTCAACCACCCCAATCGTCCGCAGTTCGAATATGTTCTCAGCATGTAGTTTGGCATTATTAAAAATGCAATCCCCCTCGTAAGAGGGCCTCCCGGCATCATCTCCGTCGTCCATTTGTTGGAGATTCGTGCTACGCGTTTTACAAAATAACCTTCTTATCTTATTTTTTTATCTATTGCAGTTTTGATGTTCAGTCCCTAATGTTTTCAGATTTTATACATATTTCATCGCTGATTTGACAACTTGGATAAAATGTTTAACAATATTTGTTTTTATTGATTTTCTATAAACTACATTAAGCAATATTATTACCAACAATGTTGAATATTCTTGGATTATTTCTACGAAAGTATGGATATTTGCCAAATATTTAAAACCTTCCAACACAGATTCATTCAAGATTCATAGGCAATAATATTCATATATGATACATACTAGAATCCCAACATACAAGATTTTTTCAATAATTAATTTTCTGTAATCTGTAATGAATAAGATTAATACTAAGAACGTTTCATACAAGATACACACAAGATTCATGAGATTACTCACACTATGATTCATATATTTTTTCATACATTTTTCGTAGAAAACAACATTTCCCTCACATTCTTTACCCAAATCATTTTCGTTTTCTCTCTTTTTTTGATGTTTCATACATAGATCCATAGAATATTCATATCATGATCCGTACAAAAAAATTGAAGGATGTTTTATACAAAAATCAATCTAAATAGACTGACCTTGAAAAGACAAAATCTAGAACAAATGGAAAAGAAAAGAGGGGCCACGGTTCATTACCATCACAGATTCAATCAATACCGAATTTGTAGCATACAAGATTCATACTAGTAAAAAATCACGAGAATAAAATCACACAGATTCATCCATGAACATAATCTAGAAAGAGGAAATTACATGTTTCATAGAAAAAAATATAATAGAGGAACTCAGATCCGTGTCACTCAAACTTCTCTTGATTCAACAAAAAATTATAGAACATTAATAAGGATTCATACAAGAATCACTCCCGATTCAGAACAAAATCGGATGCAGCTCCTGATTCATACAAAAATCATAGATTCAATCACATCAATTTTTTGAAGATTCATCAAAGATTCTTCCAAACAAGAAACTCAAATCAAGATCCAAACATGAATAAAAAGAAAGGAAAAAAAGAAGCCTTGGATTCAAGCTCTTCCTGGCCAGGGCGGGCACGAGGTGGGTGGTCGTCGTCTAGATGGCCGGCGCTGCGCGTGGTCACCGTCGACTCGCCCGCGCGTGTGGTTTTCCATGGTCAGATGCAGTGAGTGGGTCCTGGGCTCCGTGGTTGCCCTGGAGGCAGTCGGCGGAGCCCGTCGCCTCCATGGCGCACCCCATGATGCAGCTCGCGAGGTTGGCGTTGAGCGATGCGACCTCGACCTCGAGGTCCTGGTAGGCGGGGCGGTGGGGTGGGAGAGCGGTGGTGGGTTAGGTTTAGCGCTGGGCCTTGGAGTGCTCGGGGTGGGGTTGTCTAAGTGGGTGGAAGGCGGTATAATTGTGTACATCTTCAAGGACTAAAATGCAAAAAAACTTAGACCCTTTGACCAATAGACTTTTGCACGAATCTTGAATCAATCTACGGCTGCGATGGTGCCGGGGGCCAAACCTAGGAGGCGTAAATCCGCGTTCCAAATTCTTCCGTTGATTCTCGAGGCTCGCGTTAAAGCATCAATTCATGCAAATGTCTTCCCGTGGCTCAAGGAGTAGATAGACTTAGACATTCAATGATTGTGATTGTAGGTGCCTCCACAAAATCCTAACCGACTATGTCTTTGTTGAGAAGAAAAGAAGATGGAAAATGATACGTATCCCCCGGACGATGTCCGGGTCTGTTTGAAAGAGCCGCGGGAGACAACGATGTTGGGCTGGGTCCTACAACGCAAAGCCTGTCTTATCTTCTCGCAAGCACGTCTCTTCCTTCTCCCTCATCTGCTCTGCCCAACAGCCATGGCCACTACACCTGCGCCGCCCTGCCCAACCACGCCTCCCTGCTGCTCCCAATCTTCGACCACTACGCCAGCGCCGCCCTGCCCAACCATGCCTCCCCGCTCCTCCCAATCATCTCACCCCTCTGATTCGGTCTCGTGTGGGGAATGAATGACGGCGGCGTGGTAGTACCGACCGTGGAATCGACGACAACGACGTGTTTCTGCCACTAGGTAGGAGGCTGTGACACCCCCGGGATCAGGGGTAAACAAATCCCAGACCTCCGTTTGACATAAGATTAACCTTGAGCTCGAGGATATCTAGTAAAGAATCGATAACATGGCAGTGAACCTACGACACAAAATTATTACAGCAAGCTCATAACTGAGCAGAGAACCAAATTATTACAAGCAGAGGTCATTGAACACAAACATCAAACAATGGAAGGAAAATTATGCTATTAAGTATAGAAAACTTAACAAATGACCTAAGGGGCCTGAAGCATAACGATGACGTACCAGCCCATAGATTCCAGGCTGCCGGCCAGGAATCCCAAGCTACTCGTCGGTGTCGATGTAGTACCAAACTGATCTCCAGGGAACACTTATTCTTCCAAAAGTATCAACAAAGCAAGGGTGAGTACGGGATGTACTCCGCAAGACTTATGACTGGTGGGGTTGTTTTGCAAAAAGTCATCTTTGTATGTAAAACAAGAGAGAGAAGAAGCTCGTCTAATCAGAATATTTTAAAAGGGGATAAGAGATCCACATATCCAAAGTATTGATCACCATATTTGATATCCACCAAGTCATCATCATCTAAATCCTAACTTGGATCACTCCCTCGTACCCATGAGGAAGCATCCTTAAGCACACGTTGCTCTACCAAGTTTTACGATTAGGTTATAGTTCTCTATGATCATCACGTCCGTTCCCAAGTCGTTCATAACCGTGAACACGGCTTTTCGAAAAGATTATTACCCTGCAGGGGTGTACAACTTTACCCACATGTACTAACCTTCTCTTAATGTCAGTACATTAGCCCTCTTCCTTGGAAGGCCAGCATAGGGTGGTTACACACGACCTTTACCTTGCTTTCGCCGAGACCATGAGTCACGCCCTAAGGATGGTTCCGCCGTAATGGGTCAAATCCCGAAGCCGGTCCCTAGAGATGTGAGGCGAGGTTGGTTTACCAGGGGCTCCATCCATCCCAAGCAACCTGGTCCACGCTTCCCTACATGTTATGAATGCACCTCCTTCATCGCCTTCGAGAAGATCTAGAATGCATGTTGAATGGAACGCCCGAGCTATGTGACTCATGGAATCTACTAGGCAAGTTAATTGCTCGTGAGGTTGTCCAGGCCCCGTGTGGTTGTACGCTCATCTTGGTTCAAGAGGCAAGAACTCGGGTCCTAATGGTGGCGAGCATGGGACTAGAAAAACCACATCCCACCGTGGCCTCCCATACAAGCCTTAGCATGTTTAACCTTATATCACCTCTGATCTTATCTCATCACATTCTCCTGCCATACTAGATTCTCTACATCTGATACATCATCCGGATGAATCAGAGCTGACAGCTATGCATGGATAAGCAAGACATGGATAATAGCTCTAGCAGTGCACACAAGCCAAACCTAGTTATGCTAGGAGCATTGGATCAGGTAATATAAGCTCAAAGGGAGTAGTGCAACAGATAGGATAATCTATCTATCGATAAAAGACCACATTAGTATCGTATGCATCATGGAAGGAATTGAAATGCTTTCGAAATCATAGGATTATATCATGGTGGGGATATGCTTGCCTTTGCCCATTAATAACCAGAAAGCAGAGATTCAGAAGCCTTGTACTTGGCCTTATTATAGTTGGTCAAGTATTGTTCGTAGATCTTCGATGGTCTTGATATTGGTCTTCAATCTTGATCTTGATATCGTATTCTACCGGGAAGAACCAAACACCAAAAAGAAAAGGAAACAATAAACACATGGCATCGATGCAATGCTCAAGCAAGGATGATGATATGACAAGTCAAGTTGTATTGAATTGAAACCCTAAAGCATGCTCGACAATTTAATCAAGGTTCCGAGGGGTGCAAACCCTAACTCAGAAACTCCGGAATCACCTATGAGGGGTTACTATGTTCTTATAATTAAACTTGTTGTGAAAGTTGATTATCAATGCATTATTATAGCTCTAATAGGTAGTTCTCATTTTTCCGAACATTTTGATATATTATACACATTTTTCTGAATTACAAATATTTACTTATTGAATTTACAAGTTTTATTAATTTTTTGGATTAATTAAACCAATTTTAAAAGGTTTACTGTGTCACAGTGACGTCAGCACATGGGTGGGGTTGTTTTGTCACCGAGGCAGGGGCTACCCGCTAAGGCTGACAAGTGGGTCTGAGGCCATGTTGATGCCACAGTGGTGGTCAATGGTCCGCGGGCCACGTCACTCTGACGCGGGCATGACATCAGCACGACGTCCACCCTCAGGCGATGGTAGCCAACGACGGTAGAGGCCATGCCAACATGCACTGTTGGGCTTGTTGGGATGAGCGGGACGAGGCAAACCTAAATATAGCGGCGCCGCCTCGAGATGGTCATCGAATTCACGGCTACGGCGAGTGGCGGTGACGGAGCTTGCATGTGGTTGCGGCGGTGGCGATATAGAGCGGAAGAGGGCGAACAGAGGGGATACTGAGCACCATTAGCTCACCCTGAACGAGTAGGGATGGTTTGCGAGGGTGCATGAGCTCGAGGTTGAGCGGATCTATGTCAGCGAGCTTCATAGGGGTCGAGGAAGATGAGACCAGCGATGATGATTAGAGGTGCGTGACCCTGATTCCTTTGGGTAGGTGACCAAGTCCACCATGGCGGATCTGCTAGGCACCTCTACGAGGCATGAGAAGTCCAGAAACAACGGCGGCCGGTGAGGTCTGCGGTAGCTAGGGTTTTGGCTCAGAGGAAACAAGTAAGAGAGGGCAAGCGCGAGAGGGAGATAGAGACACAGGAGAAGAGGGACACGGCAGCAGGTCTTATCCTTGCCCAGGGGCGGCACGAGGCATCACAAACGCTGGCTTCAATCGATGGTGGCGGCACGGGCATGGAGCTTCTTGTCGTCGTTGTCGAGGACGACGCAGACAGATGCGAAGAGGTACATGCCGGATTGGGCCAAAGCTGGGCCGACTCCAGGCATGCGTGGGTGGCAGGGAAGGGAGAGAAGAGAGAAGAGGTTCGGGCCGGATTGGGCAAAAGATATGATAATAACCTCTTTATTATTGCCTCTTGGACATATCTCCAACAGTCTCTCACTTGCACTAGAGACAATAATCTAGTTTCAAATCTTTGTGTATTCAACACATATGGCTTTCTGGTGTTGTATTTACACGATTGCTAGTGGTCAACTGATGTTCGGATCCGACTCTTACAGGTCCGTGTATAATTGCATGTCTTTGTGTCTCTACGCATCACTCATTCTCTAATGAAATGGCTTTGTATAAATTGGGTCCTTTGGTGAGACCTTTGGTTCCTTGGGGTTAAAACATGTTGATAATATTGTCGTACAATATATCTTCATGGTACTATCCCGCTGTGAACCACACCTAGTTTGATAACAAACTACTTACCACAAATGCCCTCTTTTAATGCTATAATAGCAGTCATATACTTAGCCTTTTGTTGTAGTATCTGTCATAATGTCTTAACTTTGGAACTCATCCAAATCCATTATGGAACTTACTTTCCATTATATTATGCCACCCTTAGTTTAGATTGAGAAAAACTTAATTTGTACTTTGTGACAAAACTAGTATCAATGTAGTACTTTTACAATAAACTAATCATCTATTTGTCACATCTACAAAAATAATATATTCTTAGTTCTTCCAAAGGATCATAAGAATATCCTTACTATCATCTAATGATCATCTTATGAATCACTCTGGTATATGCTCATAACATTTAGAGCATAGGACATATATAGATTTGTACATATCACAATATGATTGATATAAATACTCTTTGTGATTTCATACATCAATTATCAATCTATACTTGAATCTTTGTTTCACTTACCAAGTGTCGATACACTTGAATTTTGATTTAATCCTTTATGTGTGGCAAGAACCTTTCTTCTCATTTCCATATTGAACTCATTCAATATCTCATCTATGTACATTTGGCATAACCTTATTAGCGTCTCAATCTATCTATATAGATATTGATGCCAAATATTCGGGTTTTGCCTAAGTGTTTTATCGAGATGAAATTCTTAACATGTGTTAATAAAACATACATCATTTCCAATCAACAATATGTCTTCCACATAATGTATTAGAAATATGTCTTAGTGCACCCACTTAATTTCTTGCAAATGCAAGCATCTTCATAGTCTGTGATGAATTTAAACTCTTTTAACAGTTTTATCATGGTGAAGATTCCAACTCCGCGATGCTTACTTCAACCATTGTAGTTTGCATACGCTTTTAACCTCCTTTGAATTAAAAAAAACCTATGGACCGTGTTATGTACATGTCCTAGGTAACAATTCTATCAGAAGAACTTGTTTTGTTTATTAAACTACCACATAACAAAATTATATATAGTGGTTGATATATTAATCCGTCTAGACTAAACATCGCTATGAAAGATTAAATCTTGTCATAGTCAACCTTTGAACATTGTTGTAAACTCTTTTCCAACATGTCGACTATTTCATAGGTGTGAAACATCCATATCTATTTCTTTATAGATCCAAACATGACGGTAAGGTTTTACACCTTTCCAGAGGGTCTTTCAAGTTCAAAGCTTGATTTCTCGTGTATGGAACTATCACGGATTTTATGGCTCCAAGCCATTTGACGGAGTCAGGGCCCATTATCGCTTCTTTGTATGTAGTCGGTTCATTATTGTCAAATAATGATTCAACCCTCAAATCTTGGTATTTGATTGTTTATCCGATCTACTTAGTTCAATAGGAACTTAGACTTCCGTGACCACAACCTTTGAGGTACGTGAGCCATGAGCATTGTTGCTGCCTCTGGAACACTTTTCGGCGCTACGCAACTTTGCACATACAACTAAGGTTCTTTTAACCTTATCAAAGTTCTATTGTCCTCCCACTTAACTTTTCACAAAAAATTCCTTTCTCAAAGAAACCTGACGTTCTAAGCGACAAACATTTTTGTCTTTGGTGTTATGGAGGAATATTCAATGATTATTCGAAATAACATACAAAGATATGTTCATCCGATTTTGGTTGCAAACATCTTTCTTATGCATAGCATACCAATGTTTAAGAAATGACAACTTGGGTTTTATCCCAAACCATAACTTTATATGGTGTCATTTCAACGGATTATGATGGAGCTCTTTTCAGTGGAAAAACGGTAGTCTCTAAAGCTTTAATCTTTAAAATATAATGGCAGTTTTGTAAATTACACATTTGATCTTACCATGTCAAATAAGGTTTTATTACATATCTCGAACGCTCCATACTCTTATGGTGTTTCGGAAAATGCAAATCCACGGAACGATTCCTCAAATCTAAGGTATTATGCTAAACTTGTAAGTCAAATATCTTCCTTTATGATCCTATCATAAATTCTTTATTTTCTTGTTACATTGATTTTGCACTTCATCTTGAAAGTTTTTGAACTTTTCAAATGTTTCACACTTCATCCTCATTAAGTAAATATTCATATATTCACTCAAATTTTCGGAGAAAGCATATGAAGTTGAAATCCATCGCTCTTGATTACACGTAATGGACTTCATACATTAAATATGTACAAATTCCAATAATCTAGTCATCCGTTCCCTCTTGTCCTATGAACAGAGTTTTAATTATCTTTAGGAAAGTTTCACAAGTGTCATTTGATCAAAAATCAAAAGACTCCAAAATTCCAACCATGTGGAGTTTCTTCATGTTTTCTTTCCAATATAATTTAAATGGCGATGTCACTTCCTAAGTGATCTTTCAATCAATTTGTCTTTCGACATTTTTAGCACTAGTTTTATGGATATGATTTCTCCAACGAGATTTGTAAATCATCCATATTTTATGGATTACGACAATTATTTGAACAACCCTTTTTTCTCATAATACCTGATAAAACAAATCTTGAAGGTAACCTTTGATTTCAATGAGCAACACAATAACCCTTTATTTGTTCTCGATGAACATCATCACATATTATTTTGCTGGTTACTTAGGCCATTGTAGTTCATGACTTGTGTTGTTTCGTATGACGATTCGCATCAACAAATTCAGTATCTAATACTTAAGAACCACATTATTTAACAAGCAAAGAATACAGCCATAACACGTATATCCTCTATATACCTAAGCTGAACAATTCTGGTCTTTTCTTTTCTGCCATATATTTATGAGATTCTCTTTTAGTATTTTCCTTTTCTATTTGAAAGAATCTATCAACATCAATAGTGGGGCCATACACATGACACATAGTACAAAGCATGTATAGTTAAATACCAATGTCTTTAGACTTGCACTTTGAAGTAGATCACCATCATCAAATGTTTGGTGTTCTTTTAAATTCCATTCTTTAGTATTCTCTTGGTGTAGTAAACATTTTACGTACATCAAATATTCATCATTATCATGGAATTATTCATGATCAAGTTGCTTTAGCTTATAATGGTGAATCACGAGTATAATGTTGTTCTCCAAAACCTTTTGGAGGATTAGGATGACTAGCGTCTCTATCTTTTTGAAAATTCCCATCAAATATGAGAACATAAACTTTGCCATAGTATACTCTATCATGTTATAATCAAAAACATCGTTTTAGATATCGCAATATCTTCCACATATGATGTTCCTAGATGACCTTGATATCAAAACAATCTTTTAAATATCAAGAATCATGTAGATAAACATGATACTTATATACTAATACTGGAATTGTTACTCTTGATTTAATACCAATTATTAAACTTCACGGAGTAATCGGAACTTACTGAAAGTTTGCAATAGGACTTTTAAACTTTAGATTAACACTTAAAAATAATACGATACCAGTCCGTAAAGTAATTAACCAGAATTCTATAGTTATATTATCTCTATAACTAAGCGCAAGGTGGTAAACGGATGCCAATGACTACACCAACTATGCAAATTCACTTTGATTTAATTTATGATAAATAGTGTTCAACTTTTAATCATATTGCTGTTGAACTCCCACTCAAAACAATATATCTCACATTGTTTTAGTGATCACACGAACCAAATTTACTACACCAAGTCTGATCATCACATGACATGATATAGTTTCAAAGGCGAACAATCATCATGTTCATCATATCATCTATATGACTCATGCTTTTACCTTTCGGTATTCCGTGTTCCGAGACCATGTCTGTACATGCTAGGCTCGTTAAGATCAAACCTTAGCTTCCGCATGAGCAAATCTGGCTTGCTCCCGTTGTATACACTCGCGGAATCTAGCACACCCGATCATCACGTGGTGCTTCAAAACAACGAGCTTTAGCAACGGTGCCTACTAAGGGCGAACACTTTATAACTTGATATTTTGTGAGAGGGATCATCTTATAATGCTACCGTCGCGAACTAAGCAATACAAGATGCATAAAAGGATTAACATCACATGCAATTTATAATATGTGATATGATATGGCCTTTATTCTTGTGCTTCCGATCTCCATCTTCAAGCATGAACATGATCTCTATCATCACCGGCATTGCGTCAAGGTCAATGGCGCCGTTCCATGATTGGCGTCCACCAGCATCAACTGTTACAACTACTTTGAATAATAGACATGCAGGTCTAGACAAAATTAAAAGACAACCATATGGCTCCTGCCGGTTGCCGACTTATAATAAGGAACATTGCATACATCATATATAATCACAATCATGGTCATATCACATCACAACACACCCCTGCAAAACAAAGTTAGACGCCTCTAATTTTCTTTGCATGTTTTATGTGGTTTGGGGCTTTCAATAAGTGTCGTTCTAACTTACGAACAAGAACCACAACGTTAATACTAGTATTGTCAATCACCCGTTGTAAATTGAATCTTAACTATGTTGGGAGAAACAGGCACCCAGAATGCCACTTATGCAATACGAGTTGCCTGTCAAGCGTGGAGCAAGTCTCATGAACGATGTCATGTAAGGTTAGCCCGGGCTGCTTCATCCCACCATCCCGCAAGATGCAAAGTACACAAGAAGCAATCAACAACAAAAGCATCAATGCCCACAATGACCATTGTGTTCTACTCGTGCAACAGATCTACATATAGACACGACTCTGATACCACTGTAGGGGGTCGTAGCATGGAAAACAAAAAAATTCTACCGCATGCACACAAACAAGCCAAGATCTTTCTACTAAATTGTAGCAACAAGTCGATTAGAGTACTCACCCAGATTACAAAGCGGTTAACGAGAGCAGATTCTCGTGGGTGATGTAGTCGTACACTTGCCGATCTCAAGATCGCGTAGACGATCCTTCCGGCGCTGCGTTCTGATAGTGCTTCCGCAGTCGGTCACACATTCGGTACTGTATGAAGACCTTCCTCTCCCTTGTTCAAGCAGGCAGCGGAGGTTGTAGTTCTACCCTCGCGATTCCGGCAGCACGACGGCGTGGTGTCAGAAGTAGAGGGAAAATCCTGCAGGGCTTTGCCTAAGCCGGAGGAGGTTATGGTGGATCTAGGGTTTCCGGCAATCTAGGGTTTAGAGGGATGGAGAGGAGGAGGCATGGCCGGTGATGGCTAGGGCGGCGATAGCGAGCCAGCGGCGATGCGAGGCGGTGGCGCGGTGGCGGCGGCGTTGCGGGGGGCGATGGCGGCGACAGTGCGACTAGGTGGGAGGGGCTGGTTGTGTGTGGCCTTGGGGCACCCCTCCCCTCTATTTATGAGAGGGAGGGCAGCTTGGGAGAGGGGGGTTTGAATCCTTCCCCAACTCCCTCTCCTTGTTGGCTTGTGGTGGAGGGAAAGAAGGATTCTTTCCTTTCTCCACTAGGACACATTGTCCCAGTTTGACTTTTTGAAACTTGCCTTTTGACTTCAATTTGGAGCTTGATTTTGTTTCTTGCTAATGCCCAGCCAAGTGTCCTAGGACATGATCCAATCATTCCACTTATCCATGACACATTCATGTTCGCTTCCCCTTCCGGTCCGGTGAAGCTTCTAGACCCTTCTAGAACCTCTCCGATGAAAACATCGGAATCATTCCTAACTCCGGAATTGGACTTTCCTTATATGAATCTTATTTTCCGGACCATTCCGGATCTCCTCGTGATATCCCGGATCCCATCGAAGACTCGGAACAACATTCGGTCTCCCTACTTGCATTCCATATCTACTAAACAACATCGAATCCTTAAGTGTGTCTCCCTACGGTTCGTGAATTGCGCGGACATGACCGAGACACTTCTCCGATCAATAACCAATACCGGAATCTAGAAATTCATATGGCTCCCACATATTTCTACGATTAATTTGCGATCGAATGAACAACTTACATATGATACCAATTTCCCTTTGTCTCGCGATAGTTTACTTATCCGAGGTTTGATCGTCGGTATCTCTGCATACCAAGTTCAACCTTGTTACCGATAAGTACTATTTTCTCGTTCCTATGATATGTGATCCCTTGTGAGCCAGTCACATGCTTGCAATCTAATTGGATGACATTTCACCGAGAGGGCCCAGAGTATATCTATCTGTCATATGGATGGACAAATCCCACTCTTGATCCATGTGCCTCAACACATACTTTCCAAACACTCAATGCCACCTTTATAGCCACCAAGTTACGGTGTGGTGTTTGATATCATCAAAGCATCCATCCGGTGATGGTGATTAGCATGATCTCATGGTCGAAGGATTTAGGTTACTATGTATCTGAAAGCTTATAGCAACTGAACTATATTAAATAACTTGATCTTTATGCTATGCTTAACTATAGGAGTATGTCCATCACACCATTCTCCTAATGATATGATCTTGTCGTTAATAACATCTCAATGTTCATGATCAGGAAACCATGATCATATATTAACCAACAAGCTAGTTTAACAAGAGGCTTTACTAGGGACTCTTTTATGTTTACAAATCACACAAGTATTAATGTTTCCGGTTAATACAATTATAGCATGGTATGTAAACATTTATCATAAGCGTGAAGATATGATAATAACCTCTTTATTATTGCCTCTTGGGCATATCTCCAATAGTTGTAAGAGTATCAACTCATACTTCTACTTACAACATCACCACTGAAGGGTTTCGCAGCATAGTAAATCAAAATTTTCTACGGATGCGAACGGGAAAGCCAAGATCTAATCTAGGAGATGCAATCAACGAGAGGGATAGATGAGATCTTCCTACCCTTGAAGAAATCGCAATGAAGCGTTCAATGAGCGTGGGTGATGTAGTCGAACTAGCCTTCTCCTCCTCGCGATCCGATCCGATCCAACGCCGCAAGTGGCGACGCCTCCGAGAGATGCACACATACGGCACCGCGACGTATCCTCCTTCCTCGGTCCAGAAAGTGGGGTGGAGAGATAGATTGGATCTACAGCACGACGGCGTGGTGCAATGGTGGAGAGTTTTGGCGGCAGGGCTTCGCCTACACGCAGTCGGGAGAGAGAGAGAGAGAGGCAGGGCAACAGCTGATGGCTAGGGTTTTGGGGTGAGGGGAGGGTGCGCCCCCTTCCCACCTTATATAGGGGCTGGCCGGCCCCTTTCCCCCTCCTCCAAGCCCTAGGGCGGCGGCCCCAAGGGTGGAGTGGGGGGCAAGTCTTCCCCCCCTTCTAGAAGGTCCCATAGGGTTTCCCCTAGGGTTTTGGCCAGCTGGGCCTATGGGGCCTTGTGCCCCTGGCCCAATGCGGCCAGGGCACTCCCTCGTAGGCCCACGCACCCCTCCGACAAGTGGGGCCACGTTGGTCCCACTCCGGAAGCTTCTAGAACCTTCCGGTACAATACCGAACATTCCGAAACAATTCCGAAATCCAAAAACTGTTTCCTTTATATGAATCTTATTCTCCGGACCATTCCGGAACCTCTCGTGATGTCCTGGATCTCATCCGAGACTCCGAACAAAAACTCATAAACCAATTATCCATTCTATCCTAGCGTCGAGACACGTTAAGTGTGTGACCCTACGGGTTCGAGAATATGCAGACATGATCTTCTATCAATAATCAACAGCGGGATCTGGAAACCCATATTGACTCCCACATATTCTTCGATGATCATATCGGATGAACCACGCTGCCAGGATTCAATTAATCCCATATATATTCCCTTCGTCATGCGATATTTTACTTGCCCGAGATTCGATAGTTGGTATCGGCATACCTAGTTCAATCTCGTTCACAGCAAGTACTTTACTCGTTCCGTAATCCGATATCACTTTGTTATTAACTCCTTAACCACGTGCTTGCAAGCGGTGTTGATATCGATTACCGGGTGGGCCCGAAGTATATCTCTCCGACTCGGGAGGGACAAATACCATCTCGATACATACAACCCAACAAGTACTTTCCGATCACCTGAGAGACACCTTTATGATCGCCCTCTCATAGGATGACGTTTGATGACCTCAAAGCTTTCTTCCAATACCAGGGAGTTGCATTATCTCATGGTCTAAGGAATACAATATTTGACATAAGAAAAAGCTTCGCAAAGATGAACATGATCTAATTGCTCTACTTGATTTGGGTCTGTCCATCATATCATTCTCCTAATGACATGATCTCATTATTAATCGACAACTCATGTCTATGGTTAGGAAACCTTAACCATCATTAATCAATGAGCTAGTCCACAGAGGCATACTAGGGACACGGTGTTGTTCATAAACCACACAAGTATCAAAGTTTTCGCTTAATACAATTCTAGCATGGAATATAAACTTTATGATGAACAAGAATTATAATAATAACATCTTTATTATTGCCTCTAGGGCATAATTCCAACAGTCTCCCACTTGCACTAGAGTCAATAATCTAGTTTACATATGGCAACAATCTAACACCCATGGCACTAAAGTGCTGATCATGTTTTGCTCGTGGAAGAGGTTTAGTCAACGAATCTACGACATTCAGATCCGTATGTACTTTGCTAATCTTTAGATCTCCATCTGTTATATAATCTTGAATTATATGAAACTTGTGGTTGATGTGCTTGGTCTTTGGATGATATCTTGGTTTCTTAGCCAGTGCTATGGCGCCAGTGTTGTCACACAATATCTCTAGTGGGTCCAAGGCACTTGGAACCACACCAAGATCAGTGATGAAGTTCCTGATCCAAACTCCTTCACTTGACGCTTCTGCAGCAGCCATGTATTCCGCTTCTACTGTAGATCCCGTGATCACGCTTTGCTTGCAGCTTCTCCAGCTCACAGCTCCTCCATTCAAAATATAAACGTATCCTGTCTAAGATTTAGAATCATCTTTGTCGGTGTCGAAACTAGCATCGACGTAACCTTTTATGACGAGCTGCTCATCACCTCCATAGACCAAGAACATTTCTTTAGTCCTATTTAAATACTTTAGGATGTTCTTTACGGCTGTCCAGTGTTTCACTCCTGGATCACTTTGGTATCTGCTCGTCAAACTAAGAGCATTGGACACATACGGTTTAGTACACAACATGGCATACATGATAGAACCAATGGCCGAGGCATATGGCACTTTGCTCATAGTTTCTCTATCGTTTACCGTAGCTGGACACTGAGCCTTGCTCAATATCTTACCTGACAACATGGGCACTGAACCTTTCTTTGCCTTATCCATTCTGAACCTTTTCAGAACTTTGTCTAGGTATGTACTTTGGCTTAAAGCTATTAGGCGTCTTTGTCTATCTCTATAGATTTTGATGCCTAATATATAAGCAGCTTCTCCTAGGTCTTTCATTGAATTTTTTTTGTTCAAATAACTTTTCACATCGTTAAGCAAATAAATCTCATTTCCAATAATCAATATGTCATCCACATATAGTACCAAAAATTTCACTGAGCTCCCACTCACTTTCTTGTAGATACAAGCTTCGTAGCAATTTGGAACAAATCCAAAGCTCGTGATCACTTGATCAAAACGAAGGTTCCAACTCCGAGATGCTTGCTTCAGTCCATAAATGGAACACTGAAGTTTGCACACCTTATCAGCATCCTTAGGATCGACAAAACCTTCGGGCTGCATCATATACAACTCTTCATCAATGTTGCCATTGAGGAACGCGGTCTTGACATCCATCTGCCATATTTCATAATCATGAAACACATCAATTGCTAATAAAATCCGAATGGACTTAAACATCGCTACGAGAGAGAAAGTCTCATCGTAGTCAACACCTAGAACTTGTCGAAAACCTTTCGCGACAAGTCGAGCTTTATAGACAGTAACATTATCATCCGCGTCCGTTTTCTTCTTGAAGATCCATTTGCACTCAACGGCCTTTCGGTCGCTAGGAGGGTCCACCAAAGTCCATACTTGGTTTTCGCTCATGGATCCCAATTCGGATTTCATGGCCTCTAGCCATTTCTCAGAGTTTGGGCTCATCATTGCTTCCACATAGTTCGCAGGTTCACTGTTGTCTACCAACAAGACAGTTAAGACAAGGTTGCCATACCACTCAGGAGGGGCACGTGACCTTGTCGACCTACGACGTTCAGCAGTAGCATCATCCGAAGTTTCATGATCCTCATCATTAGCTTCCTCTCTTGTTGGTGCAGGCGGCACTGCAACAATTTCAGGTGCTGCGTTACTCTCCAACTCGAGAGAAGGTTCAATAACCTCGTCTAGCTCTACCTTCCTCCCACTCACTTCTTTCGAGAGAAACTCCTTCTCAAGAAAGGATCCGTTCTTTGCAACAAACACTTTGTCTTAGGATCTGTGGTAGAAGGTATACCCAATCGTTTCCTTAGGGTATCCTATGAAGACGCATTTCTCCGCTTTGGGTTCGAGCTTGTCCGGCATCAACTTCTTGACATAACCTTCGCATCCCCAAACTTTAAGAAACGACAACTTAGGTTTAGCACCAAACCATAGTTCATATGGTGTTGTCTCAATGGATTTAGATGGTGCCCTATTTAAAGTGAATGCAGCGGTTTCTAATGCATAACCCCAAAATGATAACGGCAAATCTGTAAGAGACATCATTGATCGCACCATATCTAATAGAGTTTGATTCCGGCGTTCAGACACACCATTGCACTGTGGTGTTTCGGGTGGCGTGAGTTGCGAAACGATTTCGCTTGCTTTAAGATGCGTGAGAAAATCATAACTCAAATATTCACCTCCACGATCGAATCGTAGAAATTTAATTTTCCTGTTACGATGGTTTTCCACTTTGTTCTGAAATTCTTTGAACTTTTCAAACGTTTCAGATTTATGTTTCATTAAATAGATATACCCATATCTACTTAAGTCATCAATAAAAGTGAGAAAATTGCGATATCCACCACGCGTCGAAACACTCATTGGTACGCATACATCGGTATGTATGATTTCCAACAAGTCCGTTGCTCGCTCCATCATACCGGAGAACGGGGTTTTGATCATCTTGCCCATGAGGCACGGCTCGCACGTGTCAAATGATTCAAAATCAAGAGACTCCAAAAGTCCATCAGAATGGAGTTTCTTCATGCGTTTTACACCAATATGACCTAGACAGCAGTTCCACAAATAAGTTGAATTGTCACTATCTACTTTGCATCTCTTAGCCTCAATGTTATGGATGTGTGTTTCATTGCTTTCGAGATTCAGAAGAAATAAACCATTCACAGCAGGTGCATGACCATAAAAGATATTATTCATATAAATAGAACAACCATTATTCTCCGATTTAAATGAATAACCGTCTTGCAATAAACACGATCCAGATATAATGTTCATGCTCAACGCAGGCACGTAATAACACTTATTAAGGTTTAAAACTAACCCCGAAGGTAAAACTAAGGAGAGCGTGCCGACGGCCATCACATCAACTCTTGATCCGTTGCCAACGCGCATCGTCACCTCATCCCTTGCTAGACGTCGTCTATTCCGTAGCTCTTGTTCCGAGTTACAAATATTAGCAACTGAACCAGTATCAAATACCCAGGCACTACAACGAGCGCTAGTAAGGTAAACATCAATAACATGTATATCAAATATACCTTTAATGGTGCCAGCCTTCTTGTCCGCTAAGTACTTCGGACAGTTGCGCTTCTAGTGACCCTTGTCCTTGCAATAGAAGCACTCAGTGTCCGGCTTAGGTCCAGACTTGAGCTTCTTCTCAGCAGGGGCAACGCGCTTGCCGCTGCCTTTCTTGAAGGATTTCTTGGCACCCTTCCCTTTCTTAAAGCTAGGGGATTGTTGACCATCAACACATGATTATCTTTCTTGATGTCCACCTCCGCAGCTTTCAGCTTAGCGAAGAGCTCAGTGATCGTATCAGTGGAACCAGTCTGATTGTGAGTAACTACAAATCCTTTGTAGCTAGGAGGGAGTGATTGCAGAACTCTGTCAATCTTGAGCTCTTCTGGAATCTTGCAGTCCAGTTGCTCAATACGTTGAGTGTAGCCCGACATCTTAATGGCGTGCTCACTAACGGAACTCCCTTCCTCCATCTTGCAGTTAAAGAATTTCTCAGAGATCTCATATCTCTCAGAACGGGCCTGAGTCTGAAACATGGTTTTCAGTTCCTCAAGAATCTCAAAGGGCCCTGCGAACTCCTCAAAACAATTTTGAAGGTCTGATTCCATAGCAAACAACATGGTGCTCTTAATCACACCATGATCATCTTTGCGCGACTAATAAACAACTTTTTCATCAGTCGGCACATCTATAGCAGGGGCATCACCTAGCGCTTTCTCAAGGACATAGTTCTTTTGTCCGCCAGCGAGAATGATTCTCAGATTGCGGAACCAGTTGGTGAAGTTAGACCCATTGTTCTTAAGCTTTTCTTTCTCAGCAAAAACGTTGAAGTTGAAGTTGGACTTAGCCATTTGATCTACAAAATTTGCAAGTATAATTTAGACTATGTTCATGATAACTAGTTCAACTTAATCAAATTACTAGATGAACTCCCACTAAATTCAACATCCCTCAAGTTGTTTAGTGAACATGATCCAAATTCACCACACCTAATCCGATCTTCACGAGAAGAGATGTGGTTTCAATGGTGGACAACAAAGTGTCGATCATATCATTCATATGACTCATGCTTAACCTTTCGGTTCGTGTGTTCCGAGGCCATGTCTGTACATGCTAGGCTCGTCAAGTCAAACCCAAGTATTTCCGCGTGTGCAAAACTGGCTTGCACCCGTTGTATGTGAACGTAGAGTTTATAGCACCCGATCATCACGTGGTGCTTGAACACGATGAACTTTCGCAACGGTGCATACATGGGGAGAACACAATTTTATCTTGATCTTTAAGTGAGGAATCATCTTATAATGCTACCGTCGCGATCTAAGCATAATAAGATACATAAAAGGATAAACATCACATGCATATAATTTTATGTGACATGGTATAGCCAATCTCCACGCAATGATCTCCATCTTGTGTGTGCCAGCATGATCTCCATCACTCCACCATGATTGCCTCCACCATGAATAGCAGCTACAACTATTGCTAACTACTTAGCGATAAAGTAAAGCTATTTACATGGTGTATAAGAAGTTGACACACATGTCATACATAATTATAAATACAACCATATGGCTCCTGTCGGTTGTGTACTCATCGACATGCAAGTCGTGAAATATTATAAAACATGATCATTGCATACAACATACACATCATATCTTGGGCCATACCATATCACAGAAACACTCGCCTCTACTTTGTTGTTGCATGTTTTACGTGGCTTATGGGAGTAACAGTCTAAGAACGATTCTTACCTACGAAAAGCCACAACGGTGATATTATGGTTGCCAACATCCGGTGCAAATCCCATGACAACTATAGTGAGAGAAACTGGCATCCACCAGCCGCATGTGTGGAACAAGCCACACGTCAAGTGCGGAGCTGGTCTCGCGAACGAGGTCGCGTAAAGTTGGCCTGGACCGCTTCGATCTCACTATCCCGCGTCATAAGAAGTACACAACAAGAGGCTTGCAACAGAAAACATCAACGCCCGCAACAAGCATGTTGCGTTCTACTCGTGAAACACATCTACGCATAGATCTAGCTCTGATACCACTGAAGGGTTTCGCATCATAGTAAATCAAAAATTTCTAAGGATGCGAATGGGAAAGCCAAGATCTAATCTAGGAGATGCAATCAATGAGAGGGATAGATGAGATCTTCCTACCCTTGAAGAAATCGCACAGCAGAAACGTTCAACGGAACGTGGGTGATGTAGTCGAACTAGCCTTCTCCTCCTCGCGATCCGATCCGATCCAACACCGCAAGTGGCGACGCCTCCGAGAGATGCACATGTACGGCACCACGACGTATCCTCCTTCCTCGGTCCAGCAAGTGGGGTGGAGAGATAGATTGGATCTACAGCACGACGGCGTGGTGCAATGGTGGAGAGTTTTTGCGGCAGGGCTTCGCCTACACGCAGTCGGGAGAGAGAGAGAGAGGTAGGGCAGCAGCTGGTGGGTAGGGTTTTGGGGTGAGGGGAGGGTGCGCCCCCTGCCCACCTTATATAGGGGGCTGGCCGGCCCCCTTGCCCCCTCCTCCAAGCCCTAGGGCGGCGGCCCCAAGGGTGGAGTGGGGGGCAAGTCTTCCCCCCCTTCTAGAAGGTCCCCTAGGGTTTCCCCTAGGGTTTTGGCCGGCTGGGCCTATGGGACCTTGTGCCCCTGGCCCAATGCAGCCAGGGCACTCCCTCATAGGCCCATGCACCCCTCCGACAAGTGGGTCCACGTTGGTCCCACTCCGGAAGCTTCTAGAACCTTCCGGTACAATACCGAACATTCCAAAACAATTTCGAAATCCAAAAATTGCTTTCCTGTATATGAATCTTATTCTCTGGACCATTCCGGAACCTCTCGTGATGTCCTGGATCTCATTTGAGACTCCAAAAAAAACTCATAAACCAATTATCCATTCTATCCTAGCGTCAAGACACGTTAAGTGTGTGACCCTACGGGTTCGAGAATATGCAGACATGATCTTCTATCAATAATCAACAGCGGGATCTGGAAACCCATATTGACTCCCACATATTCTTCGATGATCATATCGGATGAACCACAATGCCAGGATTCAATTAATCCCATATATATATTCCCTTCGTCATGCGATATTTTACTTGCCCGAGATTCGATCGTTGGTATCGGCATACCTAGTTCAATCTCGTTCATAGCAAGTACTTTACTCGTTCTGTAATCCGATATCACTTTGTTATTAACTCCTTAACCACGTGCTTGCAAGTGGTGTTGATATCGATTACCGAGTGGGCCCGAAGTATATCTCTCCGACTAGGGAGGGACAAATCCCATCTCGATACATACAACCCAACAAGTACTTTCCGATCACCTGAGAGACACCTTTATGATCACCCTCTCATAGGATGACGTTTGATGACCTCAAAGCTTTCTTCCGATACCAGGGAGTTGCATTATCTCATGGTCTAAGGAATACAATATTTGACATAAGAAAAAGCTTCGTAAAGATGAACACGATGACACGATCTAATTGCTCTGCTTGATTTGGGTTTGTCCATCATATCATTCTCTTAATGACATGATCTCATTATTAATCGACAACTCATGTCTATGGTTAGGAAACCTTAACCATCATTAATCAATGAGCTAGTCCACAGAGGCATACTAGTGACACTGTGTTGTTCATAAACCACACAAGTATCAAAGTTTCCGCTTAATACAATTCTATCATGGAATATAAACTTTATCATGAACAAGAATTATAATAATAACATCTTTATTATTGGCTCTAGGGCATAATTCCAACAACCATATCATGACACTAGCCCAGCAACAATCTAAACTAGACGCCTCTAATTTATCCATTGCAAGTTTTACGTGGCTTACGACTTTCGAAGATAGAACCGTTCATACCTACGAACATGAACCACAACGAGGATAACCAAATTGTTGACAACTCGTTGCAAATTAGATATTGACTATAGTAGGAGAGATAGACACCCGCTAGCCACTTATGCAAAACTAGTTGCATGTCAAGCGTGGAACAGGTCTCATGTGCGAGGACCCCCTTGGGTCTTCATCACACTATGCCACCAATATCTAAAGTACAACTAAGAAGCAATAACATGATTATCATCGCCCACATACTCATATGTGTACTACCCATGCAAAGCATCTATGCATAGAACCTGGCTCTGATACCACTATAGGGTTCACAACATAGAAAACAAAAATTTTCTACGATGGGAACAACTATATACCAAGATCTATCTACTACATACAATCAACGGGCGGATATACATCCGTAGAGAACATACCCTTGAAGACCGACAAAGCTTAATGAGGTTGAACTCGTGGTTGATGTAGACGATCTCTTGCCGATCTCAAGATCGAGAGGAAGTCCTAGCATCGCAAATCAGCGGCGCATCCGTGCTCGCACACATGTCTAAGGCACTGAGCAAACTCCGCCTCCTCGCTCCAGCGATGCAGCGGAAGCACAAATCTTTCTTGCCAAATAGCCACCGGGAACATGTATCTTGCTAGTCCGAGACCATGGGAGATAAATACTATAGGGGGAGAGAGATCCTTCACGAGGAGGTGTGTGTGAGAGAGAGGAGATGGGACTCCTTTTATAGGAGGAGGGGGCACCCAAGGGGGTGGCCGCCGGCCATGGGGGATGCCCCCTCCCCTCCTTCATTCATGTGGATGGACACTCCACTCACACAAATGTCTTTCAATTCCCTCCACTCAAAAACCCACTCAAATTCCCATTAAATTTCCACCAGATTTAATGCAAACTCTCATTAAATAAAACTCCTTTTATTTATTCAGAATTTTGTCAATTACTTTAATAACAAACATTCACATATAACCCCTTGCTAGTATTTCATTTCACATGCAAAAACACTTTCTGCAATTTCACCCGAAAACCCGTTTCCGTATCTAGTGAAATAAATTCCTATGCTTGTTATTTTTTCCGTCATGAAACTTTTGCTCCAAATGGATGTCGATGTCTCTTAAGTGTGTCACCCTACGGTTCGCGTATAATGCGGACATGATCGAGACCCTCTTAGATCAATAATCAGAAGCGGAACCTGGAGATCCATACTGACTCCCACACATTCAACGATGACTTTCTTGTGATCGTGAGAACCTTTTACGCTAGTATATTAATCCTTTTGTTTCGCGATATATTACATGTCCGAAATTCGATCATCGGTATCTCCATACCTAGTTTGATGTCGTTACCGACATGTACTATTTTCTTGTTCCCGTGATATAACATTCTAGTGATTAAATCACTTGCTTGCAAGCTAATCAATGTGATATCACCGAGAGGGCCCAGAGCATATCTATCCGTCATCGGGATGAAATATTCCACTCTCGATCCATGGGCCTCAACATAACACTTTAGTAGTACTGAACCCATCTTTATAATCACCCTGTTACGGTGTGACGTTTGATGTTATCAAGATACTCTTTCGGTGTTAGTGATTGACATGATCTCATGGTCTAAGGATTAGGATCACTTCGTATGATGTTATAGCAATATAAACTCAATGACTTTGATCGTAATGCTATACTTCGGATGAATGTTCAACACATCATTACACTAATGTTGTGACCTCGTTATTAACAACATCCAATGTCCATGATCAGAAAACCTTGATCATCTTGTTAATCCATAAGCTAGTTTATGAGAGAGGCATAACTAGGAACTTTCTGTTTGTTTATTAAACACACATGTATTAATGTTTCCGTATTAATACAATTATAGCATGTAAAATAAACATCTATCATATACTTGGAATATACATAATAACCACTTTATTATTGCCTCTCAGGGCATATTCCCTTCACCTTTGTGGCGAGCTCACGGGAGAATAGAGTGAGCCTTTTGTGGCGTCAGTGAGTTGCGTGCTTTCGCATCCGGGGTGAGGCCTTGTGTGGCGTTGGGTGAACATTGAGCCACCACACCCCGAGGTGAGCCATTTATGGCGTTCGGAGAGCATAGCGCCATCGCACCTCTCCAACGGAGACGCATCTTCTTTGGAGGTGAACTTTGGGATAAATTTTTTTGTCTCCGCGTCCATCGGTTATCTCTCGACCGAGCCTTGTACTTATGCACTTTACATTGTGAAAGCCTTCATGCTTAAAGTATTATATATTGTTATCACCTTGTTGCTTGTATTGCTTAGCATAGGTTGTTGGTGCACTTAGGTGAACCTAGTGGTTAGTTTTGTGCTTAATAAATTAAATGTTAGTTTTATTCCATATTTACTTGAGCCTAAACCGTAATAATTTTAAAGCCTATTCACCCCACCCCTCTAGGCAACATTCATTGCACTTTCACTGATAAATCGAGATGGGACTGAAACGGCCAGGAAGAGTAACACAAGTTTTTTTTAGAAAAGGGTATATATTAATAGCACGGAGATACCAATTGCATCTGCAACAACACATGCCCTAGTGGCCTTAGGGATGCACACAACCCAGAAAAAATAAAAAGAATTACAAAAAAATAAAAGTCCCGCTATAGCGATCAATTTCTTGCAGCAGCGACACTAACACCACCAGAACAACACCAGAAGTCCACCCTCTCTAATAGCGACACCTTCAAAGAAGAAAATAGTGCACAACAACCGTCGTAACCCCATCAAAGATTATAGGTTTTCACCCTGGAGAAAAGTTATCACTCACAAAACAATGCCTTCAACAAGGCAATTGCCAGGCACAACCAATTAAGGTAACACCTTGCGTTTTTACCCTGCAAGATAAGACTCTGAACATCTCATGTGCCGCTGCCCCCACTTTCCAATGCCTCTTCTACAAGTCGCGAATCATCAAGCCAATTCCACATCGCCACTAGGACTCGAACCACCATTGGTATTCCTCTGATCTCGGCTTCCATGGTATTCACCGCAAACTGACTTCACCATGGAACTAAATACATGTTCCACGATGGCAACAGGCTGCAGAGCTTCGCCTCGCCCTCTCTGAAACCAAACGGTCAGAAACATGGTTGCACGTGAACGAACCCCTCCAAAAGCTATTTTTTCTGATTTTTTTGTCATTTTAAAATGTTTTTTTGGTGGCAAAAGCATATACACCTGAGTTCAAAAGTGCATTTCTAAGGAAGGTTGGGGCTGCATTAGGTTTAGAAGGATCCTTTGGGTTGAAACTGTTGCTGCCATGTGGATACAACTGCAAATTTTGTGTATGGATGTGATAATGACTAATGAGGAGGATAAGGTAGTTTGGACCTTGAAAAAATCTGGGATATTTTCTGTGCAGTCCATATATTTAGCTTTAATAATTACTAGGTGAAGTGGCCTCATAGAAAGCTTTGGTTTGTTAGAGTACCCCTAAAGATCAAGATCTTTTTATGGTTAGCTGCTCATAAAAGTATCTTAAACAAATATGTTATTATTCATAGAGGTTAAAAAGGCAAGAATTCTAAATATTGTTTTGTGAAAATAATAAATCTATAGACCATTTGTTCTTTGAATATGCTCTGGCCAGATACCTATGGGGGATTGTCAGGTGCCCTTTTGGTTTCAGTAATGTACCTTGGAACTTTTATGAGATTGGGCAGTGGGTGTGGATTTTTTTTTGATAAAGTTAGGTCTATGATAGCGGAAGGAGTGGTAGCGCTTATCTAGACCATTTGGAAAACTAGAAATGCAGTTTTTTATAAAGTTTTCCCTAGGGATCGTTGCAGTATTCTGGGCAAATTATCGTATTGGATAACACACTAGGATCGTTTGCAGAGTCCAAACCCCTATCAGCCATAAGCTACCGCAACACAACTATTATCTAGAGTGACCATTGAAGCTTTCGAAGTTCAACATGGATAGGCGCCCTGGAGGAAGCATATTGGAGTGGGGTGGTATCTAGGAGATGAGGTGGTGATCAAACCAAAGTGGTCTCTGAAGAAATTGTCATTTGTTTACCTGGTTGTAGGTTGTTTCTTCTAGATGTTATATGTTGTTGGTGGTTTAGGTAGAAAGGCTTTGGTGATACTCTGTTTTTTCTTTGTCCTGGTCATAGTGTAGTGGTTGATGTGTGAGGTTTGCAAAATTGAACGGTTCGAATGCTAGTGTTTTATTGGTCCATTTTGAAATCAAATCGATGGTGATGAGATCCTCAGTTCAAAAATAATTATGAGGCATCAACACAAAGCTCATGCCATTTTGAGATTACACTTCATTCTATGAAAACAACAAACAAGGTAAAGTGTTCCAAGTTTCCAACCATTGTTATCTTGATACTATTTTTCCTTTTACTCCTTTTCTTGTCGGTCTATTTGCTTTTTCTTTGCAGAGTGTATCTATTATGCCTCCTAATGTTGCAGCAACGTATTTTCTTAGGCAAGTGCTTAGTCCCTGGGTCCACCTGTTCACATATGTCCATCTAGGCCCTCCAATCCCTCTCTTACTATATTGTAGTAAAACTGTCCCTTTTTTGCATTGTAGCAAAAAATGGTTCAGGCAAAAAAAGACTCACTGGGCAAAAAAAATCTGGTGAGACCTCGACGGAGACCTCGTAGCAAAAAAATGTTGTTATAGTAAAACAAACTTTGCAGGAAACATTGCAAGGACTCTCGTCGGAGACATGGTAGGAAAACTTTTGTACTATTATAGAAAAACTACAGAAATGTTGTAGAAAATAAATTGTACTATTGTAGCAAAACCTACTTCGTCGAAGACATCGCCAGACACTGTCCAAGATATTTCAAGCCAGGTATGCTCACCAGTAGGGTTTATTGACGTACATGGATACCCCATGGTCGTCATCTATTGGGCTTATGATAAAAACAAGTTATGGGCCAGCTAAGCCTCATTCTTAGTCGGTTCATAGGAGTCACAGGGAGACCTAGAGGCTGAAGATTGGAGTACAAGACAAGTAAATAGGATGTACATGTTAGGACTCATCTTCCTGATCATGTATATAAGACCGGCTAGAGACCCTTCTTGGGGGAGAATTACGATATAAATAGGTTGGGTATCTCATGGGAGACTAGATCCAGAAATCCGCCAACTAAGAATAGAGCTAGTCGAGTTCTACCAGATCTATATTCATATAGTAATTTATAACAGGAGTATGGATCCTCCACCATTGGGTACCTGGACCCTGGTAAATCGTGCATACCAATATCGTCCCCGATTCACCTTATGTCGCTACGCTCTGCATCAATGGTGCCTCATCTGATGGTAACTACCATGGTATTCCCACGACATTTAACGTCCACTGTGGGGCCTACGACTCAAGGTTTCAAGGATCGGGTGGGATCACCAATCGACTTGACTATCACTGTCAACCGATTCATACATTTTGGAAGCCTCAACTTCATTAGCGAGGCGACATGTGAAGGAGATATGGTTCGAACCTCCCAACCCGTGCATGTGTCCAACCTCCCAACCCATTCAGCGTTTTGTTGTCCAGAGCATCGCGCCTACGGTGCCCAGAGAGAGAGAGAGAGGCATTCGCTACTGTTGAATTGTGTGTCTCTCAACGGGGAGGGGCTGCCACTATATATAGGAGGAGGGGTGAGCCAGGCGAGGCGGCAGTCAGGATGGCGCCACCCCTAGAGGCGACAATCAGGATGGCACCTCCCCTCCCATAAGGTAGGTCTCAATCTTTTCACTTAACGCGAGATCATGTTCTTCCCTCCCAGGATATGATATCTCCATATTAAATGTCGATAATTTCCTTTATTATTTTCGAGATATGATATCGCCATATTAAATGAAGATCATCTCATAGCTTTAATAGAAGATGCAATCAGGACTTTTTTAATATAGAGATATGATCTGGTACTTTCCTAATCTCCACAAATTAACTTTCTTAATTTATGGGATCTATATGTGGAAGGTTCACGTGTATACCTGAACATTTTTTGGGCTGGGTTGGGCTCGGGCCAGGCTAGAGAAAGCTCACCTGCACAAATCCTAGGCCCAAGCCCGGGCCGTGAGCCTAAAAAGCTTGGCCCGTTGGGCTTTTTTGGACCGGGACGGGTCGGGCTGCCCATGCCCAGGTATGTTCAGGTGTAGTCCCATGGTGGCCCACGCACCATGCATGATGGGCCTGGGAGGCTCATGCACCACACAACATGTGGGTTGCTCCTCCGGAACCTTTTCAGTGGTCTTCCTCCTCTCCGGTTTATTTCAAATAAAGATGGGTATATCTTATGTATGCAAACATATATCTTTAAGGATCACTAAGCTCCTTAGGATTGCAAGCTATCCATCACATTGTTTGGGTCCATCTGTCCACGTGTTGGTGCAAGCGTCAGACTCTCTTTTTCAAGAAAAAGTGAACCGACTCAAGACAGTTCCTCCTTCCCACCCCATAATTTTTTTCCACACGTGCAGGTCGTCGTCGCACCCTTGTTCGTACCAAATTTCACCTCTCCATCCCTCTCTCGCGGCGAGGCAATGGCCGACGATGACGATGTGCTCGAGGCTTGAAGAGCAGGCGGCGCGGGAGCTGCAGAAAGCCACCATGGACCTTGCCGTGTGCCAAGCCGATGATGGAGATTCGCTTCGGCGGAGCTGGAAGGGACATCCGCCGTCTCCCCGGATGGAAGTTCGTTTCCCGCAAACAGGAATCGACGGCGACACAGATGGACCAGAGCTTGGAGGAGAAGGTGGTAAAGCTGCAGGAGGTCGCCACGATCCTCGACGTGTGCCGCAGCCTACCAGGTCGTGTTGCAGCAGTGCTAGACAGGACATCGGCCGCCTCTAGGGTCCGCATCCCGTCCCATTTTCCTTTACCTCGACCCCACCATAGACGACAAGGTATGCGTCCCATCCCACCTCTCTCTCTCTCACTCTTTCACACACAGCTAAGATTTGACCTTAGGGAAAGGATGCAATTATGCAAACCTTTTGTGTTGGATTGGTGATCCACGTTTTTTATCTTGGAAAAATCCCGTCCCATATATATATATATATATATATATATATATATATATATATATATATATATATATATATATATATATAGGAAAAATCCTTCTTACTCCCGGGTGTAATTACACCCATGTCTTATATACTCTCATACGAAAGTATAGGTGATACTTTATCGGTTTGAGTATGTTCATATACTACATCTAAGATACTTCAAATCAAGTTACGTGGAAAAAATGCAAGTGGAGCCATAGTTTGCACTATATTTCTGAAATACCCTTCATATTTGTACGTAAAATAAGAGTATGTAAAAAACTTATACATACTACCTCAAATATAGTATATATACTACTAAATAGTCTTATAATACTTCATACTACGCGTACATACTCTTCGGTATGATAGATACTACCTACATGGTGTAAAACACACGTGGGTGTAGTTACACCCGAGAGTAGTATGAATATGTCCTATATATATATATATATATATATATATATATATATATATATATATATTCTGGAACCTTTCTGAAAGCTCTTTGGAATTCTAACCGTCTCAGAGTGATTCCGATGAACCTCGAAATCAACTTTGACGACTTAGGTTATGTCACCATAATTATTCTGATTTCTGTCGATAACTCCGAATACTATTTCGGTGTCTCTAGAACATATTCCATATGAATCTCTTAACCACATATACTACCATCATAACTTGATTGTTTGTCCTTAAGCATGTGACCTTGTCGGGTTCATTAATATGCAGACATGACTCCAGAAACTCTTCCGGATTAATAACCAACATCGGGACCTGAATGCCCATGACGGTTCCTTTATATTACATGAATTATATTACACGAATCATTGAGTGAACCCAGTTTATTATACAAGTGCTAATCCTTCTTCCTCACGATACGTGACAACACCGAGACAAGATGTCGGAGTCCTCATGATGCAACTTTTGACCACTATATCTCTTATCCTTGTTCGTGTTCCACTCTCATTTACTCGTTTGTATTCCAATGTAGTTATGATCAACATCATAACTTATCTGCATAGATAATGGGTGACACTGTAATATCGAGTGGACCCTAAGTATATCTCTCCATCGTCAAGAGGAGCAGAATCTCAATCTTAAACTATCTAAGTCCACAGTCATAATTTCGTGCTTATCTCGGTGTCATTGGTATGGTTATTACCTTTGCAGGTGGAGTTGAGATTAAATCAAGGACAAGCCTTCCGGCATGAGGGTACTTGATATTCGCATGGTGATTTATATGTATAAAACAACCATGCACAATTGTAATGCAAGCAACGTTTCCTAAATATACACATCCCATGTTAGAAAGAATGTTATTATGCACAATACAGCAAATTCAGTGCTACTACAACAATCCATTTCTACAATGTGTACCAATGCCTGCACTAGAGCTAATAACTGACACATCACACTGCTACAGTATAGAAGTGGAACCAATTGCTCGCTGGTTAAGCACTTGACGACCCTGTGTACAACACAACGTTATACTACACCTGCTACCAAGCCTGGGAGAACCGGCTCAGAACGGGCTCCAAGTCTGCGCCATGTCGCTCTGCCGTGTGTAGCTGTCGTCGAGCCTCCAGTCCTGCTTGGGTTCACCGCCACTGCTTTGCACCATGTCGCCTAGCAGGTCTCTTAAACTCTTGAACGGTAATGGTGCCGCCGGCCAGTGATGCACGGCCGGGAGTAGGCTGGTGGTGTCTTGGTGCCCGTAGTAGCCATCGGTGATGGCAGCCATCGGCGCGCGGCCAATGGTGGCATCGGTAGGGGCTATGAGCAGCGGCGCCGGCAGCATGCCGAGGTCGCTGCTAAGCGAACCTGATGACTCTTCAGAAGACGGTCTTGGAGAGGCGGTCGTGCCTTTGTCGAACACCCGGCAGAGCACCCAGTCCTCCTGCACTTTGCAATATTTCCATCTTAGCACTTCGAATTTGATGGACACTCAAACTAGTGCGCCGTTGGCCTTGAAATGGAAAAATATACTTCCTCCTCGTCTCAAAATTAGTTGTCTTAGATTCATCTAAATACCGATGTATCTAGTTATAGAACATGTCTAGATAAAGAGTGAGTTAGCCAAATTGTCACGCAAAGAGTGAGTTGTTTTCTTTGTTTTCACAACTTGTGCTCCCCTTTCGCAAAAAAGAGAGTCAAATTCAGAAGAAAGAAAAATAATAACGAGTCAGTCAAATCCTTGCCGATATTTTGTTGAAAATTCCTAAAATATGTTGAGTACACGTAGTATTGTGTTGTTTAATAGGCCGCTGATGATGCATGGCGATATAGCCAATCGAACAACCTTGGACGTTGCATGCACGGCTTTAACAAGAAAAAAACCTCGGAACATTGTTGTCGATATGTGTCATATGTGGGCACCATGTTTGCATTTCGAAAAGACTAGGTCACCTAGAATGATTGGCAAGTGGCATATATAGACACATAGATATAGGTAGTCGTTCATCGTATCAGGAGAGCAGGCAGAACCTACCGCCTGAATATGACACAAAATGTTTTCTAGCCGTCAGAGACGTACTACGAAGCTTCCTTTCTCTGCATGAACGAGAAGGAAACAGAAAACAAAACTAATGCTAATAGACCTATTAATTACGGTCTAAACCCTCCATCCTAGTCACGCAAAACAAATGGTATCCGAGATAGGATGGCTGCGGAAACATGCAACTCATCTCAGCTGTTGCTTTGCATCGTCAGAGATTCAGAGTTCAGAACATGTGGCATGCATTGCGTGAATGAAGTAGTGCAGAAGCGGCATACCCTGAGAAGAAACGGCAGCATGCCGTGGCCGGCGTCGACAAGCCGATCATGAACCGCCGGGCTGCCCTCCTCCGCGCGGAACTCGTGCATGACCCACTCGGTCTTGGTCCCCCTGGGGGCTCTCTCTCGGTAGAAGACGAGCGTCTTGCGCATCCCGACTACCGTGCCGGCGCCGGCGCCGCCGATGATGGCACGGTCCTTGCCCGTGGCCTTCCAGTAGCCGGAGCGCGTGGCGCGGTTGGTGCGCTGCCCCGTCGCGTACTTGCGGTCGTGCCGGCTGAAGAAGTACCACTCCCTGCCGCCCACACAGGCCGCGTCTGCGCCATGTCGTCCAGACGAGCGCGTGCAAGGAAAGCAAGACGGTGAGCAGGATGAAATGATGAACCATAAACCATTTGTTATCCCTTTCGTAGATATGGGTATGTTAGGATTTAAATGAAGTCTAAATCAATGCTGCTGGATCATCGGTGCGTATTAGTTTGACGCAATTACGATCTTCCGTCCTACAATGGTACTAATAAGTCGAAGTTCATAATTAAGCATCGAGGTTTCGTGGTGTAGTTGGTTATCACGTCAGTCTAACACACTGAAGGTCTCCGGTTCGAACCCGGGCGAAGCCATATTTTTGAAATTTCTAATTTTGCCTTCTCTCTCTCTTTTTTTTTTGCTTCCGAAGACTCCATTGTTCCTACGGATGCAAAGGGACAGATCGTACCTGGAAGCTCCCATGGCTCGCACTTGTTGAGGTCGACATCGATCATGTCCACGCCGGCGCTGCTTCCCCTGCCGAAGAGCTTGGGGCAGAGGTAATCCAGCACGAGCTCTTCGTCCCTAGGGTGGAACCGGAACCCCGGCGGCAACCTCGCCTCCACCATGCTCATCGAGCTGCTCATTCCGCCTAACCCTCTCAATCACCTCGATTGCGGCTGGGATAAGAAACAGGCCAAAAAAAGACAGAACACAAAGAATGGCAATATCGAACACGAGGGGCCCGGTATTAATAGGGAGATCTACTAGCCATGGACCTCTACGAGCATATATATGTCACTGGAAAGCCTGACGCAACCATGGCCACTGTTGACGACGCAAATTCTCTTGGAACAGTTGTCAACCATCGCTATGTCAACAAAAATAAACGTTTCTGGGGGAAAACAATACCCAAGTGGTATAAGGGAAAAGAAGACTATCGTCACTACTCGTGGATGTATTCCCCGTATCTCGATCGAACAGTAATAAGAAGGTGAACATGACGATCAGAGCCTGTTCCTTTGCGTGCAGTCGGCAGTTGACGGATCAATCCGAAGATAAAACTTTCTTACTGTAATTATTTTATCGCGTGAGACCGTGTCAATCTCATTTTACGTCCGGGAACCGCCGACTGCGTACGAATCGATGGATTGATTTGGGTTAAGACGGCGAAAAGGATCGACAGCGATGCCGTCGTCCAAAGATTAATTTCCAGGTGAGCTCGTGCCTTTTCATGCTTGTTTTGGTAAATCCCCGGTGGAGAAGAAAGGAGGGAAATGGCGCAGCAGCATGATACTGTTGTCGCCGTCGGGAGCGCGGCAGTCGGCAGTTGACGAGACAGCAGTTTTCTCCGTAGAAAAATCCGCTAAACCTGCTGCACTGCACCGAACAGTCCCAATCCAGGAGATGCAGCGGGGACACCATACAGTGGTAAACGCCTGGAAAAGGTCTACTCGCCCAACTGAATCATCATCATCCGCTGCTGATTCTGATCATCACATGATAAATTGGTAACTGGTTCAGTTTGTCCACTCTCCCGAGGAGATAGTCATGTCGGTCCTTTTCAGTAAAGGAAATCTAGCGAGCAAGAGTGAGCCTGCAGGAAGATCTATCCGAGCATTGATTGATTTTGCCACACAAGTCAGATCTCGAGAGATGCAAATATGTGTGTGGCGGGTAGCAGACCGTGTGTGCGATAGATACACCTGAACACAAAAGCGATGTCAAACACGTAAGCCAACTCTCCTGCAGAGGCGTTATTCTGCAAGGTCACCGGCTCCCCTTGGGCAGTTTTGTTAATCTCGTCGTAAAACAATTTCAAGTGGCAGGTTTAGCCGCCAGCCATATCGCAGTAACCAATCAGAGTGTAAGGTCGATTAACCGAAAGCAGTGAGTAGGGGTGGGCGTTCGGTCATGACCGAAAATTCGGTCTTTGCATATCGGTCTATTTTGAAATCGGTCTTCAAATAAATAAAAACCGAAATTTACTTGTTATTTTTACTAACCGACAAATTCGGTTACCCGATAATTCGGGTTCGGTTTCGGTCATGACCGAATTGTGTAGTAGATATTATCAAATACAAAAGTTCGATAATATTTGGTAAACCATTTGGTACTATATAAGTTGTAATTTGAATATAAAATACACTTCATATAGTCATTTTAATTTACGAAAACTAACATTCAATAATACTAAATTTGGCTCAGTCGAGAAAGATAAATCTATAGTTATGAGCAACTAAGGCTTTGGAACTACGCCACTCTCACCTAAAATTCGGTTAGTTCGGTCTATTCGGTTATCAAGAACTAACGACCGAATTAACCGAACAAAATTCGGTCTACAAAATTTGCTACCCAATTTTTTGATCGGTCCTTTCGGTCTCGGTCTATTCGGTTTCGGTCGTGGTTTTTTCGGGTTCGGTTTTCGGTTTTTTTGCCCACCCCTAGCAGTGAGACAGGGCAACTGGACATCAGTGCCTCCTTTCAAGTTTCGTCAGTGACATATCAGATTGAACATAGTATTTCTGAATCGTATACTTCTACAAGAGAAAGCGAAAATTTGTCTTTTAAACATGCTGCAAATACATCATCATAAGAGGTATGTACGACTAGTATTTTTATCTGAGCACGGTACTCTGCACTACTGTTACTGCCCCCTAAGCCAAGGTATAAATTATACCGTATAATACTGCACGGATGAGAGTACATTGCGTGTTGGGGTAATCTCTGAAGGAAACTTCCTTCCATGTACGCATGGTTTCAGATAAGATTGAAAACTGAACTATTAGTAGTACTACACGCTTAAGTGATCTGAGCTGGCGTTCTCTGAACCTGACGGAAGGTCAATTGCAGCTTGGCGCCACCTGCACCGTGCCCTGCACAAGATGCCACACGTGCGCATTTGCGACGAATCGGCCGATCGATGATCCAACTCGTGAGCAATCCTGCCAAGACGCGGGAACGATTCACCGGGTTGACCTCCCATTCTGATTGCATATATAATACTCCATGTTATTGTGGCGATGGACATCCTACGTGATCTAGGACTCGTTGCAGCGACTGTTGGTGCGGGAAGACAACACAGGGGAAGTTCTCAGTCTTATTTTGAAGGGTGAAAATTCATGGTCTGGTCTTAACTGGTTGTGTCTGGCAATGACCTTGTTAAAGACATTGTTTTGTGAGCAAGGACTTTCTTCAGAAAACCTATGATCTTTGATCGGACAACGACGGCGCTTGGGCATTGTTTCCTTTTTGAAGGTGTTGTTATTGGAGTGGGACTACTGGTGTTGTTCTGATGGTGTCACTGTTGTTGCTTTGAGGATTAGTTCTCTGTAACGGGACTTTTCTTTTTTATAATTCTTTTTTTTTCTGGACTGTGTGTATCTGTAAAGCCGCTAGGACATGCGTTGTTGCAGAGACCGATTGTAATTGGTATCCCTGTGATATTAATATATGCTCATTCAAAAAAAAAAGTAATTTGTGCATAGGATTTAGTGAACGGCATCTCTATAAGATAACTGCACTAGCTGGAAAAGGGAATCGTTTCTTGCATGATTGTTCGGTACGGGTACTTGTCAGAGGTGCTGACTCAGCGCAAGTATCTAGTGCTACCCTTGTACATGGTCGAGCTACTAAAGAGTCTTGAAAATCATGTGAAAAACTGACAACACCCACAGATATACATCTACACACCCGAACTTACAAATGTAAACTGGATCCACATGTGAAGATGCAAAAATACATACGAGGCACCTCATTCTTTTTCATTATCCTTTTCTTTGGATAAAAAGATGAATTTTTTTGAAAGATCCAGCATGCTGGTTTTTCATTGATTTAGTAGAATATTTACAGTGTTGCGCTTAGGCACAGGAAGAAAAACAAAATCAAATTCAGAGAACTGAAAAACAGGCTGAAATCTTCCTATGCTTCATGGTGGATCCCACATCACCTCCCGAAGCTACATGGCTCCTTGTCATTTTTTTCAGTCTCCCTTTTTGGATAAATAGATGAATATATATTGTAAGCACATGACCATTTTTCGATGATATATGGACATTTTTCTCCTTTTTTATTTATATTGTTTTTACTATTCATCCATTATATTTTTTTGGTAGATATATAAATTTTTATGATACCCATGAACATTTTTTTACCAGTCGGCTCGCTTTAATTTATATATCCATAAAAGATAATATATCAATGTCAAGAAGATGCTATGTAGTATATCTGGTGTCTATAACAACTCAATGTCAAGTGTAATTCGAGACAACGAGGATCGTGAGATGAAAATTTTAACAAAATTCCAAATCTATACATAAATATTTTTGCAACGCATGAAGTTTTTAAATACACGACTAAAAGTTTGTTATATGTGAACATTCTAAGTTTTCACAATACATTTTTTACATAGAACAATGTTTTCAAAAAACTACATGAACTTATTTTTGAAAAAGGTGAACAACTGTCTTTCATACTCCCTCCATTCAAAAATAAATGTCTCAAGTTTCTCAGAATTTGGATGAATCTATAGGCTAAATAGTGTCTAGATTCATTCAAATTTTGACAAATCTAAGACATCTATTTTGGGACAGAGGGAGTATATTTTTTATAGCGGATGAACATTTCTTTCTAATTCCTGTAAAAATATTAACCAAATAAATGTATTTTCCAGATTAGTATGAGAAACCTAAACACAGCTATAGATGTTAGAGCAACTCTAACAGAACCTAAAAACCCTGCTGGAACTGAACTTTTTCGGCCAGTTTACAAGTTCAGGTTGAAACTGGCCCATACGAGAGCCTGAACTCGCGGCCTGGCCCGTAAACTCAGTTCGGGGGCCTGAGAACGCGACACGCCACCCCTATTAAAACGGGCCGCAGAGGGGAGTTCGGTTTCCAAACCCTACTCCTCTCCGCCGCTTGCGCCTCTCTGCCGTCTTCCGCCACCCAACTCTAACAAGCAATCTCACCCAGCTCCGACGAGCTCCGACCTTCCCGTCGACGCCATGACTAGCCGAGGAAGCTCCGCGAGGTGAGGCGGTCAGTTGGGCGGCGGAGACTCGCCGACGCGGCCCCCCATTTTTCGCACCGTAAATGGAACAGGTCCGAGGGCGCGTGCAAGCGTAGCGCCCGAAGGTGGACGAACTGGGGGCTCACACCCAATGGGAAGCTCACCCGATATGCAAACGGCGGCGAGGGTTCCTCCTCCGGCGGGTTGTTCCGCCCCCTCTCCCGCCGGTCTATGATAGCAGCTCGGAGGACGTGACGCTGCCGCGTCTCTTCTTCCCCGGCGACTACGTCCACGACGACAAGGAGGAGGAGGCTGTGATCGAGCAGGTCGCGGCCGTCTCCGAGGCGGAGGCGCGTGCAAGGTTCCGCCGGGAGGAGGCCGACGCCGTCCACCAGGTCCGCGAGTACGAGGCGGCGTAGAGGAAGGCACATGTCCGCCTCGTGAAGCTCGAGATCGTCGAGCGCGACTTGGAGTAGTCCACGCTCCGCCGTCCGCCGCCTCGCCTTTCTCCGCCTCCCCGTCCTCCGCCGCGCGTAGAGGCCCCCGAGGCCGAATTTTGTTGAAATTAGGTCACGCGGCGGAGGAGTAAGTAAAATTTTGTTTTATGTAAAAATTATGTACTTATGATGCTCAATCGAGCAACGAACTATCCTCGTTTATATGTGTTCATCACCGAATTCTCCCAAAAAAAATTAGTCTTCAGTTCATATTTACTGGTTCTATTATGCGCGAGTACCAAAATTGATCAAAGCATCGTTTTTGGGAGACTGGACTCACCGTTTTCAGTTTCGGCGAGTTCAGTTTGTGTTAGAGATGCTAATAGTTGGCTGGATGAAATACCGGCCCACATATTATCACTGAAAGCTTGCACGTGGTACTGCTTAGCCCTATTTATAATTCGGGGCCCAGATGTAGGCCCAAAGAGGGCAAAGAGTAGCAGACTTGCCTGAAGCTGGTGAACCCAACCTGTGAATTATCTCGCTCCTTTTCTCCCACCAAAAAAAAAAACCTTCGTTTTATTTTCTGAAACTACGGGCATCACTCCAGCTGACGATGGAGCACCTGTACTGTAACAGAGCCGATACATCAAGCACTTGACTGCGCCACATCACGCGCTCCTCAGATCAATCTATATGTATGATTCACCATGATCCTCGTTCTGCCCAAGGGAAACCAGGGTGATGATGAACTGTTTCAGTGGTTCATTCAGCACTAGTATAGATGGTCGATGATTGATACAGCCAGCTCGCCCCTTTCGAGGGACAGAAACGGTCGGTCTGGTGGAAATGATTGGCGCCGCATCGGGGAGGCGGCTTTCCCCTCCGCCTGTCCGCCAACATTCTCCGCGAGATTGAGCAGCATCATGGTGCTTTGTCTTTACGGCATTATAGGGTCCCGAGTGACGGAGATGACGGGGCTTTAGTTGTTAACTTAAAGGGGGTTAGCTAGCAGTAGTAGCTAGCCTAGGCCATGTTGTGCTGGAAACCAGAGGGACCCAACCCAGGCTAAACCGTCGGGGGCATCTTCGTTGCTCGTAGCCGTCACATGCGTTGCCGTTGAGGGGAAAGAAAGACAGAGTTTGGTGGCTGTTTGTTGTACTACGTAGGACGGGCTTTCTTTTTTTTTTGAGGGCAACCGTCGGTCCGTGACTGCTCTGCTAAACCCATCGGTGAGCTTTGTAAGAGCACGTTTGGTACGGGTACGACCGGCAAATTGGTTAGCAACAACCAGACATAAATTCGATCACAGAAGTAGTGAGAATCGAAGTCGGCCGAACCGCTTTTGGTTAACGACCGGCCTTCTGTTCTGAGAGGAGCCCAAGTATTCTACTATATGGACGAAGAAACATCTCGTGTTACATACATTGATTAATCTTGGGATGCTAAACACAAAATGATCTCTAACATAAGGGCATCTCTAACCGAGACGCTATTTTAGGTCAGCAGATTTTGGTTATAGGGATCGTCAATTTGGAGCTCGTCCTATATATGTGGTGGACTTTAATTTTTTACTTTTTTAAAAAAAATCAATTTAAATATATTTAGAAAAAATCTGAAAAATATGTAGAGATATAGATAATTACTTATAATACACGAACATTGTATTTTGATCTCAGCAAACAAGAGAAAAATTCAAATCTAGACACACAGAGTGCAATTTTGAATGGCCTCCATTTTCCCCAAAAAAAATCATATTTTGTCTTTTTTGCTGCCCGTGAAAAACTAGGTATTTGCCATTAGAATATTGCAGAATTGTATTTCATATTGTTAGCTATACATAGGTATTTTTTCGAAAATATGTGATCATTTTTCAGAAAATCAAAAAGAGCTCCATGGAGCTCGTCCTCTATATCCATTTTCCAACATGTTTTAGTGTTATAGGGCACTTTTTTTTTTACTTTTCCAAATGTCCTATTTTAGGGCACAACCTCTCCAACAACCGTCCCGCGTCCGCGTCACACCCCTCTTTTTTGTTGATCTTTGGGAGATGAAAGTGAATGTATAGACCAAACATGGACTAACATTACAAATTTTAACACATGCGTTTACTTCAATCCATACCATAGTTCAAATCATAGCATAGTTTCACACAAACAACACATAGTTCAAAGCATAGAATTAGTTAAAACTACAAAAGAACACGTTGTTCCTCGGAGTGACCCATGTACACCACTGCATGTTGTAGTGTACAAATCGTTAACATGACAGTCACGGAAGTTCTCATCCGTAAATATTATATCACTCAGAGTGGTACAACGGAAATATTGTGGGTCCAACAACTTTATTTATTCATACCAAGAGTCAAAATATACAAAAGCTTCCAGATCCTTATCGATCCAATGAGTATTCACAACGCGATAAAAGTTGAAATGCGGATGGAATAACTTACTAATCAATGGTAATACTAAACTTAAAACAATTGGAGATGGTAACTTATTAGAGAAGCTATAATATTGCTAGCCCATCTACCTATGCAAGCTCTCATGTATCTTATATCTACATTCTTCCTTTTTTGACGATTGTCTAAACTTCGTGGAGTTCATCTTCACGTTGCGGTCGTAATCCTTTCTCATGATAGGGAGTAACATGTCGCATTGATACGTCGGAAACGTATCTATAATTTTTTATGTTCCATGCTTGTTTAGTATCTACTTTGCTTTGCTTTGTCTTACATGTTGTAGTGCTTTTTATGGAACCGTCACATTGAGGTGTTTTTATATGTTTTCTGGCACTAACCTATTAACAAGATGCCACGGTGCCAATTGCATGTTTTCTTCTGTTTTTGGTTTCAGAAAGGCAGAAAATCAATATTCTTAAAATTGGACGGGACAAAAGTCAAAGTCAATATTTTACCGTGGGGAACACGGAGCCAGAAGACGAGACGGAGGAGAGCCTCGAGGGGGCCACACCCCCTCGCCGCGCGGGTGATAACCCAATGGTGGACTTCTAGTCATAGATGCAGTTGGATGGCGGTCTATGTATCTTATTGTATTGCCCAATCAAATCTCATAGGATCATGATGTCTAGTATTGCATTGTTATGTCTTGCTCAGTCCTGTCAATTGCCCTGCTGTAATTTATTTACCTAGCATATCATGTTTGTTTATCTAAGGAGAACACCTCTAGTGAACTATGGACCCCGGTCCAATCTTTACCATTGATACATCTTCCACTTTTTACAAACCACTATCATCTTTCATACCATACAGTTAATCGTTTGTTATAGCAACCGGTGAGATTGACAAACTCACTGTTCGTTGGCGCAAAGTCTTGAGTTTGTGTTGTGAAGGTTTCCAAGTTGCTTGCAACACCTTTGAGACGTTTCCCTTCTCCTACTGGTTTGATAACCTCGACTTCTTACTGAGGGAAGACTTGCTGCTGTGCTCTTCACACCTTTCTCTTGGGGTTTCCCGATGAAGCGCTCTCAGGCGCCATCACACATTTATACATTCTCAAGAGGTATGCTACTTTTCCCACAAACGTTCTAGGACATATTACTCTTTCCATACTTCCTTAGGTATGGGGTTTTGATATCCAGTTTCACCGAGTCATACCGAGTCCCCCTCCATGGCCCCGCTGTCCACCCATTGTAACAAATTTCGGTCACATGACCTACGTACAATTACCATACCTTCTAATATACTTAATAGTTGACACAGGATAGGGGTGTCACGGGCTCCCACCCATTGATCATCACTTTGGTTCATAGCCCGACTAGGTAAACAAGGACACACGAAAGGAAGAAGGTACTCATGACTCGCTCACCCCATAACAATATATGTGGTTAGTGCAATATTGTATGGTGCAATAATGGCTAACCTATGTTGTTATTGATGCTAACTTTCACGGTACAATAGAATCTCCAACACATGATCTTTCACCCATGTATACATCCATGATTCCATTGCCCATCCTTTATTTATTTCATTCTGAAAATCATATTGCATTTGAACGCAAAGAAAAAATAATCTTTTGAAAACATTTTCACAATTAAGCCAAAGTACATGTAAGATTTCACTTGTAATGGGATTGCAAGTTTGACCTCACAAAGGTGATGCAAGAATGAACTTGCCTGATAACTGGGAGATAATCCAGTTCAAAGGTTTAAATTACTTGACCCTATACCTCGGGTTCTAGAATTCGCAATCATTGTTCGATAAAGACAACACTTCAGATACAAATGTGTGATGATCTAATGCAATTATATACAATGCAAACTCTGGGTGTGTTGTGTTTGAATTACTCTGATTTAATTTCTTTGTTTTAGGTGAATTTCTCCCTTTTTAGGGTTTTATTTTATTTTCTTTGGTATTTTATTAATGTTGCAATTCATCAGGTAATATCAGGAGTTATACTTTAGGATTTTCATATTCTTATGAAAATTGGGGTTTACACATTTTTCCTTGTTTTTCCTAATTTTGTAAGAATTGTCTATGAATTTTAAAGTCTAGAAATTAATTATTTCCACTCAAGAATTCATAAAAATAAAAGTGTTTGCAAAAATCCCACAAAATTACTTTTTGAATTCCTTGCATTTTTGAGTTTTATATGTGTGTTATGATTTATTTTGGTTTATGGTAAAGGTGAAATGACCAAAGTACCCTTTTGTGTCTGGGCCCACTTGTGAGACCCTAGTGGTCAAATCCAACCCCTAAAATGGGTCTGGCCCAACTGTGGCCTACTCCCTCACCCGTCTATCTCTCTCACTCGCCCCTCCCTCTCTCTCTCGTGCATGCAAAGGGTACTATGCCGTCGCCGGTGTCGCCTGGCCTCTTCGGCCTTCCCTACTACCGCGCTTCTGCTCAGATTACTCCCATGCCTTTGCTGTAATATCCTACCGATCATATTTATCTCTCTCACTCTGTGCTTCTTGCTTGCAACCCTAACCCTAATTAGGGTTTCAGCGATGCGTCGCCTCCCTCGTCTCCGGCGTAACTCCAGCGCTTCCCGCTATTGAGATGGTGCTCCATCGGGTCTACAATGCCTCTCCTGGCTTCTCCGGTCGGTGTAGGGCGAGATACCCTTCTAGGCACTTCCTTGTGCCGCCAGTCGCCGCTAGACTGTTCTTCTTCCTCTATTCAGTCAACGTAAGCTGGGCTCACCCTTTTTGAAGGTAAATCCTCTCTCCCTCCTTCTCTCCTTCCTCTAGTTCTAGGCCACTCCTTGATTCTTGGGTTTGTGCTTTAGTATTGTTACTATATTGGGGTTTCTAGGGTTTCCTAGTAGATTCTATAGGCCTCTCGGGCTTTCTAGGTGTTAGTTAGGATTCTAGTGTTTAGCATGATCGATTGTTCTTAGGTTTAGGTTATTTGGCTTACTAGATGTCTGATCACAGACACTTGCTTCAGTTAAAGGGTATTTCTTAGTTTAGTGTCTGCTACATGTATTTGCATATGTTAATTCAGGTGATGCAGTAATGATCCTTTCATTTCTAAGATCAATAATGTTAGGTTTAGTGTTGTTTGCTACTGTTAATAAGAATTGCTAATGTGTTAGCCTACTTGACCTTTTCTGTTATTGTTAGGGTTAATTCTAGTTATTTTACCTTATTTATTGTTAGTTAGGATTTTCACTTAGAGTAATTGAGTGCTTTGTTTTAGTTTACTGTTATTACGAGCTTTTGACTCAAGTTTAATTCTATATGTGTGTTATGTTAAAGTTAAGTGATTTAGTGGATAAGTGGTTAAGTGGTATTGTTTGATAACTTATTGCTTATTTTACTGCTTCTTCCTCTAGCTAATGGCTATGGATGTGCCAGTAGTAGGGTGTAGTTGTGCTTGTGGTGTTCTTCACTTAGTGAAGATGCATAGTGTGCAACTCTCCTATTTATTGGATGCAATCTATTTATGTTACTCTCTATGGATTCCTAAAGACTATATGCGTCCTATTCTAGGGTTTATGGATCACAACCTTTGTAGTTTCCAAAATTTGCTTATCGAAATGTGCAGTTGCAGTTGTGGTCCTTATCCTCATGTTCTTGAGTTCTTCCTCTCTTCTCTATTTCTAAACTCTAAGAGAATGTTTTTAGTCCAGGCTCGAGTGGTGAGTTATGAGCTCTGGGGTCTCAGGTGGTCAGCTATTTATAGTTTTCCTAAATGGTTGTGGTGATAACACTATGCCATGCATTCATGTGATTCACCTGCTTGAGAAAGCATGAAACCGCCTCTGTTTCTTAACTTATACATAGGTGGCATGGATTTCTTGGTGGTTAAGCCCTTGTTGCTTTTAACCTATGTGTGCATGCCAAATTTGGCAGATGGGCCTTTGGTTTGTATATGTAGGGGGTTGGTATCTTCATATGCGTAATTAGGCATGTCGGTTTATCTTTTGTCATGTTTTGGTATTGAACAATAACTAGTGTATATTCATTATTATTATTTGTGATGTAACTTTGGTTTTCATCCATGAGCCCTTGCTTTTCTAATTGGATGATTGTTCTTAGTATTCATTGTTGTGAAAAGTTTGATTGGTTTAATTTTATCATACATCATGTTTTAAATTTATATTGTTTTAGGATTCTTGACAGAATCTAAAGCTTGGATAAATAGTTTGGTCTTTTATCTTGTATTTTTACGACTACCACTTATATTGGTTCATTTGTTTCAATTATCATGATTTAAATTTCTAGGATTTTCTTGTTCTTAATAGAATCCAGAGCCTAGGTATTTCCTATAGTCCAAAGTTTGGTATTAAAATTCCTATCCTTTCTATTGGTTTAGTTTCTCTTCTTGTTCTGTCTGAAAATTCGGGTAGATGACTACCTAGATGTTTTTGGCTCTACTAATGAGTTATAGTAGTTTACTGAGAATTGCCATTGATCTTTGCTACTGATGGATTAATGTTGTTTACCTGTAAGATTCAACTTCACCCGTTATTTCCTTTGTTTTTTGGTTGATTAAATTCAGACTTAGAGTTTAGGACTAGTTCCCAGACTCTGGTTAATAGGATTCTTATAGCAAATGGTTTTTCCTCAAGGCATAACCAACATTTTAACATTAACCTTTGTATTTCTTTATTGTTTGTGTTCACAGGTTGAAGATTGTTGAAGTGGCAACAAGGATAAGAAGGTATATAGGTATTGTGTAGGGTCTTGTAGTTTGTAATTAGGGTTTTCTTTCTTTTGGTCGTATGGCCTGCAATGATGTTTGAGATTGATGGAATGTGTATATGCCAACACTTGTGATTTATGTGTATATATGTGAGATTTGAATGTGAATTGAAGTTTGACTTAGCTCAAACCTCTATTTTGAATTCTTTCAAATCATTTGTGTTAAAAATTGAACTTGACTTCAATTCCTAGTGACCATTTGGTTACAAAATAACTTTACTAGAATCACATTCAATCAACTTTACCATATTTTTTGGTGGATTCGGATCAGAGGGGATAATAGCCTGATGGGGATTCGAATGCGGATTATATCGGATTACGGATATGGAATGGATTCGGGACGAACTCGGATCGGAAGAGGATAATCGACAAATATACATAGAAAAATAAAAAATTATTTAGTTTATGCAAAAGAAATGACAAGAACTGACGCACCAGATAGCAGTAGTATAAAAGTGCAAGATTGGTAATAGAATAGTATAATATGCATATGTAGCATCCATAACTAGCCGATACACTAACTAGATTGTCTAGATGTTGGGTTGTGCTAAATTTATCCGATTATCCTATTTGAATACCTCGGATAATCCGTATAAAATGTTGGGTTATTCTTATCCATTGGATATTATCAATACCATATCCGCTAACATATCCGTCGGATATTCGTTCGACAAATATCCACATCCGCATCTATATCGGTCGAATATACGAATTCGGAATAGAAATTATCTGTACCATTTACATCCCTAGCCGTAGGAAAGAAGCGTTGCGTTTCTCCACTCCTGCTAGTTCTACACGACAGGTTTAATTTGCAGGTTCGGTACCGTTTAGTACAACTGTACAATTTGATCGATGAGCGGCTACATAGCTAGCGAGGTTCTTTTCCGTTTGTCTTGGACCGAAATAGCGCGCAAACGTTCTAATTTTGTCTCGTGCGCGACTGGTGTCCGCCGCTCTCATCCAGGCAAGGACGGCTGTGTTTCTCTCAAAATAAAATCAGAAAAATGAAAGTTGCCAGAAAAAAAGACAATTGCTCTGGCAGCTAACCTAAGCGGACGTTTCCTCTCCATAATTCGTGCAAAATTAAAGGATCTAGCACCAGGAACAGGCCAAATAGATAGCCTGACCACTAAAATCATTTAATCGGACAGTACCATTAAAATAATTCAATCGTTAGCTCATCCCTCGCTTGATTAATACTGGAGTGGAGTAACCAAACCCAACTTTGGCCGCCCCTTCTTGATTAAATTTTGATTCATGGCCGTTTCCTTCGCCGCCTTCTCGTGTTTGTTTCAGCCCCCAAAATTAAAATTGTTTTAGTTTGAACCCGGTGCCTGCGCTGCGCTGCGCTGTCTCATCGATCGGCGCCTTTGGTACGCGCGTCTTTATCGCCCTACGGCCATACGACAGCATCGTATTCCTACGTACGTCTGAAAGATTTGGTGAAAGCACTTTTCGGTGAATCTTCAATGTGAACGATGCGTAGTACCCGTACGTGTAGCTGATCTTACAATGCATTCAAGCATGCATACTCCCGGGATATACGAGTAGAATTAATGTACACGTACTGAGGTACTACTGGTTAAGTATATTTGGCAATCGATGCTATGTACAGTACCTTTCGAAAGAAATTGTACGAGCTAGGCCGATGTCATCCGATCCTAATGAATGCCATTTGTTTTTCAAAAAAAAAATACAAATGTCTTGTGTACGTGATTCACTTTCTAATCAATCTATAGCGACTAGCTGGAATGTTTGTACTCGATCGCATGCTGTGCAACTCATCACATGTACGGCAGGGCAGCTCCTAAAACATTCCATGAATAAAAGGTGCCTCTAATTAATGAAGTAATAGTATCCGCTAAATTAGCTGAAAATCTGCATGGAATTAGCCAGGCCTGGCAAGCTGTACAGTCTACAGTGCACGGGCACAACTGCTTCTGGTTTTGGTCAACCACTCTCCCATTTGGCCGAACACATCAGCCGACGTCGGCACACGCGCCGCACCGGTTTTGCCTCGTATACCTTCCTCCCCCGGTTCGGGTCCTTCGCCCGGTACCCGGCAACCGGAGACCGCCCGCATATATGCAGAGCCGTTCGTTGACACGGTGAGTGACCAAGTTAAACAACTCCTTGCCCACCGACGCTAACCGCTGTCGCCGCACGGGTTGATGCTCCGCCACCACCGCCGGCAATGACCGCCGTCGTCGTCGCCATGACCGCGCCGGATCCCTTCTCGTTCCACCCCTCCACCGCGCCATCTTCGGTGGTGGACGACGAAGACGGCGACTTCGAGTTCCGCATCCCGGCGGCCGCGGCGGCGCTCTCCGCCGCGGACGAGCTCTTCTCCGGCGGCAAGCTCGTGCCTCTCCTCCCTCCTGCGCCGCTTCCCTCTGCCCCCTGCTCACCTCCGCCGTGCCAGGATACGGAGGAGCCCCTACCGGAGCCGGCCTCGCCTCGCGCCCCGCGTTGCGGCGCCGGGCGGCGGTGGCGCGATCTGCTCCAGCTCGTGACCAAGAGGCCCAAAGCCGATGACAGCAGCAAGTGTCGTACGGAAGCGTCTCTGGGACGCCGGCCGCTCCTCTCGCGCGACTCCTCCTCGTCCTCCTCGGCCTCCTCCTGCGACTCCGGCAGCAACAAGAACGCGCGGCGCCCACCGCAGCCGTCTCGCTCTCGCTCCCCCCTGCGCACGCGCTCTGCTCCCGTGGCCAGCCTCCTCCACCTCATCTCCAACAAGCACCCCGGCGACTGCAGGAACGCCGCCGCGGCGGCCGCGCCTCCGAGTCCGAGACAGCGGCAGCAGCAGCCGCTCCTGACCCGCGTCTGCTCATCATCCTCGGCATCCTCCTCGGACTCCGGCAGGACCTTGCACCCGCCGTGGCATCCTCGCGCCCCCGCCCGCCCTCGCCCCGCGGTGGCTGCCGAGAGCCCGCGTGTCAGCGCGTCAGGGCGCGTGGTGTTCCGGGGCCTGGAGCGGTGCTCGAGCACGCCCGCCGCGACGGGCATCGGCGGCCTAGCACGGCGGCCGCGGCCAAGGGGCATGGAGAGGTCGTTCTCGACCAATGTGCGCGTGGATCCGGTGATCAACGTGTTCGGGTTCGGCCACCTGTTCCTCCCTTCCTCGCCGGCCAAGGAGAGGAAGACCGACGTCGCCGCCGGCGGCGGCGGCCGGAGGAACAAGCCGGAGAAGCTGGCGATGGTGCTGAGAGATCCGCAGGATTAGGTAGTGGCCGTGCTGGAAATAACGAACGCATCCAGATTCTTCCTGTCGCGGATTGATTCCTCTAGTCATTGTTTCCTCAAAAAAAATTCTTCTCGTTTTTCAGATGTTGTAATATACTCGAAGCCGGTGGTTATTAGAGATTATCAGATCTCCCAAATGTGTTTCAGTGTTTCCGAATCTACTCTGAATTCTGAACTCTCATTTCAGAGTGTCATGTAAAAAAAATGCTCATGAACAGAATAAAGAACCTTTGGTTCAAGAATGCAAGTAGCTTCAGGCCTTCAGATCAAGGTGAAATTGGATCAAGATGCAGCAGCGTACTTTTAAAATTTGGGAAACCAGGATGTAACGTCAAATCACAACTGTTGGAGCAACGTGACATGAAAGTTTTTTGAAATTTATCCGGGTGCCGTCCCCGACAGTACAATAGAATAGGGTGCAGTGACTGGCCTGGTGCCTGGCAGTGGCAGGAAAGAGAAGTGGGCGGAGATAGGGGCCCCGTGATCTGTGCTGTGCTGATGCCGGGCTCTGTGCTCCGCTGCCCCCACCCTCCTCCCCACCTGTGCTGCAATTCAAAAGCCTCTCAATTTGTTTTGTACCACACGGTAGGAACACTGAAGACTCCGAATCACCCAAAGATCACATACACTGAATCTTCATCTTCAGGGTGCGTCTTCAAGTGCTCCATCGTCGCTCTCTCAGCGTGGATTGAGGCAGCACTGTCTTTCCAGGTGGAAGCCCACCCGAAGCTAGGGCATTTCAACTCGCCAGGTGCCTCAGAGGCGTTTTTAGGTTGTTGGCTATCCTGTCCATGAACATCTCCAAGGCCCCCCCCCTCCAACTCTTTGAATGGAACTTTCCAGTTCCGAAGGTACAGCAGGACGAGACGCCAAATCTTTCATGGATTTGGGAGCATCCAGATTTACCACTTTCTTCAGATCCATGGCTTTTTCCAGAATGCTTTTAGAACTGTCCACCCTAGCACTCTGTCTAACAGCTTGAACTGGGCCCCACACCTTCTGTTTTTTCTTGTTGTTAGAAACAGCATCCTCACTAAAACCCTAAAAATCAGCAGAGGAAGGTAAGATATCTTCAGGCAAAGCAGCAATCTGGGCACTGAATTCTTTTTCTCCACCATGAGTCAGCTGCTCTTCCTGTTCTGCAGCCTAGAACTGATGGGCCTCAAGAGTAACCTCCTCAACATTCCTCTCTTGTGGCCCCAACTTGAGAATATCCAGACTAACCAGTTTCTTCTGAAGGAGCAAGTTAAACACAGCATTTGCAGAATTCTGACCCTCTAACATCCTAACTCTAGAAGCACCAGCCCCCCCAGCTTGATGGCTGCCCCTGTTCTGCTGAGATTGACTGGGTTCAGTATTCCTGAAACCATTAGTATCCTTAGAGACACCCCTATCATTTCCTCCTGCAGCCCCATCCTCATTCTCCCTCCTATGGTCATTCAATTCATCAGTGAGAAGATCATCCTCATCATCCAGATTTGGTGCTGAAACATCTAGAGAAAATCCCAGCTGGAATAAGTGACTATTGAATTCAAAAAGTCTCCCAATAGGAAGCTTGGAAGGGTCTCTGCACTTAACTAGCACTCTAACCTCCTTAGCATTGTCTTTGAAAATAGATAACCAATCTACATCCACTAAGATCCCACAGGCAGAAACAACTTGATCAAGGGTGTTCCATTCACACCATTTTGACTGAAGACCAGTGATGATAATCCAAACTTTCTTTAAAGATTCCACAGGTTCAGGGTCATCATTCCAAGCTTCAACTTTGACCCACACCCCTGGTTTGGACACACCAAATTTGGGATAGTCAATCACCTGCTCCATAGCAATATGGGGGGGGGGAACTTGACCAGGAAAGTGTTGTCTGCCCCTAAGTCTCTAATCTGCCATGGCCAGTTGGTCTTGTAGATTTTTGAAAATTCCTCAGCAAGCTCTCTAGCAGACAAGGAACCTTCCTCAATCAACACAATACCACAGTTCTTAGTTGAAGTAATTGGAGTAGCCACAACCTCAGGAATCTCAATGTGATAGAACCCAAGCCCTGGTGCACCACTACCAATATATCTAGCAACCTGATGGGGTGTTTTTCTGACAGGGCACTTGTCCACTAAGTGACCAAAGCTTTTGCATATGAAACACATTGGCTTCTTCTCACAAGCAAGCTGCAAATGTCCTGGTTCCCCACAACCCAAGCAAATACTATCAAAGTAGCTCATCTGACCACTGGAATTAGCAAAACCCTGGTCCTCTCTCCCCACAGACACCCCCTGCTTCTTCTTAGCTTTCTGGGTGGGTTTAGTTTTATCCTCCTGGTCAAACCCCTGACTCTGAAGCTGCTGGTTTTGAGAAGAATTGTTTGTAGGGGCAATCCATTGATTGGAGCCTCCTCCAAACTGTGGAGGATGTTAGAATGGAGGAAAAGGACCATTGAACCCCCAGGGAGGCATCATACCACCAGGAGCAAAACCAAAAGTGCACTTGACAAAGAGGCGAGGAACTGGCTAAACTGCCCCTGATGCATACCTTGTTGTTGAGGCTGCCCCTGTTGAGGTTGAAGAAGTTGGTTCTGCCATTGATCCTGACCAGCAGCATTCCCTCTCCCACGTACTTTTCCTCCCCTTCCACGATCTCCCATCCTTCCTTCACCAACACAAGCTTCTGGATCCAAAGAAACCTCAAGCCCAAGGCACTGTAAGCCAGAGATATGCTCAGTATGCGCCGCCACTAGAGTGAGAGGGACACGAACCCTAGGATTCCGGAGGTGGTTTTTTATACTAAGCTTCAGTGGAAGGGTTCGAGCTTGTGGTTGAGATTTCTGCAGCTGGATGTGTGGATCTCCAGGCAACCAGAGCTGGGAGAAAAAGTCCTCAAAACTTTCCCCTCCACCTCCAACCACCATCCCTTCTCTCCCCCCACTGACCACTGCCCCCCTCCAGAGGCTGAACTTTCTCCTTCGTTGCCTCTCCTCCTTACATGCTAACTGTCTGAACTGACGACTTGTGGAACAGCTGAGCGCCATGAAATCCGGTCTTCCTGCAGAGATTCTAATGTTGCCGCAAACAACATTGTCTGCAAGTTGAGGTCGAGCAGAGCCAGAGCAGCTGACCATTCCAGCCTCGAGAACTCCGGTGCCACAGGGACCGTCCCCAGCCCCTTCAGCAAACCCCGCTGGCGAACTTGCACAAAACGAGAGAGCGGAGAGCACTCCCGCCTCGGTCTCCCCCTCTTTCGGCAGGCCTTCACAGGAGTCTCCGCTGACTCCAGCGCAATCTCCGGTGCGGTACGTACCATGAGCTTGCTCAACGCCATGCTCCGCCTTCTCCTCCGCGCGCCTCGCCTGGTCAGACAACCCCCCGAAGGGGATAGGGCCGAATGATCCAATGCAGAGATTGAATGGATCCCCGGAAGCACTTGCGCACCCCGCCGCGGGCAGCCGGGCGTCCCCTCAGCGCCCAATCGAAACCACCCCAGAGAGCCGACGTCCTGGTGGTGGGTGATTCAGGCCACCAAATCTCCCCCTCATTCCTCTGTCCCCCTCGAAACTCCTCCATCACCTCCGAGAATCGCCCGATGTCGACCTCCGATGATCCCCCGATTCGAAATCCAGGAATCTCGCCGTCGGCAATGAGCTTTGCGAGTCGCGGAACCTGAGCGGATTTCTAGGAGTGGGTGGTGGAGAAGCAGGCAGGGACAGAGTAGGATGGCCCGAGCTTGACCCCCGAAGACCGCCATGGGTGGAAATCGAGGAACCGCCATGGACGTTGTCCAGGGTCGGAACAGTGGGAGAGACGTGTGCCGGGGTGACATTTTCAAGAACAGTGGAACGGCGAGCCACACGTTTTTGTTTTATCCTTCTTTACTCAGTTTTACTCGTATTGTTGGCGACAAACGTGAGGATCTCTCGGGACTTGACGCGCGATGGATCCAATGCTTCTTCATATGCTCCCTACCGCCACCAATGACAGACTCCTATTTTGTTGCACATAAGTTCAGGCTGTATTCTTTCGTTTGGAGGCTCAACTTGAACTCAAGTTTCAGAAGGAAAAACAAATACTCCAGGCGGTCAGCGTCTACCAGTCAGTCATCCTAGCTACTCCGGCTGGCGCATGCTCGGTTTGATTGCTGCGGACGCGGAGTCGCTTTGAGGTTGCAGCTGCCACCTCAATGGCGATGGCGTTGGACCGGGGCGGAGCGGAAAGCGAGCGGAGTGGTTGCGCTGACGGCCACGGCCGGTGACGATTATGACGACGAGGATTATCGTGGCGTCATACAGAACGGAACCGCGGCGGCAGGGAGAAACAACGGGAGCATGCAATGCAAATACTGCTAGTCATCAGTCAACTGCTACCGCTGCATCCAGCAGCGAAAGCCAAGCCACGATACTAGTAATTTATTTGTTCATCGTACGTACGTACTCCGTAGGAGACTTGTCCTGGCGCCATAAGTTTAGTAGTATTGAAGAGATGGCACGGCACGGCGACACGTCACGAACGCACGGCTTAATCCTCTGCAGTCTGCATGCGCGCCCTGCCCTACCCTGCAGGTTGCGGCATCCACCACAGCCATCGGTCGGTCAGCAGCACGGCCGGCCGGCCGCGCAGTACGTCCACACACGGCAACACTGCGTGGAGTTGCGCCAAAGTCCGGCTACCGTGGCCGAATCGGAGCCTCCATGTCCTGTCCGGCGCCGGACCGCCGGAGAGAACCGTCCCGTTGGTATCATCAGGCTCAAAACAACGGATGCTCCTGCCGTGTACCCCGCCTCCGGCAGACCGGCAATGTACGGTGAGCACGCTCAAGGACGGCGACTCTGGAGTTGCTCTTCTTTTTCCCCATTCCTCGGAGAACATTGCTACTGCCTCCTCTATCTATTTTACCCCCTATGTTTTAATATATAAGATGTTTTAGATTTGTGAATAAAATGTATCTAGACTTTTTTAATAACTAGCACACGTGCCCGTGCGTTGCACCGGAAGAATAAATATATATCGGTGTTTCATAGAAACCACCCAGTTTCAACATATTCACGGCGTGTTCCGTGGTTATGCACATGGCTGCTTCAGCTAGCCCATTTCCACCGCTAGCTCATATTACTTGGCAAAGGCCTTCACCTCCTCGAGGTAAGCAAGTAGATAAAGTAGAGAAAAGCCGATATATCGTTGGGGGAGTTGAGATGCAGATTGACCCAATCTACCAAAATTGTCATGATGATTCGATCCATGGTCATGAGGAGAAAAGCGGTTGGCGGTGGAAATGACAAGATGAGAGGAACACGGGGAAATACAACACCACAACCGGTTAGAAGTCCCTTAGCTATCCTGAAAGTCAATTTCTTCAAGATTCGTGCTTATTTTGTTAAGAAAAGGATTTCAGATTTAGTGTTCTTGCATTATGCCACCCTGTACGTTCTATGCATGACGGATAACACCTTTATTTTATATCAAAACAACGATCCTTTATATATATTAGGTCAGTTCATGATTAATGCTATACAACTTTGTATGCATTTTCATGAAACCGTTGTTTCACTATTGAGTTGTGCGTTTTCAATATGTTTTGGTTCACGAAACCGAAAATTGCCGTGTTATATCACTACCATTGGATCATGCATCTGGTGCATGAATCGTAAGGTTCATCTTCCTCGGGCGGAGGGAGTATAGGAAGTTTAGAAGTGAGGATACCTTCTTTGGGTGCACGTAACACTCTGTCCATTCACGCTACTGTTGTGACAATCAAAGAAAAAGGGAAATAGGAGAGGAAAAGAAGATGTCGCCTACAATGTGTCATGTGGTTTACCCTATATTAGACCTTTTGTATTTTATCTTTGCATCATAATGATATCATGCATCATATGCATTGCATGTTTTGGCGTGCTCTTGTTAGACTCAATGGTTATTTTGCTAAAAACTTATTTTGTTTTCTGTTTCTTGTTTTGAAAAAATAAAAACATATTGGATTTTAGTTGGCAATGTTCTAAAAGTTTGAACAATTTTATCCTTTAAAAACTGTTGGATTTTAGTATATAGATTCATCTAAATTTTGACAAATCTGAGACATATATCTTAGGACAGAGGAAGTAGAAAATATCACTTATGAAGGAACTTTCAAGGCTGTAAGATGAAAACTGATTCTGCTATACAATTATCTACTTGTAAATGCCATTCTAGGACACCTCAACTACCGACAAGACATGAAGTTTATGGAAAATAAATCGTGTAGTCTTCCTCTAAAAAAAAGTTGACCCCTGGACCAGGCCGAGACGCTCAAGTCGCTTCTCCTCCATCGAGCAGCCGCACGCGGTCCCCGCACAGCGCATCTCCACCAACCCTGCTCGCACCAGCTCGACCCCCCGCGCAGAAGCCGCCGCCGCCTCCTCTCTCTGCCTGGGACGCTGCCTCCCGCCGCCCTGCTCTCACCCGCTTCTCTCTCTGCCTGGGCATCGCCATCGCCACAGGAAGCTCAGGCCCAGCTCTGCCTCCAACCCCACGGTCCTCCCATCACCTCATCCTCTGATCCGAGCTCTAGCTGCGGCTCTTCCCCCCCCTTGGATCCCATTGCCAAATCTTCCTCTCTCTCTCTCTCTGCTTGCCCCTCCTTCAAATCTTGTCTCCTCGACCAGCTCATCGGAGCTCCCGCCCGCTCCCCATCCAGAAATCATCATCTGTTTCCTCTCCGTCTAGCCACCCAAATTCCATTCTATCTCATTAAGCTCATGTTGCTTGGCTTGTTGACAGTCAACCGGCAAAAGTATATAAATCGGTTGGACTCAATGTGAGGAATCGATGTGGGACTATTCAACACTAATATATCGTACGTAGTCAAAATCCATCGAGAACACAGAGCCCGAGTAAATTCACTCTAACCGGCCCAGTTTGTTGGATTGGGGCCAACTTCTCACAGCTCGGGCAATTCTTTTTTGACGGGCCCAGTTTGTCGGATACGCTCACAGCTCACGCAATTTTTTTACGGGCCCAATTTGTTGGATATGGTGGAAAGGTAAATCCGTCTAAAAAAGTGTTGGACCGGAGGAAACACTTCGTGCTTTATTATTAGGTATAGATATAGATATAGATATAGATAGCAAACAATGCCCGTGCGTTGCACTGGGACAGAAAAATGCACGTAACCTTTAAAAAAGAAAAACACATATACATGTGCACACAAAATCTCATAAAAAAAACACACGGGCAAAGATCTATGAGAAAACACGAGCACACACGTGTATCTTTTGATCCTCTTTCTCAACTGACGGTTGACGATGCCCGTGCCACCGCCCATTCTAGTCGCAGCCACACACCAGCGAGGCTCGGCCCCGGTCTCTTTCACCAATTTCCCACCACATTCGTCTATGCCTACGCGTGTGACCTGACAATCCTAACTTCGTCTTTTGCAGTTTCGATCACTACCGACCACATCTGCCATCGCAAATAATATTTTAATCGACGTGTCTTCAGGACATACATGGCGCGCTCTGAATACTTTCTCCGCTCATGGCTTTAGCTAGACCCTGATAAACGTGTGTCAATGTCATTAGAGTCATGTGTCGCCACGCTAGCCGACCCCATAGTCGAATAGGTCTAATTTTTCCATTTTATGTTTGGTCTCTCCTTTTATTATTAATTATTTTTAAAAGGTATATATTTTTTAGATGAATCTAAAAATAGAGTGTTATGGTAGAAATTTTGTGCATGTTTATGACGTGGAGGTGGTAGCTTCCGTTGCATTGCCATCCATTTAGGAACCACAACATTGCCAGCAGACCAAGTATACGACAGTCTCGTATGTATTTTCAAATTCATCCATAAATACCCTTTTCGTTTCAGATTCAATTAGGCAAACACACTTCACGAGCACCGAGCCACAAGTCAACCCTCAACCCCCTTAGGGCACCAAGCCTGGACGCATACGCCGGCCCTATTGCTCAACCTCCGTCTTCAGTTCCCAACACTTCCACCGGCACCGTTCTGTTTTATCTCATTGAGTTTCTCTTGCTTGCCTTGTTGACAGCTAATTTTTGAAAGTATATAAACTGGTAGAATTTGTTTTAAGAAAGCAATGTGGTACTATTCTTCTCGGCAAGGGCTCAGGGCAGCAGATAGCAACGTGGGTTAAATTGTTAAACACAAATCTTTTTTAAAAAAAGGCGAACGGTGAAAGGCCTTATTTATTTAAAACGGCCCATGAAGAATTGTAATCGCCTGCTACCAACTACCAAGTGCGTACGAGCTTGTTCTGAAACGTTTTTATTTTTTGTGGTGAGCTATTCTTTCGTGAAACGTTTTTTTCACTTATTAGGGGTGTCATGATGGTATTATATGTATTTTGGTGGGAGGGTAAAACAGTCCAAAAAAATGTTGGACCGGAAGAAACACTTCGTCCTTTATTATTAGGTATAGATAGTAGTAAGTTTATTCTAAACTTGGCTGAAGCAATACACTAAAACATGTCTAGATACATTTCATTCACAGAGCTAAAACATCATATATTTTAAAAGCGCAGGGAGTATTAATTCTGATTGTGGTCTTAGTTTAATTTTGAATCAAAACAATCACAAGAATTAACGAAACGATTGATTCCGCGTGCAGGAACTGATCCAGGTACCTGCTAATTTTTTTTTATTGATTTTCATAAATAAATGCAAATTTGGCAAATTTCAGTTCTGTCGGTCCGTCGTCCGTTCAACGGACGACAGAGCGCCTTCGTCGGTTGAGCAGACGACCAACATATCGTCTTTTGTTGAAAAGACGACCAAACATGTCGGGTGCCAGGGATCAGCCGTGTCGGCGGTTCAACGGACGACGACGCTGTCTCCTTTTCTTCAATAGTCGACCGAGCTGTCGGGTGCCAGGGGTTCAGCCGCGTCGGCTGTTGAACGGACGACTCGCCTTTTGTCCCTTGAACGGACGACGCGCCCCAGCTATATTAGCTCGCCCGCCCGTGCCCGTCGTCTGGTTGCTCTCATTTCCAGCTCGCGTGTCTGCTAGCTCCTCTCTAGCTCTTCTTCCTCTCTCGCTTGCTCTCATTTTCTTAGCCGTTGCACCGATTTGTAGCCTAGATTTCTATCCAAACTCGCTGCTCTAACACATTAGCAAGATAGTAGAGTCCCGATCTACTAATGGAATAGCCTGGTATAGTGATTTGAGGCGTTTTGGTGGAGGGATCTGGTGGTGTTCTTGTTGAGCAATGGCCATGGTGGAGGCTGGTGCTGGGACTTGAGGAAAGTGCATGGTGAAGGTGCTGATCCGTTGACCTGAGGCGGTGCAGCGGGACTTCATGCGCTTCAAGGGTAAACCCTAATTTCTTGCTTATTGCAGTCATGTGTGTATGTTCATAGGTAGCGTTTGATGGGGTCTGTTAGATGCAAGATATTTGTAGAGTATTATGTGTCGATGTACCTGTTTTTGACTATTTTTGGTATTTTTTAGGTCGAAAATCATGTCAAATAATGTAGTGTTTAGGTTCTTGTATGGTCCTGGTTCCGTCAGAATAAACCAGCACGGAGTTGATTTGAGCGAGTTTAGATTTATGGATGAAGTGCTTGAATCCTGAAGCGATTACGCTACTCGATTGAAGGATTAGTTATGTGTTCGTTTAGGGCTCCCTCCTACCCATCTTGTCGGTGTGCATGCTTTATGGACTAAGTCAAGGCAAACCCCTAATTTTTATTTAAGGCCAATAGAAGCGCAATGAAATGGGTCAAATTTGTGCAAGCTTGCGAAAGAGAAGTTAACCCAGTCTCTTAGTGTTACTGTGGCGAAAGAGGCTGGGTATGATCATGCCAGAGTAGTCAACCGGTCATGCCGGAGGTAGTTATGATCATGGCGAGTAGTCGGACGGTCATCTTTGGAGGTAGTTATGATCATGGCGAGTAGTCGGGGCCAAGAGGGTGGCGGCGGGTATGAATCAGGTCCACGTAGCTATGCACACACCGGGGTGATGGTTATGTCGGAAGGGCGGTGGTGAAGGATTAGGGAAGACATATTCATGGCGAAGCTGATAAGAACGAGATATATGATGGTTTGTTGCAACATCAAATGGAAGCCGAAGACTCGAGAAGGCAACGGATACGGTGATGATTACGGCGAGTGATCAAGAAGAGATCGGCCAACCTATTACGGCATCATGGAATAATGACAACACAGAGCAATGATCGTGAGCGATGGGCATGATTGGCGTGGCATTATCACTTGAACAACATCTCTCTGGGTGCATTATATCCTAGCAAGAGACATCTGCGGGGAAGCAATTGTTGAGTGGTCAATGTCCATGCGGGTCATGAAAAGCGAAGGTGTCATCACAACAATATTTGACATTGGTTTGCGAAGCTGGATGTCTGCAAGGGTGCATGCCCATGTCCCTAGGTATGACACAAACTGGAAGGTCACCGATGTTGTGATGCACACATGCACACTTGAAAGTGTCCTTCGGGACTATCGTAACCTCACGTCAACCCTCACGGCTAGGCTGTTGTACACGAGAGATAGTGGAGGGCAAAGCCATCAGGGGTGAAAGCTATCATTAACAAAGTTTACATCGATTCGCTACAATATTTCATACGGAAGGCTTGGAGGACTAAGCAAAGGGCCTTTGGAGGCAAGGTTTGGTTCGTTTGAGGCGGGTATGGTGTGTTGTTAGGATGCTCCAGACCTGCAGGCTAGGAATCCGAGCACCTCATTGGACATCCAACACTTTACATTGCCACATGAACCTAATTTGAGGGTACTTCATCGAGTGTTCTTCTCATTTGCTATATGCATAGAAGCTTTCACTCACTGTCGACCAGTCATCTGTGTGGATGGTACATTTCTCACTGGCAAGTATAGGGGTCAGATATTGACTGCCATAGGCCAAGATGGAAACAATCAAGTGGTTCCACTTGCTTTTGCTTTCGTGGAGAGCGAGAACACCGAGAGTTGGGTATGGTTTTTCAGGCAGCTGAAGATAGCAATTGTGAGAGATACACCGAATGTATGCGTGCTTCATGATAGACATCCAGGTATACTAAGCGCGATAAAGAAGCTCACAGCCCTCGATGAAGTAACTCCATGGCTGGACATGCAGAGTCGTTGGTGCATGCGGCATCTAGGGGCCAATTTTTTCTCACAGTTCAGTTATGAACCTATTCAAGAAGCTTTGCAAGCAGAACTAAGAGTGGAAGTATATCAAGTGTCGTGGCTATCTTGATGACTTCACTAAAAAACATGTGACTCAGAGGAGAGAAGCTAGAGCAGCAGCGGTCGCGGCTCATGTGGCGTTAGCTGCCGAGCAACAACAGGAGCAGCACCACCGGAGGAAGAACCCATTGCCCTTTGTGACTTGCCAGGATTTGACCAACCCGGTACTAGGAGAAGGCCTGGCAGAAGGATTAAAAATTTTCAGGAATGGATATAACACAAGCCTGTAGAGAGGTGGTCTCTGCTGCATGACACTCATGGTGCTAGGTTTGGCGTCATGACTACAAATCTGGCTGAAACTTACAACTTTGTCTTGAGAGGAAGTAGGGCTCTACCATTAACAGCCATTGTGGAGTGTATTTTCACCGGAACTCCGAAGTATTTCAGAGACAGACTCCAGATGGCTCAGATGCATATCATGAACAACCCAAACACGAGGTATTGTTCAAAGATCATGCATTACATGGATGCCAAGATGGAGAAGGCTCGGTCCATGCATGTCATCGCCATCGGTAATCAGGAAAGAAGGTTCGAGGTACGCCTCCCTTCCAACCGGATTGGAACAGGAGAAGAGGTAAAGACACAGGAGGTGAGGATAGGCAACGAAGCCTGGCCAACGTGTGAGTGCACGTGTAATAAACCCAAGCTGTTGCATCTGCCTTGCTCTCATGTACTAGCTGCATGCGGGCTGATGGGTATGGATGCGATCTCATTTGTGTCTCCTTATTTCCTTAAGGACGCGGTGGTCAATACGTGGACATGCGAGATGATGGGATATAGGGCATGGGGAAATTTCAATAAAGTAAATCCAGGTGAAAGGGTTTACATCCCAGATCCTGAACTGATGAGGACAGGAAGAGGAAGGCGACAATGTGTCCGCATCCGTAATGATATGGATGAATCTGAAGCCGGAGGCCCTACTAGGCAATGTTTTCTGTGTAATCAATTTGGTCATATAGACACCAGTTGCCACATCTTCGGGACTGGTGGAGCTGCTCCTCGTGGACGTGGCAGCCGAGGAAGAAGAGGCAGAGGAAGAAACTAGATGTGTGGAACTATGTCTTAAATTTGTAATATGTGTGGAACTATGTCTTAAATTTGTAATATGTGTGGAACTATGTACTAAATTTGTAATATGTGTGGAACTATGTCTTAAATTTGTAATATGTGTGGAACTGTGTCTTAAATTTGCAATATGTGTGGAACTAATGTGCAGATGGCGGGATCTTTGCTGAATGCTGACATAGATAGAAAGCACCGATCGACGGTACTGGATGCTAACCCGGGGTCCTTGAAGCACCTAGTGACTCGCACTCCCATATCGAACTGGTGCATACATCCTGATTGGCTTCAGAGGCATGTGACATTTATTTCTCTTGCTGTTGGGATATTTATGGGCCAATGTGACTAAACTGTTCTGCTTTCTTCTTATGTAGATTGAAGTGGACTGGGCTCTTACCATTCGTTCGTTTGGTTGAGGCCACTCGTATGGAGGAGATAGAAGGGCGACAACTTGGGTTCCAGACTAGTAAACGATGCGACTTCGTCTTTGCTCACGTGCTTGGTGGATTGATGGAGGCCCGAGACTCATACTTTCCATTTTCGATGGGGAGAGATGGCTCCTACCCTTCAGGACGTCTCATACTTGCTGGGACTTCCGTTGGCTGGCGTGCCCATAGGCCCAGTGGATCCACCGGCAAATTGGGCCCAAGACATGGCCCAACGATTCTTTGGCATCCGTGATGGAGGAGCGCGCCCCACGTCGATGCATGGAGCAGCCACCTTCTCCAGACCATGCTGGAGGCTCGGGATGGCACAAGGAGCATATTTCTCCACCACTCCGCCACGGGCCTCGTCCACGACTCTCACAGCAGGCGCCGCCGAGAGCACCACCTGCAGACCAGGCTGGAGGCTCGGGGTGGCAGCAACCACAGTTTACTTCTGACCTGTGGCAGCAATCGCAGTTTAATATCGACCAGTTGCAGCAGAACCAGATTACTTTCGAACAATGGCAGCATCAGCAACCACAGTTTACTTCTCACCCCTACATGGACTTCGCTAATCGACCACAATCTCATCCTCATGGTAAGTGTGTCCCTTCCTACTATTGTTAGATGCAGTATGACATTGTTCAGTACTTAATTTGTTATACACTAGCAGGAGACTCCTTTACATGGGACACTAGCAACGACCGTGATCAGCAGACACAAGCTGCGGGTACTGGTTTGGCCAGTATCAGCCAGGTACTCCACCACCTATCCCCACACAAGATACACAGGATCAAGGTGAAGGGTCAACTGCACCTCGTCGTGATGTGATGCCACCCCACAGATATGGATGGAGTACACCGAGGCCTCCGCCACCTCGTCGTCGACACTAGTGATATCTACTTATGTATCAGTCATTTACCTATCTATGTATGAGACATCATTCTATTATTTCATGATTTTATTCGACAAACTACTCAACATAACTTGCAACATAGTTCAACATAACTTGCGGTACATAAATTAGAGTCCTATCTATCCCTAGCATGATGCCTTTCCCTTTCCCTTCGATGATGCCTCGTCTTTTCCCTTGGACGATTCCTCGCACTTGCTCTTCTTGGCCTGCGCTTTCTTCGTCTCCTGCCTCTTGTCCCACTCAGCTCTCGCCTTACTTCCAACGGGTGGCGGCATGAAGATATCCTCATCTTCGCTCTCTTCTATCCAGGGCCTACGTGCCACAACCTGCTCCGTCATGTCAGCTTGACTCTTCTTGGCCTGCTCTTTCTTCTTCTCCTGCCCCTTGTCCCATTCAGCTCTTGCCTTGCTTCCAACGGGTGGCGGCATGAAGATATCATTCTCATCTTCGCTATCTTCTATCCAGGACCAAGGTGCATCCGCCCGCTCCAAACTGCGAGCTTGTCCCAGGACCAAGGTGAGCTTGTCCCACCTTGCCTGGATCCTGACAAGCTCTGCTCGTACCTGATTTGGGGTCTTCAGTTTCCACCCTCTTCGATGAAGTGACTTACCAAGCATAACGAGAGCATCATGGTTCGTTACCAACGTATCCCAGTCGGGATACGTATCGCCTATCACAACAGTTCTGGCTATGAAGAAAAGCCCAATGGACATATCTACAGGCCAGGGAGACGCGTCGGTCATAGTGGAGAGGAGGAGGAAAATCAGAGCAAGAGGAGAGGAGGGAAATGAGAGAGTAAGAGGAGGAAGAGATGAACTGGGTTAAAGGATACATCCCGTTGCCCGGATTTATAGAGGCACCGAACCGAATAGGCGGGAAAAAAGGACGGGAAGTCGTGGCGGGAAAAAAAGGGCGGGAAGTAGTGGCGGGAACAAAGGGCGGGGATTACTGGCGGAAAAAATTGGCGGGGAGTACCGGCGGGAAAAATCGGCGGGAAGGATTGCCGATGAGCGGACGATTATTTAGCGGCAGTATTGTCGATTATTTAGCGGCGGAAGCACTAGGGCGTCGTCTCCTCAACAGACGATCAACCTGTTCGTCTGGCGAACAGCCGAAGCTCAGGGGCGTCGTCTCCTCAACGGACGACACCACCTGTCGTCTGCTCAACCGACGAATGCGCTCTGTCGTCCGTTAAACGGACGACGGACCGACAGAACTAAAATTTGCCAAATTTGCGTATTATTTATGAAAATCAATAAAAAAATGTATTATTTAAAAAAAATTAGCCAGGTACCTTCTATTATTGCAACGAATCTCACTAATTGGGCTGGGAGAGCGCTAGGTACGTAGGAACCGGCCTCTTGGGTTGGATTCGTTGAGGGGGCAATATTCATGCTTTCTAAATTTGTTATTAGTGTATAATAAGCAAAACATTCATGCTACGGATGAATAAACATTCCCTAGAATCACAAAAGTATTCCTTTCAGAAATATAAAGAATCACAAAACTATTTTGTGATGTATGTAAAAAAAAGTTGCTACACACTGACCTTAAGTTGTTCTTGTATCTTAAAAAAAATTCTAGGACGTACTCTAAACAAATGTTCTCATACAGCGACGTCCAAGATTTTTATGGACCAGAACAATGGTCACGGACCTTATAGAAAGTTCTCATCCACTTATCTTTTAGTAATACAAAAAAAATGTAGAAACAAAGATAAAAAAACTGGGCAAAAAGAAAAGATAAAAAGTAATAACTAGATAAATGTAAAAAGAGGTAGAAAACACATGCAAGGTTATCCAGATAAAAAAAAACTCCCCTTCTTCATGGGGCTTTGCTAAGTTTCAAAAATTGAGAATTTCATGGACATATATTATTTTAAATCTTGTACACCTACAAAATCACCTAAAAATGACCATCAATGACATGTGCAAAAAAATATATAAATGAATAATACCATGTGCATGCTAGAAATGGTCATATTTTTAAAGACATTTTAGAGGCGCTCGAGATATACCATGAACTCTATGTATGCATTTGCTCATATTTTTTTTTTAACTCAATAGACGAACTGCGTGTGGGCGCAAATAGTTTGTGAATTATAGTATATTTCCCTCATGCTCCCTCCTGAGTTCCTAGTGAGCAACTATATGAAGATGTACGAAGAAAATCAAAGAGCCGAACCAAACTAGAGCAGACCCAACTTCTAACCACCTTGTAGATTTTGTGCCGACGTTTAAATTTTAAATGGTTGGGTTCTCGGACTTGGCAGCTTTGGATTATGATTTTAGATGGAAGGTCGACAAGAGACACATGCTCGACGTTGGATGTGGCGTCGTTGGTCACATGAGGGAAATAAGATCGATGGATTGATCCATCGGTGATGATCATTGAATAAAGATATTGAGGATAGGGGTGGTAGTGCAAATGGAAATTGCAGGAATTAGGGGAACACAAAATAAGAGGATGCGGTGTTATCATACAGAGGCCAGGTGAAGTTTCTTGCAAATTTTCAAAATGAAAAGATGTCCCGAGAAAAAAACACAAAACGGTGTGCTTAAAAAAGCAAGTTTTTGTGCATCAATTTTTTCACGCATGGAACACAAAACTTACCTTTTATCAATGAAAATTACATCCTACTTAGGAGATGGACATGTACATGTGTAATTTCTTACAATTTACATGTGCATATGCAACCGGCACATGTGCATTTGTTTAATAGCGAAACGTGGATTGCGACATTGACTTGGTGCCGGTTTGAAATCATTTTTTACTCGGGTTATTACTCGTGGTTTTGGGCCAAACGTACGTGAGGATCCATTCGGGACTCGATGGGTGATGGCTCCAACGCTTCTCGAAACAGGCTTTTGTCCAGCTATATTAATATAGCAACCGTTTAAGATCGCTGTAGGGGCAGACAGCACAACGCCCAAAAGACAAAGACAAAAGAAAATGAAAAAAAAAGAAAAAACAAGGCCGATAACAGTGGCTCGACTAAAACAAGAATGACCCGCAACCGCTGCGCCCTCCGGAGAGACACACCACGCTCCAAGCGCTCCGAAGCGTCGCGTACCAAGCAGCACCCCAAAGAAGAAAAGCGACGACAACGACGCTGCTACCCGGACGGACCTAGGGTTTCCCCCGGTACGCTACGGGGAGTGGGGAAAGAGATACTCCCGACGCCCTTCAGGAAGGTCGATGACACCCGCGGGCGTCACCGCGTCGGTGTCTGGACAACAAGGATTTCTCCCGATCTCTCAAAAAACCACGCTCCCGGACGCTCTGAATGGCACCACCCAGCTCACCGCCCACCTGCACACGCCACCACGGTCTTGCAGTCACCCCCGCCGTCTAACCGTGAACCACGTTGCGAGGTTGGTACGACCGAGAAGGAGAAGCTTCGGCGGGGTCAGCAGTACAGTAACACGCGGTAGGGAACTACCTCCAACGCCAGAGGGCGATAGCCGACCGGATGCAGCAACGAGGGCAAACCAGACCCTTCCTGGCCTGGCCGAGTCCAAGTGGACCCGTAAAGCTCCGTCGCCACATTGCAGCAAGGGTGTCACTGACGCCGCCAACCCAAGCACTAGTCTCTACTCCTCCGTCCACCAGTGGATCCCGCCACCAAGGGGCAGCGCCGTCGACATCATGTTCACCCCGGATAGCCGGACCGCCATCGGTCCGAGAAACGCCACCAGGCCACCAACCCTAGTCCCCCCTTCGACGAGCACGACATAGACAAAAGGGGCCGGTACACGTCAGCAAACAGGAGCGGAAGGCAGACCCCATAGCAAGCACGGCACCTCTGTGCCGCCGGCGAGTCGCACCCTACAGACCCCGATAGGGTCTGACCGACGACAACCAGCGCTAGGTCCACCTAGCCCAGTACTGGCCCCAGCCACACACGGGCCATGGGGGTGGGCCTGGCCTCCCTGAGAGAGCCAAAGCAAGGCCGCCGACCACGGCCCTTCAGGCCCAGATCGGGACCGTCTGGCCCAGATCTGGCCAACAGGGCCGGCCGCCACCAGCCATCCCGCCGTCCGCTGCTGCCTCGATCCGCCGCCCCGGAGCCCCGACCCCGTCGTGCCCCGGATCCGCGAGAGCTGCAGCCCCCCAGGTCGCCTAGCCGCCGTTGTAGTCAACCACCGTCGCTGCCCAAAGCCCCAAGGAGCGCGAGCCCCTTCCGCCGCCGGTTGCAGGGCTGCAAGCACCCACCTCCGCCACCGCCTCTAGCTGCCAGGAGGCGTCCCCGACGCCGCTCACCGGCCACTACTGCGCCAGGCCTTGCCGCCTCCTGCTGAAAGACACCGCGCGCCAAGCTCACGCCGCCCCATACGGGTTCCCCTAGCGCCGGGTGGAGAACGGCCGCCGGCGCCGGCGCCGCGCGGGCTTTGCCCGGCGGCTCACGCCGGCTGCGCGGCGGAGTGGAGGAGAAGCGGGGAGGCGTGATAGGTCAGTCGTCGCCGCCCACGGGATGCCGACGCGTATCTCCTCTCTTCACCGATGGCTCCAATGCTTCGTAGTAATGACATGTTCTTGAAGCGATTTTTGAGTGCAGTGTTCGTGGGAGGATCAACTTGAATCAAGTTTCAGGAGAAAAAACAGCTGTCACGAGCTTGCAACTCCTAGTCAGTCAACTGCTACCACGTTCACAGCGTACTACGACCTGAACGAGAGCGAGCCACAACACAGTGCCCTGCCCTGCTGGTTGCGGCAGTATACATGGTAGGTATAGCGTCAGGCCATCCCGGCGATCGGTGATCGGTCAGCGTCATGGCCGGCCGCGGCCGTGTCCAGACACGCCAGCAGCGTGGCGTGATGCTTGGAGGAGCTGCATAGTCCGGCCACGCCGCCGCCGCGTGGTCACGGGCCCATCCGCACCGTGCCAACGCCTTTGTTCAGTTTCGCCCAACCTTCGACTCCACACGTCCCGATCGACTCGCTAGATGAGAGCGTCCCGTCCGTATCAGGTAAGTGTAGAAAACTAGAGATGGCAGCTTGGAACCTTTAGCTACCCTCAATTTTAGTCTAGTTCAGAACAATAAATTAGTTTTATTAAAAAGTGATGATTTGTCAAAACGATAGTTTATTTATTGTACTAAAGAGGGTACCCTTTAGGATACCCACTGCCATCCTTATAGAAAACAAGGCTGCTAGTGCACTTCAGTGTTAGAATTTTTGCCTAAATAGTTCTGTTTATTTATTATATATTAATAAATTTTTAAAATACTAAAGACTTACTTGGCTCATTCATACAAAACAAGATGTGGAACAAAATTTTAGTGACTAGTTAAGTGGAAGTTCGACCAGCTTATAAGATGAGCTCTTCCACTATTTGTATGGACTTAGGAAAGAAGACATATACACGCGTGCTCCTTCTTGCATCGTCATGACGCGTGCTCCTCCTCGCCTCGTCATGACGCACGCCTTGGACACACCGACACACACCCCTTTGCGCCTCTAGTTTTAGAGCACATCGCTACCCATATTTTCTCCATCCTGTCTTGTGACGTGCACACGAGGCAGAACAGTAGGCCTCCGAGACCCCGCTGCTTCGAGTTCTGTACAGGAAAAGGACGATAGGATTTTTGGACAGTGCTATTGACGTGACTACTGGCTTCATCACAGACGTCTTCACGGATGCGACAACGCCAACGTCTTTTCTAACAGCGACTTCTTTTCCGTCATCAACAACCTTTACCTAGCCGACATGGCTGACAACGGTGTCAATATCAACACTGGCGGTTCCTCTGCACTGATGTACATCATCTTCCTCCGTCTTGTTTATCTTGATCGGATAGTATGCCGTTTCTGTTGGTTTGCTGTAGATCTTGTTCCGATCCTATCTCAAGTTTTCTTTGCCTTGCAATACTCTTGGATATTTGTCTTAATATTTATCCGTCAAATCACATGTTTAGTTTATTTTTTATTATTCTATTCATATTTTATCTACCGTTTATTATGATTAATTTTCTTGGTAATTAAATTGCTCTTGTACTCAACGTTCGCAACATTCGGTACTCTCTATGCGGCAAGCCCGCAATCATTTAAGGTCGGCGACCTGAAGCGAAGCTCTGAAGTTACTCTAGCTCTGCATCGCTGGTTTCGCAGATGATGCAATCTGTCGGAACGAATCTGGCAAAGTGGCCTAAGATAGAGCTGAGGATGAACTGAGCTGGTTCGGTTTAGATTGGGAAAATCCTATAAGCCGCGTTGGTCGGAGCTTACGGGGCACCACACACCCTCTGTTTTGTGCCAGACCCATTAGCTGGTGCGGTTTTTCTGTTCAGCATTTCTATTCGGTTTCCTGCGGGTTTTCCAGTCTGATTTCTCTGTTCGGGTTCTTTATTGGTTTTCTTTTTTCTTCCTAGATTTTTGTTTCTGTTATTTTATTTTTATTTTTTATCTTAAAAATGTTTTATATATAAAAATGTTTCAATTTTCAAAATATTAAGATTTGAAAAATGTTTCGACTAAAAATATTGATGTTTTTCAAAAAATAATCAAATGTTGAGAAAAATAAGATTTTTAAAATGTTTCAAAAAATAATCAAATCGTTGAAATTTAAAATGTTTAAATAAAAAATATTCAGATTTTTAAAACAATTCAAAGTACAAAATATTACTCCCTCCGACCCATATTACTTGATTTGGATTTGTCTAGATTTAGATGTATTTAGACATGTTTTAGTGCTAGATGCATCCGAATCTAGACAAATCCAAGTCAACTAATATAGGTCGGAGGGAGTATTTGAATTAGATGAATAGTTTATGAACCTCGCGAACATTATTTTCGATCCTACTAAACTTTTTTTACTATGATTAATTTTAAGTAAAGAATATGTTGGGGCCGTGTGGTCTCCCTAGGCTAATTTGAGCCCACTGATCAGCAGCAACAATGCGGCTGCAAATCCGGTGGCGCGTCAGTAATGTTTTGGATGATTTTTGTAGCGGCACGTGTATTTAGACGTGAGAATGGTTTTTTTTTTTGATCGTAACGTGAGAATGGTTTGGGAACTAAACCAACCATACCCACGCGATCAAACGACAAACGACAGAACCGAACCAAAACCAAATCCATTAAATAGTTACGGTCAGACCAACCAAAACCATACTCGATTTATGTTTCATCTAAGCCGAACTGAACTTACTCTTCATTCGTGAGTTTGAAACCAAATGGGTTCACAACTGTTTCATCTATTGGGTTGACTTGCCAACATTGGAGCTCACGGCAGTAGCCACCATCGCATGCAAAAGCACGCACACCACGAACAGATCCAACTCTTAGTCTCTAATATGCTAGTCATGCCGACTGCTATCTAAGTACATGGTGATGCATTCGGGCAAGACAGGGAGCAGAGGGACGCCGGGTGGCAAAGTCGTTTTTGGCACGCGGGAGTCTTATCCGGCACGCCGTCGGAAGTCCTCCGACGCCGGGAGGAAATGAAGGAGTTAACCATGGTCAGCAGCCAGCGACCTCCTCCATCTCCTCGTTCTGCTTGCCACCACCGGCATCTGGCAAGGCCACCACGAGCGGCGCAGTGCACGTCGCTAGCCACCGCACCGGCGAACAACAAGATCTCAGAGAAGCTTAGCGTTGAGGTCAGCCATGGCCGCGTCGGCATCGGCATCGGCGAGTCGAGTGCACTTGACGCAGGCGGCAGCAAGGAGAGAGCCCTCAGCTTGGCCTCGCGCGCCAGGCGCACCTCGGTCTCGATGCTCAAGTCGTGTGCACTCCCATCGCGCCATGTGACTGAGGTGTGCCGCGTGCCACGACCCTTGGGCTCGTGCCGGAGCTGGCGGACGCATCGACATCGGCATCAGCGAGTTGAGTGTGCTTGACGCAGGCGGCAGCAAGGAGAGAGTCCTCAGCTTGGCCTCGCGCGCCAGGCGCACCTCGGTCTCGATGCTCAAGTCGTGTCCACTCCCACCGCGCCGTGTGACTGAGGTGTGCTGCCTGCCGCGACCCTTGGGCTCGTGCCGGAGCTGGCGGCCGCGTCGACATCGGCATCGGCGACGGCGAGTGTGCTTGACGCGGGCGGCGGCACCACGAGAGCCCTCAGCTTGGCCTCACGCGGAAAAGCGTTCCTGGGCCAAGTCCTGCTCTCTACGACCGCGTCGTGTAACTGAGGTCCGTCACGACCCTCGGGGCGTCAGCCTGGGATTGTGCATTCGTGCTAAGACCTGCTCCCTCCGTTTAAAAATATAAGATGTTTTAGGTTTGTGAATAAGATGTATCTAGACTGTCTAGATTAGTTTGAACCTATACACTAAAAGGTGTCTAGATACACATTCTTCACAAACCTAAAACATCTTATATTTCTAAACGAAGGGAGTAGGAGTCAGCAGCGATGAACCCATTGACAGAATCAGATCTAAACCCACAGTTTGCAGCAGTTAGGAACCGATCGTTTGAACCCGTACCTAACCAAACCCAACCGATTTTTGGAAGACCCAAATCATAACCAACCAAAACAGAATTGTCCAACACATATCTATACCCCGAATAATAAATGAAGGAGCGTTTCTTGTAGTACGTACATTTTTTTGGACAGATTTACCCTCACACCAAACATCAAATTAACCATCTATGACACTTCTAAGTAATGTACCCGTTTTTATTTCCTGGGTCCGTCGTTTCTTCCCGAGTCCCAAGCAGAAATTCCCCTTCTTCCACTGACCAGCCACCGACCAGCGGAGAGGCTCCCGCCTCTGTGGTGAAGTGGACAGAGACGAGCAAGGGGACGGCTTGGCATCCTCCTGGGCAGATCGATTCGTGAGGAATTTGACCTCTGTACCACATCGCCTAGGGTACTCTGATGCTCGCGGGTATGACCACCTTGGTGACTACGATCTTCACGAGCTCTGACCCGTCCGCATGGCTGCCTAACTACAAGAGGAGGAGGGGACGAGCCCGGCCATAGCTGACCGGTGTAGAGATCTTGCGTCCTGGCCGCACGCCATGGAGACAAGAGTCGCCGGCGTGGTAGTAGAGAACGCGGAGGACGAGAGTGAGCGCCGTAAAGGGAGGGGAAGGCGGCGATGCTGGCAACCGAGGGAGGCTGCGACAGATCTATTTTTTTTTGAAACTGATGGTGCGAGGCACCAAAATTTCATTGAAGCTCAACAACATTTTTCATCATGAAGTCCTGCCAAGTATTATTTCTAAACATTGAGGTGATTGGGCAGGAAAAAGGAGAGTGGGCTGCCGATGAGCATCTAAGGATAGGTACAGAAGAAAAGTTTCTTTGTACCTTGTGAGCACATTGGTGGGCTTCCTGATTAAGATCTCTACTAATGTGGATCACTCTAGCCTTAGATTCTCTAGTGACATTCAAAATATTCGCTAGGGTGATCCTAGAGTTTCAGTGGATGAACTCCTTGTCAATCTTGTTGCTGTTAACAGCCTTAGCCAAGAGGTTGTTATCAGTAAAGAAAATATTTCCTTCTATTCCGAGTGTATCTGCAATTTGTGCAGCTAGAAGCAGGGCCATGGCTTCTGCCTGGAGAGCTGATATAGCAGTAGCTAAGGAGGAAGCCTGAATTTTCAGCTGATAAGGGGAGCTTCCTTCCTTTGCTTGAATAAAGATGCCAATTCCAGTGATTCCAGTGCTTGATGCATTACTCCCATCTTCTTTCTTCCAGGCTGCATCCGAGTATATGTGAACACCATATTTGTTTTTGTCTGGAATGATTTGGCTTTCCAGCGTGAAGTGCTTTACTTTATTTCCAATTCCTTGTTGACAGTCAACCCCCCAGCCAGTTTGCTAGGGATCTCAATAAGTTGCATGGATTTTAATAGAGCTTGGGAGTTAATAATGATTTGGTGAGGCTTTCCAGGATTTCTGCCAAAAAGACAACTGTTTCTAGCTTTCCATAAGCACCAAAGGAATGTAAAAACATTGTGGATGGAGGCATGTGGGTGCTTCATGTTTAGAAGGCACAAAATGACATCTGCCAGAGATTGGTTATTCTGAGTGATATTCTCCATCCTTATATGCCATGGTAAATGAAACAAGGCTGCTTTTGCAAAGTGACAGGTGAAGAAGATGTGCATATCACTTTCTTCCATGCCACATCTGCAACAGAACTTACTTATACGTTTAGAATATTCTCCTGCCCTTTGTCCTGTAGGGATTGCCTTTTGCAGGAGTCTCCAAGCAAAAGTTTGTACTCTAGGAAGAATCTCCTTAGATTTCCAAATCTGGTTCAGAAGGTTAATGATGGTTGAAGGAGCTTGCCTGGGTTTAGGTGTTGGAATTATGCCCTAGAGGCAATAATAAAGATGTTATTATTATAATTCTTGTTCATGATAAAGTTTATATTCCATGCTAGAATTGTATTAAGCGGAAACTTTAATACTTGTGTGGTTTGTGAACAACACCGTGTCCCTAGTATGCCTCTATGGACTAGCTCATTGATTAATGATGGTTAAGGTTTCCTAACCATAGACATGAGTTGTCAATTAATAATGAGATCATATCATTGGGAGAATGATATGATGGACAGACCCTTACTAAGCGAAGCAATTAGATCGTGTTATCGTGTTCATCTTTGCGAAGCTTTTCTTATGTCAAATATTGTATTCCTTAGACCATGAGATAATGCAACTCCCTGGTATCGGAAGAAAGCTTTGAGGTCATCAAACGTCATCCTATGAGAGGGTGATCATAAAGGTGTCTCTCAGGTGATCGGAAAGTACCTGTTGGGTTGTACGTATCGAGATGGGATTTGTCCCTCCCAAGTCGGAGAGATATACTTCGGGCCCACTCGGTAATCGATATCAACACCGCTTGCAAGCATGTGGTTAAGTAGTTAATCACAAAGTGATATCGGATTACGGAACGAGTAAAGTACTTGCGATGAACGAGATTGAACTAGGTATGACGGTACCGACGATCAAATCTCGGGCAAGTAAAATATCGCGAGACGAAGGGAATATATATATGGGATTGATTGAATCCTGGCATCGTGGTTCATCCGATATGATCATCGATGAATGTGTGGGAGTCAATATGGGTTTCTAGACCCCGCTGTTGATTATTGATAGAAGATCATGTTTGCATGTTCTCGAACCCGAAGGGTCACACACTTAACGTGTCTCGACGCTAGGATAGATTGGATAATTGGTTTATGAGTTTTTGTTCGGAGTCTCGTATGGGATCCGGGACATCACGAGAGGTTTCCGAATGGTCCGAAGAATAAGATTCATATAAGGCAATGCAGTTTTTGGAGTTCGGAATTGTTTTGGGTTAATCGGTATTGTACCAGAAGCTTCTAGAACCTTCCGGAGGGGGACCAACGTGGACCCACCTGCCGGGAGGGGGCATGGGCCTATGAGGGAGTGCCCTGGCCGCATTGGGCCAGGGGCACAAGGCCCCATAGGGCCCAGCCGGCCAAACCAAGGGGAAACCCTAGGGGAGCTTCTAGAAGGGAGGGACTTTCCCCCCACTCCTCCCTCCTTGGCCGCCGGCCCTAGGGCTTGGGGGAGGGGCAAGGGCTGGCCGCCCACCCCTCTATATAAAGAGGGCTGGGGGCGCACCACCCCCCACACCTCCTCCTCAAGCCCTAGCCGCCCTGCTGCCCTCCTCTCTCTCCCTCCCGACTGCACGTAGGCGAAGCCCTGCTGCAGAAACTCTCCACCACTTGCACCGCGCCGTCGCGTTGTAGATCCAATCCATCTATCCACCATACTTGCTGGACCAAGGAAGGAGGAGACGTCGAGGTGCCGCACGTGTGCATCTCTTGGAGGCATCGCCACTTGTGGTGCTAGATCGGATCGGATCGCGAGGAGGAGAAGCGAGTACGACTACATCACCCACGTTCCGACGAATGTTCCGCTGTGCGAATCTTCAAGGGTATGAATATCTCATCTAATCCCTCTCGTTGTTTGCATCTCCTAGATTAGATCTTGGCTTTCCCGTTCGCATCCGTAGAATTTTTTTGATTTACTATGTTGTGAAACCCTTCAGTGGTTTCAGAGCTAGATCTATGCGTAGATGTGTTTCACGAGTAGAACGCAATATGGTTGTTGCGGGCGTTGATGTTTTCTGTTGCAAGCCTCTTGTTTGTGTTCTTCTTATGACGCGGGATAGTGAGATTGAAGCGGTCCAGGCCAACCTTACGCGACGTCGTTTCATGACCGGCTCCGCACTTGACGTGTGGCTTGTTCCACACATGCGGCTGGTGGATGCCAGTTTCTCTCACTATAGTTGTCATGGGATTTACACCGGAGTTTGGCAACCATAATATCACCGTTGTGGCTTTCCGTAGGTAAGAAACTTTTTTAGCTTGCTACTCCCATAAGCCACGTAAAACATGCAACAACAAAGTAGAGGCGTCTAACTTGTTTTTGCAGGGAGTGTATTCTGTGATATGGTATGGCCCAAGATGTGATGTGTATGTTGTATGCAATGACCATGTTTTGTAATGTTTCACGACTTGCATGTCGATGAGTACACAACCGGTAGGAGCCATATGGTTGTCTTTATAATTGTGTATGACCTGTGTGTCAACTTCTTATACGCCATGTAATGGTTTCACTTTATCACTAAGGCCCCGCTGGCAAGACGCACTCATTTTCGGGCTGGTACAGTATATAGGCCGTTTTTTGTAGTACACAGGAAAATCTCCGAAAATTATACGCACCTTGACACGCCCGTGAAATTTGCGGGCGGTTACGGAGGGAAACAGGGGAAACCGGGAGAGAAAAACGGCGAACCAAGTACGATTACCGGCATCGTGGCGGAATCTTTCGTTGCTCCGTGTAATACGTGGGTTTGGGCTAATAAACGCCAAACCAATTGGGGCCTAAGTAGTTAGCAATCGTTGTAGTTGCTATTCGTGGTGGAGGCAATCATGGTGGAGTGATGGAGATCATGCCGGCACGCACAAGATGGAGATCATTGCGCGAAGATTGGCTATACCATGTCACATAAAGTTATATGCATGTGATGTTTATCCTTTTATGTATCTTATTATGCTTAGATCGCGACGGTAGCATTATAATATGATTCCTCACTTAAAGATTAAGATAAAACTGTGTTCTCCCCATGTATGCACCGTTGCGAAAGTTCGTCGTGTCCAAGCATCACGTGATGATCGGGTGCTATAGACTCTACGTTCACATACAACGGGTGCAAGCCAGCTTTGCACACGCGGAAATACTTGGGTTTGACTTGACGAGCCTAGCATGTACAGACATGGCCTCGGAACACATGAACCGAAAGGTTAAGCATGAGTCATATGAATGATATGATCGACACTTCGTTGTCCACCATTAAAACCACATCTCTTCTCGTGAAGATCGGATTAGGTGTGGTGAATTTGGATCGTGTTCACTAAACAACTTGAGGGATGTTGAATTTAGTGGGAGTTCATATAGTAATTTGATTAAAAGTTGAACTAGTTATCATGAACATAGTCTAATTTGTACTTGCAAACATTGTAGATCAAATGGCTAAGTCCAACTTCAACTTCAACGTTTTTGTTGAGAAGGAAAAGCTTAGAAACAATGGGTCTAACTTCACCAACTGGTTCCGCAATCTGAGAATCATTCTCTCTGGCGGTCAAAAGGACTATGTCCTTGAAAATGCGTTAGGTGACGTCCCTGCTGTAGATGCGTCGGCTGATGAGAAAGCTGTCTATCAGTCGCGCAAAGATGATTATGGTGTGATTAAGAGCACCATGTTGTTTGCTATGGAATCGGACCTTCAAAATCGTTTTGAAGACTATCCCGGGCCCTTTGAGATTCTTGAGGAGCTGAAAACTATGTTTCAGACTTAGGCCCATTCTGAGAGATATGAGATCTCTGAGAAATTCTTTAACTGCAAGATGGAGGAAGGGAGTTCCGTTAGTGAGCACGCCATAAAGATGTCGGGCTACACTCAACGCCTTGAGCAACTGGACTGTTGGATTCCAGAGGAGCTCAAGATTGACAGGGTTCTGCAATCACTCCCTCCCAGCTACAAAAGTTTTGTAGTGACTCATAATCAGATTGGTTCCACTGATACGATCACCGAGCTCTTCGCAAAGCTGAAGGCTGCGGAGGTGGACATCAAAAAGGATAATCATGTGTTGATGGTCAACAAGCCCCCACCTTCAACAAAGGTAAGGGTGCAAAGAAGCCCTTCAAGAAAGGCGGCGGCAAGCGCGTTGCCCCTGCTGAGAAGAAGTTCAAGTCTGGACCGAAGCCGGACACTGAGTGCTTCTATTGCAAGGACAAGGGTCCTTTGGAAGCGAATCTCAAGTACTTAATGGACAAGAAGGCTGGCACCATCAAAGGTATATTTGATATACATGTTATTGATGTTTTCCTTACTAGCCCTCGTTGTAGTGCCTGGGTATTTGATACTGGTTCACTTGCTAATATTTGTAACTCGAAACAGGAGCTACGAAATAGACGGCGGCTTGCGAGGGATGAGGTGACGATGCGCGTTGGCAACGGATCAAGAGTTGATGTGATGGCCGTCAGAACGCTCTCCTTAGTTTTACCTTCGGGGTTAGTTTTAAACCTTAATAAGTATTATTATGTGCCTGCGTTGAGCATGAACATTATTTCTGGATCGTGTTTATTGCAAGACGGTTATTCATTTAAATCGGAGAATAATGGTTGTTCTATTTATATGAGTAACATCTTTTATGGTCATGCACCTATTGTGAATGGTTTATTTCTTCTGAATCTCGAAAGGGATGAAACACACATCCATAACATTGAGGCTAAGAGATGCAAAGTAGATAGTGATAATACTATTTATTTGTGGCACTGTCGTCTAGGTCATATTGGTGTAAAGCGCATGAAGAAACTCCATTCTGATGGAATTTTGGAGTCTCTTGATTTTGAATCATTTGACACATGCGAACCATGCCTCATGGGCAAGATGATCAAAACCCCGTTCTCCGGTATGATTGAGCGAGCAACGGACTTGTTGGAAATCATACATACCGATGTATGCGGACCGATGAGTGTTTCGACACGCGGTGGATATCGCTATTTTCTCACTTTTACCGATGACTTAAGTAGATATGGGTATATCTATTTAATGAAACATAAATCTGAAACATTTGAAAAGTTTAAGGAATTTCAGAATGAAGTGGAGAACCATCGTAACAGAAAGATTAAGTTTCTATGATCCGATCGTGGAGGTGAATATTTGAGTTATGATTTTCTCACGCATCTTAAAGCAAGCGGAATCGTTTCGCAACTCACGCCACCCGGAACACCACAACGCAATGTTGTGTCTGAACGCCGGAATCGAACCCTATTAGATATGGTCCGGTCAATGATGTATCTTACTGATTTGCCGTTATCATTTTGGGGTTATGCATTAGAAACCGCTGCATTCACTTTAAATAAGGCACCATCTAAATCCGTTGAGACGACACCGTATGAACTGTGGTTTGGTGCTAAACCTAAGTTGTCGTTTCTTAAAGTTTGGGGATGCGAAGCTTACGTCAAGAAGTTGATGTCGGACAAGCTCGAACCCAAAGTGGAGAAATGCGTCTTCATAGGATACCCTAAGGAAACTATTGGGTATACCTTCTATCACAGAACCGAAGGCAAAGTGTTTGTCGCAAAGAACGGTTCCTTTCTTGAGAAGGACTTTCTCTCGAAAGAAGTGAGTGGGAGGAAAGTAGAGCTAGACGAGGTTGTTGAACCTTCTCTTGAGTTAGAGAGTAGCGCAGCACCTGAAATTGTTCCAGGTCTGCTGCACCAACAATAGAGGAAGCTAATGACAAGGATCATGAAGCTTCGGACGATGCTACTACTGAACGTCGCAGGTCGACAAGGTCGCGTGCCCCTCCTGAGTGGTACGGCAACCCTGTCTTGACTGTCTTGTTAGTAGAATATAGTGAACCTACGAACTATGAGGAAGCGATGATGAGCCCAGACTCTGAGAAATGTCTAGAAGCCATGAAATCCGAATTGGGATCCATGAGCGAAAACCAAGTATGGACTTTGGTGGACCCTCCTAGCGACCGTAAGGCCGTTGAGTGCAAATAGATTTTCAAGAAGAAAACAGACGCGGATGGTAATGTTACTGTCTATAAAGCACGACTTATCGCAAAAGGTTTTCGACAAGTTCAAGGTGTTGACTACGATGAGACTTTCTCTCCCGTAGCGATGTTTAAGTCCATTCGGATTTTGTTAGCAATTGCTGCGTTTCATGATTATGAAATATGGCAGATGGATGTCAAGACTGCGTTCCTCAATGGCAACATTGATGAAGAGTTGTATATGATGCAACCCGAAGGTTTTGTCGATCCTAAGGATACTGATAAAGTATGCAAACTTCAGCGTTCCATTTATGGACTGAAGCAAGCATCTCGGAGTTGGAACCTTCGTTTTGATCAAGTGATCAAGAGCTTTGGATTTGTTCCAAATTGCTACGAAGCTTGTATCTACAAGAAAGTGAGTGGGAGCTCGGTGACATTTCTGGTACTATATGTGGATGACATATTGATTATTGGAAATGACATTAACATGCTTAACAATGTGAAGAGTTATTTGAACAAGTGTTTTTCAATGAAAGACCTAGGTGAAGCTGCTTATATATTGGGCATCAAAATCTATAGAGATAGACAAACATGCCTGATAGCTTTAAGCCAGAGTACATACCTAGACAAAGTTCTGAAAAGGTTCAGAATGGATAAGGCAAAGAAAGGTTCAGTGCCTATGTTGTCAGGTAAGATATTGAGCAAGGCTCAGTGTCTAGCTACGGTAAATGATAGAGAAGCTATGAGCAAAGTGCCTTATTGTAGGGATTCGTAGCATGGAAAACAAAAAAATTCTATCGCATACAAACAAATAAGCCAAGATCTATCTACTAGATTGTAGCAACGAGTCGATGGAATAACTCACCCTCGAATATTACAAAGTGTTTAACGAGAGCGGATTCTCGTGGGTGATGTAGTCGTACTCTTCCCGATCTCAAGATCGCGTAGACGATCCTTCCGGCGTTCCGTGGCGCTCCCTTGATCGGTCACACTGCGTTCGGTACTCGACGAAGACCTTCCTCTCCTTGTTCCAAAGCAGGCGGAGGTTGTAGCACTCTCCTCGATTCTAAAGACAATGGCGTGGTACCGGAAGTAGAGGGGAGATATCGCAGGGCTTCGCCTTAAGCCGGAGCGAGTATGTTGGACTATGAGAGAGCCCTCGATGATCTAGGGTTTAGACACGCCGAGGAGGGGGCTAGGCCGGCGTCTAGGGTTTGACCTAGGCGGCGGCAGTGATTGCCCTAGGGCCGGCGGTGGCTATGGAGGCGACGGCGGCTATGGAGGCGGCGGCGGCTTGGGGCTAGGGTTTAGAGGTGTAGGAACTTGTGTCTAGGAGGGGAGCCCTGCCCCTCCTTATATAGGTGGAGGGAGCCGGCCAAGGAGAGGGGAGTCCCTCCCCAACTCGGCTTGGTGGTGCACCGGCGGTGGGAGGAGGAACTCCTCCCCCAAGTCGGTTTCCACCTCCCTTTCCACTTTCCAAAAATAGCCGTTTGACTTTCAAACTTGGCGTTTGACTTTTCAAACTAGGATTTGAATAAACCCTCTATTTTGTTCAGCGATGACACCGAGTACATAATGCAATCATACCAACTTGATATAACACATTCATGTACCCTTCCCCTCCGGAGTGTCGGACATTCCGGAACCTTCTAGAACATTCCCGATGAAAACACCGGAACCATTCCCCAACTCCGAAATGGGACTTTCCTTATATGAATCTTATTCTCCGGACCATTCCGGATCTCCTCGTGATATCCCGGATCCCATCCGAGACTCCGAACAACATTCGGTCTCTTTCTCATTATTCCATAACTACTCAAACAACGTCGAATCCTTAAGTGTGTCTCCGTACGGTTCGTGAATTATGCGGACATGATCGAGACACTTCTCCGATCAATAACCAATAGAGGAATCTGGAAATTCATATGGCTCCCACATATTTCTACGATTACTTTGCGATCAAATGAACCACTTACATACGATACCAATTTCCCTTTGTCTCACGATAGTTTACTTATCCGAGGTTATGATCGTCGGTATCTCTGCATACCTAGTTCAACCTCGTTACCGATAAGTACTATTTTCTCGTTCCCGTGATATGTGATCCCTTGTGAGACAGTCACATGCTTGCAAGCTAATTGGATGACATTTCACCGAGAGGGCCCAGAGTATATCTATCTGTCATATGGATGGACAAATCCCACTCTTGATCCATGTGTCTCAACCAATACTTTCCGAACACTCAATGCCACCTTTATAGCCACCCAGTTACGATGTGGTGTTTGATGTCATCAAAGCATCCATCTGGTAAAGGTGATATGCATGATCTCATGGTCGAAGGAATTAGGTTACTATGTATTAGAAAGCATATAGCAATTGAACTATTAAAATGACTTGATCTTTATGCTACGCTTATTTATAGGAGTATGTCCACCATATCATTCTCCTAATAATATGATCTTGTTGTTAATAACATTTCAATGTTCATGATAGGGAAACCACAATCATTTATTAACCAACAAGCTAGTGATGTATAGAGGCTACACTAGGGACTTCAATTTAAGTTTACAAATCACACAAGTATTAATGTTTCCTTGTTAATACTATTATAGCATGAATGTAAACATTTATCATAAACACAAAGATATAATAATAACTACATTTATTATTGCCTCTAGGGCATATCTCCAACACTTATGCCTCGGCCATAGGTTCTATCATGTATTCCATGCTGTGTACTAGACCGGATGTGTCCAATGCTCTTAGTTTGACGAGCAGATACCAAAGTGATCCAGGAGTGGAACACTGGATAGCCGTGAAGAACATCCTAAAGTACCTAAATAGGACTAAAGAAATGTTCTTAGTCTATGGAGGTGATGAACAATGTCAGAAGGGTTACGTCGATGCTAGTTTCAACACCGACAAGGATGATTCTAAGTCTCAGACAGGATACGTTTATATTTTGAATGGAGTAGCTGTGAGCTGGAGAAGCTGCAAGCAAAGCATGATCGCGAGATCTACAGTAGAAGCGGAATACATGGCTGCTGCAGAAGCGTCAAGTGAAGGAGTTTGGATCAGGAACTTCATCACTGAGCTTGGCGTGGTTCCAAGTGCATTGGACCCACTGGAGATATTGTGTGACAACACTGTCGCCATAGCACTCGCTAAGGAACCAAGATATCATCCAAAGACCAAGCATATCAACCGCAAGTTTCATATAATCTGAGATTATATAGTAGATGGAGATCTGAAGATTAGCAAAGTACATACAGATCTGAATGTCGCAGATCCATTGACTAAACCTCTTCCACATGTAAAACATGATCAACACCTTAGTGCCATGGGTGTGAGATTGTTGCCAAATGTAAACTAGATTATTGACTCTAGTGCAAGTGGGAGACTGTTGGAATTATGCCCTAGAGACAATAATAAAGATGTTATTATTATAATTCTTGTTCATGATAAAGTTTATATTCCATGCTAGAATTGTATTAAGCGGAAACTTTAATACTTGTGTGGTTTGTGAACAACAACGTGTCCCTAGTATGCCTCTATGGACTAGCTCATTGATTAATGATGGTTAAGGTTTCCTAACCATAGACATGAGTTGTCAATTAATAATGAGATCATATCATTGGGAGAATGATATGATGGACAGACCCAAACTAAGCGAAGCAATTAGATCGTGTCATCGTGTTCATCTTTGTGAAGCTTTTCTTATGTCAAATATTGTATTCCTTAGACCATGAGATAATGCAACTCCCTGGTATCGGAAGAAAGCTTTGAGGTCATCAAACGTCATCCTATGAGAGGGTGATCATAAAGGTGTCTCTCAGGTGATTGGAAAGTACCTGTTGGGTTGTACGTATCGAGATGGGATTTGTCCCTCCCAAGTCGGAGAGATATACTTCGGGCCCACTCGGTAATCGATATCAACACCGCTTGCAAGCATGTGGTTAAGTAGTTAATCACAAAGTGATATCGGATTACGGAACGAGTAAAGTACTTGCGGTGAACGAGATTGAACTAGGTATGATGCATCGACGATCAAATCTCGCAAGTAAAATATCGCGAGACGAAGGGAATATATATATGGGATTGATTGAATCCTGGCATCCTGGTTCATCCGATATGATCATCGATGAATGTGTGGGAGTCAATATGGGTTTCCAGACCCCGCTGTTGATTATTGATAGAAGATCATGTCTGCATGTTCCCGAACCCGAAGGGTCACACACTTAACGTGTCTCGACGCTAGGATAGATTGGATAATTGGTTTATGAGTTTTTGTTCGGAGTCTCGGATGGGATCCAGGACATCACGAGAGGTTTCGGAATGGTTCGGAGAATAAGATTCATATAAGGCAATGCAGTTTTTGGAGTTCAGAATTGTTTCGGGTTAATCGGTATTGTACCGGAAGCTTCTAGAACCTTCCGGAGGGGGACCAACATGGCCCCACCTGCCGGTAGGGGTCATGGACCTATGAGGGAGTGCCCTGGCCGCATTGGGCCAGGGGCACAAGGCCCCATAGGGCCCAGCCGGCCAAACCAAGGGGAAACCCTAGGGGAGCTTCTAGAAGGGGGGGAACTTGCCCCCCACTCCTCCCTCCTTGGCCATGCCCTAGGCTTGGGAGGGGCAAGGGCTGGCCGCCCACCCCTCTATATAAAGAGGGGTGGGGGTGCACCACCCCCCACACCTCCTCCTCAAGCCCTAGCCGCCCTGCTGCCCTCCTCTCTCTCTCCCTCCCGACTGCACGTAGGCGAAGCCCTACTGCAGAAACTCTCCACCACTTGCACCGCGCCGTCGCGTTGTAGATCCAATCCGTCTCTCCCACCATACTTGCTGGACCAAGGAAGGAGGAGACGTCGAGGTGCCGCACACGTGCATCTCTTGGAGGCATCGCCACTTGTGGTGCTAGATCGGATCGGATCGCGAGGAGGAGAAGCGAGTACGACTACATCACCCACGTTCCGACGAATGTTCCGCTGTGCGAATCTTCAAGGGTATGAAGATCTCATCTAATCCCTCTCATTGTTTGCATCTCCTAGATTAGATCTTGGCTTTCCCGTTCGCATCCGTAGAATTTTTTTGATTTACTATGCTGCAAAACCCTTCATTAGGTTCTCCTTTATCCCGCAGATAGTGTAAGCAGGCATAGTATGCACTCTTAGAATTACATTTCCCTGTTGGTGTAAGCTTCCAGCAGAGAAGATCTTTTTCATGAGCAAGAATAATAGCAGTTTGCATTATTTGATCTGCCAAGGGTTGCTGAAAAAGGGATTCAATAAGATGCGTATTCCAAGCTTTTCCATTTTCACACCACAGATCTTTTACTCTTGCTGGGTAGATATAGTTCTTATCCTGAATAATTAAGCATTCATAGATCTTTTCCCATTGGTTGCACCAAGGGTTGTTCCATATAGAAATATTGCCTTGAGTGAGTTGGAAACAATAGTGTGTTTTTAGGATAGGTAGAACTTTCAGAATGGAGGACCAGAAGGCAGATTTTGGGGTATTAGGGGATGGACACCAGATTGTAGTGTTAGGGAAATATTTGGCTTTGAGGACTTGGTGGAGAAAGTCATCAGGGTTGGAAGCAATGCGCCAAGCATCCATTAGGATCAAGCTATAATTGATGGCTTGGAAATTCCTAATGCCCATGCCTCCTTATTTTTGGGGGGCACAAACATCTTTCCAAGCTTTTAGACAAAGAGCTTTGCTTGGTTTATCTTGAGAGGTTCCTGCCCACCAGAAAGTTCTAACAATAGTATTGAGTTTTCAAATGAAGCTTTTTGGAAAGATGATATTTGACATGTAGTAGACAGGAATAGTGGAAAAAACAGATTGAATAAGAGTGAGTCGAGCTGCATGAGACAGATGGTCAGCCTTGTAAGTTGTGAGTTTGTTTTTAAATTTCTCAATAACAAAATTATATGTTGCAGCCCTATTTTTGCTTGGCAGGACAAGAGGATGCCCAAGATGGATGAAGGATGGGTCCATTTCAGGAACAGGGAAGATATTCTTAATTGCTTCAACAGTATTTTGATCCACTAGCTTACTGAAGATAATACCTGACTTAGGCCAGCTTGGAATTTGACCAGATTGCTTGCAAAAGGAGTCCAAAACATTTTTTATTGTGGAGGCTTCATTGTTATTCGCTTTTCCACAAATAAGGACATTCATCTGCAAAAATTAGAGAGTGGATAGGCGGGCAATTTGATCCAAAAGTGATGCCACTCAAAGAAAGGTTTGTCATAGCTTCCTGTAGTTTAATAGATAATTCATTGATAGCCAGGACAAAAAGGTACGGAGAGAGAGGACATCTTTGTCGTATTCCTCTGTTACTTTTGAACTTCGCAAAAGGCTGGCCATTAATGATGACAGAGAATGTCGGCGAAGAAACACACACGTGTATCAAATTAATGAAATGACCATGCAGCCCTTTACGTGCGAGAGCACGAACAATAAAGTTCCATTCCACTGTCAAAAGCCTTGGCCAGATCTATTTTTAACATAAAAGCTTTGCTCTTCCAGGAGGATAGATTAAAGGAGTGAGTGATCTCCAGTGCTATGATAATGTTATTACTTATACGTCTCCCTTCTATGAAAGCTTGTTGGGTGGGATGGATATAATCAGAAAGATGGGGTTTGAGTCTGTTTGCTAGAGATTTTGCGATGAGTTTATATATGACATTGCATAAACTTATAGGTCTGTAATCTGTTGACACCAGAGGGACAAGATTTTTAGGTATCAAAGCTATGTGAGTATCATTGACATGGGAGGGGAGAATACATGTCTTGAAGAATGATTCAACCAGAGCATATACGTCTTGTCCTATCCAGTCCCATGTTGCTAAGTAAAATTCCACATTGAAACCATCAGGGCCAGGAGAGGCATTTCTTTTCATTTCTTTGAGGGTGTCCAGGAGCTCCTTCTTGTCTGGTATAGTGTAGGTGTAGTCATTATTTTGCTCCGGTACACTGGTGCATAAATAGGGCCTGCCATTGTTAGGGTTGGAGGAGGCAAAGATCTCTCTGAAGTATTTAACAAAGGTATTACCAATTTTGTCAGGCATGTATTGGAGGAGATTGTTTTCGTCCTTGATTGACACAATTGTATTTCTTCTTCTCCTTTTTGCAATCTCCTTGTGAAAGAAGGAGGTATTCTTGTCTCCATCCTTTATCCAATTCTTCTTAGCTCTCTGCATGTAAAAGTCTGTTAATTTAATCAGATTTTGTTCATATCTCTCTACCATATTTGCCTCTAATGCATGGTCCTGATCCAACAATGGTCTTTGCTGGATTTCCTTAATCTTTTCTTCAATCTCATTTAGCTCGTGCTGGATTGGCTTCTTTTTCCTACTCCAGATTCTCAAAGCCCCTGCAAGATAGTTAGTCTTCATAGAGAAAGAGCAGTTTGTCCTGGAAGACCAGACAGCTTTTGCATGTTGCTGAAAATCTTTTTCCTTTAGCCACCAATTTTCAAATTTAAAGGATCTCTTAATTCTCCTAGCTTGGCCTTCCGTAGAGAGGAGAATAGGAGCATGATCACTTAGGCTGTGAATGAGAGGCATATTATAAACATTGGAATTTGGATAATTTGCACACCATTCAGCATTTACTAGGCATCTATCCAGCCTCTCATAAGTTGGCTTTAATGAAAACCTCTTATTTGTCCAAGTATATGTCGGTCCACTATAGCCCAAATCAAACAGTCCACAGTTTTTAATCATTAGGCGAAAGGCATTCATACGAGTACGGTTTATATTAGAGGAGTTTTTGTCCATATCATACAGGAGCTCATTCATGTCTCCCATGCACATAATAGGAATATTAGCATTATCATACACAAAAAAAGCAATCTGATCCCAGATTTGCTCAGTAGTTCTATGGTAGGGGTCACCGTATATACAAACAAGCCCAAAACGGTGGTTGCTACCTCTAATAATAGTAGTGGCTAAGATAATATGCTGATTGTAGTAGTGGACTAGAACTTGTACTTCATCAGTCCACATCAACCAGAGGCCTCCCGAACGTCCTCGAGAAGGCACTAGAATAGCATCATCCATATTAAACCTTGCAGCAAGATCATGTGCATTAGTTTTTGAGGATTTAATTTCTGAAACAATAGTTACCTGGGATTTAGTAACATAGATCATTTTGGTAAGATGGCACATATTTGGACTGCCTAGGCTCTTGCCCATGCCTTGGCAGTTCCAGGCCAGGGTCCTCATGGCGCCCGTGGCGCCTTAGAGGCTGGCGCCATTGCCTCTTCATCCAAGTCCATGTCTCTGCTATGTTCTTCTTTGTCATGATCTTGCATGCAAATAGACTGAGATTCACTAAGACTGGTTTCAGATTGTATTTCACCTCCGTCCTCTTCCTGACCTCCTTCTCCATGATGGCTAAAACCAACATTCGCAGCCACTTAGTAGTCGCTAACCATCCTAGGAGGTGAGAAAGCCCCATAACGAGAGTCTTCTGAGCCATCTGACTGAGCCGGCGAGATAGGCCTGAGAGGCCAGGGATAGTGGTCAGCTGGATCCTCAAGGCTGATTCTTGGAGGCGATTTGCGAGGTGCTGCAGCATAGGGGTGCACCATGCGTTCCATAGCCGTGCTCCTGCTTCTGCGGTCAGGCCCGCCACTCCCCAGCCTGATGTTCCTTTGACCAGTTCTTGTAGTGGAACTGTCATGCTTATGGAAATCAGTTCCCAGAGAAGGTGAGATGTGAGCTCTACCTTGGGCGCTTCCACGAGGCCAATCGCAAGCCCGGCTTTCTGCAATGGGAGGTGAGGCATCAAATTCTCTTTCAGCTCCTGACTGCGGCGGATCTCGGGGAGGGGCCGGTCTCCACAGGGATCGGAGGCGGTCACGCAGGCCGAGGGGCAATCGATGGACGCCGGCGGTGGGTTCGGACTTAGGACCTTTAGGACGGGCTCATGTTATCGTAGGGCATGGTTGATACAGAGGCAGAGGATTAGATTTTGTTGTTTATTGATCTTTTCTGATCCGATTTGCCTCTTCCGTGTCCAGCTTTGGATCGTCTTCCGAGCAGCAAGCAGTGACATTAGAGCTGCAACGACTACGGGGATTTAGGCAGAGGATACTACAGTGAGTAGCGGTGGTATCGAGCGACTGGGCTAGCAGCGACAATCAATAGCAGAGACCAACTCAGGAAAAATATGGCTCGGCCTTTTTTTTGCAGAATACAGAGTAAGCTGCTTTAAAAAAAGAATACAGAGTAAGCTAGAGGATTATCAAAAATGTAGAGGATCGAATTCAGCCAGCGCACTAACATTTTGATTAGAGATTCATGAGCACGATATTTTTGGCTGCTGCACCGAATTAATGACCTGCGAAACTGTTTGTTCGCTGAGGTGATACATTATTCAGAAAACTGGCCTTGCCATTTTTTGTTGAACATAGAGCAAGGCAACAAGCTAAAGGACGATAAAATATATAGAGCAACGGTTCAGCAAGCCCACGAATTTCTTGATAAGAAAATCTGATTCCTGAGCACTCTGTTTTTGGCTACTGCAACGAATTAACGATCTGGGAACTGTTTGTTTAGCTCAGGTGATTTATTATTCAAGTTTGTTCACAGCTTTATAATTTTGGCTCCCGTGTGATAATCAATTTAATATGCAGATTTTGTATTGTTCCAAAGGATGAAAATAATGATTTGAAAAGTGGTTGATGGGAGAGGATGGTGGAAACTATATGTCTTTATGGTTTGATATGGATTAATTTAGTCACTATATTTTCATCTGTATGGACCATCTAGATCATGTCTACAACGGCTAGAAAATCTTGAAGAGCTTCGTCATGATCTAATATTTATAATTTTGGACAAATCAATTGTATTCAGTTGTTTTAGTTATGCTTGTTCAAGATTTTGTATGTATGTTGGTTGCATTATAATCCGAAGCTCGAGGTGGTGCTTGATGCGGAAGCGGCAGCGGTGCTTCTTGGGGCGGGGGAAGACGAGTATGAGGGGAAGAGAGGTGAGGGAGAGGGCAGATGTTGATGCGCCCAGCGGTAGAGATGGGGAGCTCGTGGGTGCGAACGACAACGCACTCACGACGGGTAGGATGGTGACAGATGCGCGCTCGTGCGGGGGGGCATGGTGGTGAGTGTATGGTGTGGTTGGGTGTGTGGCGGTGCATGAGTTGTGTGGTCTCTGTGTGTGTGTTGTGGCTGGATGGGTGAGTGCGTTGTGTGTTAGATGGGGTTATGTAGGGGATTAGGGTTAGGATGTTGGGTATTGAGTTGTGCTGTTGCCGGCTGGGCCAAAAGGGCCTAGCCAGTTTGGGTGGTTTGGGGCCTTGGGGTTGTAGGTGGCCTGGCCCAACAATTGGGCTGCCTCCCCTAAAAAGTATTTTTCCTTTTTTTGTTTGTTTTATTACATTAATTTTTGTTTCTTATCTTGACGAGGAGGGATCGAACGGGAAAGAAGGGGTTGGGTAGAGCACACGGTGTATGTTTGGAGCTGGGAGGGACTTGTTTTAGATGGGAGCCGGGGGTAAATGTAAGAAAGCCAGCTAAAAGAGAAAAGATAGGCGCAAGAAAAAACTTGATGGAACCGTGGCAAACGACACATGTATTATGAAACTTTAGGTTACAACGTTATTTTTCCTTCAAAAGTGTCGTTTCTTATTTATCTCGGTGCAACGCACGGACACATTTCCTAGTCCATCTAAACGTATCGTCCTCCCGGTCCAGTGTCCACGTTTAATTTCTCAAAGTCCAAATCCATCCATCCAGTCCAAAACGATTGTAACCTTGGATATCCAAGATCCATTGGACCTTGCCCTCGTTGAGTTTACACGTCTTAATTGCCCTCGCTGGCGGTGCTGGCAACGCTGAATCGCGCTATGTCGAGGAATAAAACTGCATGCATCGGGTCCACAGGTAAATCTGCATGCGTCGAGTAATAAATCTGTATGCAGGGGTTATTGTTTTCCAAGCCTCCAGAAAAATCATTTGGGGTCTGGCACGCTAGGGTCACCCTTTGCTCGAGCCCAATGAATCGTGGACTACCCATTAATTAGGTCCAAAGTCCGTTCATCATTGTTGGACATAATGTCCATTGATATCCATATCCAATAAGGTCCAGTCCAATTAGATCCAACGTAATTTTAGTCCAAAGTCCGTTCATCATTGTTGGACATAATGTCCATTGATATCCATATCCAATAAGATCCAGTCCAATTAGATCCAAGGTAATTTTAGTCCAAAGTCAAATAGACTTCATTGATCCAATTCCAGATTTAGGCGTAACCCGTAGCAACCTGAACTATTCATGACCACAACAAGAAACTGAACCATTTAACCCAGTTATTTTGAAACCATTTCCAGATTTACGTATATTCCATACTCCGAATGTTGCGACTGCAAGCGATAGCCCACAACGAGGCTTTTCGTAATTCAGAAACATTGGGTTGGATAGTTGGAAGTACGACTAGGAGCCATGGTTAAGTATTCAAGTCAAAACAGCCATGATTAACCTTATTATTATTATTATTATTAAGTGGCAGAGGTTGTCTGGGATCAAGGGGGCAATGGTCCCCCTACGCACAAAAGTTTCTTAAAAATATCTTTAATATTTATGCTGAAATTTTAAATATTTCTAAAATTTTAAGCATTTTTTTTATGTGTTCCTAAGAGTAGTAATTTGTCCTGATGTTTCTAGGTCTAAAAGATAGGGCGTGGAAGCAAATAGAAATTCTTGAATATATATTGAAAAGAAATATAGTCCTGGTTCTTTAAAGATTTTACAGTAAGATCTTTGGCGCAAGAAGAATGGACAGCCCATATTATCTTGATTTTTCTATACTACTCTCTCCATTTTAAAATATAAGATGGTTTAGATTTGTGAAGAAAATAAATCTAGACATATTTTAGTGTTTAGATTTACCCTAAAGTTGAGTGAACCTATATACTAAAACAAGTCTAGATACATTTGTTTCACAAAGCTAAAACATCTTATATTTTAAAACAGAGGGAGTACTTATAAAAGAGCAAACATTATCTTTTCTTAAGCCACTACACAAGCCCATTCCCACCACACGATCAGCCCCGGTTAACACAAACTAACAGCTAGCTTTATCCTAGACATTCATCCGGTGTGCTGTTAGCAATTAGGTTTGACGGACTGAATACTCCACCCGTAGAGGAACTCGCTTTGCCAGCGGAAGAAATTAACTGCGGCCACTTCAGTAACCGCCGATCCAAAATTCACGAAAATTGTTCCCAGAATCACTCACGGGCGCATCTCATCACATCTATACTACTTATAAAAGAGCAAATATTATCTTTTCTTAAGCCACCCCATTAGTGTACACAAGCCCGGAGAGCTTTGTATGTGCAATTTCGGGTAGAGCCTTCCAGCCATGCGAGGCCACCTGATCTGCCCAGGCTCCCTTCCTCTGTGCGGTGGGGTGGCTGAGGCCATGCCGGGCAGGCGGGCTTCTCGTCGGGAAGCTTGGCGGCGGCGTCGGTGCTGGCGGGCGTGGCGTGACGGCGGCGGAGTGCGGTGCGCTGGTCGGGACGGCGGCGCTGCCTGCTCGTTTCCCGATGGTGTTGGCGATGGTCTTTGTGCTCTGAAGACACCTGCTTGCTGGTCTGGCGGCTCGCCCAAGGCCATGGTGGCGGCGTGTGGCGCCGGCGGTGGCCGGGGAGGGGCTCGGCTAGCCTCAGTAGCTCGCTGGCCCAGATCTGGGCCCACTTGGGCCCGATCTGGGTTTGGGACGGGCCTAGCGCGGGTCTGCCTCTCTCTGGAGGTGGTGGGTGGGTGTGGGGCGAATTGGAGGGTGGCGATGATTGCGGTTGCGCTGCTGCAGCGTGGCGGCGGGGTCTTTACGGGCCTCACGAGGCCCGGTCGGGCCGAGTGCCTGGTGTGCCCCTGCGGCCGCGTCCGGACGGCAACCGCCGTCGGCGGTGGAGGTCGATCGCCTCCACGTGGCCGCGCTGTTTCCACCAACCTGTGTCGGCCAGCCGTATCCCTTCGCCTCGTAGGTCACGCAAAGAACCTGCCTAAGTGCGGTCGCGGATCTTGGGCGGCCCCGGAAGGTGGTCTGCAAGGCGTTCCTCCGGTGGAGGTGGCTCCAGGAGGCAACTTGCGATGGTGCCATGCTCCTTGTGGCGGTGGTTTTCGGCAGGCGGCGTTCCGGCGGAGTCCTGGATGGCGGCAAGGCGAGGGCGTTGCTGTTTGGCGACGGTGGTGGTAGAGATGTGTTTGGTCGACGGCTTCAAACCCTAGGTGGGGTTTGGGCGGGCTAACTCGCTCTCAGGCCGCTACCATGGTTGGTTTTGGGGTTCACGCCGGGACAGGGGAGCGGGGCTTCACGGCTCGATGAGGCTCGGCCGGGGCCTATCGCCTGGTATGCTTCTACTGCTGCGTCTCGCTACCGCTCTGGCGGTGGAGGTCGATCCCTCCCACGCGGCAGCGGCGCCGCTGTCCCTTGTGTTCGGTGGGTGTCTCATGCCGGCCAACCTCGTGGTGTTTGCCATGGCAAGACGCCGATAAAGACGGCGGGTCCGTTTTGGCGCATGTTGGTGGACGGTTAGATGGCGGAGTGCCAGGATTGACTGGGGTTTGGGACTTTCGGGGGTCGGGAGAAATCCTTGCCGGCTGGGCTGGCTCCAGCGCGGCGACATCTGCGGGTGCCGCCTTCCTTCTTGAAGGGCGCCGGATGTACCCTCCTCTCACTCCCCTGCGTGTACCGGGAGAAATCCTAGGAGTAGTCCGGGCAGCAGCGTCGTCATCGTCGTCCCCCTTCTTGAAGGTGCTGCTTGGTACACGGAAATTCGGAGGCATAGGATCGTGGTGGGGCTTTTTCGGCGGGCGCAGCGGTCGCGAGTCTGGGTCGGTGGTCGAGCCGGTGCTGTCGTGCATTTCTTTCTTTTTTCTTTCTTTTGTCTCTTCTCTTGGGCTTTTGCTTGTGCTGTTTGGCCTTTCCAAAAGTACTTCCTTTGGGCGTTGTCTTTATGCAGTCGCAGCGGTCTCACTGGTATGCTTTATTTATAAAACGGGACGAAAGCCTATTTCGAGAGAGTGTACACAAGCCTATTCCCACCACATGATCAGCCCCGGTTAACACAAACTAACAGCTAGCTTTATCCTAGACATTCATCCCGTGTGCTGTTAGCAATTAGGATTGACGGACTGAATACTCCACCCGTAGAGAAACTCGCTTTGCCAGCGGAAAAAATTAACTACGGCCGCTTCAGTAACCGCCGATCCAAAATTCATGGAAATTGTTCCCGAAATCACTCACGGGCGCATCTCATGACAAACTAGAAAAACGTCCATCACGACGGCCCCAGCGAGGACTATCCGCCATGCAGCGCCACCACCGGCCGCTGCGCGTGCCCTGCGCCGCTCCTCCGGCGCCCTACTCTACTGCCGCCGTGCTGCCAGGGCAGCAGATAGACGCGTCCGCGATGCCGGTGCAGCAGGTCGACGGCTCTGCCACCTAACGGACACGACACTTTCTAACCAACGACGCGGCGATCCCGTCGTCGTGGCCAGCACGACCGCCGCCGTCATGAAGCTGTCGTCGCCTGGGCCTCCAAGGTATATGGCCGCTTCCCTTGATTATTCGCGTTGTCATTCTTCTCAGATTACCACCGCACGCCAGAGGCAGGAGCACGTAATTGTACCAAATCCTGTAAAATACCCTTCTTTCCTGTCTCAAACGGATCAGTATGGTTACATTGCACGGTGTCTGATTTGATCGTTTTGCTTCTCTAGGAATATCTCTAAACTACTTATCTTTTTGCAGCTGCTTTCGTCAGCTTATTTGATTATGGTTGCTCTGTTCTAAATTATTTGCTATCTGTCAAAATAACTATATTGGTGCATTGCTAATCAATTTTCTACCAACTATCTTGAATAATGTTGGTCCGGGATTTGAAGTTGGGGGCAATTTGCATGTCGTGACTGGCTCAAATGATAGGTCATTGTACATGTTGAGTGTATACCTATTCAGATTTGCTTTTCCAAGAATTGTTTATTTACATTGTGACACTTACTTTTATATGAATCTTAACTTACGCTATGCATTCCTAAAGTTTGATACATCAGTTACCATGGCCTTCCTGAAGCAAATTAGAGTTACAAATTCTTCCTGGTCATTTATCACCTGCTCAAAGTATTATTGTTGAACCTTCCGGAAATATGGTAATGAGCTACTTGATCTGACGTTACGTAGCAACGCTATGTCATAATCATTTTTATCATGTTGATATCCTCTTAACATATTTTCTACCCTAGGTATGTTCAAAGCTATGGTCAGTCGAAGGATCTGAAGAAGTGATATTATCTCAGTGAAAAAGAGAAGTATGAACTCTGATGCATATGAACATGAAGAGTCTCAGTTATAGGTACTATTAATTAGTTGTTACATTGTATTTCAATTTTTGTGGGGTTAGAAAGCCAGTTACTTTCCAATCATTTTTTGTATATATGTGCCGGTGTTTACCTTTGAAGTCGGAAACCACCGAGAAAAGAACTTCTACTCAGCGGAGTAAGAATTGGTTTGTTTTAGTTCAAGTTATGAGCTATTCTTGACTTTTCTGCCATGCTTTACCTCGGGCTGGACCACCCATGGTTCAAGTTACTCAACTGAGATTGGGATTGGATGTGGTATTGATTTTCAAATCCTTTCGCTATAATGGAATCATTTGTTGCATGAACTCATGATAAATCTTGTTGTTTTCATAGTTCTAATCCTGAATCCTGATGTACTCAAGGGTTCATTATCGTAAACTTTTTTTTGGGACACACACACACTATGTTTCTTCTGTTACTTGGCCTGAGCAGCGAACAGTATATTCGGCATCCTGGAATCCGTTCTGCATTGGGATGCTCAATCAGGGAGAGAAACATGAAATATGGTATGTAGAGTATATCTATAGGTTGCACATTATGTAGAGAAAGGAACAGATTTTGTATCCATTATGGATTGGCATTGATGTGTACATTTATGTGTTGATTTTCTATTTTGTATCTCTTGATTTTGCCTCTTATCTAGGTCCTTACATATTCATGGAATTTTTGTTTACTGTCAAAACAGTATTTTGTCTAGCTAGCAGTTATAGGACAGAGAGTCACTGGTTTAGAAACCTAGAGCTACCTCCGAAAACACCGATCATAATGTAAGTATCTGAATTATAGTTCGTTAAACTAACCTACTTTTTTTTTATCATTTTGCATTAGTCATATTTTTTTGTTTGGAAAAGAGTATATATTAATATCACAGGGATATCAATTACACCCGGCCTCTGCAACAACGCATGCTCTAGCGGCCCTACGGATGCACACAGCTCAAAAAAAATAAAAAAGAATTATAAAAAAGAACAGTCACGCTACAGAGAACTAATCCTCAAAACACACAATTTAGTGTTCGGAGGAGAAATTGAACATAATTTAGCCATAGATATTAGTAATTGCGTGACATAATTCAACGACAATCTTCTTAATCATAGCAATAACAAACGATTAAAGTAAAAAACCTAATTCATGATGTCGCTTCCGCTGTCCGCCTGCGTGCCGTCGCCCGCCTCCACGTCACCGTCCTCCACCTCCTCCGCGTCGCTTCCGCTGTCATCAATCTCGAAGATTCCAGCGAGGTTCGCCTGCCTCCGGAACTCTTCTCGACGCGCCTCGTCAATGACATTGTTGATTGTGTGGCCACGAACTGACTAGAAGCTCGCCCCGCTTCGGGGCTGCAGAGATCGGGGTGGACCTGCCGCCCGTGAACAAGGCAGAGGCCAAGCACCGCCATGCGCTCCTTGAAACGCTTATGCCAATAGGAGCTCGCAGGGGCGTATCGGGTCATTGCCCTATTCCACTCCGGCAGTTAGCGGCGGCGATCCTCGATCTAGCGAGCCAACCAGAAACCACGCGGTTGCGCGGTAAGTTGGCGAGGGGAAATTTTCCTCCCGCCAATCGAAGCGTCATGATGCGATGAGCCGCATCGCGAGCCCTCCATATGGTCAGAAGCAACCTTTTGCGGTGAACCATAAAAATATTACGGATGCAGTACGATTTAGGATATCTAGATGACCACTTTTTTCCGCCCAGATACTAGCTTCAAGTGATGTTTCGCGAGGGAAAAAAGAACTCCAGGCCATCACCGTCTACCAATCATCCTAGCTACTCCGGCTGGCGCGTGCTCGGTTTGATTGCTGCGGATGCGGGGTCGCTTTGAGGTTGCAGCTGCCACCGGCGCGCTCACACGTCGATGGCGTTGGACCGGAATGGAGCGGAAAGAGAGCGGAGTGGTTGCGCTGACGGCCACGGCCGGTGACGATTATGACGACGAGGATTCACGAGACGGAGCCAATGTATCGGGGCGTCATACAGAACCGCGGCGGCAGCGAGAAACAACGGGATACTAATTTATTTGTTCATCCAGCGAAAGCCAAGCCACGATACTAATTTATTTGTTCATCGTACATACTCCCTCCGTTTCAAAATATAAGATGTTTTAGTTTTGTGAAGCAAATGTATCTAGACTACTTTTAGTATGTAGATCTACACACTAAAAGAAGTCTAGATACATTTTTTCATAAATCTAAAACGTCTTATATTTTAAAAACGAAGGGAGTATGTAGGAGACTTATCCTGGCGCCATCAGTTTAGTGAAGAGATGGCACGGCACGGGGACACGTCGTATTTTGTGATGTAAAATATTCATGCTACTGATGAAACAACATTCCCTAGAATCACAAAAGTATCCCTATCAGAAATATAAATAATCACAAAAGTATTTTGTGATGTAGTATGTAAAAAAAGCTACTGTACTACACAGTGAGCTTAAGTTGTTCTTGTATCTTAAAAAAAAATCCAGGACTCTAAACAAATGTTCTCATACAGATTTTTATGGACCAAAACAATGTTTCATGGACCTTAGAGAAAGTTTTCGTCCATTTATCTTCGAGTAATACAAAACATCATGTAAAAACAAAGATAAAAATATGCAAAAAGAAAAGATAAAAAGTAATAACCAGATAAATGTAAAAAGAGGTAGAAAACACATGCAAGGTTATCCAAATAAAAAACTCCCCCTCTTCATGGGGCTTTGCTAAGTTTCAAATATTGAGAATTTCATGGACATGTGCAAAAAGAAAAATATAAATGAATAATATCATGTGCATGCTAGAAATGGTTTTTAAAGACATTTTAGAGGCGCTCGAGATATACCATGAACTCTATGTATGCATTTGCTCATATATTTTTTTTAACTCAAAAGACGAGCTGTAGGTGTGGGCGCAAATAGTTTGTGAATTATAGTTCATTTCCCTCATGCTTCCTCCCGAGTTCCTAGTGAGCAACTATATGAAGATGTACGAAGAAAATTAAAGAGCCGAACCAAACTAGAGTAGACCCGACTCCTAACCACGTTGTAGATTTTGTGCCGAGGTTTAAATTTTGAATGGTTGGGTTCTTGGACTTGGCAACAGTGGATTATGATTACCCGCAAAAAAAACAGTGGATTATGATTTTAGATTGAAGGTCGACAAGAGACGCATGCTCGATGTTCATGTGGCATCGTTGGTCACATGACGGAAATAAGATCGATGGCTTGATCCATCGGCGATGATCATCGAATAAAGATATGGATTGGGGTAGTGCAAATGGAAATTGTAGGAATTAGGGGAACACAGAATAAGACGGTGCGGTGTTATCATACACAGGCCAGGTGAAGTTTCTCGCAAAGTTTCAAAATGAAAAGATGTCCGGAGAAAAAACACAAAATGACATTCTTAAAAAGCAAGTTTTTGCGCATCAATTTTTTCACACATGGACCACAAAACTTACCTTTTATCAATGAAAATTACATCCTACATAGGAGATGGACATGTACATGTGTAATTTCTTACAATTTACTTTGTTTCACTTAGGGGCATGTGCTCTTTGGAGCCTATTTGAATATCCAGATATAAATGAGTATTTGTATGTAAATTCCATGTGTTGTAATACCGGATAATTTGCTATATAGTAGGAATAAAATTCTAAAGGATGTAATTGTTCACACAAATTCCATGGAAGACAATTAAACAATATTTGATTATATACGATGGCACCAAATTTCTGGATCATAGGGTCATGTTGGGCAAGATCGGTGCAAAGACATTGGGAATTTATCAAGTTTGAAGCTAGGCTCTAAACATGCTTCACAGTCTTTAATGGGTCTTATGGACCGATTCGTTTTCTACTCTCCTTTAAACTGGGTATTTGCTCTTGATACCCACCAAGGCCTTTTTTTCTATTGGGAATTTCACTTCAAGACACGAAATATTATGATGCAATTTGGAAACTATGTCGCTTTACAGATTGATATAATGCTAAATTATGTATGGACCAAGGATTGGATGTTGCGGCACAACCGTGCAGAGTGGACAAGTATGTACATCAAACACGCGAGTAGATGGAAAATAAGGTGCAGAGTATAGTGGGAGCGCAGAGAGATGGACGAAAAGATGAAGCAAGAACGTGCGGTTGTGGACCAAGCGATGAAGCTAGATCATGAGAAGATGGACCGAAAGTCAAAGCATATCCATAAGGGAATGGAAAAGAAGGTGAAGTTGGAGCGTGAGGAGATAAAGCAGAAGGTGAAACAAAACATACAACCATGGATCAGACGTTCAAGCAAGAGCGTGAAAAAATGGACCGAAATTTGAAGCAAATTCATGGGGATGCTGCCAGGCGGCCGGAGGCAACAAGCTCCGGGCCAGGAACCAGCGCGGCGCATACGCGAGGTACAACTGCCTTCCGCGGAGACGGGCGGCCGCAGCGAGCTTGCCCACCCATGGCGCCCCGCCTCTGGATCCCGGACGCGAGGCGACGGGCGGCTGGGCGCATCGGAGGTGGAGCGAGTGGTGGAGAATTGGGAGCGTGGAGAACTGGGAGCGGTGGGTAGCAGCACGGTAAAAAAAGAAAATAACGCTTCGATGGCATCAGTATATAATATGTGAATTGGTGGAAGAGCAAAAAGGTCTAAAAAAAAGCTGGTTGACAGAAGCGTTGCTGCTTTTATTATTAGGTATAGATAGCTTCGTCTATTATTATATAACAATAAATTACTAAAATATTAGAGACCGACTTGGCTCATTCATATAAGACAAGAGGTAGAATAAAAGTTTAGTCTCACATTGCTAGTTAAATAGAAGTTGGATCAGTTTATAAGATAAGCTCTTCCACCATTTGTATAGACTTAAGGAAAGAAAACATATACACATGTGCTCCTACTGGCCTCGTCACGACGCGTGCTATTCCTTGTCATGTCACGACGCACGCCTCTTAGACACACTGATGCACACCTCTTTGCGCCTCCAGTTTCAGAGCACCGCGCTACCTTGATTTTCTGCATCCCGTCCTATGGCGTGCACCACAAGGCGGGACAGTAGGCCTCTGAGACCCCGCTGTTTTGAGTCCTATACAGAAGAAGGACGATAATGTTTTTAGGAGTGCTATTGGCGCGACTACTGGCTTCATCACAGACTTCTTCACGGATGCGACAGCGCCGACGTATTTTCCAACGACGACTTCTTTCCCGTCATCAACAACCTTTTCCTAAACGATATGGCTAACGACGGTGCCAATATCAACACTGGTGGTTCCTCTGCACTGGTGTACATCATCTTCCTCCATCTTGTTTATCTTGATCAGATAGTATGCCGTTTCTTTTAGTTTGCTATAAACCTTGTTCTGATCTTATATCAAGTTCTTTGCCTTGCAATACTTTTGGATATTTGTCTTAATTTTTATCTGCCAAATCACATGTTTAGTTTACTTTTTATTATTCTATTCATGTTTTATCTATCATTTATTATGATTAATTTTCTTGGTAAATTGCTCTTGTAGTCAACATTCGCAACATTCGGTACTCTCTATGCGGCAAGCGCGCAATCATTTAAGGTCGGCGACCTGAAGTGAAGCTGTGAAGTTGCTCTAGCTCTGCATCGCTGGTTTCGCAGATGATGCAATCTGTCGGAATGAATCTGGCAAAGTGACGATTAGGGTGGCAAGCGGGACGGGTTGCGGCCAGAGGTTTTCACTAAGCCAGCTTAATTTTTGTTCCCTTAGCCAACTCATTTTAGCCTAGATTTGAGTTTTGCGGGCAGGATGCGGGTGCCGCCTGCAACCCTAGTGACGATACAACTGAGGATGAACTGGGCTGGTTCGGGTTAGATTGAGAAAATCTTATAAGCCGCGTTGGTCGGTGCTTACGGGGCATTACACACCCTCTGTTTTGTGCCAGGCCCATTAGCTGGTGCGGTTTTTCTGTTCGGCTTTTCTACTCGGTTTCCTGCCGGGTTTTCCAGTCTGATTTTCCTGTTCGGGTTCTTTATTGGTTTTCCTTTTTCTGCCTCGATTTTTGTTTCTCTTATTTTATTTTTATTTTTTTATCTTAAAAATGTTATATATATATATAATGTTTCAATTTTCAAAATATTAAGATTTGAAAAATAATTTTATTAAAAATATTCATGTTTTTTAAACATAATCAAATGTTGTCGGGCGGGAGTCTTATCCGGCACGCCGTCGGAAGTCCTCCGACGCCGGGAGGAAATGAAGGAGTTAACCATGGTCAGCAGCCAGCGACCTCCTCCATCTCCTCGTTCTGCTTGCCACCACCGGCATCTGGCAAGGCCACCACGAGCGGCGCAGTGCACGTCGCTAGCCACCGCACCGACGAACAACAAGATCTCAGAGAAGCTTAGCGTTGAGGTCAGCCATGGCCGCGTCGGCATCTGCATCGGCGAGTCGAGTGCACTTGACACAGGCGGCAGCAAGGAGAGAGCCCTCGGCTTGGCCTCGCGCGCCAGGCGCACCTCGGTCTCGATGCTCAAGTCGTGTGCACTCTCACCGTGCCGTGTGACTGAGGTGTGCTGCGTGCCGTGACCCTTGCTCGTGCCGGAGCTGGCCGCCGCCTCAGCATCGGCATCGGCTGAGTGTGCTTGATGCGGGCGGCGGCGCGGCAAAAGCCCTCAGCTTGGCCTCACGCGGACAGGCGGTTCCTGGGCCAAGTCCTGCGCTCTACGACCGTGTCGTGTAACTGAGGTCCGTCACGACCCTCGGGGCGTCGGTCTGGGATAGCGATGAACCCATTGACAGAACCGGGCCTGAACCCACAGTTTGCAGCTGTTAGGAACTGAATCGTTTGAAGCCAAACCTAACCTAATTAAACCGATTTTTCGAAAGACCCAAACCATAACTGAACCGTTATCAGGCGTAACCCATAGCAATCTGAACCATGCATGACCACAGCGAGAAACTGAACCATTTAACCCAGTTGTTTTGGAACCATTCCCAGATTTACGTATATTCCATACTCCGGATGTTGCGACTGCGAGCGATAGCCCACAACGAGCCTTTTCATAATTTAGAAACATTGGGTTGGATTGTTGGACGTACGACTAGGAGCCATGGTTAAGTATATTCATTCAAAACAGCCATGGTTAACTTTATTATTAAGTGGCAGAGGTTCTCTGGGATCAAGGGGGCAATGGCCCCCCTACACACAAAAGTTCCTTAAAAGTATCTTTAATATGCATGCTGAAATTTTAAACATTTCTTAAATTTTAAGCATTTTTCTTCTATGTGTTCCAAAGAGTAGTAATTTGTGCTCATGTTTCGAGGTCTAAAAGATAGGGCGTGAAAACAAATAGAAATTCTTGAATAGAAATTGAAAAGAAATATAGTCCTAGTTCTTTCAAAATAGAAGACTAATATGGCTACAAAAATAAGCCTAAGACTGGGACCCTACCCTCAAGGGGGGCCATGGCGAGTTCCCTCCCCAATCCTATGGGCCGGCCCCTGCGCGTGTATTCCATGCTCCAGATGCTGCGACCGTGAGCGACAGCCCTATAGCGAGGTTTCGTAATTCAGAAACATTGGGCTGGATAGCTGCACGACTAGCAGCCCATGGTCAACTATTCTTTCTCAAAAAAAAAAAAGCCACGGTTAAACCTTACCGTTGGATCGTGGACGTGCGGTCTGACGCAGTGGTCAAAATTCCTTCCATTCTTGAGGTGGTTCGTCCACCAAGTTTTTTTTGAAACTAAATATATTAAGCATGCAAGCCGCCTCATTAAAAACCTTCCGGTCCCCTTAGGTATCCTGGTAAGAAAAAGAGTGCGTAAGAAACTTGCCGTCTGAAGTTCAGATAATAGTTACATCACAGATGAGTTTGTCAAGTATAAAGCTAGGGGATCGCAGTCCCAAGAAACAGGAAGATTTGTATCAAAGCAAACTCTAGCTAAATTATGAGCAACCTCATTAGCTTCACGGGGGCAATGCTGTATTTTTCTAACATCAATTCTGCTTGCAATAAGGAAGCAATCCACCATTATAGCCGAATAGGGGCTCCAAATCTCCATCTCTCCATTAAAGCATTGCACTAGTTCTAGGGAGTCTGATTCAATCACCACCGGTGAGCAACCAATTCGCTCCATCAGCAGGAGTCCATTCTTAAGGGTCAACGCCTCGGCAGTCGAAGCATCGGCCACATGTTGAAGAAGAGAACTTTCACCAGCGATCGCCTCTCCCCTGCTGTTGCGGATTACTGCTCCCGTAGCACCTATTCCGTTCTGAAAGTAACACGCATCAATGTTTAATTTATAAGAATTAGGCCTGGGTTTGCACCAGAGAACCTTTTTTGCTTCTCCTTTTGATACAGCTCTACAGTAATTTGACTTCAACGCTTGAATAGAGAACGCTGTCCTTTGGGGAGGGGCAATATTTTCACCTTTCACAAATTCTCTCCTTTGCCACCATATGTACCAAGCACCAATTACAATGAGCTCTTTCAGATTTACTGATTGGTTACTAGAACGGTGTTGGTCAATGTTACGAAGAATATCTTCAAGCACAACTGATCCTGAACGATCCACAACACAAGCAGAATTGATAATTGGTTGTATACCAAGGGAAGACCAGACTTGTTTGGCACGTACGCAAGAAAATAGCATGTGTTTTATGTCTTCCGCTCCAACATCACAAACAGGGCACTGTGGCGAAATCGGAATATGTCTATCTGCCAGAATCGATGCTCCAGGTAAAGTACCATGTAATGCTTTCCATGCAAAAAGTTTAATCTTGCTTGGGACTGATAGTTTCCACAGAATATCCCAAACCGGGTTTTGGGAAGCAGCACCTTGTACATCTGTTCTACTCAATCTTTGCCCATTAGCATGGTTCCATTCAATATAGTAAGCTGATTTTACCGTGAATGTATAAGTTTTTGATTGATGCCAAGCCACCCAATCTGCATCCACGTCTTCACTAAGAGGGATACGCAAGATCCTTTCCACATCAATAGCATTTAAATTTTCACGTAGAAGTTGCTCATCCCATTGCTTTGTACCCGACACCATTAGGTCCTCAACTTTATTTAGCAATAGTTGTCCCCTGGGCGTCATGATCATTCGATCTGGACTAGAAGGTATCCAAGGATCAGACCATATATTAATTTGTTGCCCAGATCTCGCTCTCCATATCATTCCTCTCTTAAAAGTACCAATCCCAGCAACAATACTCTACCATGTATAAGAGGACCCCTTCTTAGATCCAGCTTTCAGGATATCAGTATTTGGGTAATATTTAGCTTTAAGGACTTGAGCACACAAGAATGTTGGCTTCGTAATCAGTCTCCAGGTTTGTTTCGCTAGCATGGCTAGGTTGAAAGAATGTAAGTCCCGAAATCCCATGCCACCCATCTTTTTTGGAATACATAGTTTCCACCATGCCATACAATGCATACGTTTCTTTTCTTCTGAATCTCCCCACCAGAAAACAGCCATGGAGTCTGTCATTTGCTTACAGAGCTTTTTTGATATATTAAATACCGATATTGCATAAACTGGGATCGACTGAATGATAGCTTTCAATAAGATTTCTTTACCTCCCAGCGATAGAAATTTCTCCTTCCACCCCTCTATCCTCTTAATGATTCTTTCAAGAAGATAAACAAATTTTCAGTTTTATCCACTCCCACTAGGGCCGGTAGTCCTAAATATTTATCAGATAACGCCTCAGTCATAATGTTTAGCTCAGTACAAATTTCTGCCCTTGTATCAGATCAACATTCGGGCTAAAGAAGATGCTACACTTAGCTTCACTCACCAACTGTCCTGAGCTTGCATAGTATTGGTCAAGAACCTATCTCAATGAGGTTGCATTTGTCATATCAGCTTTCATAAGGATTAGGGAATCATCAGCAAATAACAAGTGCAAGACTTATGGTGCATTTCTGCTAACCCTGACACCTTCCATGCCACGAACCTCCTCTCTATGAGCCAGAAGACTTGACAGTCCTTCTACACAAAGTAAGAACAAATATGGTGATAGGGGATCACCTTGTCTCAAACCCCTAGTAGGAACAAACTCTTCTGTTTCTTGAACATTAAATCTGACTCTGTATTTAACTGAAGTAACACAGGCCATAAGTAGGGCAACAAAATCATCATCAAAGCCCAATTTAGACATCATCTTCTCCAGGAAGCACCATTCAACACGGTCATATGCTTTGTGCATATCAATTTTGACAGCACAATACCTCCACTTCCCTTTCTTCTTATTTTTAATCTGATGTAGACTCTCGTAAGCAATAAGAACATTAGCAGTAAGTCTATCAGGAACAAAGGCACTTTGCACAGGAGAAATAATATCATCAAGAACATATTTTAATCTAAGAGCAATAATTTTTGATATTACCTTGTAGAGTACATTGCAAAGGCTAATACGTCTATACTGGGTAATTTGCTCTGGAGTTTCCACCTTTGGTATAAGGACGATCACTGTATCATTCCACCCGGATGGAATGGATTTGTTATTAATTGCTTCTAAAACTTCTTTTGTAAGTGAATCACCCAAGAAGTCCCAACATTTTTTGAAGAAGATCGCATGCAAGCCATCTGATCCAGGCGCCTTCATATCACCAATGGAAAACAACGCTTTCTTAACATCCTCAGCACAAAACGGCCTACTAAGCTGTTCATTCATCCCAGCTGAAACTTTTGGAATCACTTTCTCTAAGATAGCCGGATCTGGTTCATCCACTTCAGTAGAGAATAGCCCCGCAAAGTACTGAGAGATCATGGGGTGTATAACAGCGTGGTCCTCAATCCACTCGCCAGCATTGTTTTTCAGTTTTTTAACTCTATTCCTCCTTCTTCGTTCACTTGCAAAATTATGGAAATAAGCAGTATATTTGTCTCCAAATTGTAACCAGTTTAGCCTGCTTCTTTGGGACCAATGGATCTCTTCTTTTTCTAGTAAATCTTCAATTTCTTTTGCCAAATCCAATTGTTGTCGAATTGAATCATCACTTATAGGGCCACTGATAACTCTCTCCATTTCCTTCTGCGCATTACGAATTTTCTTTTTGGTGTTCTGAAGAACAGTTCTATCCCATTTATGTAGGAGATCATGTACTATGGCCAATTTTCTCGCCAGATCATCAGTTTGAACTCGCTGCCCGGCCTGCTCCCAGGCCTCGCCCACCACTTGGTGAAAGTGGGCTTCTTTTAGCCACTTTGCTTCAAAACGCAGAATAGCCGGCCCAGCCCGAGTAGTAGTTATATCATTATCAAAACACATTAGAATTGGCTGATGATCAGATCTGCAATATTCCATATTTTGTAGAGTTGCATCACTAAATCTCGTGATCCACTGATCATTGATAAGAGCTCTGTCCAGCCGCTCTCTTATTTCCCCTCTGTGCCATGTAAATTTATGACCAGTATACCCTGCATCACTTAGGTTGCACTCATCAAGTGTGTCTCTAAAATTCTGCATCATGTGTTGTGGACGAGGGTTGCCACCCTCTTTTTCATATGGGTATAGAATCTCATTAAAGTCACCCATAATCAGCCAAGGTAAAGAGCTTTGGGCATGGAGATCACGAATATGCTGCCACATCAAGTGCTTATCCTGCCATCTGGGTTCACCATAAATACCAGTAAACCTCCAAAAAAAATCCTGTCCATGATCAATATTCACATCAATAAAATTCTTTGCTTTAAATCTCAAAGAGATCTTCACTTCCTTCTTCCAAAGTAGAAGGAGACCACCACTTCGACCATCACTTCGAACAACCTCCTTAAAATCTACTAAACTTTCGACGAAGACATTCTGCCGGCCAGTCATCTAGATGAGTTTCCGACAGAAAAATAACATCCGGGTCACTCCGCTTAACAAGATTATGCAGAGCCCGGACGGCCGCGGTCCGTTGCAGACCGCGACCATTATATCCTAATATTTTCATTGTGCCCAGTCAGCCCCTGAAACAGGAGCCGCCGATATGAGATTTCTCTGAGCATTACTGTCCTTACCATCATCTTTCCTAGTTCGCTTCGGGTCCCGGATAATTGGTGGGCTTGGGGGAACTGCACCTGTGCTACCACCATCAAAATTTTCGGCAATTGCTGCCACAGAACCAGCAGGGAGTATTGCAGGTTTTGTTTGGCCATCAACAACCGAGCCTCTCTTTCTATTCTTATCAGCATCATTCATGTCCTCATCATCATCAAACCCTCCACCAACATTCCCACCATACTGCTGTGAGAACGAATCCTTCGCTGGATTGGCACGACCACCATATCCACGGCCAGAAGCAAAACCACCTCTTCTCCCTCCCCCCGATCTGAACCTCTGCCACGCACGCTCCAGCTAGCACGAAGGTCCTTGAAGATCAGAGTTTGCGGAGGATGCACACCATCCCCATGGTCCTTGTATTCATGCCCCATAAATCCACAGACTTGGCACCAATTGGGCAGGTTCTCATATTTGACAAGAAAAATCTCTCGCTTACCTTCTCTTATCATCGATACAAAGCTTTTCAGGGGTTTGCGAACATCAAGTTTAACTCGAACACGATAGAAGTTTCCTTCATAGTCAGTCGTCAATCCTTCTGACAAAATAAACGTCCCAACCTTAGAGGCCAGAGACTTAAGTCTCGATGCATAACCAGTGGGCAAGTCGTGAATCTGAATCCATATGTCAAGGCTAAACAGCTCAATTGTTGATGGTTTGGTAAACCCATCATATTCTTCGATGAGTACAAGATTGCCTCGGAAGCGCCATGGTCCTCCCCGAGTAACTCTGTCCCAATCACCTAGACAAGCGAACTGAAAAGTATGGAGATTCCAATCCAGAGCCCTTGTTTTGACCTCCTGTGCTAAGCCCCAGGCAGTGCGCATATTCTTGTAAAACCAGAAATTGGAATACTCAACCTCTGTCAAAACCCTAGCAATGGCCATCCAGCGTGTCGCTTCCGCCGGCGGCAATTCTTCCTCTTCAAAGATCACATCATCGCAATCCTCCTCTGAGATGCCTAGCTGAGACATCATTGCTTCAATCCCTGCGCCGCCAGATGCAGACGAAGAACTCGCCTGATTCCCTGCCATGGTTAGATTAGATCACCACAGCCGCCAGAAACCCTAAAGAGGAACAAACCCGAGCCAAAGCAGGAAACCAGGACAAGGTGTCCAGGCTCGAGCGACAGGAAGGATCTGATACTCTCGGGGAAGGGAGATCTCAACGCTGGCGATCGCCGATCGCCGCGAGAGGAAAAAACCTTGGGACCTGATACCAGGGAGTAACTTGGTTGTCGGAGTCGCTTCGTCCACCAAGTTTCATCATGGGTTGGTAGCAGAAAAGCAGGGCGTGGAGTCGTACGTAATAAGCTTGAAACGGTCCGCTGGCCACGACCGATCCAACAACGGCTCCGATGGTCTGGGTCTCAGGGGTGATGATGATGAGCCACTTCGTCCTCGCGGAACCCCTTTTGCTGCCGTGTAAACCAAACGTTGCGGCGGCGTGCCCCACAGCGCGTGCGACCACACGGACGTACACAGGCAGGTGACCAGGTGAGGACGCCGGATTTGGCCGTTCCACTGCGTTAAAGTCACGGGCGCCGCCCTTCCCCCGCTATCGTCTCATCCTCTCCCACTACTGGCGCTGTACCACCACCGATGTTGGCCTCTATGCATGCATTCCCCCCAGAAAATCATGGCGTAGCTCGAAACAGAACAAAAGCCATTGACCCATCGAGGCATCCACCATCGTCCTTTGCGCTGCTCCGGATGTCCTTCGTTTCGTCGCACGCTTTGCACCTGTCTCTATTATCCCAAGTTGCGAGCCGCCTGCAGAGGCTTAGTTAAGTTATAGTGCTGTCTTTGCGGCTCGCATTATCAGCTGTTTGGCTGGCCTCCGTACGTGAGGAAAGTGTTTTTCCTCGTAGGAGATGATGATGATGGGTTGTCCCGTGAAGACAATACTAATGCTAATTATTAGGCAACTTGGGCTGGATCGACCAACGGAATATTCAGGTGTACGTCGCACTCGAATTTTCCAACTGTATGTGTCGCAAGTGGGTGTTGAGCTCCGGGTCTTTAGTCATGAAACAAAAAATAAATCATTTTCAGCATGGTGAGCTTTTCCCGCGTTCACATTTTATCGATCAGGTCGGTAGACCAGCCACATTGTTTCAATGAAAACAAAGGTCCTAATGAAATCAAAACAAAAAAGCAACAAACAACTAGCATGCTCATAACATGCAAACCAACCTGTGGTTGGATGGTTAGGAGGATGGTTGTACCCCCAGCCCACCAGAGTTCAAACCCCAGGTTTGACACTGTGTGTTGCATAAAAGGTTCTCGGAAGTGCTCATAGGGTAGGGTGTGCGTGTGTGCGTTCATAGGGATGGGTGCATGTACGTGTTGTGAGCGCCTTCGATTATACTGTGTTTCTCAAAAACTAGCATGCTCATAACATAGTTTTTTTTCAATCAAAGGAGCTCCATTTTTTTCTCCAAAATGGAGGCTTAGCCCCTGTCTCTGCATCATCGATAGATGCATACGATCATTTATTAAATTATTTGAGTCTAGAGTTTGCAAAAAAATACATCATGGGTCATATAGGGTGTACCAACCATCTAAAAAATAAAGTAAACATGAGGAGATACTGCATCAATATGTTATCCTGTAATCCGGCGAAACACGTCCGGCTTGACTCATTCATGCATCTAATCTGGGGCTCGGTTGCGTCGGCCTGGAAGCGCGCGGACAGCGCCGAGAGTCGTCCATAGGCCCACCCGTCAGCCACCGCTTACCGGCGGCATTGATTCAGATGGTCAGCGGCACCGATTCAGACGCAACCACGACAGCGATTCAGAGACGCTGCGCTGAAGGCTAACCTGCGGCAGCCTGCGCGCATCAATGGCGACGAGACGACACGCTGACGCCGCCTGTATTCCCGTGCCAGCATTGATGACGAAGGAGCGGGAAGCTGCGCGCGTTCACGGGTGGCTGAGCTATTTAACCCTGCGCCCGTTGGTGTTGTCATCCTCACCTCTCGCCATTGCAGCCACCACCATCTGGCAGCAGTGGCTCTCGGCTGTCGGCCTTCCTCTGCGGCACGCCCTTGCCGCCTCCGCCGTGGACGGAGGAGTTCCGGGACGACCCCGTGGGGGACTATCCGCCACCGCGGGAACGCTGCACCCTGCGGTACTACCGCGTCCGGGAGTGCGAGTGCCTTTGGAGGGAGGGTCGCGGTATCCAGCACAGGGATGTCTCCCTCCCCACCGGCTGGCACCTCAACCGGGACCGTGTCCCGGTACCACCACCGCCCAAGGCGGGCAGAGGCCTGGCGGAGGAGATCCCCCGGCGGATCAACAACCTCTCCCGAGACCAACGGTGGGAGAGGGGCTACCACTCCGAGGCCTACTGGGTCAAGTTCCTCGATTAGGAGCACAAGGCGCGGTGCACCACCACCGTCCGCCGCGACCTGCAGCCGTGGGAGGTCTACGACGTCCCTGACATTGACTCGGACGACGAGGGCGCCCACAACCACTCCGACACCGACCTCAGCAGTGAGGACGGTAACGACGATTACGATGACGATGTCGTCGTAAAATAGGAAGCGCAGGACGACGTCACCGCGAACCTGCTCCCGAAGTCCCGTGAGGTGCTGGCTCGGGGCTACGATGAGGACGTCTTCACCGAGCAGACCATTGCTGCCAGTGCATGTGAGGAGGTCCATTGGCGCGGCTAGGAGGCCCTCCAGCTCACCAGCATGGTAGCGGAGAGGAACGCGCAACTACCTCCACCGCCGCCGCTGTCGGGTTGGGCGCCTATGATCGCGCCGCAGGTGAGGATGGAGTTGGCGCACCTCCAGCACGGTCGGGAGCCGTGGCTTGGGCAGGTGGTCAGCCCGCCTGTTCCCGCTCCGCTCCGGCCCTTCCGCCGCCCAACCTCTGGACGCCGCCGGAGTACATAGACCTTGACCCGTAGATGGTCGAGGCGGCGCTGCGTAGTTCATTACCTAGCGCTAGTAGTAGTTTAAATTCCTTTTTATATATTTTGAATATAAATTAAGTTCGAATCTGGCCTATTTTAGTGTGAACTATTTGTGTTTTAAAAAAAATTGCCTCATCCAGCGCGGACAAATGGGTCGCGCCGCTGGACGCGGCTGGCCGGACCCCCTACCCATATTGACCGGGGCCCGACCCAAACGAACGCAAACGGACAGTTTGGGGTAACCGTTTGGATCGCCCCGGTGGAGATGTCCTTAGGACCACATACGGATCTAATGAGTAGTATATGGGATAAACCTGCATAAAAAAGTGTTTTTTGCATTGTTAAAAATATAGTCATTTCGTATCCTCTAAATGGCCCAAAGTAGAGCACATGCGCCTACTCGGATTGTATTTTTTATTTTTTTTGGCACTCCCAAAAGCTAATTACCAAACATATTATTAATACTCTTAGGAGGCGTGATATTAAAAGCTATATGCACAATACGACGAAGCTACTCTTGCAAGGGGGCAATTTATAAAAAGGTGTTGTATTGATTCATCGTCAAAACAAGAACAACACTTTTGGCATCCTTTTTTTAGCAAGTTATCCTTTATCAGAAGTATTACGCTGTAAAAACCACATAAAAATCCTGATTTTAAGTGTTACTTTCATTTTCTAAATATATTTAGGTAAGTATTTAGTATGATCGTTCATGTGGTCAACATATAGTGATTTCACCGTGTAGGAGCCAGATGTAGTTAGTTCCCAAACAAATTCATCCAGCTACATTGTCGGATTAACGTCCATCAAGCGGTACACTAAATGAAGCCAGCTTGCTCCCCTAGTGCCCGTGAGAGATTGTCTAAAACCAATATTTAACGGTGTTTGTGATAAAACATGAGCTACTGTGATTTGTTCCCTTTGCACTACAATGTATAAGGCTGGGTATTGATGGGATAGTGGCGTATCTCCTAGCCAAGTATCTTCCTAAAATCGAGTTTGTTCTCTATTTCCTATTTTGAAAGAACCTCTATAAAAAAAACTCATCTTTAACTTTCATAAGACCTCTCCCAAAAAGGGAATCCGTGGGTTTTGAATTAACTTGGGATAACGAACCAGAATGAAGATATTTATTTTGTATAAGTTTGTGCCAAACACCATGTCCCGTTAATATCTTAAATAGCAATTTTCTAATCAGGCATTCGTTTTTAATGTCCAAAACCTCTACCCCAAGGCCCCTTGGTCTTTTGGACGGAAAATGATATTCCAACGAGTCAGTCTATACTTGCTCTTCTGACCATCGCTCTACCAAAAAAACCTGGATCTAAAATAATCCAATCTTTTGTTTACCCCCTTAGGTAATCCAAAGAAGGATAGTATGAATATTGGTAGACTTGTTAATACTGAATTAATAAGCACTAACCGAATCACCGTAAGACAGAAGTTTTCCTAACCAACTCGCAAGCTTGCGTTCAAAAAGATCCTCTATGTCTACGGGTTTCCATTCTTCATTTTTGAGTTTACGAAAACGAATTGGGATTCCTAAATACCTAAAAGGGAAAGATATCTCCTCGCAACCAAATAGATTCGTATAATCATCCTGATAATATTTAGCTTTTCCAAAACAAAATACTTTGCTCTTATGAAAGTTTATCTTTAGTCCTGATAATTGTTAAAAAATGCACAAAACAAGCTTCATGTTTAGAGCTTTTTCCAAATTGTGTTCCATGAAAATGATGGTGTCATCGGCATACTGTAAGATCGATATCCCACCCTCTACTAAATGGGGGTATGAGACCATCGACTTGTCTGTCCTATTCTGCTCTAGTGATCAGAATTGCTAGAATATCCGCAACTATATTGAAAAGCATAGGAGACAGTGGATCCCCTTGGCTCAGACCCTTGAAAGTCCTAAAATAATGTCATGTGTCATTATTAAATTTAATGTTAACACTACCATGACTAACGAACTATTCTATCCAACTGCATCATTTAGGGTGAAACCCCTCCATATGCATAACTTGTTGCTGGAAAGGCCATTTCACTTTGTCATATGACTTTTTAAAATTAATTTTCAATAAAACCCCATCCATTTTCTTCCTGTGAAGCTCATGGATCATCTCATGTAGGATCAAAGGAGCTACATGGCCCCCAATTTCATTAGAAATTAAAGTGGGTCGAACATAGTCACCCGCTTATTACAAATATTGGCATCAAGGCATAATGCTAGCACATCAAGCCGTTGTTCATAACTTAGTTGTTACCATGTGTACTGCTAAATCTACACTGATGTTGGTAACTGGCCCCATTATGGCATTCGCTGCCAATATGTGCTCTTGGTGCTCCTGATGTTGCAACATAGACCAAGATTGCCACAAATGGATAACATACATAAACTGCAAAGTGTTAGAGATTATTTTCTTCTAAATAAGCAGTACCATTACGATAACAAAATTGAGCAAAATATTGCATCAACAACAAAACAAGTGTGTGTGTGGGTGGGATGGGGTGGGGTGGGGTGAATATCATACACACTGGATCTTGTCAACCAATTACCCAAGCATCTGTGTGATTCATTTAGGAAGGGTTAAAGTAAATGTGACGTGAACTCTTAACAATGACATACATGCAAAGTGGCAATCAAGAGAGAGAGAGAGAGAGACCATCGACTGCAAAGTGATGGTCTACATGTAAATGTGATGTGAACTCTTAAAAATTGATTTTGAAAAGCATAGGAGACAGTGGATCCCCTTGCCCAAGACCCTTGAAAGTCCTAAAATAATGTCATGTATCATCATTAAATTTAATGTTAACATTACCATGACTAACGAACTATTCTATCCAACTGGACCATTTAGGGTGAAACCCCTCCATACGCATAACTTGTTGCTAGAAAGGCCATTTCACTTTGTCATATGCCTTTTCAAAATCATTTTTCAATAAAACTTCATCCATTTTATTCCTGTGAAGCTCATGGATCATCTCATGTAGGATCAAAGGAGCTACATGGCCCCCAATTTCATTAGAAATTAAAGTATGTCGAACATAGTCACCCGCTTATTACAAATATTGGCATCAAGGCATAATGCTAGCACATCAAAGCAGTTGTTCATACCTTAGTTGTTACCATGTGTACTGCTAAATCTACACTGATGTTGGTAACTTTCCCCACTATGGCATTGGCTGCCAATATGTGCTCTTGGTGCTCCTGATGTTGCAACATAGACCAAGATTGCCACAAATGGATAACGTACATAAACTGCAATGTGTTGGAGATTATTTTCTTCTAAATAAGCAGTACCATTACGATAACAAAATTGAGCAAAATATTGCATCAGCAACAAAACAAGTGTGTGTGTTGGGGGGGGTGAATATCATACACACTGGATCCTGTCAACCAATTACCCAAACATCTTTGTGATTCATTTAGGAAGGGTTAAAGTAAATGTGACGTGAACTCTTAACAATGACATACATGCAAAGTGGCAATCAAGAGAGAGAGAGAGAGAGAGAGAGATTATAACATAATGCACATAGCTTACTACCATTACAATCTAATCTAGCTAAATTTTATTTAGTTAAAAGAACACATTTATAGAGGTACCAAAAGAATTTCTTCACCTTCGAAGGCATTTGAAATTTATTAATGTGCATGTGTTGTGACTATTCAAACCAGTCATATAATCGCATTCAAATACTTATACAGTAAGCTAAATGTGAACACCAGATACTAATTAATATCCCTTCTAAAGGCATCACTTACATCAATTAGATGTAGAATTGCTAAAATATCGCAGAACATGCATGGTCCAAGCTATCAATTTAGACCCGGCCTACATGTGTGTGCCTATGCTCGATATTTGGTCATCTTTTCAGAACACATCCTCCACCAAAGATTGTTGATGTTAGGACATATTGTAAAGAGTATGGAACACAAAAATTTAAATTACCAAACTGTAGGAGCAACAATTCCACTTTCATAAGCCGAACCGAGAAATGTGTTCCATTTTCTTTCCAAGACACTGCTAACAAAGATTTATCATGAAATATTCATTTCTTGGAAGCTCTTGATATACCCCATCCTCATTTATAAGATTAAATTACTATTTACTAAAAAAAAATATTTCACTCCCAAATCTTCCACCTCAAGCCCAATTGTTCTTTAGGCTCGCATAAAGTGCTGCATCCAACAATCTCAAATTTATCCCATGATTATCAATTTTTTTCCAGAAAAAGTGTGATACAAATTCAATTGTTTGTGCAAACCCACAAGTAACTTATAAATATTGGAACACATTAGAGCACAAAGTTAATGAGAATAACATGGCTAAACATGATAAAAATTTAACTCTCAATCAGCCTAGATTTTTTTCACTTCCATATCCACCTACTTGCGATGAGGCTTGGGAGAATATTCTCCTCTGCATGCTCTTGTTATTCATTGTGAGACAACAAAGGACCAAGGAGGGACTATGTGAAGGTATCAACTTCTTAAGTTTAAGATCAAAGACTCGGACAAAAAAGGGAGATAGCTCCCTATTACTCGTTCCCCTGTAGCTGGATTATCTGGAACCACTAGATTCCTTAGGATGGGATTCCAACTCAGCACCTCTTGTTTTGTGATTTTGAGAATCATGCTAACCCTTCCGTTTGGTCCTGGTATGGGAAATTTTCCAAATAAACCCTCGGTGTTTATTAAAATCAGACCCATCTCTAAGGAGGTTTCATTAAATAAATTGGAAAACTTCTTGTGAAAACCTAAATAAAAACATGTTTATTGTAATGACACATTTACTTGGTATATCATGTGAATCTCAATGTCACATTTATGAAACCTGTCTAAGGTGGAGTCGATTTGATATTGGTTAAATATAAGGTTTGGTGTCAAAATATGTCACAACCGACAAATATCAGCAGTTCAAGGAAGCGGAAGAAAAGGTCAGGATTTTCTGCTTAGAGATTGATCTTGTTTTGGCTTTTGAGAGTTGGTTAGTACATGGTTTTTTAGGTGCCGTAAATCTTATATAAGTATAGGGCTTTGATAGATGGGGTGCTAAGCCCAAATAAGATGCCAAACATACAACTTAACTCTTGCCATTTTAAGCAAGTCCGATTCTGTTAGTTCTTTTATTCCGTCTACACCTAAGTCAGTTTAATTACAAATTCTTTAGTCTAATTTTGTTGTGTTGTGTAGTCGTTTGATCTAATCTGGATTCACATAATTTTTGTGTGAATCCCAACACGGTGAGGTGTCGAATTGGATATAAGACATCATAGACAAGTTGAATTTATCAAGGATTATTTTCGTGAAATATAGTGCAAAGAATGCTTGAGCAAATCGTATGGATTGAAATACCTAAGATTAAAGAAACCAACAAATTGCTGAATGCAATAATCATCTATTAAATTATCTAAATGTTAAATAAGTGTAGGAAATACGTTTGGTGGGGCCCACTTGACATTCCCCTGGGCAAGTTGGTACGGAAGCGGAGCATGAGGCTGACTCATCACTGGTTTCTAGCTACACATGCATTGATCCGAATTCTGTATGGTCCAACGGAAGATACATGCCGACTAGCATTTTCGCTAGCTCCGCGTGTTGTCCTACGTGGGTGGAAGATGCACTCTCATCTCATGTGACTGCTCAATCTATCCGCGTGCGTTGTAGGCTGGATTCAGAGTCACGGATGAGCAGTCCAAAACGATCAGTTTGTTGTGATAACCGGCACACTGGATTCAGAGTCAACTTGCCCGACATTCTCACCAATTTTTTCTTCCTTTTATGCTCAACTAACGCACGTTTGTTTCAAATTAGAGTAGAAGTTTTTTTTTTGAATGGTCACCGGGGGGGGATAACCCCACCTGAATTTTCATTTCTATAAGCAGACCTCAAAGTCTGGATTATTACAGGGAAGAGGGGGAGGAGGGTAGATTATAGGGGAGGGCTAGACAGTGTGCTGCCCAAGGCAGCGGATCCAATCATCCGCGTCCGGTGCGACCTAAGAAGGTAGGCGAGAGCGCCAGAAGTGAGCATCCTCCATGCAGCTGTGATGCAACAGGGAGATGCTTGGCTGTTGCGCGCGAAACACCAACGCGTTGCGGTGTTTCCAGAAGTGCCAGCAGCAGAGGAGCGTGAAGGTCGTGATAGACTCCGCCGAGATAGCCGAAGAGGAGGAGTAGGAATGGAGATCCCGGACATCAGCCCTATCCGTCCAATGGAAGCTGATGCTTGCCCAGAAGTTTCGGGCAAAACGACACATGAAGATGATATGGCTGGCGGTTTCCTCCGGGCAACCGCAGATCGGACAGAGGTCCTCCTCCGCCGCGAGGATGTTCTTCTTAGCCAGCTGGTTGCACGATTGCACTCTTGCCTGGACAAGAAGCCACGCGAAGAATTTGACCTTGGAGGGCGCGTGATTTCGCCAGACGAAGTCGTAGAAAGGCTTGTCAACGCCACACCAAGTCCACAGCCTGTAGAGCTCAGCCGTGTCGAGGTTCCCAGTGGTCTTGGCGCAGCGAGCCAGGGACCACCTGTCTTCATCAGAGGAGAGGGAGACGCCATTGAGGAGAGCCAGCAGAATGTGCAGCTCCCCCTTGCCAGCGTGGTTTAGTCGCGGTCCCGGGGTCGCGCGCAACCCCAAGGTCATGACGTTGCTGACCGAAGCCATGGCGAACGTGGCGTGGGAGTACAGGGCAGCGAACCTATAGCATAGGGGCAAATCCCCGAGCCACCGATCGTGCCAGAAGGAGAACCGTTGCCCATTGCCGAGGCTTCCAGTTGCAACCCCACGGTAGAGCGGCAGGAGAGGCCTTGGCCGGTTCGGTGATGATCTCCGAGGATCCAAAGAGCTTGAGACCACCAGAGGCCAAGGGGCATCGGGGCACGCGTGAAGCCGATGCAGCAGCTTGAGTTGCAGGCAAGTGTTCTTGACGTTCAGCTGTTTGATGCCCATCCCTCTCTCGTGCTTTGGGCGATAGACCGCGGACCACGCCACAAGGCATTGCGCTCCAGAAATTCGATCACCACAGTTCCACAGCAACGCTTGCCTGAGGGCCTCAATAGAACGAAGCAAGGCAGGAGGGAGGTCGAGCGCGCCCATAGCATAGACCGGCAGCGCGTCCAGCACAGCGTTCAGTAGCACCAGCCTGCCACCGCTGGACAGAAGGATGGTCGTCCAGCCAGACAGATATTTGTCCACTTTAGCGATAAGGGATGCAAAGTCATGCATCTTAAGCTTGTGAGCAGACAGAGGCAAACCCAAGTAAGTCTGGGGGAACCCTTCCACCCGGCAGCCGAGTGCAGCCGTAGTCCGAGATACCTCATCAGCCGGGACGTGCATAGGAACCAACGTGGACTTGTGGAAATTGATCAACAGCCCCGTTGCATCAGCGAACTGTTCCAACATCTCCTTAAGGCGTTTCGCAGTAGCTTCGCTGGCCTGCATGATAATCAATGTGTCGTCCGCATACTGAAGGACCTGGCATGGAGCATCACTCAACAGAGGGTGTCGAAGAAGAGGGTCTTGCCTGATTAGCTGCTGCAGAACGTCTGCCACAAGCAAGAAGAGGTCGGGGGAGAGAGGGTCCCCATGCCGGAGCCCTCGCTTGCAGTTAATCCAGGGGACAGGGATCCCATTCAGTAGAACCACAGATCATGATGTGGTCAGAATCAGATCCATCCAGTCACACCATAGGTCCGGGAAGCCCCTCGCACGCATGATCCGCCGCAGGCTCTTCCAGTTGATGGAGTCAAAAGCCTTGGCGAAGTCAAGTTTCAGCACCAGGGAGGGGGCCTTCCTCTTGAAGCAGCATTGGACAAGCTCAGTAGTGAAGACAAAGTTCTCCGATATGCTTCTGCCCGAGAGGAACCCGGACTGGTTGACGTCGATCAGGTCACCAATTCTGGCCTGCAGTCTGGTTGTGAGGGACTTGCAGATGGTCTCGATAGAGCAGTTCTGAAGAGAGACGGGCCTGAACGAGCCAGGAGCCAGGACACTGTCGCCTTTGGGGATCAACACGATGTGAGCACGGTTGATGGCGCCCAGGTCAGCGTGACGGGCATGAACATCATTGAACAATCGACGCATTGCAGGCTCGACAGCTGGCCAGGCAGCTTTGTAGAACGAAGGTCCAAGACCATTGGGCCGAGGTGCACTGTTTCTGTCCATTGCCATCACCACCGCTTTGATCTCAGCGGGCTCGAAGGGAGCGGTGAGGGCCGGACCATCCACCATCCGCGCACCACTGTACAGCCTATCCAGGTCAAAACGCCAGCAGTCAGCCCGCTCCCGCCCCAAGAGGTTGGTGTAGAAGGCGTGGACCGCCGCCGCCTTTTCCTGGTGAGAGGACACCACGATGCCGTCGACGTCAAGAAGCCGAACGTTGTTGCGGCGGAACCGCAGAGAGGCGCGTCCGTGGAAGAACTTCGAGTTCGAGTCCCCTTCCAAGATAGCCCTGAATTTGCCCCTCTGCTTCCAGTGAGCCGCAGCACGGCGCACGGAGAAAGCCAGATGATCCTGAGCGTCACACCTCAGATCATGCTCATCACCTGAAAGAGAGCGGGACTCCTCCACAAAGTCCAGAAGGTTAATAATGAAACGACAGTTGTTGTCGAACTGGGGCACGTACCAGTGTCTCCTCCGCCAAGCTTTGGTAGCCAAGCGGTAGCGCTTGACGTACGCAGCAAGATCGAGGGCGGCATCCAAGGAGGGCACCCGGGGGGACCAAGAAGGGAGGGTGGACGGCAGGAAGGAGGGTTCCAGGAGCCAGGAATTTTTGAAACGGAACTGGGAGGGGACGGGGATGGTGGTAGCAGCGGTGACAAGAAGGGGGTGGTGGTCGGAGGTGGGGCGAGGGAGGGAGGACAAGGAGGAGTTGGGGAAGGAAGAGTTCCATTCAGAATTTAAGAAGACACGATCAAGCCTGGCCATGACGGGGCTGGCTTGCTGATTAGTCCAAGTGAATAGGCGATCGGCCAGGGGGAGCTCGAACCATCCCAGCTGGTGGACCATGGAGTTGAAAGCAGCAGCGAGGTTGCGATCGAAGTTGTCATTATTCTTTTCCTACGGGTAGTGAATTAAGTTGAAATCTCCCGCGATCATCCAGGGACCCGTGACAGAAGAGGCTACAACTAACATTTCCGCGATGAAAGCGGAGGTAAGGGAGTGGTCAGACGGAGCGTACACGTTGGTAATGGTGAAGGAGGCGCCGTAGGCGGTGGAGAGAAAGGACGTGGTGAGGCTGAAAGCTTTGGCCGAGGAGGAGGAAAGGGAGAGGAGCCGCTTGTCCCAAGTAGTGGCAATGCCACCACGCGACCCATCTGCATCGACCGAGCAGAAGCTGGTCAAGTGAATAGGCAGGAAGGACCTAGCCTTCCATAGATCGAGAGAGGCGAGTTTAGTTTCCTAGATACAGACAATAGGGGGGTTGACAGGGGTTAGATTATCTCGAACAACAACACATTTGTCGTCATCGCCCAGACCTCGCACATTCCACGAAGCGAGGAGGAGTTTTTTGAGGGAGAAACTATCCATTAAACCCAATGACACCAGTACAGAGGACAAGGGGGTTGCGGTAGCACGCCCAACAGTGGCGTGCCATTTGATTAACAAGAGGAAGGATACATGGAACAGAGCGAGGTAGGGAAAGGCGACACGATCCTACGCGTTACGCTGCAAGGGGGTATCGAAAGAGAGCTAAATATTGCCACCTGGAGGCACCTTGCTGCAGTTGGATCCAAATACTGCGTTACGGAGAGCGGACACAGACTTCATTCCCAATGGGGATTTCAGCATCTGCATGACTTTGTTCTTGCCCACATGATCACGGAGCTGCTTGGAGCAGCCCTTGAGGGAGTCTTTAAGCTCACGGCGCTTGACAGCCTTAGTAGTCATGTCTTCAAAGTTGACCAGTTCCTTTCCTGCCAGCCGTGCGCTCTTGCGCGGCAGCTTGGCTTCCTCGGCCTTCAGAGCATCAGTAGCCGCAACAACATCCTTGATGGTCTAGACATCGAGCTTGCGATGGCGGCGCGAGCGCACCACAGTCCATTCACCCTCATGAAGCACCACATCAGTGGTAAGGTCGTCCTTGCCAAGGACCAGAGGCGGGGGCGAGTTGTAGATCAGGGGCGCCATCACAGGGACCACATGGCTCTCCTCAATTTCCTCGAGCACCACAGACGAGCGGAAGGAATCAGCAGACATGCTGGAGGTGCACCAGAGAACAGATTGGCCCCCAACGTCGGAGCCATGCATGGCCGGCATGAAAAGTGGGGCCGCGGCCACAGACCCATGCAGCAGCATGCGGGTGTGCCCACCCGGCCCACCAAGTTCAACATGTAGCCCAGCATCGCCATGTCCGGCAGCAGGGAACACACCTCCAGCAGGGCCGACCGCACGACCGAGCCACGGCAGCGTGGGTTGGCGGAACGGCGGCGGCGACGGAGGTCCAAACTCTGGCTGGTACTCCCCCATCACCAGAGAGTCTTCGTACGGCCAGATCTTGATGATGTCGAGGTTGATGATCCTGGTGCCCCACGGCCCCCGCTTAGGCCAGAGATCGCAGGGGATGTCGGTGGCAGGCTTGTCCAGCAGCAGTACCACCTTAACCGTGGACATGTCACGACCCAGAAGAGAGGTCGGATCGATCTCGATCACGTCTCCAATCGAGGCGAAGGCAGCATCAATGTTGGTGGTGGAGATGTGCTCAGCACCGAATCCAGTAGCAATGATCATGGCCAGCAGGTCAGGCTCAGGCAGCGGCGCACGCTGGGCATCCTCCTCTCTCTCTAGCCTGATGGTGACTTCCTCGTGGATGAAAGGTTGCTCCCGCATGGCGAGCTCCCGCTGGGCAAGCGAGCGGAAGCGCACGTAGGTTTGACCGATGCAAGACGGGACGAGCTCACAGTGTAGGCGAGGGATGTTGTCGATGAGAGCCTTGGTGATGGAGGCATTGGGGTTGAGGAAGCCGTCCCGGGGCTCGAGGTAAATGACCGCCAGACGTTGAGCGGCGTCCAAGTCGCCAGGGGGCATGAAGATCTCCAGGAGGTCTGGCCGCTCAGACTCAGCAGGGATGGAGAGGCCGCCCTGGCTCGAGCCGTGCTCCCGCCCGCTCTCGCTAGAGTGTCTGGACGACGGAGCAGTGGGAGGGCGAGAGCCGGGCCTGCGCTGACAATAATGGAAATGCTCTCTTCCATGGCACTATAGTAGAAGTTTGACGTTATAACAAAAGCAAATAAACAATCTAAAGCTCGTGAATAAATTAATTGGTCAACGTACCATCTGAAATCTCTTTAGAACATATAGCAACATCGATGAACTGAGGAAACAGAGCTTTATCCGCCACGCTAAAAAAACAATAATGGAAATGCTCTTTTCCATGGCACTGGTCAGAAAGCGGCAGAATGAGGCCGTTTGGCCCCAAACCATTTTCTGGTACTAGTCAATTACTTGCGACCATGTCGGCAATGGAACGTAGTAGCTTGGCCGTATCATCACGAATGGTCCCGTCCTCGTCGCGTCTCGTCTCCCCCTTGCTGAACTTCCCGCCAGATTTCGAGTCAAACTGGTCTCTTTCTTCGCCCATTGACGCGCAGCTCCGCCGCGCTTTGACTTAACAGTCCATGCCGATGCGATGGCTCGATGTTCCTATAAATCTGCCCTAGCGATCGATTCGATCAAATGGGGGAGGAAAAGAAGTAAAATTGCACGGGAAATGGTGCCTTGTGGTACGAGCACTCGTTACTCTTCAGCTGTACTGTTGTCCGTTCTGGCAGTCCTAGTGCTGGCATTGCTCGCGCCGGCGCCGGCCGCAGCCGCCGGTGTGGCAGGCGCCTCCGTGCGGGCCGTGCACCTGGAGGCCTTGCTGGCGTTCAAGAAGGGCGTGACCGCCGACCCGTTCGGCGTACTCTCCGACTGGACGGTGGGGGCGGGCGGCGTGCCGCGGCACTGCAACTGGACCGGCATCGCCTGCGACGGCGCGGGCCGCGTCACGTCCATCCAGCTGCTCGAGTCCAGGCTCCGGGGCACGCTCACGCCGTTCCTCGCCAACATCTCCACGCTCCAGGTCCTCGACCTCACCTCCAACGCCTTCGCCGGCGCCATCCCGCCGCAGCTCGGCCGGCTCGGCGACCTCGAGGGGCTCATCCTCACCGAGAACGGCTTCACCGGCGGCATCCCGCCGGAGCTCGGCGACCTGGGCAGCCTGCAGCTCCTGGACCTCTCCAACAACTCCCTCGGCGGCGGCATCCCCAGCCGCCTCTGCAACTGCTCCGCGATGTGGGCGCTCGGCCTCGAGGCCAACAACCTCACCGGCCAAATCCCCTCCTGCATCGGCGACCTCTCCAACCTCGAGATATTCCAGACGTACATCAACAATCTCCACGGCGAGCTGCCGCCGTCGTTCGCCAAGCTCACGAAGCTCAAGACGCTCGACCTCAGCTCCAATAAGCTGTCTGGCCCGATCCCCCCGGAGATCGGGGACTTTTCGCACCTCTGGATCCTTCAGCTGTGCAACAACAGCTTCTCCGGCGAAATACCGCCGGGGCTCGGCCGGTGCAAGAACCTGACGCTGATCAACATATACAGCAACCGTTTCACCGGCGCCATCCCTCGCGAGCTCGGCGAGCTCGCCAACCTGAAGGCGCTGCGCCTGTACGACAACGCGCTCTCGTCGACCATCCCGAGCTCGCTCAGACGGTGCACGTCCCTGGTGGCGCTCGGGCTGTCGAAGAACCAGCTCATCGGCTCGATCCCACCCGAGCTCGGCGAGCTCCGGTCGCTCCAGACGCTGACGCTCCACTCAAACCGGCTAACCGGAACTGTACCGTCGTCTCTGACGAGCCTTGTTAACCTGACGTACCTGTCGCTCAGCGACAACAACCTGTCCGGCCGGCTGCCGGAGAACATCGGCTCGCTCCGGAATCTCCAGAAGCTCGTCATCCATGGGAACTCGCTGTCCGGCGCGATTCCGGCGAGCATCGCCAACTGCACGTTGCTCTCCAACGCGAGCATGTCTTGCAACGAGTTCTCGGGACACTTGCCTGCTGGGCTTGGTCGGCTACAGAGCCTCGTATTCTTGTCGCTGAGCACCAACTCGCTGGACGGAGAGATACCGGAAGACCTGTTCGACTGTGGCAACCTCGGCACGCTGGACCTGGCAAAGAACAGCTTCACCGGCGGACTGAGCCGCCGCGTCGGCAAGCTCAGCGAGCTCAGGTTGCTGGAGCTGCAGGGAAACGCTCTGTCGGGGACGATACCGGAGGAGATCGGCAACCTGACGAACCTCATCGGCCTGATGCTCAGAAGGAACAGTTTCGCCGGCCGCGTCCCGACGAACATCTCCAACCTGTCGTCCTCCCTCCAGGTGCTCGACCTGGGGCAGAACAGGCTCGAAGGCGTCCTGCCCGACGAGATCTTTGAGCTCCGGCAGCTCACCACACTCGACGTCTCGTCCAACAGGTTCGCCGGCTCGATTCCCGCCGCCGTGTCAAATCTTCAGTCGCTCTCCCTACTCGACCTATCGAACAACATGCTGAACGGCGCATTCCCCGCCGGGCTCGGCGGCCAAGACGGACTCCTCACGCTTGACCTTTCCCACAACCGCCTCTCCGGCACAATCCCCGGCGCGGCGATCGCCAACATGAGAACCGTGCAGATATACCTGAACCTCTCGAACAACGCGTTCACGGGCCCGATCCCACGGGAGATCGGGGGCCTCACGATGGTCCAAGCTATCGACCTGTCGAACAACCAGTTGTCCGGCGGCGTCCCGGCGACGCTGGCCGGCTGCAAGAATCTGTACTCGCTGGACCTCTCCGCCAACAGCCTCGCCGGCGCCCTCCCGGCCGGCCTCTTCCCGCAGCTCGACCTCCTAACTAGCCTCAACGTCTCCCACAACGGCCTCGACGGAGAGATCAACCCCGACATCGCCGCGCTGAAGCACCTACAGACGCTGGACATGTCGAGCAACGCGTTCGACGGGACCATACCGCCGGGGCTGGCGAACCTGACGAGCCTGAAGGATCTCAACCTCTCGTCGAACCGCCTCGAGGGGCCCGTGCCGGACGCCGGCGTGTTCCGGAACCTGGGTATGTCGAGCGTGCAGGGCAATGCCGGCCTCTGCGGGTGGAAGCTCCTGGCGCCATGCCGCGCCGCCGCCACGGGGAAACGGTGGTTCTCGAGGACAGGGGTAGCGATACTCGTGGCTCTGCTGGTGCTGGCGTTGCTGCTCCTATTTTTACTCGTGACGATTCTACTTGTTGGTTACCGGCGGTACAAGAAGAAGAAGAAGGTCGGGACCGAAGGCTCCAGCCATCTGTCAGAGACCTTCGTCGTGCCGGAGCTGAGGAGGTTCACCTACGTCGAAATGGACGCGGCCACCGGCTCGTTTGACCAAGGCAACGTGATCGGGAGCAGCAGCCTGAGCACGGTGTACAAGGGCGTTCTCGCGGAGCCCGAGGGCATGGTCGTCGCCGTGAAGCGGCTCAACCTGGAGCAGTTCCCGGCCATGTCCGACAAGAGCTTCCTCACGGAGCTCGCGACGCTGAGCAGGCTGAAGCACAAGAACCTGGCGCGTGTGGTCGGATACGCGTGGGAGGCCCGCAGGATGAAGGCCCTGGTGCTCGAGTACATGGAGAACGGTGACCTGGACGGCGCCATACACGGCCCGGACGCGCCGCGGTGGACGGTGGCCGAGCGGCTGCGCGTGTGCGTGTCGGTGGCGCACGGGCTCGTGTACCTGCACTCCGGCTACGGGTTCCCCATCGTGCACTGCGACGTCAAGCCGTCCAACGTTCTGCTGGACGGCGACTGGGAGGCGCGCGTCAGCGACTTCGGCACGGCGCGGATGCTGGGCGTCCACCTGACGGGCGCGGCGGCGCTCGACTCGGCGACCTCGTCGTCCGCGTTCCGGGGCACCGTCGGATACATGGCACCAGGTACACAATCTATATTTCAATGTCCACGGACCATTTCAGTGGTGATTTTTTGCAGGTTGTTCTGATAACATTTCCTTCTCTCGTGCGATGATGCAGAGTTGGCGTACATGAGAAGCGTATCGCCGAAGGCGGATGTGTTCAGCTTCGGGATCTTGGTGATGGAGCTGTTCACCAAGCGGAGACCGACGGGGGCGATAGAGGAGAACGGCGTGCCGATGACGCTGCAGCAGCTCGTCGGAAACGCGCTGTCGAGGGGGCTCGAGGACGTCGCCGGCGTCCTGGACCCCGGCATGAAGGTGGCCACGGAGGCCGACCTGTCCGGGGCCGCCGACGCGCTGTACCTGTCCTCAGCGTGCGCCGCGTTCGAGCCCGCGGACCGGCCCGACATGAACGGTGTGCTCTCCTCGCTGCTCAAGATGAGCAGAGTGTGTGGAGGTGACTAGAGCCGAGTTGCAGCATTTGCTCCATGTTTTTTTTTGAGTTGTTGGCAAATTGAGTCTCTTGTTCCTCGCGAGGTTGATTCGACATTCGTGTCCCCGGCAACGTGCTAAAACCAAAAAATGGCATTGCTACTCTTTTATACGCGGCATCGCTAATTTTTGCGAAATTTCACAGATGAATTAATAAATAATTATCAACTATCAGTACAAGGAGTCTTCAAAATAATAAAAATTAAAAATAAGTCAATGGACCACCTAGCGGTGACTACTAACACTAGCATGAGATGAAGCCGCGCCACCAATCTCGCTCTTTGTCACTGGGGTCGGGCAAAGCTTGTCGAAGTTGAGCTTGTTATAGTAGACAGACGGTCGTGCTAAGACCTAAAGGATCAGCGCATCAGAGGAGCAACCATTGCCAAAGATGATAATCGTATATCTGAAGAGACTGACCTAAAACTACACCAACAAATACGAAAAAGATAGAATCCCAAAAGATCTGTCAGACACATAACTTCACGCTCCCTCCGTCAGCACTAGCCGCACCACCGGAGCGAGGATAAGGCGGAGAGAACATTAATCTGACTTCGAGATGTAGCCGTCGCCTCAACATACCGAAGAAGACACTAAAAAAAGATCTAAGAAGCAAGAACCCTCCCACCGGCGAGGTGCCGTGATCCGCCACCACTACATGGCCCCAAGGCCAACAGAGGCGGAGCGGACATATGGCGTCACCGGCAAGGGGGAGGAACCTTAGATGGGTTTGGACAAGCATTGCTATTTCTTGTATCGTCGAGAACCAATGACTTTACATTGAGTTTCGTGCAAAATTCCACAATTCTATAGTCACAAAAAGGAACCAATGGTACTATATTTACTGCACAAATTATAACAACACAATGTGTATTATTTAAAATATCTATGGGAAACAAATGTAGGATAAGAAATAAAAATATACAGTGTTGTGTGGCAATGCTACTTTTCACCGTAGATGTACGGTATTTAAGAAAAACATATGGAAAATATAGAAGGAGTAAGATTTTCTCAATTGACTCAGATGTAAATAGACGGAAAATATATTCAATTCATTTCTTATAAAAATTGTCTCAATCTTGTAAGTGCGGTGCTTGTGATTTAGTGTGTTGTCCTAGTAAATAAAAAACATGAACTAATTCGATTTCCCCTTATAATACAACTCTAATTGTATTTTCCCTTAAAAACTAGGATTATAATTTAAAGTGCATAAAAACAAAAACAAAAAATCAACAATTTAACATCAAACATGTATTAGTGGTTATTTTATTTATAGCTAAAAAATATATGTACATATTTAAGCAAGCAAAAAAAATGTCTTACAATTATTTGTCGGACAACCTTTCGAAAAGCTGTCATTTTTGTCTTTGTTTTCTCCTTGCAATATAACATACTTTCTTAAATTTCTTTTAGTTAAGTTTACTAATTCTCTTTCATTCTTTTTTTTTGTTATTTTTTTTGTATCCCCTTTAATTTTCTCTTAGAAACTATATTCTGTTTTGTTTTCCTATGCTTTTTATTTTATATATTTTCCTTTTAACAATAAAAAATCTATTGATATATTTTACTACCGAATTAGGTAATGTATATTTAGAGGTCCATATGATTTGTTTTCATAGTGACTTTCATGTTTTGAAGAAAAAATAATTTTTTTGCGAAATTCCACCGATCTATTCATAATCATCAACACCAGTACAGAGAGTCCTAAAAGTAATAAAAATTACAAATAGGTCAATGGACAACCTAGCGACAACTACAAACACTGGCATGAGCCGAAGGCGCACCGTCGTCCTCGCCCCTCCATCACCGGAGCCGAAAAAAGCTTGCCGTAGTAGAGCTTGTTGTAGTAGACAGACGAGAAGTCGTCATGCTAAGGCCCAAAAGGACCAGCGCACCAGAGCAGCAACCATCGCCGAAGTTAATCAACGTAGATCGGAAGAGACTGTCCTCAAAACACACCAACGAAAAACGACCAAATCTCATGGGATCCGCCGGACACACGACTCCACGCGCCCTCCGTCGATGCTAGATGCACCACCGGAGCGAGGATAGAACGGGAAGAAAAAAATTGACACATGGAGTTTACCATCTTACTTTGTTGGTGGAATGCATAACATTTTTAAAGATTCCCCCAAATATTATTCTTAAATCATGAACATACTTAATGGATGGTGGAACATTATTTCAAAAATAAATACATAATTTTATAAACTGTTGTAATATTTTTAGTTGTTTTGTAAATAATTTTAAAATTGGAGTGAAAAAATTGACGTGTGCTTGAATATTAGTTTCTCGATGAATTAAATTAACCACGTAATGTATAGTATATTTCTAGAATTACATATTTTTCTATATTAAATTATTTTTAAACCTTAAATGATGAACAAATCCCATGATTCTCTAAAAGAAATCAAAAGTGAAATAAGTACTTGTAATTGTTTTAGAACAAGTTTTAATTTGTTCTAATGCATTTACTTGAAGTTCATACTCTCGGCTTATGATGAGCCTTGGCCCACTCATCTTGTCATAAGAACCATTATGATTTTAAAAAAGATCTAGCATTCTACATTCTCAATGTCAATAAGCATCCTGTTGTCCATCATAGTCCCCAAAATAAAGAGATTGGTAGAAATAAGGATTTTGGTCATGGGAAACAATTTTGAATGAGCCAGGTTTGCAAGGTGAATGAGATAGTCTACGCGTTGATGTTCCTAGTAGCGATGACCTTTGCGCATGCAAAAACACTAGTGGATGTGACCCTAACCATCAATAATATCATGGTAATCATTGTTGATGTGGTCATCGGTCCGCGGACTATATGTAACATCTCGAAGAATAGGTCAGGAAAAAGGGACTGATACAGAATTTGTGCATATGCATCTTTAAATTGAGGGGAAATTTAAACTTTTATTGTTTGGAGTATTTTATGTATGCATGAAATTTGAATCTAGTGATAATTTGACCTAAGTCAACACTAGGATTTGAAATTCAAATTTCCACTTATGTAATTTGTAAGTGTATATAACTTGGAACACTTAAAAACCTGGGCATCCAACAATACACAACTCATAATTCTTAAGAAAATATTTAGGACAAATTTGAATATGTGAATTCAAAATCGAAGTTTGATTCATTCAAAATTGAGTTCATCATATCACACATAACAAGGAACTTAAATTCATAATAACCAAAGAAGTAATCTTTATTCATGTTGTAGCAATATCTCAAATTATAGCAGAATAGTTACAACATTGACCTAAGTCAAACTTGAATTCAAATTCACACCATAATACACATATGAAAATACCAAAATTTAAACACAAGCAACACAACCATAATAAATAACAGAATCAAATTGGAAGAACATAGGAACTAGAAATCAATTTTATTCATATAATCTTGTACAAAGAACAAGTACATTGCAAGGATTGCAAAGCTAAAGTTCAAATCTTAATACAAACTAACAGAACAAAAAACCTACACCATCCTATATTATCTTCTTATCTTCTTAAGCCAAGTCTTGATCATCTTCAAACCTGAAAATCTAAAAACAACACAGAAAATAGTTTTGTTAGGGTTAGAATGTTAGATTCACATAAGTAAATCCATTTTACTATAGAATCCATAATCAAGACTGGAGAACTAGTCCTGAACGTTAGCGGCTTAAGGTAGGTAATCACAAAATTATAGCCAAATTAGATAGAAGTGAGAGCCAAATACAAAGACTTATCAGAACATGATCCACTACTCAGAATAGTTGGCAGCCACTAGAGCAAACCCAAGATATGATCATAGAACCAAATACTAGGATAGTAGACATATTTCATTTTGTTCAAGTAGCAAATGTAAACCCATAGAAATGTTTTAAGAGCCACTAGAAGTAAATCAACCAAAATATTTTCCTCAAGCCATGGATTTTGTGAAGAACCAATCAATCTTAGAAAGTTAGATGGAAGCAAATTTAACAAAGCATCCAATAAAAATGAAGAACATATTATTCTAAACTTAACCATCCAAAAGGATATTGGATTAAACCACCAAAAAATATGAAAACTATAGCCATAATGTAAAATGGATACTTATCTAGAAACTAAACCAATCAAAATGTAAAGCATCAACTACTAGTGAGATTCAAACAAATAGAATTGCAAGAACTCACTAGAATAATTAACTCAATAAATAATAATAACAACAAAACCACTTGTCATTGTCTAAGGCCAGGCCAGGACAAAAATAAAACTGACATGCCCCATTAGGCATGTGTAGATTGACTAAATCTGCAATAAGACAACATATCCCATATACCAAATTTGGCAAACACACGAGAGTGAAAACCAGTATGAGCTTAACCACCGAAAGTTATATGCCACCTGCATATAAGTTAAGATACAAAGATGCTTTCACTCATAGCCAAGCAGGTGAATCACCTAAATTCATATCTTAGGTGTCATCACCTCATTCATTCGGGAACACTATAAATAGCTGAGCATCCTAGACCCTAGATCTCATAACTCACATGTCTACCTCAGACCAAAAACACATACACACACTAGTTAGAGAGAGAGAGATCTGAGTGGGCAAGGAAGTTAGAAGTCAAGGAAGAACTTGAAGAACACTTCAAGAACAGGACGAAGAAGAAGGAGAAGTAGCTACATATCTTTAACAAGCCCACTTAGGAATCTACAAAGGTTTAGCTTAGAAACTCTAGGCATGGATATTATAGCACTAGGAAAACTAATAGGGTCATTTGGATCCAGGGAGGGTAAATTAGTAGCAGTAATAGTGTAGTACCACACCAGTAGATCTTGTAATATCATGATCCTTTTACTAGGAACTAAGCACTTTCACAAGCACTTGATTATCATCTGTGGACCCTCAATTAGGAGGCAACATATATGACAACCAAGACCTATACCTAATGCACAATCCCTAATAAGCAGATTGACTGAAATACATCAATTTAAAAGAGTAATTTTCCTTCAATCCCAATCTCCACTAAGGAGAAGCCCCACTGAGAATTACTCAATTGAAGGAAAATAGTGAATCCTTAGTTAATGTATCAAAATTACCAACACACTTAAGAACAATCAACCATGAGATACTACTAAACAGGAATTTATAACAAAACATTAAGCAAGAAAATCAACTTTTGCTCCAACTACAACATCTACTAGATAGAAACTCCACAGAGTTATAAGAAGTATACATTGCAGCTAGAGAAAGAATCTTAAACAATAAGAGCTTAATACATAATTAGAAGCTAATACCAAAAGCATCTACAACAATTCAATACTAATAAGACTAAACACCAACATATGATACTTTTAGAGCACAATCATCTTTGGAAAAGACAACATTAAGTAAATATGTAATTGAGTTGTAGATTTTGGCTATAAGAAAATTAAAACCAATGTGTGTATACTTAAGACTAGAACATGACCGTTTAAATAACATGTACCGACAAAAACATCTATTTTGAGGAATGATAGTAACCCTAATGATCAAATTATCAATATTGATCCAGTAAATTCAAGGATCAGTACTAGATACTCATAGTATCACCCTTAACACTATACACAATTGTCACTGCGACCCTATAACCTAGTGATATGAAAGAAATGTCTAGCTACCAAAAATTCAGAAACATGACCTAGAATACTAGATCATGTCGAACAATAGGAGCTTAAATAACAAACATAGAACATTCCAGAACTATCTAGAAGTACCTAGAAACCCGAGAACACCATTACGAAACATAGACAAAGAGAAACACTAGAAATTGGGGAAGAAATTCCCAAGGAGAACCAGCAGTAGAAATAGTTGTAGAAGAGAAACAAGTTTCATCAAGTTTGGACTTAGTATGCAAAAGATATTTAAGTTTTAGTAAAACAGAAATTGATAAGAGAGGGAATAAAAAAAGCATAACTAACTTAACCAGGCTCAGTAATAACTCACTGCCTCACACTGCCACCTCCCTGCCTCCTCCACCGACGCACGGGACCCACCTGTCATCCCTCCCTTCTCCCCCAACGAGAATTGGACAGAGTCACCGTCGACCACGCTTCTCCCCCCTCCGTGTCCAGCCAGGACTCTCCCCAGGCAGCGTATAAAAACTCAGCCGTGCGACCCCCTCCTCCGTCCCCAAACTCGCAAAACCCTAGCCTCCCGTTTCATTGGTTCGAGCAACATGCCTCAGCGAAGCCGACGGAGGCAATAACAGGGGCACCCTTTCCCTTAATTTCTTTCCCCCGCATGATCCTCTCGATCGACAACATCGACTCACCCGTTTCCCCCTCTGTTTACCGCAGCACTCCGCCGATTGCTCACGGAGCGGAGAAGAAGCACCACACCGCCACGCCAGGAAGACAAGATCGCACCTGAGGGAACGAGAGGAACCGCGAGGTGGAGGATATCGTCCCTGACCTCTCCGCCTTCCCTGAAGAGCACCAGAGCTCCGCCGCCTGTCTCCACCGACAGCGCCGCCGCTCACCGCCACCGCAGTGAGTCGCCGCGCCCCTCTTATCCGTTTGATCTACAACCTGCGGCTTTGATTAGAAGCTATACCGAAGGGGTACCAGCGAATCCCACGCTGTCGTGTGGCAAAGCGTGTCGGCACCACGCCCCACGCCGCGTCACCCCCCACCTTGCCAGCTGGACCAATCGGAGGCTGCCACTTGGCAAGATTTTAAGTTAGGGTTAGATCTGTTTGCAGATTTAGTTTAAAACTTGCGAAATTCGTATAAAATTAAGTATTTGGCCAAATTTAGCTTATAATATACCGTTGGATTCATAATTTTATGTAGAACCCAGATCTGCAATAATATTCCAAGTTTAAAGTAGGGTTTTAGGTGAAGAATTTAATCATTAGATTGGAGTATTTAATTCATAGAAAAATAGTTAGAACTCTGTTTTAGTTGATTCTTGTTGCGTTGACTTTGTTTCCGCAATGCCTACTGGAAAAAATTATAAAACCTTGCTTAAGGTCATTAGATCTAATTTGGGGCTAGTTAGACGATTGGATCTCCTTATAACCCTATGAACTGTATTAGTAACCCAAATAGATCTAAACCCGTGAGGAATCAGTCCTAGTAACACCCTTAACACTATTGCAACCCAATTATGCTACCTTGGTCGGTTAAGAAAGCCAATCTTGCATAAAATACCATGTTGCATGCATGCATGATTATCTCTGTGACATGTTTTGAGCAAGTTGTGATCAGTTCTATGTTTGTGATTCGTTAGATTGTTCGGAGTACGCTAAGGAGTGCTATTGTGTAGAGTGCTGCTCGGATCAAGGCAAGTTACACCACTTGTTCATAACTTTTGTCTTAGTTTTGGATTCTATGCATATGGTCTTCAAAATTCTGTAGTATGCATGTGTAGGATGTTCTAGTAGAATTTTTCCTTAGTATTATTTTGCAAGTGCGATGATTTTGTAGTATGCCATGAGTAGCTCTATACTTAGGATTTCCCCTCCTAATAGGTTACCCCTATTTTTGCTAAGTATTGCTTGCTATGCTATATATACAAAGTACCGTTGGGGGGTTCGAAAGACAAAGAATTTTTCTAAGTATAAAGGCTCTCTAGAGCAAACTTTTCTTCTCAAATACACTTCAAAATAAAACTAAGCTTTCTTCTAGGCGGAATGGTTGTCGGGACAACGAGTGAGATTTTAGGAGGAGGCTACCAGGAATCAAAGAAGTCCGCCATGTTTGAATTCAAGCTTCCAAAGGCAACCACAATACATATGGACTCTGTCTTGGCCTAGTACTTGGTGGGAAACCTCACCTGGGTACCAACATTTGGAGGCTCTTGGCACGGTTGGATCCAGAAGGTAGAGGGGCTACTAAGGGAAAGCCTCGCCATGGTCTTGTCTTTAAAAGGACTTGATCGTTGATTGGGGGTAAAGTGCACAAACTCTCGAGAGTATTGCAATCTGATCGATCAGCCGTGTTCACGGAAACAGAACAACATTGAGCATCTGAAGGATGGAGCCTCTGAAGGATCTTCCTCTCTCTTTTCTAAACAAAGTTTTGAAACCCCATGGCGTGAGTAATATCGCCAATGGGTGGGAATTTGGGAACTTGGTGTGTAATATCCAAGTGTCGCTTGGTACGTAATATCCAAGTGTTTGGTTGTTTGGACACTTGATGCGTAATATCCTCGTGTGCCACTCGACCTTATTTATCTAAGCAAATGTTTACAAAGTAGGAAAATCTTCTCTCCTTCTCTCTACTTAATAAAACTAGCTTTGAGCAAATGAACTCTACAACCTAAACTAGCCTTGCATGTAGAGATAGTCTTTTCTCTCCTTGGTGTAATTTGACAATACATTCAAAGTATCGACCCAACTTGTTGGCTGCGTGTCTTATGTGCAGCATCCAAAGATTGAAAGGTGCGTATGGATCGCGAGTCTACACTCGACAAGCCTGGGGCGTTGATGGACTCAAGCTGCCTTTATGTTTCCGCTGTTATTTGAGCTAGCATAATTCTAAGAAAATTTATAATAGATTCATACTCTGGATTCTCCGTGTAATAAAGACTTTGTGTTTTACATGATAATTCATCGACTGCGAGTGCTAGCTATTGATTCAGGGACTAGCATGTTAATCACAGGGACTTGGGATCTTACTTGATCCGAGGTCGCTACAGATGGTATCAGAGCACATCGTTGCCTGTAGGACGTGACCATAGGATTGGAACCACCTCTAACTTATGTGCCTTATTTGCTTTTCTACTAAGTTATTTTTCCGCACTTCTAGTATCTACTCTCCTCTACTTGATTAAGTATCTAACTTTCATTCTTCTAACTTAAAGATGACAAGCTTCCTATACGACACCATCGCGGACATCGATCCCCTTCGCTTTGGTGGATGCCTCATGGACCTACTCACACGTTTGGACCTTCCCCTCCCAACAATCCAGGGGAGCACAATGAAGAAGGTCCACAAGGACGGCTGTTGGGGAGTCAAAGTCATCCAGCCAGGAAAAGAGCGAGGCAAGAACCCGGAGGAAGACATAGCAATCCACATTGTTAGCGATTCCAAGGAGAAGGCCCTTAGCATCACATACCACCAGCTCATTGGTCGCCTATGTGGACGTCATCATGAAGCTCTCCAAGGACACTGCGGTGGCCTCTTTGGAAGACGAGATGAGGAAGGAATTCCCATGGAGTTAACCTTTGAGGAAAGGACTTCTACCAAGCGCCGAAGGACCCAATATCAAGATTTGGAGTGCCACATCCATGACCTTGAAAAGGGTACCTTCCTCGAGATGTTGAAGAACGACGAGCTATGCGCCCTCATCAAGGAGAAGGAAGAAATGATCAAGCAGCAGGAGGAGGCAATGAAGATCCAAGAGATAAAGTTCCAGGACCAAGAGAAGAAGTTTGCTAACCAAGAGAAGAGGGTGATAAATAAAAATAAGAGAATTAGGGAACTCAAACAGGAGATCGATGGAGCTTAAGTGCAAACTGAAGGCCTTTGCAAGATAATCAATGATGTGTGTGCTTCCAAGAGGGACTTGGCAAAGCAACTTGAAGCCGCGAAGAAGTCAAGCCTACTGGAGGAACTACAAAGCGAGAAGGAGGGACTTCAGGAGCAGCTGGAAGCTACCACCAAGAAGCTGCATGATGAGATTAAGAACCTCCAAGAGAAGCTTGAAGCCACCATGAAGGAGATGGAGTTGTACAAGACAACCCTAGAGCAGGAAGGCTACTCGTTCGAGGACGAGGAAGAGGAAGGCGTGGAAGATGTGTAATAGTTGGACCACCTTTAATTCTATAGTAGAACGTTATTCGCGATTGTAATAAATACCAAGACAGTTCTGGTTTAGTTAAACTTGGTTGTTTTTGTGTTAAGTTGTGTTAATGTGTCTCGTGTGCTTGGTGTGTTTTCATAAGGGTAGGAGTTACTACTTAGTCTTTCTTTCTATTTCTTAACTTTTCTCTCAAACCCCACAGATGCCGCCAAGACGTGCGAACTCCGAAATCCCTCCATAAATAGCACAACTTTTGGCCACTCAGAACCAGCTGATCCAACTGCTCACTCAGAACATGCAAAACAACAACAACCCGCCACCACCACCACCTCCGCCACCACCTCAACAGGATCGCTTGACTCGGTTTTTGAGGTTGAACCCACCTACCTTCACAAGCAGCGCTGAACCAATCATCACAGATGACTGGCTACGTACAATCAACAAGAAGCTAGACACCGTGCAAGCTGTCGGAGCCGACAGGGTACGTTACACCGCACACCAGCTTGAAGGACCTGCTGCAGAATGGTGGGATAACTACCAAGTCACCCACTCGGACATTGATGCTATCACTTGGGAGCAGTTTGAGTTAGATTTTCGCACTCATCATGTGGCTGCTAGTATCATGACTCTGAAAAGGCACGAATTTCACGACCTACACCAGCTACACCGTTCTGTCACCGAGTATGGTGAGCTTTTCAACAAGCTAGCCCGTTATGCACCCGATGATGTTTCCACTGATGCCAAGAGATAGGAGGAGTTCTTAAGAGGACTCAATGATGAGATATCCATTCAGCTTGTGGCTCGGAAATTTGACAACTTCCAGGAACTCCTGGACAGAGCCATTGTGGTTGAATCCAAAAGGAAGAGCATAGAAAACCGCAAGAGGAAGTTTAACCCTCACAAGCATTCTGTTCCGTACCAGAAGCAGCGCAATTCCTCACCACCACCTTATAATAATAATGGCCACAACCATAACGGTCATCACAATGGCGGCCACAAACACAATGGGCATAAAAACCGCAATGGGAGTGGCAGCAGTGGAAAGGATCTCAGTGAGGTGACATGCTTTAAGTGCAACAGGACAGGGCACTATGCAACCTCTTGCCCAGAGAAGAAGAATGACAATGGCAATGGGAATGGAAATGGACACAACCATGGCAATGGAAATGGGAAGAAGCCAAATCCGTTTGTCAAAGCCACGGTGAATCATGTCTCCATGGAGGATGCTTGTGATGCACCAGACTCCGTGATTGGTAAGTTCAAGCTCAATTCTACTCCCGCAGTTGTTCTTTTTTGATACTGGTGCATCGCGTTCATTCATATCAAGGGTATTTGTGGATAGAGGCAAGATACCTACGGAGACTATAAACTTTCCTCTAAGGGTAAGTTCTCCTGGGGGAGAAATAGTGGCAAACTCCGGTTATCGGGGATTAGAACTAAGGATTGGGACACACATCTTTCCCACAAGTCTAGTAGTTCTAGAATAACAAGGATTAGACATAATCTTGGGCATGAATTGGATGACCGAATATGAAGGAGTCATAGATTGTGCAAAAAGGACTGTCACGCTCACAACACCGGAAGGGAAAAGGATTCGCATCAAGTCGAATTTCGCACTTAAGGAAGTCATGGTGAACTCTCCTAAGGGGTTAGCTTGGAGGAGGTACCTATTGTAAAGGAATACCCATATGTCTTTCCAGAGGAGCTACCCGGAATGCCACCCGACCGTGATATCGAGTTCCTCATTGACTTGATGCCAGGAACGGGGCCGATGGCTAAGAGACCATACAAGATGGATGTGGACGAGTTAAAGGAACTCAAGAAACAACTTAGGGAACAATTGGACAAGGGATTCGTCCAACCCAGCGCGTCATCTTGGGGAGCACCTGTCCTATTTGTGGAAAAGAAGGATAAAACCAAGAGGCTGGTTGTGTACTACCGCTCGTTGAAAGAAGTGACGATTAAGAATAAGTATCCTCTGCCCAACATCAATGACTTGTTTGACCAGTTAAAGGGAGCAAGTGTGTTCTCAAAGATCGATCTGCGATTAGGCTACTTTCAGCTAAAGATTCGAGAACAGGATGTGCCCAAAACAACATTCACCACAAGATACGGATTGTATGAGTACACCGTGATGTCTTTTGGTCTAACCAATGCCCCAGCATACTTCATGACCATGATGAACAAGGTGTTCATGGAATATTTGGACAAGTTTATTGTGGTATTCATAGATGATATACTCATATACTCTAAGGATGAGAAGGAACATGAGAAACATCTGCGCCTTATTATGGAGAAACTAAGAGAACACAAGTTGTATGCCAAATTCAGCAAGTGCGAGTTCTGGTTAAAGGAAGTGGGATTCCTTGGTCATGTTGTGTCGGCAAAAGGAGTTGCCATAGATCCTAGTAAGGTAGCTTCCGTGACGGAATGGGAGTCACCCAAGAATGTGGGGGATATTAGGAGTTTCTTGGGCCTCGCAGGATATTACTGGAGGTTCATTGAAAACTTTTCCAAAATAGCAAAACCCATGACGGAACTATTGAAGAAGGAAAAGAAATTCCTATGGACCGAGGCATGTGAAGCAAGTTTTCAAGAATTGAAGAAACGCCTTGTAACGGCGCCAGTTCTGTGTCTGCCTGATATCCAAAAGGATTTTCAAGTCTATTGTGACGCTTCTCGACAAGGACTCGGAAGTGTATTGATGCAGGATGGGAAAGTGGTATCTTATGCCTCCTGACAACTAAAGAACCACGAACACAACTACCCCACACATAATTTGGAACTTGCGTCTGTGGTTCATGCACTCAAGGTATGGAGACACTACCTCATGGGCAAACATTGTGATGTGTTCACAGATCATAAAAGCTTGAAGTACATATTCACACAAAAGGAGTTGAATATGAGACAAATGAGATGGCTTGAACTAATTAAGGATTATGACTTGGATTTATAGTACCATCCCGGAAAGGCAAACATGGTGGCCGATGCCTTAAGTCGTAAGGTGTATGTGAATGGACTTACCACAGGGGAACTTCCAAAGGATTTATGCTAGCAATTCAAGGATCTCAGGCTAGAGATAGTTCCTAAAGGACACGTAGCGACTATGGAAATAGTGTCCACCTTCCAAGAGAGAATCAAGGAAGCACAAAAGGGAGATAAAGAGTTGGAAGAAATAAGAATCAGGATAAGTGAAGGAAAGACAAAAGATTTCCGTCTGGATGAACAAGGAATCCTTTGGTATGGGAAGCGTTTGTGCGTTCCCAATGACCCCGATATCAGGAAGATGATTTTACAGGAAGCTCATGATTCGCCATACTCAATTCATCCAGGTAACACGAAGATGTACATGGATGTGAAGGATAGATTTTGGTGGAATAACCTAAAAAGAGAAATTGCCGAATATATTTCTCTGTGTGATGTATGCAACAGAGTTAAGGCCGAGCATCAGAAACCGGCCGGACTACTTCAACCACTACCTATACCCGACTGGAAGTGGGATAAGGTAGGCATGGATTTCATCACGGGATTGCCCCGGACTCGTTCTAGATTTGATTCTATCTGGGTAGTGGTGGACCACTTTACCAAGGTGGCTCACTTCATCCCCGTAAAGACCACGTATACAAGTGCTAAGCTTGCTAAGATATACATGTCAAGAATTGTAAGTCTGCATGGTGTTCCCGAGGGAATTGTATCAGATAGAGGCACCCAGTTCACTTGAAAGTTTTGGCGACAGTTACACGAGTCTCTTGGCACCCGACTAGAATTCAGTACTGCCTTCCATCCTCAGACAGATGGCCAAACATAAAGGGTAAACCAAATTCTGGAAGATATGTTGAGAGCTTGCACACTAGACTATGGGTCTAGTTGGGACAATAACCTGCCATATGCAGAGTTCTCGTACAACAACAGCTACCAGACAAGTATCAAGATGGCTCCGTTTGAAGTTCTATATGGCAGGAAGTGTAGGACTCCGCTACTATGGAGTGGAGTTGGTGAACGTAGTCTATTTGGACCTGAATTGATCAAGGATGCCGAAGAAAAGGTACGACAGATTCAGGATAGGCTAAAGGTAGCCCAATCCCGACAGAAGAGTTATGCTGATTCCAAGTGCAGAGATGTGGCTTATAAGATAGGGGACTGGGCGTATCTCCGAGTTTCACCCCTACGAGGAGTTAAGAGGTTCAGAATCAAGGGCAAGTTAGCCCCACGATTCATAGGACCATATAAGGTTCTGGCCCGTAGAGGAGAAGTTGCTTATCAGTTGGAATTACCAGAAGGACTGACTGTTCATGATGTGTTTCATGTGTCACAACTAAAGAAGTGTCACCCGGAGATGGCCGAAACACCGCTAAGAGACACCGTTCCCCTAGATGAGTTTCAATTGGAGAATGACCTTACCTATGAGGAAAAACCCATCAAAATACTGGAAACAGCCGAAAGGATTACCCGCACCAAGGCTATAAGATTCTGCAAAGTACAATGGAACCACCACTCCGAGGAAGAAGCTACGTGGGAGCGTGAAGAAGACTTGAAGGCAGAACACCCACACCTATTTGCTAGCCAACCCGAATCTCGGGGACGAGATTCTTCTTAAGGGGGGTAGGTTTGTAACATCCCAGATTTTATTTTAATATGATTACTAGAAGCATGCATCATCCTTGCATCATTGCATCCTACAAATAAATTTTGCAACAAAATCCTAGCACCTAAACCTATCAAAACCCTATTAAAGATTTCCATATGTAAGCATTATTGTTGTAGTAGCATGACCCTTCTAAAAACTATGTAAAAACATTAAACCATGGTCCTATGTTGACCACCTTACTTTTATAAAAATTTAGAAACAAGTTTCATCAAGTTTGGACTTAGTATGCAAAAGATATTTAAATTTTAGTAAAACAGAAATTGATAAGAGAGGGAATAAAAAAAGCATAACTAACTTAACCAGGCCAGCGAACGGGCCCAGCCCAATACCCCCTCACCCGTCCCTGTCGACCTGCGCGGCACACACCTCTGCCAGCCCGCTTCCCCCCTCCTCCACCGACGCACGGGACCCACCTGTCATCCCTCCCTTCTCCCCCAACGAGAACTGGACAGAGTCACCGTCGGCCACGCTTCTCCCTCCTCCGTGTCTAGCCAGGACTCCCCCAGGTAGCGTATAAAAACTCAGTCGCGCGACCGCCTCCTCCGTCCCCAAACTCGCAAAACCCTAGCCCTCCCCCGTTTCCGCTGGTTCGAGCCGCCGCTAGCCTCGGTAAGCCGACGGAGGCAACAACAGGGGCACCCCTTCCCTTAATTTCTTTCCCCCGCATGATCCTCTCAATCGACAATGTCGACTCACCCATTTCCCCCTCTGTTTACCGCAGCACTCTGCCGCCGATTGCTCGCCGGAGCCGCGGAGAAGAAGTAGCCAACGCCACCGCTCGGGGAAGAGAAGATCGCACCTGAGGGAACGAGAGGAACCGCGAGGTGGAGGAGATCGTCCCTGACCTCTCCGCCTTCCCCGAAGAGCACCAGAGCACCGCCGCCTGTCTCCACCGACACCGCCGCCGCTCACCGCCGTCGTCGCCACCGCAGTGAGTCGTCGCGCCCCTCTTATCCGTTCGATCTACAACCTGCGGCTTAGATTAGAAGCTATACCGAAGGGGTACCAGCGAATCCCACACTGCTGCGTGGCAAAGCGTGTCGGCACCACGCCCCGCGCCGCGTCACCCCCCACCTTGCCAGCTGGATCAATCGGAGGCTGCCACTTGGCAAGATTTTAAGTTAGGGTTAGATCTGTTTACAGATTTAGTTTAAAACTTGCAAAATTCGTATAAAATTAAATATTTGGCCAAATTTAGCTTATAATATACCGTTGGATTCATAATTTTATGTAGAACCCAGATCTGCAATAATATTCCAAGTTTACAGTAGGGTTTTAGGTGACGAATTTAATCATTAGATTGGAGTATTTAATTCATAGAAAAATAGTTAGAACTCCGTTTTAGTTGATTCTTGTTGCGTTGACTTTGTTTCCACAATGCCTACTGGACAAAATTATAAAACCTTGCTTAAGGTCATTATATCTAATTTGGGGCTAGTTAGACGATTGGACCTCCTTATAACCCTATGAACTGTATTAGTAACCCAAATAGATCTAAACCCGTGAGGAATCAATCCTAGTAACACCCTTAACACTATTGCAACCCAATTATGCTACCTTGGTCGGTTAAGAAAGCCAATCTTGCATAAAATACCATGTTGCATGCATGCATCATTATCCCTGTGACATGTTTTGAGCAAGTTGTGATCAGTTCTATGTTTGTGATTCGTTAGATTGTTCGGAGTGCGCTAAGGAGTGCTATTGTGTAGAGTGCTGCTCGGATCTAGGCAAGTTACACCACTTGTTCATAACTTTTGTCCCAGTTTTGGATTCTATGCATATGGTCTTCAAAATTCTGTAGTATGCATGTGTAGGATGTTCTAGTAGAATTTTTCCTTAGTATTATTTTGCAAGTGCGATGATTTTGTAGTATGCCATGAGTAGCTCTATACTTAGGATTTCCCCTCCTAATAGGTTACCCCTATTTTTGCTAAGTATTGCTTGCTATGCTATATATACAAAGTACCGTTGGGGGGTTCGAAAGACAAAGAATTTTTCTAAGTATAAAGGCTCTCTAGAGCAAACTTTTCTTCTCAAATCCACTTCAAAATAAAACTAAGTTTTCTTCTGGGAGGAATGGTTGTCGGGACAACGAGTGAGATTTTGGTGGAGGACGGCCACCCAGGAATCAAAGAAGTCTGCCATGTTTCAGAATTCAGAAGCTTCCAGTGCAACCACAATACATATGGGCTCTGTCTTGGCCTAGTACTTGGTGGGAAACCTCACCTGGATACCAACATTTGGAGGTTCTTGGCACAGTTGGATCCGGAAGGTAGAGGGGCTACTAAGGGAAAGCCTCGCCATGGTCTTGTCTATAAAAGGACTTGATCGTGGATTGTGGGTAAAGTGCACAAACTCTCGAGAGTATTGCAATCTGATCGATCAGCCGTGTTCACGGAAACAGAATAACATTGAGCATCTGAAGGATAGAGCCTCTGAAGGATCTTCCTCTCTCTTTTCTAAACAAAGTTTTGAAAACCCATGGCGTGAGTAATATCGCCAATGGGTGGGAATTTGGGAACTTGGTGTGTAATATCCAAGTGTCGCTTGGTGCGTAATATCCAAGTGTTTGGTTGTTTGGACACTTGGTGCGTAATATCCTTGTGTGCCACTCGACCTTATTTATCTAAGTAAATGTTTACAAAGTAGGAAAATCTTCTCTCCTTCTCTCTACTTAAGAAAACTAGCTTTGAGCAAATGAACTCTACATCCTAAACTAGCCTTGCATGTAGAGATAGTCTTTTCTCTCCTTGGTGTAATTTGCCAATACATTCAAAGTATTGACCCAACTTGTTGGCTGCACGTCTTATGTGCAGAATCCGAAGATTGAAAGGTGCGTAGGGATCACGAGTCTACACTCGACAAGCCTGAGGCGTTGATGGACTCAAGCTGCCTTTATGTTTCCGTTGTTATTTGAGCTAGCATAATGCTAAGCAATTTTGTAATAGATTCATACTCTGGATTCTCCATGTAATAAAGACTTTGTGTTTTACATGATAATTCATCGACTGTGAGTGCTAGCTATTGATCCAGGGACTAGCATGTTAATCACAGGGACTTGGGATCTTACTTGATCCGAGGTCGCTACAAAGTAGAAGGGGGAGAATCTTACCTCTAGGAAGTGGGAGCCGAGCTCACAACTAATCAAGAATAGTAAGGAGGACGCGAGATTGGTGACGACAGGAAGATGGAGTACCCTGAAGGGCATGTTGACCTGCGCTAGCCGCGCTAGCTACAAAAGTAGCATAGGGCACGCACCAGCGCTAGCTCAACGGCGGAAGTCGCTGGAGTTGCACCGGAGCTACAAGTGGCAACGCATCACCAAAACCCTAGTTAGGGTTAGGGTTGCGAGCAACCAATAGAGAATGAGAGAGACGGATTTGATCGGTGATACGTCCAAAACGTATCTACTTTCCCGAACACTTTTGCTATTGTTTCTCCTCTAAACTTGTTTGATTTGGATACAACTAACACGGACTGACGCTGTTTTCAGCAGAATTACCTTGGTGTCTAGTTTTTGTGCAGAAAATCAACTATCAGGAAAAATCCCGGAAAATATGCCACGCGGGTGGGCCTAGCCCGCGCCTGGAGGGGGTGTGGCTGCTCTAGGCACCCCCTCGGGCTCCCTCTTCGCCTATAAGTTGCCTCTTGACCTAAAAACCGAAGGGTTTTCGAAGTTTTTCCAAAAAGAGATCCGTTGCGCCACCACCACCAGAAACCACGATTCGGAACCAGAAACTCCGTTCTGGCACCCTGCCGGGACGGGGAATTTGGAGAGGATCATCGCCATCATCATCACCAACGCCTCTCCATCAACCATCCATGTTTCCCTCATCCATGAGTGATTAATCCCCCGTTGTAGGCTATGGGGATGGTAGGGATTAGATGAGTTCTGTCATGTAATCGAATAAGATTGTTAGGGCATGGTGCCTAGTATCTCTATTAGTGCTATTTGACTTTGTTGCAACTTGTTGTGCTTAATGCTTGTCACTAGGGCCCGAGTGTCATGATCTCAGATCTATACTGCTTATTGAATCATTATGATAGTATTGTTTGTGATCTTATCTGAAAGTTGTGTACATATATCATTGTTGGGATCCAAAGGCCCCGAAGTAACTGAAATTGGGATAACCTGAGAGGATGGCTGTGATGTGAGGATCACATGTGTTCACGGAGTGTTAGTGCTTTGCTCCAGTGCTCTATTAAAAGGAGTGCCTTAATTGCCAGTAGTTCCCTTGAGGCCCCGCTGCAACGGGCTGGCAGGATAAAAGATGTTGTGCGAGTTCTCATTACGAGCATGCATGCCTATATATGGAGCACATGCCTATGATTGTTTAGTACTTGGATGCTTTATCTTATCTATCTGCAATTGCCCTAGGTATTGAAGTTACATGTTTAGACTCGTCCATGCAAAACCCGTCCATCCATCCCTATGCCTACCGCGCTCATATCCTACTGTTTGCTACTACTGTTACTATTGCTCTTGTTCTATTGTTGTTGTTGCTTTGCTATAGCTACTACAAAATTGTTGCTACTGATAAACTTCTGTGAGCAAGAACTATTTCCAGATGCAGCTGAATTGACAACTCAGTTGTTAAGGCTTGCAAGTATTGTTTGTCTCCCCTTGTGTCAAATCAATAAATTGGGTAATACTACCCTCGAAGACTGTTGCGATCCCCTATACTTGTGGGTCATCAAGACTATTTTCTGGCGCTGTTGCCGGGGAGCATAACTTTATTTGTAAGTTCACTTGGATCTATTATTGTTCACTGCTACTCCTTTCATCATGGGGAAGTATCGTGATGGAAAGTTTCCTATTTTACCATCCACTACAAGAAGAGGTACAATCCTAAACACCTCTGCTGCTCTTGATTCACCGTCTGTTATAAGTAAGCTTGTTACACCACCACCACATACACATGCTACACATACTGCTACTACTGCTGAATCTGAAACTGCTTCTGATACTCATGATGTTAATTCTACCGTGCTTGATGCGAGTGGTTCATTAGGTCCTTTTATAGATGCTACTATGGATAGTCTAGGAAATACTGAAACTCCTAGTGAAGACACTGTTACACCTGTTAGCTCACCTGAGTCTAGAGAGAGATATGATATTCATGATGGTTACATTGAGTTGACTGATGAATTTATTGAAGAGTGCCAAAACACACATGGTGCTAGTGCTATTAGAAGTCTCCTTGAGAGGAGTACCATTATTCCTAAACTGTCCTCTGATCCTAAGTTTGCCACCTCTCCCATAGATATTAAAGATGAAGATTATGATTTCTCTCTTGATTTATCCTATTTAGACATTGTTGAGAAAGAACCTTTTTGTGGGACTAAGAGTGAGAGTGCTGTGGCACATATGAATGAGATTTCTACTATGAGTGCTTTATTCTCTGATGATTTTAAGATGCGCAAGTACTTTGTTACTAAGATCTTCAGGGGAAGGTAAAGCTTGGTTTAATAGATTACCTCCTGGATCCATTGATAGCCCTGATTGTTTGATTGCTTCTTTCTTCCAGAAATATTTTCCCCCACTGCTAGACATGCTGCTTTGCAGAGACTTTTTTATTTTAAACAGGGAGAAGAAGAGAAATTGCCTGAGTCATGGACAAGGTTCTGTGCCTTGATTCATGCACATCCTGGATGTTCATTGCCTAAAAATGATCTTCTTGATATTTATTATAATGGACTAACTGATGATTCTAGGACATACCTAGATAGTTTTGCGGATTGTGTTTTCAGGAAAAGAACTCCTATAGTTGATGAAGAATTAATGTCTAAAATAAGCAAGAATTATGATGATTGAACTTCAACTAAGCTAAATACACCTGAGCCTATTACTCCTAAACTAGTTGTGCCTGATCCAGTTCCAACACCAACACCAAAGAAGAGGGAGTAATAGCACTAAATGATGAAGTGGTGAAGGAAGCTAAGAAATTTCTTAAGGAGAAAGGTATTAGAGCTGAAGATGTGAAGAATCTACCTTCTATAGAAGAATTATGCAAGCCAATTCCCCACTCATATACTATTGAGGTACACTCTCTCCACTTTGATGAAGGTGATATTCCCTATGGTAAGCCTCCTGATCAATGCTTAGATGAACTTGACACATTTATTGTTAAACAAGGTAATTTTAATAAACAAGTTCAGAATCATTTATTAGAAAATTCTATAGCTATAAATGAGTTGAAAGATATTGTGGAAAGAACTGCTAATGATATTAAAATGCTTTGTAAACACTTTCAAATGGTTCAAACTCAAATTGATCAACTTGCTAAGGTACAAAAAGATATGCTAGTTAATGCCTCAGGAGATAAACATGCTTATGGAATTAGAACTAGGAGTGGTATAGCTACTCAAGATCCTTTATATCATAAAGGACACCCTAAAATAATTGAGCAGGATTCTCAACAAGGTGAAAGTAGTGGTAGTCCTCGTAAGAGAAAGAAAAATAAACATAAAATAGTTGAGGAACCACTTGAACCTGCTATAGATCCTAATAGTATATCTATCTCTGATGTTGAAACTGAAAGTGTTAATGATAAAAATGATGCTCCTGACAAGGAGGAAGTTGAGAAAGAACCTGAGAAGCACACTAATAACACTAGGTACACTAAGGAAGATTTTATTGCTAAAAACATGGTAGTGAGAGAGAACCTTGGGTGCAGAAACCTATGCCTTTTCCAAATAAGAAACACAAGTCAAAGGAGGAAGAACACTACAACAAGTTTTGTGAGTGGATGAAACCTTTATTTTTGCAAATTCCTTTGACTGATGCTATTAAGTTGCCTCCTTATTCAAAGTATATGAAGGATATTGTCTCTAATAAAAGGAAGATTCCTAATGAGGAAATTTCTACTTTGCTTGCTAATTATTCCTTCAATGGTAAGGTTCCAAAGAAACTTGGTGACCCATATACCGACTATTCCTTGATCTATTAAGAATAATTATGTTAGAACTGCTTTGTGTGATTTGGGAGCTGGAGTTAGTGTTATGCCTTTTTCTCTCTAAAAGTTACTCCAGCTAGAAAAGTTGATACCAACTGATATATCTTTGCAAATGGCTGATAAGTCAACTACTATTCCTATTGGTATATATGAGGATGTTCCTGTTCAAGTGGCTCATAATTGCTTGGTTCTAACTGATTTTGGTGTGATTGAGATGCCTGAAGATGATAATATGTCCATTATTCTTGGGAGACCTTTTCTTAACACTACAGGTGCTGTCATCAATTGTAATCAAGGAAAAGTAACTTTTAATATGAATGACAAAGAGCATACTGTCTATTTCCCCAAGAAGATTGATAAGAGCTATTGCCTGAATTCCATTGAAAATATTGAGAGCATAAAAGTTGGAGAAATATATTGTCCCATTCCATAATAAAGTTTTGAAATTATTATAATTGGGACTATTGCTATCAAGTTTGAGGTAACATAATCACTTTGTGGAATGCAAAGTTTTGTTTCATATAATATTGTTTTGGTAACAAGACTTGATTAACCTTGTTAACAAAGGGATTTTAATGAACAAAACAGTGTTTTCACAGTGGTTATACTTGCTCACTTTTACTTTTCTCTTTCCTAGTCTTTGCTCTTTCTCTTGTTAGCTTTGGTTTTGCTAATGTTTGCTTGTTAGAGTGTCTTGGAACTTCTGTAGTTTTGGTTCTTGTTTGCTTTTGCTTCTTCTAAAAAAATCTTTTCTGCAAGAAAATCAATTTTCATACCCTGAAAGTTGGCCAAAAATTAAGTTTCCCGAAAAATCCCAGAAAATTCATATTAAATTTTTCCTTGAAAAAAGAGGCAGATGGACACCTAGAGTGGCCCAGGGGGACCCACCAGGCCAGCACACCCCTGGTGGCGCGGCCAACCCCCAGGGCACGCCTGGCCTGGGTGGGACCCACCTGAGGCCCTCCAAGTTGTCTCCTCCCAGCCCCTTCTTTCTCTCTCCTAAAAAACACCGAAAAATTTCTCAAGCTCGAGTTCATGCTGTTCTTGATCCCGATTTTTGATCTCCTCGCTCAGCCCATCTTTGCTGCTGATTTTTGGAGGGATTGCTCCTTGGTATGTGCCTCCTCCGCTTGTCCAATTAGATTTGTGATTGGTAGATTGTATCTTGAGTATTTTGCTGTTATAGGTGTCAGGTTGTGTGAGCTTGCATGCTTGTTCTATGCTTGGAGATTTCATTTTGATGCATGTTTAGCCCTCTAGCAAGTTCCTATAGTAGTTCCTCATCATTTATCAACTTGGAAATCACTTGGTTTGATGTTTGTCTAAAAATTTCAGAAAAAGGGTCATGGACAACCACACCTTTGGTGAATTATTTGAGAGTGATGCACCTAGGAGGACAAGGCCTTCAAGATCATCCTCCCGAGTTAGGCCCTCATACAATGAAAATATCATTACACCACGATTTGGCGACGAGGGAGATGAGGGGGATGCGCACCCTTCTACCTTTCCTTGTCCTACCTTTCTGCGGTGTGCAGGGATTCTCAATGATTTCCTAACCTTGGTTCAGAGGGTTGGTTTAACGTGTTATATGCAGGATGAGAGTGTGCAGTATGCTACGCTCACTAAAATTTTTGTGTAGAGTTTCTCTTTTTCTAACAGCCCTTTCAAGCCAGATGTGTCTTTCAAAATCTATAACAGGCCTTTCTCCATGACATTGAAGAAATTTTATGAAATCTTGGGTATTAGCATGGCTGGGACGGTGAAGAAGATTCTAGCTCAGCCCGCTGATTTGTTGGAGCTCTACCGCGAGATAACTAATGATGATGACCGCAGAGCCCAGAGGGGAAAGATAAGAAATATTCAACTCCCAGCTATCAGGTATTTTGTTTATTATCTTGCCACTAGTGTTCTTGGTAGGGAGAAAACTAGCAATATTTCCAACTATCTTTTGGCCTTCCTAGATGCTGCACTCAACAATGAAACCAGGTACAATCTTGGTTCTCTCATTGCTCGTCACTTAGCTGCTAAGGGACCCATTTATGGGGGAATTATTGCTGCACGTGTTGTTGCTTCATTAGACCTTGCTGTTGATCCAAATGATACAATTTTGGCTCCTTAGAGGCTTGATCTTGCTGCCATGAAAGCGCATCACTTTGTCACTGCTGGCTTTACCCTTGAGAGTCTGGTTTATAGAATGTTGTTTACTGACGAGGAAGAGAGAGAGATTCCTCTGCCCAAAACCACTTTGTTCTGTATTTCCTAGGGACCTTGGTCATGCTCCAAGGAGGAGATGGACGAGCAGCTACGCATTCGTGGTTTCCACGGACACTATCAGGGGGACGCGCCCTCATACGACCCCTCTGTGCACTACACAGGAGAGTCCTCGAGCTCGTACCAGGACGAAGGGGCCTCCTCGTTGTACTACAGAGGTGCACCTTCTTGGTCAACATGGAGTTGAGCCCCACTTAGGCCAAAAGCGTAAGCTTGGGGGGAGGTATACCGACATCACACTCATCTATATATCATGTTTTGTCGGTTCTTTGTATATCCATGTTTCGTTTTCTTTTTGGTTTTTGTTTTTACTTTCCCAAAACACAAAAATACCAAAAATATTTTCGTTGTTTCTCTTAGTTTGTTTCTTTGCTTTTTAGCTTTGGTTTGCCTTAAAGAAAAATCCAAAAAGATTTTGCTTTGTTTGTTTTTGCTTCGTGTGCCTGGTTTGAAAATTGAAAACTCCAAAAATATTTGTTGTTCTTTGGTTTTGTGAAGTTCTTTGCAGGGTTCAGCAGTCCTCAGTGGAGTTTGGTTTCATGTTATTATTCAAGTCACACAAGTGAAGGGCAATAATAAAGATTAAGACAACTTGAGGTGTGGTAAGAGGCTGGTAACGAACTCTATTTGTTTTCATTTTTGTACATATACTCATCATGGTGAGTATGCTTAGTCTGTTCATGTAAGGTGTATGTTATTTATGGATGCTTAGTAGTTCTTGCTCTCTTATGATTAGCTCCAGCTTGCTAATAGTTTATAGCGTGTCATATGAATGTTTGCTTGCATTGTTCTATTCATAAGTTGGTATGATATTGTGGTATCCTCCTCTGAATGTTTCATGTCAATCGACTTGGCACATGCTCACACATGCATATAACTGAACAATAGTCACTAAGCCTCGATGATTTATTTTGCCTCGGAGATCTTGTATCACTTTCATGCCATAATTAGTCCTATTTTGTTGCAAGCATGATTATGACAGTTATTGCTCTCTCGTTTGTCGCTCCCTCTCTATCGCTAGCCTTCACTTGCACTGAGTATGAGCTCTACTTGTGCATCCAACTCCCCAAAACCAATATTGCCAACAGTGTCCATCATACCTAACTACTAGCATCATTTGCTATTCAGTGCATATTCATTATGCCTTGTTTTCTTCCAAATAAAATTTTTGACTGTTTTGAGAAAGTTAGTTAGTAAATATCTCATGAACTTGATGGCACACTTTATTTCTTGCACTTAATAAACCTGAACCATTGTGACTGTCCATGAAAGTTATATGCTTGCAAATTATAGGTAGGGAGTTAGCAGAACCGTGCTGTCATGGGGAACGCTTTCAACACTTATGGATACATATCTAGTTGATATCATGCTCTTTTGTTTGCGGATGTCGTCGGTGTGAAATAAAAGGGGAGCTTGTGAGTTCATGGAGTTATATATATGTGTTAGAGAAACGCCTGGGTCGCTAGTGATACGTCCAATTTGCATCACCATTCTATATCATAATTTGCCTCTATTCTTTGATATGTTTCATATTAAGAGGTGTTACTTATGTCTTTTCATCTCTTTTTGCATGTTGGATGATTCTTGGAGGATGAACTGCCGGAGTCAGGATTCTGATGGAAAAAGAGGTGTTTTGATGCAATTTCACGGATATCATAAAAATAACAGAAAAATTACGGAAAATCATATTTCCCAAGAGAAGAAGGAAGCCAGAAGGGGAGGCGGAGATGGGCCATAGGGGGCCCACACACCCCAGGTGCGAGCCACCCCTAGGTCGCGCCTACAGGGGGTGTGGCCCACCTGGCCCACCTCTGGCTCCGCCCTCTCGCCTATATCTTCTCCTCAAAACCCTAAGACATGGGGAGCAACCACAGAAAGATTTCGCCGCCTCTGCGGGGCGGAAAACACCGAGAGAAAGAGCTCTCCGGCAGACAAATTTCTGCTGGGGAAATTCCTTCCTGGAGAGGGGATATCGTCGCCATCAACACCGTCATCAAGCTAGACTTCATCGGGATCATCATCATCATCCACACCATCATCTCCACCAACACCATCATCACCACTCCATCCCGCTGTAACAATTGTGTTGAATACTTGCATAGTTCTTAGGGGAAACTTTCCCGGTGTTGATTACTATTGTAGTTGATGCTTGTGAGTGGAACCATTGGATTATTGTTTATGTTCAGATTGTTATCCATCACCATATCATCTTTTATCTTGATCCGTATGATGTCTTGTGAGTAGTTCGTTTAGTTCTTGAGGACATGGGAGAAGTCATGTTGTTAGTAGTGGATTTGTGTTGAGATATTATTCAATGGTTTAGTATTTAATTTGTGGTGCTATTCTTCTAGTGGTGTCATGTGAACGTCGACTTCATGATACTTCACCATTTATGGGCCTAGGGGAATGCATTGTGTACTTGGCTACTAATTGTGGGGTTGCCAGAGTGACAGAAACCTGAACCCCCTTTAGGACACCATTGCATAAGGGAGTGTAGGATCTCAGAGTTTAAGGTTGTGGTTAGGTTTATATCTTAATTGCTTTCCTGTAGTTGCGGATGCTTGCAGGGGGTTTAATCACAAGTATGTATTAGTCCAAGTAAGGTCGATACATTAGCACAGTTTCACCCACACAACACTTACAACACCAAAGAAGACTACTTAGCTATATGAAGCAAAATCACTTGACAGAATTCCAATGTGTCCTCGAGTATTTCCTACATACCTTATAAGTATTTCCACCAGCTTGTCCTTTGCTAAGAAAGGATTGGGCCACTTGCTGCAATTGTTCGTTGTCTTTATTAATTGCACTTTATTTCTTTGCGTTATCAGAAAACCCCTAAAAATCCGTTTACTAAGTATTTACAGAGATTTCCTGCTCCTTACCACTAGTCAACACCTTCTGCTCCTCGTTGGGATCGACACTCCTATTTATCGAAAGTACTATGATACACCCCCTATACTTGTGGGTCATCAAGACTATTTTCTGGCACCGTTGCCAGGGAGTGAAGCGCTATTGAAGAGTGGAACCGGTAAAGGGAACTTCTACTGTGAGTATTGCTTTTTTATTTCTTTTTGTTACTTTGTTTCCAATATGGATAACCCACTTGGTTTTCTGTTTGGGAAAACTACTACCACTGTTAGGGTAGTAGATGAACCACCACCTGTTGAGATAGATCCTTTTAAGATACCTACAAGTATTGTTGATCGTGTTATGGATAATTATTATTTAGGGGATGGAACTGTCCACCCTGGTGATCATTTGCTTTTTATCCATGAATTATGCGGGTTGTTTAAGTGTGCAGGTATCACAACTGAACAGGTGAAAAAGAAGTTACTCTCTATATCCTTGAAAGGGATAGCTGAGGAATGGTATAAGCTGCTGAAGAATGGGCAATCCATGGAATGGGAGGAAATAGTACCTCTCTTTTATTCTAAATTTTATTCCCAGTGAAATCCATAAGGATAGGAATCTGATATATAACTTTTGGCCTCGTCATGGAGAGAGTAAAGCTCAAGCTTGGGGGAGATTGAAGTTACTAATGCTTAAATGTCCTATTCATGAACTCCCTAACAATATTATTATCAATAACTTTTATGCTAGGCTTTCTCTTCATGATAAAGATTTACTAGATGCTTCATGTGCTAGATCATTCACACGTATGAAGGAATAAGCTAAATGAGATCTCCTAGACCGTATTCAAGAGAACACTGAAGCTTGGGAGAATGACAAAGGGAGAAAGTCAGGTATAAACTCAAATTATGATTATGAATGCATAAAATCTTTTATGGGAACTGATGACTTCCGTGATATTAGTAATGAGTATGGTATTGACTCCCAAAGTATTGCCAATTGTTTTAAGGCTTTTTCCTCTTACATAGAAATTCCTAAAAAGAAGTGGAACAAGTACCATGCTCCTTATAAAGATGTTGTTAGTCATGTTCCTGTTAGAAGCACTGAAGTTTGTACTATTAATCATATTTTTCTAAACCTTATGTTGAGAAAATACCTTTCCCAGCTAAGGTAAAGGAGTATTCTATGATGATTAGTGCGAATAACAAAGGTACAAAGAAAACTATGGAACTTGATGAGCAAATTAATATTAAACCTGTGGTAGCTATTGTGAAAAATCTTGTCACTAGAAATATAGAGGATGAGCACATTGTCTTCTATGAAGACACTTCTAATATTATTTCTCATCCTAGTAAAGCTAAAAAGCTAATGTCCCTGTGCTTTTTGTTAGAATTGGTGATCATTGCTATTATGGTTTATGTGATATTGGTGCTAGTTCTAGTGTTATTCCTTATGAGCTTTACAGGGAAATTATGCATGAAATTGGTCCTTGTGAGCTTGAGGAAATTGATGTGGTTATTCACCTTGCTAATAAGGAAACCATTTGCCCTATTAGTATTGTAAGAGATGTGGAGGTCCTCTATGGTAAGATTAAGTATCCTGCTGATTTTCTAGTGCTTAATTCAGCAGCTAGCAAGACTTGTCCTATCATTTTTGGTAGACCTTTATTGAACACTTGTGGAGCTATTATAGATTGTAGGAAGGAAAAAGTTTTAACTAAGTTTGATGGAGATTGTTATGAGTTTAAATTTTCCAAATTAGTTAAAGCTCCTTGTGAATATAGCTTGCCTAATAAAGATTTCAGGATGGAACAACTTGCTTTTATTGATCCGGTTTATGACCTTGGACCTCTTTTTGATGACTGTAAGTATGCATATTCTGATGATAAAGTTGTTTCCTGTGACAATTATATTGTCAAATTTATTCAAGGTGCTACTGAAAGTTATTATGAGAGAGGGAAACATGGTTTTATGCATCTCAATAATGTTAAGTTTCCCAGTTTTATGTTGAAAGCTTTGAAGTTACATTTGTTTTGTCTTCATATGCTAGTGGATTTTTGTTTCGACAATTTGTTTTCTTATGATACTCCTTTGCATAGGAAGTGGGTTAGACTCAAATGTGTTGGTTATTTGTTTCTTGATGCTCTCTTTCACTTCAGATATTTATCTCCTATGTTAGCATACTATCATGCCTAACTTAAAGGCAATAAGGAAAAGTACTTCTTGGGAGATAACCCAATAGTTTTGTTGAGTCTTGGAAGTTATTACCTCAGTAATAACCGCTCCTTATCCTTTTTTTGTTTTGGTTTTTGTGTCAAGATCAACTATTTTTGAGAAGTGGGGAGTTGTGAAAAGTGGCTGTCCTGGGACAGATTTTTGTGCTGCATTGTAAAAATTCGTGAAGGAGCTCAGTGCTTTGAATGGAGCTGTATTTTTCTGTGCTTGTTCTCCAAGTTGTTACCCAACTTTCGTTAGTTTTGCACTTTTTATTTGAGCAACAGAAGGTTTTCGAAAAAATCAATCTTTACCTTCTGGTCTGTTTTGACAGATTTCTTCCATCATTTGCATTTGTCTCTTATATTGATTCCCTTCCAGATTCTTTTTGGTTTTTGGAAAGGAGTTGCTACAGTAGCTTTTGTTTTGATGGATTTCAGTTGAAGTGTGAACCTAAACGTTTATTGTTTTTGCTTACACTAATGTTGCCATTGAGGTTTGTGTAATGCCTTGTGAGAAAAAGGAATTTCCAGGAGAAGGAGAAAAGGAATCTGCAGAATTCGTCTTTGAATAGGTAAAAGAGGTGAAAATATAAGGTTCGTGAAAACCCTATCTTTTTATATTTTTGATGTTTTTATTACATATGGAAGGTTACGAAACGAAACAAAGGAGGAAACGGAGGCCAGGGTGGCCACACCCACCCTAGGCGCGGGCCCCAGCTGGCCACACCTGGAGGGGAGTGAGCCCCCTGAGCTCTGTCTCCGCCTCGTTTTTGCACTAGTACCTTCCTTATGCATTGAAACTTTGTAATATATAACCCCCCGGATCCCCTGAGGTTCGTGTATCGTGTTCTCATCGTGTTTTCATTTCGATCTGTTTCTGTCAGGAAATCTTCTCAAAGTTTAGAGCGACATGGTCTCCGCCAACGACAAAGGCAAGAAGCCCGAGGAAGATGATCCTCAAAACCCCAAGGAGGAGGAGATTTTGGTAGGGGATGAAGAAGACATGGAGGAGGACGAGCATCCGGACACCCGCGCTACCATCGCAAGCATTGTAGTGGTGGCAAAACCTACCAATCTTAGGAGGACAGCGCGCATGTCTACAGAAGGGAAAACTCCGCGTCATATGCTCGCTCCACGGTCACCTCCTCCACGTACCAAGAATCCCTTCCATACTCTTATACATGAGCAATAATATCAACATGTGCCCAAAGGGAACTTGCCCCCAGTTTGGGATCTGCCTCGCTCTAACCATGCAGGGAAGGAACACACTAAGAAGGAAGAGTGGGGAAAGAATAGCAAGGATTGGGACTCTCGGTCCGATATGATCATGAACCGCATCCAGCAAAATTCGGAGTTGATTCATACTCTAACCTTCGAGATTGAGGATTTGAGGAAACTGATTGAGGAACTTATCAAGAGAATACCACCACCACCAAAGGAGTAATTCGTCATCAGGTTTGGCATCCCCTTGGCTTGTTACAAGCTTGGGGGAGTGCCGCTGTATCACATCATTATCTTTTATCGTTTACATGTTTAGTAGATTCATATCTTTGGTAGAGAAGTTATCTTATAGGTTGGTTTGCATTGTGGAAGTATCTCTCCTTTAGTTGATTATCTATGTATCCCTTGGTGTGAGTGCCTTTATGGAATATTAATGAGAATTTTCATCTTTTACTTTTTGCACTTCTTATTTTAGTTTGCAATCTCTATTATATGATTAATCTTGTTGATCAGTATTGACATCGCTTTGGGAACATCAAGTAGATCTAAATTGGTTTTGGCAAACCGAGCTCTGGTCAGTAGCAACACTTTTTGAGGTTTGAAAGGAAAAGAGAAAAAGCTTACGGGTAATTTTGTATCATTTATTTTCTTTCTTGATTGGCTCATAAGCTTAGTATTCTTTATTTAAGATCTTTTGTGTCTTCAAGGAAGATTGCATGTTTGGATTTATCACTTGTAGGTTTGCTTGTTTCCTTCAACTCTTTAGCTTGCTACCCAGCCTTGCTAGCCAAAAACCTGTTTTGAGAAGGCATACTACTCATGCATCCAACCCCTTTGAACCAAACCTGTGCCATTTGTGTCCACCATATCTACCTATTAGCATTATTGTTGTTCCAAGCAAATTCTCAAACTTCGTCTATCTTTCGAATTAAAAATTATATTGTTATGTGAAAACTAGTTAGTAAAGCTCTCACAAACTTGATGGTACACCTTATTTTATTGACCCTAATAAACTTGAACCATTGTGTCATCGAAGTTGTATATGCTTGCATCTATACATTGGTATTAGCAGAATTGTGTTGTCACGGGGAACACTTTCAACACTTATGGATACATATCCAGTTGATATCATGCTCTTTTGTTTGCGGATGTCGCCGATGTGAAATAAAAGGGGAGCTTGTAAGTCCATGGAGTTATGTATGTGCGTTAGAGAAACGCCTAGGCTGCTAGCCTAATCCATGCCTAATCATGGTGGAAACTTGCAGCATAACCACAGTGAGCAATCTGTAAAGCATCCTCAATAAAAACCTATGCAAATAGCAAATAAAAAGATCGCTGAGATGCTCACTGTCTGCTTGCCTTGTCATTTTGATTATGGGATAGCTCATGTATCATGTGCAAGGGGTACCCCATTGGCGGTTCTTTATGATACACATGTACTTACAATGACAAGAACTTACCGGTAAGTAAAGTTGAGTAGCATGAGGAGCGGCCCTCGTACTCAAGGGACATGAGATTGCCAACTTATATTTCATAAAGCATATACTCCATCTTTGTTCACTTTAACCTTAATCACCTCCAGATGCTTATGATAGGGGCAATAAGGGCTCAAAGCTAGTAAGTACCATAATCTTTTGGAAGCTCTTTATGAACTTGAAATCCCTGCTTCCCTCTATGAAGGGCCTTTCTTCTATTTCTAAGTTGAGTCAGTAAATCTACTTCCTCTCTATCTCCAGCAAGCATTTGAGTTGTTGTGTTTCAAGCATTCATATGATGATTTATTCAATCATGTTATTTATCTTCCTTGTTTGCACAAGACTCTTATCTATTGAGTATTACTTTGAAAGCCTTCATTGTGAAAAACCTTTTATGTTTGAGCAAAGAGTACTCTTGTTGTGAAAACTTCTATAATTTTTTTTTGTGAAACTATTTGCCAGCTGTTCTCTGACCAAGAACAAAAGTTTGTCAATTCCAATTATGATTTATCTTTATGCATCTCTATTATGACTCCTATACTTGTTGCAAGCTAATTTATATAATGGTGAGTTGCTTTCTTCTATGAGTTATGTAATGGTAAGTGTGATGCTTCTTGTCCGTATTCTTTTATCGACACTTCACTCCATAAACCTGTGGACATGTTTACTGAGCTTAGTTTTTGCTTGGGGACAAGCGAAGGTCTAAGCTTGGGGGAGTTGATACGTCCAATTTGCATCACCATTCTATATCATAATTTGCATCTATTCTTTGATATATTTCATATTAAGAGGTGTTACTTATGTCTTTTCATCTGTTTTTCCATGTTGGATGATATTTGGAGGATGAACTGCCGAAGTCAGGATTCTGATGGAAAAGGAGGTGTTTCGATGCAATTTCGCAAAGATCAGAAAAATACCAGAAAAATTATGGAGAACCATATTTTCCCACAAGACGAAGGAAGCCAGAAGGAAAGGCGGAGATGGGCCACAGGGGGCCCACACCCCCTAGGCACGGGCCACCCCTAGGACGCACCTATAGGGGGTGTGTCCCACCTGTGCCACCTCTGGCTCCTCCCTCTCGCCTATATCTTCTCCTCGAAACCCTAAGACACGGGAGCGATCACAGAAATATTTCGCCGCCTCTACGGGGCAGAAAACACCTAGAGAGAAAGAGCTCTCCGGTAGACAGATTTCTGCCGGGGAAATTCCTTCCCTGAGAGGGGAGATCGTCGCCATCAACACCGTCATCAAGCTAGACTTCATCGGGATCATCATCATCATCCACACCATAATATCCACCAGCACCATCATCACCACTCCATCCCGCTGTAACAATTGTGTTGAATACTTGCATAGTTCTTAGGGGAAACTTTCTTGGTGTTGATTACTATTGTAGTTGATGCTTGTGAGTGGAACCATTGGATTATTGTTTATGTTCAGATTGTTATCCATCACCATATCATCTTTGATCTTGATCCATATGATGTCTTATGAGTAGTTCGTTTAGTTCTTGAGGACATGGGAGAAGTCATGTTGTTAGTAGTGGATTTGTGTTGAGATATTATTCAATGGTTTAGTATTTAAGTTGTGGTGTTATTCTTCTAGTGGTGTCATGTGAACGTTGACTACATGATACTTCACCATTTATGGGCCTAGGGGAATGTATTGTGTACTTGGCTACTAATTGTGGGGTTGCCGGAGTGACAGAAACCTAAACCCCCGTTAGGACACCATTGCATAAGGGAGTGTAGGATCTCAGAGTTTAAGGCTATGGTTAGGTTTATATCTTAATTGCTTTCCTGTAGTTGCGGATGCTTGCAGGGGGTTTAATCACAAGTATGTATTAGTCCAAGTAAGGTCGGTACATTAGCACAGGTTCACCCACACAACACTTACAACACCAAAGAAGACTACTCAGCTATATGAAGCGAAAGCACTTGACAGAATTCCCATGTGTCCTCGAGAACGTTTGGTCCTTATAAGTATTTCTACCGGCTTGTCCTTTGCTAATAAAGGATTGGGACACTTGCTGCAATTGTTCGTTGTCTTTATTGCTTGCACTTTATTTCTTTGCTTTATCAGAAAACCCCTAAAAATCCGTTTGCTAAGTATTTACAGAGATTTCCTGCTCCTTACCACTAGTCAACACCTTCTGCTCCTTGTTGGGATCGACACTCCTATTTATCGAAAGTACTAAGATACACCCCCTATACTTGTGGGTCATCATCTAGCCTAAGCCATGCCTAATCATGGTGGAAACTTGCAGCATAACCATAATGAGAAATCTATGAAGCATCCTCAATAAAAACCTATGCAAATAGCAAATAAAAAGATCGCTGAGATGCTCATTGTCTGCTTGCCTTGTCATTTTGATTATGGGATTGCTCATGTATCATGTGCAAGGGGTACCCCGTTGGTGGTTCTCTATGATATGCATGTATTTACGATGACAAGAACTTACAGGTAACTAAAGTTGAGTAGCATGAGGAGCGACCCTCGTACTCAAGGGACATGAGATTTCCAGTTTATGGTCTGTCAAGCATATAACTCATATTGGACCTCACTTTCACCTTAACCATTTAAAGATGCATATGATAGGGCAATGAGAGATCAAAGCTAACAAGTACCTTACTTTCAGCATTTGGAAGCCTTTCAAACTTTTCAAAACATTTTCACTTCCTTGTTGAGTCACCACTTATTCTATGAGCACCTTCTTGAGAGCATAGTTGTCATTCTTAGTGTAATGTGCTTGTCTCAAAACTTGGTTAATTATGTGATGACTTTGATGCTTCTATCTCTGATATCTTTACTTCTAGTCTTCACTTGAACTTTAGAGGTGCCTTGGCATTCTTGTTTTGCTCCACCATCAAAGGCAAGTGAGATACCACTCTATCATACCTTATTATGTGCATTGCAATGTTGCTTATGTTTATGTTTCGTGCTACTTATTATTATTGAGTTGGAACCTCTTCATAGCTTGCAATTACTATCGAGTAGACTTAGTTGCATACTCATTATGAATTTTCTAAGTATCTACTCCCGTGCTAAGAATATATACATCATATGAAGCAAATGTGTTCGTGAAAGTTCTTTTATCGCACTCAGTTTTCAACTGAATTGCTTGAGGACAAGCAATAAGCTAAGCTTGGGGGAGTTGATACGTCCAAAACGTATCTACTTTCCCGAACACTTTTTCTATTGTTTCTCCTCTAAACTTGTGTGATTTGGATACAACTAACACAGACTGACGCTGTTTTCAGCAGAATTACCTTAGTGTCTAGTTTTTGTGCAGAAAATCAACTATCAGGAAAAATACCGGAAAATATGCCCAAAATCCTATTTCACTAGAAGATCCACGAAGACAGAATACGAGACGGAGTGGAGCCCTGGGGGGCCCACACCCCCTGCCGCGCGAGTGGTCCCAGCCCGCGCCTGGAGGGGGTGTGGCTGCCCCAGGCACCCCCTTGGGCTCCCTCTTCGCCTATAAGTTGCCTCTTGACCTAAAAAACGAGGGGGGTTTAATGTTTTTCCAGAAAGAGTTCCGCTGCGCCACCACCACTAGAAACCGTGATTCAGAACAGAAACTCCGTTCTGGCACCCTGCCGAGACGGGGAATTTGGAGAGGATCATCGCCATCATCATCACCAACACCTCTCCATCAACCATCCATGTTTCCCTCATCCATGAGTGAGTAATCCCCCGCTGTAGGCTATGGGGAAGGTAGGTATTGGATGAGTTCTGTCATGTAATCGAATAAGATTGTTAGGGCATGGTGCCTAGTATCCCTATTAGTGCTATTTGAATTTGTTGTAACTTGTTGTGCTTAATGCTTGTCACTAGGGCCCGGGTGTCATGATCTCAGATCTGAACTGCTTATTGAATCATTATGATAGTATTGTTTGTGATCTTATCTGCAAGTTGTGTACACATATCATTGTTCGGATCCAAAGGCCCCGAAGTGACAGAAATTGGGATAACCTGAGAGGATGGCTGTGATGTGAGGATCACATGTGTTCACGGAGTGTTAATGCTTTGCTCCGGTGCTCTATTAAAAGGAGTGCATTAATTGTCAGTAGTTCCCTTGAGGCCCCGCTGCAACGGGCTGGCAGGACAATAGATGTTGTGCAAGTTCTCATTGCGAGCACGCATGACTATATATGGAGCACATGTCTATGATTGTTTAGTACTTGGATTCTTTATATTATTTATCAGCAATTGCCCTAGGTATTGAAGTTACATGTTTAGACTCGTCCATGCAACGCCCGTCCATCCATACCTATACCTACCGCGCTCATATCCTACTGTTTGCTACTACTGTTACTATTGCTCTTGTTCTACTACTGCTGTTGCTTTGCTATTGCTACTACAAAATTGTTGCTACTGATAAACTTCTGTGAGCAAGAACTATTTTCAGGTGCAGCTGAATTGACAACTCAGTTGTTAAGGCTTGCAAGTATTCTTTGTCTCCCCTTGTGTCGAATCAATAAATTGGGTAATACTACCCTCGAAGACTTTTGCGAACCTCTATACTTGTGGGTCATCAATCGGTAGAATGGTAGACGGAGCGAGGGGAATATTTGAGATGAAGCGCGAGACGGAGTGGGCCAGAGTTAGCCAGGGGGGCCAGGCAAAGCAGTGGCGACACGTAGACGCCAACGTAGGAGCGTGAAGGGGTGTGAGTGAACGTGCACACGAGAGAGAGAGAGAGAGAGAGAGAGAGAGAGAGAGAGAGAGAGAGAGAGAAGGGTGGGACGAGTTGGGTATACCTAGTCGGGTCCAGTCACTTAAGTGACTAGGATGACTGGTGGGCCCAAGGGAAATTTAGTCTTTTCACATTTAGGAAAAAAGCCATTAACCAATTTAGTCTTGCCCAAGGACATGTTACTCCCTATCCTGGGAAAGGATTGCGAACACAACGGGAAAGGGACTTTATGTAGTCATGTACAACTCGTCAAGACTGACGTACGTTTTCTAAGAAATCGATTTTGAAAACAACTCATAAGCCTAGGATTCGTATCCACTGCTGTAGACAGTGCATCAAACAACCACCTTAAAACTTGCTGAGTATGCTTGTACTCAACCGTACCTTCTTAAAACCCTTGCTTAGGTACATCAAAGACAGAAGACTCATCCGCTATAGAAGAATCAACAGAGGGAGATGTTTTCTATGAGTAACATGATCTCTGGCATTGAAGGTGTAAATTAAGAAATAGAATTTCGAATAGGATTGGAAGGCATAAACTAGAGGAGTAGGATTGCACATGTAGGATATTCAGGTTGAGAAATATAGATCCATACCCAATAAAGTTGTAGGTCTCAATGGTACTTAGCTTAGTAGTACCATTATCACTCAAGCTAGTGCTCTTAAATTTTTCCGCGTTTGTGAATCCTCATTGCACCAAGGAGGATGTTGAAGTTTGTGTTTCTCTTTTGTTGTGAACAAGGAATAAATAAAAAGTTGGACCTGCAATGGTTTTGTTGTACCAATCTGAGGGGTCTAATATTTGCGGAAGAGTACTCCCGTAAGTGATGGGGATATGTCGAGTGGGGTATACCCATCAGGACGTTTCCTACTGGCTCAAGCTGCCAGCAAGTGGGCCTGCAGGACGGCGACTGGATCAAGGCTTAACAAGGAACAAGACGACTGGAGGCTGGAGGCCCAGAAGCGTAGCTAGGCCCAGTCAGATTAGGTAAACTATCCTCCGAATCCTTAACTAATTCGGTTGTAGATCTGTAAACCCTAGCGAGGTGAGACTATATAAACCTCCCTAGGGTACACATAGAGGACATGTTCCATCATACACCCCTTGCGACTCGCCGCCTAGTCGTCGAGCTTGCCCTCTGTACTCTCTCATTAATACAATCAAGCAGGAGTAGGTCTTTACCCTCCCGGGGTCCGAACCTGGGTAAAACCTTGTGTCTCCGTCCTCATCTCGCACCGCAGATGGCTGGCCACCCTTGCCCCTCGTTCTACTACTCGCTGCCGATTGCAGCATTTGCCGTGGCCGTTCCCACGACAGTAAGTGTTATGTCAATGACTTCTACACTACAATCTGCAATGGTGTATGTGGGTCACCACACTGTAGAGGTACTGTCAGAGATCCATGGCATTCCTACCTCTCCTCTTATGAAGACTGTCTGCTAGCTTCTATGGTTATGATTGGTAAACCAATCTTGGTAGATGAGCTCTCATCAATGAGGATTATGTGCCCATGAGATCCAATCTCCCATTTCTTCCTAGATCCATATCCATGTACACCATTTTTTCAATGGGTAAGCCTTTAATACCTAGGTAGATCCAAAGTTAGGGAGGAAGAGTGCTCAGACGGTCCCTACTCCACCTCCCCTCCCAAACCCGATGACAAGGATGAACAAGACGAGGAGGATGGTAATAAAACAGAGGGCCAGAGTATGTGCGAGTCCCACTAAAAAGGAAATAAATGCAAGTTTTCCAAAATCTCTAGAAAGGTTGGTGAAACTTATAAAGGAAAATGCTAGGAAAAAGCCAAAGGAGATTGAAAATAATCTAGAGTTGAATATTACCCCTCACTTTGATGTGGTGCCCTTCGATAGGCTCCCCAAGAAGAGTATCAAGAAACCAGGCATAAAGTGTGCCTCTTCCATCCACAAAGGAGGGTGTATCCCGACATCCATGTTTAGTGTATTCCCCAAAGCAAACTCAAAATACACGTTCAACCACCACAGGTCCATTTTCTTATCTGTAGGTGACATATTCCCAAGTAAAGTTAGGCCTTATGTTCGCTAACCCCTCGATATTCTATCTCTCCCTCGGACGCAACCCTCCCTCGTTTATTCTCCAGAAGATACTTCTATATAACATGGAGAAATGGTAAAGATCCCGTCATTATGTCCTTAGAAGGCATGCAACAATGCTACCTATAGAAGACATGTATGCAATGGGTTTGAATAGTCCCATTGACTTGGAGTTTCATAATGAGATGCACGAGCAGAGAAAGAATCTAAATCCAAACTCTTTGTCCCATAGCCTTCTAAAGACAAGCTACTCCCGGCACTGATAATTAACTTGACTTCAAAAGCTTCAGTGGAGGCTCAAGTGATATGCATAGGAAGATCCAAGGTCACCACGTCTAACCCACCAAAGGTCCATCCACCACACTCTTCTACAATAGCACCAAGACCAACACCGTGCCTTCTCCAAGACTCCTTGACTAAACTGAGCTTCACATCACAACACTCATGTCAAAAGGACATGATGTGGAACATGTTATAGAAAGTGGTGCGCATGATAACCACAAAAGACTGCATAGACCGGTTTGTTGGAACTTCAAGTGCAGAGTGTTCCACAGAGCAACTCTTTCCTCACACATATGACTCGAGGTTGATTATCGAACATGGTGATATCTGAATGTCTTCTTCTGCCTCTTCGAGCAATACCTATAAAATCATAAGAAGGTATCTTGCATCCAAAACTCAATGGTGATGGTTGTCAAGCAAAACAACATATTAAAATGGGAACCAAAACAACAATAAACTATGTAAAATTTGCAAATAAAAATAGCGTAGGTGTTTTGTATTTTTTGAAATATTTAATTGCAAAAAATATAAAGGTAGTGAAGCAATGTAAAAGTATTTTCTTATGACAAAATCGTGGTTCATTGTTTCACTTGACCTCTCTTGTAAACATGGTGGCACAAAATAAGCACTTATAGACAATATAAATGGTATGCTACCTTTTATTGTAGTGTTTTATTTGTACTCATAGGGGCATCATGTCCTAATGTAGACATGAGATGCAACACATCTCTTTAAAACTCCCCTAAGTAAGTGGCTTGTTCGCATGCTCAGAGTTAAATCGCTACACTTTTAGTGATGGCACAAATTATTGGCTTAAGCAGTGACACGATGTTGGATTATCTTATGAACATGCTCAAACAAATGAGATTGCCTTTACTATCACTAAATGGTTATATAGTGGCATCATATCCTATCATGGTATTTTCTAGTCAGTAAATTTATGTTCGGCCGGGTGCATGTTTCGCAGGCTCAAATGACAGCACACCAGAGAGAAAGGTTATACAGGTTTAGGCCCTGGCATATAATGCATGGTAAAGACCCTTAGTCTTGTTGGTGACATTTTTACCATCTATGTTTTTTTCGGGGATGAACTTGGGGAATCTCAAGCTTGTCTATGGTGGATGTAGGATGGTGAGATTGGATATGTTGAGACTGTGTGCTCGAAATACCCATTATAAACTCAGTGGTCTAGGGTTATAGATGTCGAGCCTACCTACATCTATATCGGAACCCTAACATGGTATCGTAGAACCGATTTGGATCAATTACAAATCATATCCCCTAGAATCCTTGACATGTTCCTAACATGGATTATACTCTAAGATGATTGCTGAGCGGGCCCTGGACGAATGCTCATGCCCATTTAACAGACAACCAATAAGCACTAAGTCTGAGCTTGTCATACAAACCGGTACCCAACGCAAGCGGCGGTGGCTCTAAACTCCAAACCCATCTAGGATTTCGTCCCCACGTCGGTGATGCCGGCCATGGAGGGGTGGCGGACCACGGCACCTCACCGGTGGGAGGGTTATCATTCCACTTTTATGCCTTTTTCCAGTGTCTTCTTCGGGATGATGAGACAACGACTACATCTTAAATTCAGAATAATGTCCTCTCTGCCCTATCCTTACTCCGGTGGTGCGTCTAGTGCTGGCGGAGGACGCCAGAAGTCGTGTGTCTGACGGATCTCTTGAGATCCTGTCGTGTTTCGTATTCGTTGGAGTGGTTTGTGGTCAGTCTTTTCATATCTACGATTGTGATCTTCGGCGATGGTTGCTCCTCTGGTGCGCTAGTCCTTGGGGTCTTAGCATGACGAGCTTTGCCCGACTCCAGTGATGGAGGGGTGAGGACGGTGGCGCGTCTTTGGCCCGTGCTAGTATCAGTACTCTTCGCTAGGTGGTCCATTGAACTATTTTTATCTTTTATTACTTTTAGGACTCTTTGTACTGCCCAACTCCAGTTGATGAATTTCGAGAAAAAAACAGGACAATCAATAAATAGCAGGAGCATACTGTATTAGTGCTGACATATTTGGCCTTAGAACAGTACATTAGTATCAATCTTGCCCATGCTACCTGACGGCATGGGCCTGTAGTGGTGCCAAAGGTTCTGCTTACGTGACTCTCAACTTTAGTGCTGCAAGATACCTGTACCCGCAGGCTAGCTTGCAGAAGAATGGAAGCTGAAAGATTCGGTGAAGCTGTGGGTCATTCAATGGATGCAAACAAAAGTAGTAGCTAGACCATGAGAGCATCTACGATGAATGCACACACATGTTCATGGGAATCATGACTCAGATGTGGACTTGTCCTTTGAATCCGGGGCAATGGCATGTTGGTGTGCAGAAGAATGTCTCCCAGGCTATCGTTTGAAGACCAGATCCGAAGAGAGACCACGCCGTGTGCTTAACTTGGCAGTCAGCATATATAGTGATCCGAAACT